>CM026420.1:19200319-19565942 GCA_014858505.1 Corymbia citriodora subsp. variegata | reverse complement strand
GGACACAATTATCTCTAATCTCAATACTTTAAATTTATTATCATTTACTTTCTTATTCAAAAAAACAAAAGACCATTCGCAACCTTTATCGATCACTAATTGATCCACATTTTGAAATGTTGTTCTCGGTAAATTTTCAGCCAAACATTGATTATAGACAAACCATCTCGTCAATCTCTCATTGTGGAGTAAGCACACTACCGAATCACATAACTTTATTGCTAAAATTTTATTACTGCAATATATTTCTTACTCTGTCTCGTTTGTAGAGCTGCCGCCTTTGTCGTAATATTAATGCTAGTTGCGACAATTGAGCCCTTTTCTCAAATTAAATAAAGCCTCCAAAGAAGTACCCAAATGATAACCTTCTGCTTGGGGTAAGTCTTGATTGTCTCGCAAAATTCTCCTGCGAGGGTGAGACTCTGAACTCAACTTTACAGATAAATATATGCATATCATAGTAAGTAGTGGACGGGACGTAACAATCATGATATGACCGTGAATTCTTTTATTGAACAATATAAGAAGAGAGAGGGCGCCTTCCTTTCTGGTAAAATCCTTGCAAGAGAGCAACATGATTCTGTGGACTTGCTTGCAACACGAGAAGACAATTACCACTTTCTTCCTTGGCGACAAACCCTAATTCTTTTTGCATGGCGTAGAGTGTCCTCCACCATCAATGCCAAGCTTAACCCTTGCACAGGTCCCATGTGTTCCTTTTCCATCGCCTCCTCAAATTGGGAAAAGATTGAGCGAAGGGTATGCAGTGATCCCAATTTTGATTTTAGGTAGTGGACGCTAACTTCGTGCTCCGCCATTTTGGGGACGAGAGAAAAAATTGATTAGCCACGCTTACTTCGCGAGTACGATTTGTGAGAACTTGAATTGCAATGGAATATGTGAGCATTGGCCTGTCTCCCTAGTTTATGGATCGAGATCTAGTGCCGGAGTGGACTTGACTTTTGAGGACTATCGTTATGAAATTTCGGATGAAGGAAAAACAGGGACAAAGGGATGGTAAATTCTATTCGTAGATCAAAATTGCCCTCATAAAATTTTGTGGGAATGATATGAACTACTTTAATAATGCAACCTGTTATGAAATGTGCCAGTAATGTATTTATAATAATAGGAAAACAGGCAAGATAAGAGGAATAACAAGCAAGACGAAGGGAGCATCAGGATTTGAACCCATAACATGTTCTCTTTAATAAAATGTAAGACAAACCGCTTTCCCCAAAAACTTAAAACTACTTGGTAGAACAAGACTATAATTATATAAGAAAAATTACAACCACATATTCAATTTAAGTGGGGTTAGACCTGCCATTTTTTTGTTGGATCCACATAACATAAGCCTCATATCTCATCTCTAGATTTAACCAAGGGAGAACCAAAGTTTGTGTTGGTCAACATATCAAATTGGTAAAACAAAAACAAAAAGAACATATTCAATTGAATACATTTTTACTCAAAAATTTAAATTATTAGATGAATGTTTAATTATTTATTTAAATAATTTGATACTCCCCTCATGCATAGATTGAATTTTAACCTATAATCAAAGCATACGAAATATATCAAAGAGAGGCACAAAAAAAAAAAATCGAGAAAGATTAGAACTCAAAACTTGCGCAAAATATTTTATAAATTTAAACCATTGAGATATGCGTCAATAACGTGTTTATAAGATATAAGTTAACAATCCTTTAGAGAAAGTATCATGAATGATGTCTACTTTTATATGGGATGGACTTCCAAGATTAGCAAAGCGCGAGAAGTTGTTCTGGAAGTAAATCATGAAACTTCTTGAGTGGCTTCTCCGAAAAACTGGTGTAAAGGAGGAGAATGAATTGTTTTCTGAGTACTGGAAAGAACAAGAAATGTTGATAATGAACTGGCAACTTGCATTCACAGTTATAAAAAATAAAAATCTAAAGAAGTTCAAATGAATCGATGTAACCCCTAAAGTCAAACTCATCAGAACTCCTCAGCAATCAACCAACTTTGAAGAGAAACTATCGTTGGTTCGTAATGCAGCATTTAATCAATAAACTATTATTCAAGTTATGTACGACAACAGACAGCATTTAAGTCAAAGTGGTAGTTGAAGCATTCTGTCTTTAATAGGTGTGCTGCCCTACAAAACGCCCCACATGTCCGATCTCAATTCTTCTCTAAATATGTCTTTTGCCCATAAAAAAATTACCAGTTTTTACTTGAGCCCTAAATCTGTCCCTATTAAACTTCCATCTAAAATTTTTAGTGAAAAACTCCCAAACGTGAGTTGTTTGAGCATCCCGAGTGTTAGCTCTTTGATTATGAGAAATGGAAGACTCTCAAGCATAAGAGATTGAGACTAATTGCAAAATCGAAAATCCCAAAGTGAGATGAGAGGAATACTCTCTTATAAGTAAGAGCAATTGAAAAAAGCCTATCCTAATTGCTTTAGTTTTTCAAATCCAAGTATATGTTGTTTAGCTAGCATGGAAATTCCTTTCCATAAAACGTCTTTTTGGGTCTTAAATTTGGGGACTAGAGCAATAATGTTGAATATCACTAAGGAGGATTTTGGACAAAAGGTTAACAAAGCATATATGAGACTCAAGTAAATGTTGATGGCTATTTAGTTAATACTACAAAAACTCCTAAATTGATATAACCTTAATAAATTCACCCCAAATTAATTTTTTGACTACCAAAAACCCCAAACTAATACACTTTTGACAAAACTAGTACATGTGTGATAAATTTACCCTCTGTTAGTTTCCGTTAAATTTTTATATCAAATTACTGAATTGAATAACATGTAATAGTTGATTGATGTACTAAATTCGGATTTCACTCTCTATTTGTCATAGTTATACTACATTTATGATTTTTTTGTGGTATTAATTCAATTTAACGGATGGTATATTTGTCATACATGTATTAGTTTGGGATTTTTTGCTGTCATAATTTGGAACGATTTATTATAAGTGTACTAGTTTAGATTCTTTTTATGGTCATTTTGGAAAAATTTGTCATAGGCATATCAGTTTAAAGTTTTTCGTAATATTAACCCGTTTTTTTCATGAGACAAAAAAAAAGTTTAGGATATAATTGATATTAGAGTTAAAGTTGGGGATTTTTTAGGATATTAGGCCATCTTTAATGTTAGTAACATCTCGAAATATTATATTTCAAGATCAAATAGATCGGCAGTCCAACTTAGATAGTTCACGGGTATTTTGAGTGATCAATGAATCCAAACTATCTGAACATGGAAATGGAGCTGTCAAGGTAGACTTTTTCATTTGGACAATGCTTGGCTAACCATACCAATAGTTTGGAAAATGAACGGTTAATGCTCAGCCACACATTTTTCATGAGAGAGAGGTCAGTGTTTCGCTAGGAAATTTCCACGTGCTTGTATTGGAGAAATTGTGTTTATCCTTTGATCATCACACCGTCATGCTGCAGAGGGTGGCGATGCTAGCACCACCGTCTTCACTTTCTTTTCTCTGCTAACTTTTTAAAAATACCATAGATGAAGGACTATAGTAGGTAATTTAGAAATTAGTCTTATATAGTATTATACACCTTTTCTCTTTTCTCTTTTATATTTATAAGTGATTTCACTTCTTATGATGCTCCACTACTCTAAAGTATACACCATAGTCTTTGAACTGATCTAATGAAGTAATAATTCATCCTGCAACTGCAACTTGCATAGTATGAGATGAAGACGCTGCCTTTGACAGTATCGAGCTAATAGGCAATTTAATAAAGGGCAAATCCCCCTGCCCTCGAACTTTTCTTTTCAATCTTCTTTATCTACAGTTAAAAAGATGCCGAGTGTCGATCTTTTTAGGTATCACTAAATTGCTTTAATAGTTGGAGAGTCATGTCAGTTTTGTTGTTCCCTCTCCTTTAAACTGTCTAGTGAAGCAGATCATGTATAGATTTCAAAAGGAAGAATCCGTTGACTCTAAGTATACTTCAATTTTTCGGTGGGAGATGATCCTTCTATATTCAGGGGTGTAAAATTAGCCTTACATAAATGATACACCAATCCTGGAAACTTTGAAGGGCAGCGCTCTCTTTTTGGTGTTCATCTTTTTATTCTTTCTTTCCTATTCTTACCTCATTTTCTTCTTCGAATCGTCCCCTCCAACCAACCTGGTATCACCATCTTGTCCGCCTCGGCCACGACAGCACTGTCGCCTACCCATCACAGCTCCCCTCTCTCTCTCTCTTGTGCATGGCGAACCCCATATCAGAGGTCGAAAGGCAATGACCTCCAGGCCAATTCTTATTCCCAGGAACGCCTGGCCCCAATGCTATTCCTAGTGCCAATTGTGAATGTAATTTTATCAGGTGTGATGTGATCTTGGCAAAATATGCTTTTCCATTCAGTTTTGCTGACAAAAGGAATGGTTTGAGAAGCTTATTAACTGCTGAAGACTTAAACTTGTCAATACTGATTGTATTGATATATTTGATAACCCTCAAGACTACATGCGACTTAATTAATCGATCATCTTTAAGCCAAAACTCCTAAACTGCTGAAGTATGTTGAGACCTACTTTCATCTGCTCCATTCGAACATCAAAATTACATACGGTAGGACGAATGTTTGAGAAGCACTCTCAGCAGTTGAGTTAGAAGCTTAGTGTGGTAGAATGGTGGACGGGTGGCGGGGAGGCGCTAGCAGTGCCACCGGTAATTGTCAGAGTGTTGGTATTGCAGCATAACAGAGATGGCAATGACAAGATATAAAACCTCCTTCGAGAATATGTCAAAATTGATGTCTACTTTACGTTTTTCAAAGAGAAACTTGAAGATAATTTGACATTTAGACATTGTTTTAGGAACTTTCTTCAAACTATCTTTTAAAGGGATATCATTAGAAATTTGGAAATTTAGTAATTAAAAGAGAAACTTTAAGATAGTTTAAGGGAAAGCACAAGTCGTAATGGATGAGCACAAGTCGTCCACTATATTTACACGAACTTGGCAAGTAATTAAAAGAACCAGCACAAGTCATAAAGGTTTTTTATGTACACATTCTGTTCATGGTAATTAAAGAATGAGTACCGGTAACTAGAGATATCATCGGGAGACATTTTTATTTTTAGACCATCTTGAAGAATATAATTAATTCATGAATAAAGGTTTTCCTATTTCAATTTTTCTCCTAAAAAGACATTACTTTAGCTAGACAAACTACCACGCCCACAAGGAAAACGTTTAATTTATGTGATAATTTTGCCATGATAGAACTAGAACCGACCTGGAACCGACAGGTTCATTCCAAGTCAGTTTCAAGTACAGTCAAATTGGTTCCTAATTTCAATTTTTCGAAAGTGGAAAGTAAATTTCTGCCTCAGAAACAACCCGCTCTAGACCTGTCAATTCATATATGTATGCTTACGTCTTATTAGGTTCACGTGGTGAGAGCGTTACCTTTTCCTTGGTTCCACGATTGGACTTCAATCGAATAATGCATTTTCACCAGAAATTCTTCAATAATTTCATTTAACGACCCCACATTAAAGTAAGGGAAGACCTAGAAGACCCAAAGAAGTGATGTTCGCATTAGATCATCGCCACGTCGTGTAGGCCATGGAAATCCACTATATATGCACGGCCCACTAAACGCTCGTTCGATAGGACCGATTGAAGAGAGAGCACGAGCAAAACCGTCCTGAAAAATGGCGTTTCGCAGCTCTCTTCTGCTTTCCCAGATCCTCTTCCTCTTCGTCGTCTCATCATCTTCATGGACATCTGCCACTCCCGCGATTCAGCAGACCTTCTTCCGTTGCCTTTCGACCAATTCCAAGAATTCCGTTCCTCTTTCCGCGTATTATACCCCGAATAACGTCTCTGCCTTCACCTCTGTCCTCAATTCCACGGCGAACAACCTCCGGTACTTGCTCCCGACGGCGCCGAAGCCCGTGATCATATTCACCCCGCTGACCGAGGCCCATGTCCAGGCCGCTGTCCTCTGCTCGAGGCGGTTTGGGCTCGCCCTCCGCGTCAGGAGCGGGGGCCACGACTACGAGGCGGTCTCGTACGTGTCTCAGAACGAGTCCCCCTTCCTCGTGCTCGACATGTCCCGCCTCCGCGCCATCCAGGTGGACATCCCCCGGGGAACGGCGTGGGCCCAGGCAGGGGCCACGACCGGGGAGGTCTATTACCGGATCGCCCAGAAGAGCAAGGTCCACGGGTTCCCGATGGGCCTGTGCACGAGCTTGGGCGTCGGGGGCCACATCACCGGCGGGGCCTATGGATCAATGATGAGGATGTTCGGGCTTGGAGCCGACAACGTTATCGACGTCCGAATGGTCGATTCCAAGGGAAAGATTCTTGACCGGAAGGCGATGGGGGAGGATCTGTTCTGGGCACTCAGGGGAGGCGGCGGAGGCAGTTTCGGCGTAATCCTGGCTTGGAAGCTGAAATTGGTCAATGTGCCTGAGACCGTGACCGTGTTCACAGTCACCAAAACCCTCGAACAGGGCGCGACCAAGATCCTGTACAAATGGCAAAAGGTAGCACCGAAGCTCGATGACAGGCTCTTCATCAGAGTCATCATCCAGGCCTCGAGTGCCGAGCTGACGGCAAACCGGACGGTGATGACCTCCTACAACGCCCTCTTCCTAGGAGACCCGGATACCCTCCTCAGAATCATGGGCAAGCGCTTCCCAGAGATGGGCCTGACGCGAGCCGACTGTGTCCAGACAAGCTGGATCGATTCAGTCCTGTACATCGCAGGGTACCCGAATACGACAGCCCCGGAGGTCCTCCTCCAGGGGAAACCCCTGTTCCGAAACTACTTCAAGGCCAAGTCCGACTTCGTGAGGACTCCAATCCCCGTGAAGGGCCTCTTGGGCCTGTGGAAGATATACTTGCAGGAGGAAATCCCGTTCATGATATGGAACCCGTACGGTGGGGCGATGGCCCGGATCCCCGAATCTGCCTCACCGTTCCCACACCGGTGTGGCACACTGTTCAAGATCCAGTATGTGGCGACCTGGCAGGATGGGACCAAGAGCATGGCCAGGCATATGAGCTGGATCAGGAAGCTGTATGACTACATGGGGCCTTATGTGTCCACGAATCCTAGAGAAGCCTACGTAAACTACAGGGACCTCGATTTGGGCATGAACAAGAAAGGTGTTAACAGCCTGACGGTGGCGAGTTCTTGGGGTTTGAGGTATTTCAAGAGCAATTTCTACAGGTTGGTTCAGGTCAAGACCAGGGTTGACCCTGATAACTTCTTCAGGCATGAGCAGAGCATTCCTCCTCTTCCCGTGAAGAGGGGGAATTAGAGAACATTGATTGGACCTCTTCACAGTTTGACGGCTGGTGTTTAATTTCTCTCTCTTTTTTTTTTTTTTTTTGCTACATTTGATTGTGGGTTCCCCACTTATATGACCAACTG
This sequence comes from Corymbia citriodora subsp. variegata, assembly GCA_014858505.1. NCBI lineage: Eukaryota > Viridiplantae > Streptophyta > Magnoliopsida > Myrtales > Myrtaceae > Corymbia > Corymbia citriodora. The sequence goes on along the minus strand of CM026420.1, from coordinate 19,558,516 downwards.
CGAGGCAGTTTGCACTATGAGCTTACTCAGACAAATATCAGTTTTCATCTCTCTCTCTCTCTCTCTCTCTCCCCCTCTTGCTCTCTCTCAATGCTTTTTTCTTTTCCTATGTTGTCTCATAACTTCTTGCTTAAGCTGTACAGGACAACTTCTATAATCCCTGAAAGAACTCATCATTGCACCCAAACGGTTTAGGGATGGGCTCGCGAGAAAGGGTTGCTGTCCATTATGAGCCAACATCATCATATGTTTCTCAAGATTGACTTCACAGTCTGAATATAAAGCGAAGTCAACATCTTTTTCAATGTTTCTAGTTGTCCCGCGATCTAAAATTAGGGGAAAATTCCGTGAATCGACATCTTGTTTGAACCATCATGCAAATTGTAGCCACGGAATAGTCAATAGTGCACGTTCCGGTTGAATCGCGTCCTCAATCAACTGCTGGAGTTTTGACCAACGACTCCAAGTTTCTGATTTTCTTGACCTTTGAACATGGAGATTGGATCCATCCGGAGTTAAATTTTTCTCGCGTTCAGCAGCAATATTCTACCGCATCTAAACTGCATCTGCCTAGAAATGCACAAGACGTATAGCCGCCTCTTTCCAAGGACGCACAGGTGTGAAATTCGATCCGTATATCATGACATGAAGGGCGGCATTTCATGGGATTTTGTACCCTTTTTCTCCAGTGAAATCACGGGAATGTGGGAGGTAGTCAGTCCAATCCCCATCAGTTTATTACTATCATGTGAGGAGTGAGGAACCTTCTGACCTCGTCGTTAAATAATTCAATGATTGTATTAAGTGCATGTGCTATTCCCAATTCTTCCGCCTTATCTAATGTTTGTGCTCCTACTACTAGGATCACCTACTTTATTGGGAGTAATATGATTATTTATATATTTATTCCATTTCAAGTAGATAAGGATTGATTATCTGAATTTTTTACTAAACTAATCTCTCCGGACCACACAAATTGCCGGTTCATGCGGATTACAGTTCCATCCACAAACACTAACATGAATTAAAATAAGGATTCATCACGTACGAATCAGGTGTTCGACCACTCAATTAACTCCCCAGAGATTACATCAATACTCAAGCACTCTTAGAGGACTATTTCCTTCTATGAATAGGGTTCTCCAAAGTCATTGTATGAATGCAAAAGATCTTAGATTAAAGGATTTTCTTAAAGAGCAAATAGTGAACACAATTTGCTTTAGACTAAAGGTGTTTGGTATACACTACTTGCTTCAGACTAAGGTTTCTTGTAAAGCAAATAAACAAAACCCGATTTCTATGACTGAGTAAATTGCCATGACAAATATATGTTTATGTCCATTGCATCGAGCACGCAAAGTAGTACGCAAGTGAATGGATTTCGCGTCTTCTGCTGGTTATTGAAGCTTGATCTGGTTCTTAGTTGTAGTTGACACGGGGCATGCATCTCAATCAATCAGTGATGGTGAGACTGGTCTTGACCAATGAAAACATTGAGCCGGGATTTTTTAATATAGGAATTTTAAGGGTTGATACATGGAAACAGAGGCGAGCCAGACCTAGGAACAGAGGTAAGTGTCGTGAGCGGAACCACTGAGGTTGAGTGACCCTAGGTGAGGTGACATCAAAATCACGTGACCTTAGGCAAGCTAGATTTGGACTAGAGGTGAGCATCACATGCCAAGCTACTGTCGTCGTGCCCCCAAGGTGATGGGTTGTCGAGGTGGTGTGACCCCATGCCGGCATCCCTCTAGCTCCTTCACAAGTCCAAGCCACTATCCTCAGTTGCTTCATGAATCCTAGATTTGCAAAATTGAGCATTGGCGTGAACCTAGGTGAGAGCTACTGAGGTCGCGCAATCCAACGCTAGGCGACAGCGATGTCGTGTGATTGCAAGTGAACCCATGCTGCCCTCCTCTAGCTCCTCAGCAAATCCTAGCCATCATGTCCTTGTCAAGGGTAACGATGAAATATGAAAATATTAGCGAGGGCAAGATTGAAAGACAAAATTCATTAAATCTACTTATAGTATTCCGAAAATGCTAAAACGCAAATGTTGGATTGGAGTTGTATTGACCTAAGGGACCTTAAAAATGCTAACTTGGCTCAAAGGTTTTTGAGATTGTGTTATCAAACACCTCAACTCTGGCACAAGAGTCTTTAGAGAAGTTTTTTGTAAAAACTGAACCAAACACAACTAGCTTATAAATTGATTGCCTTGACTACATGGCTTTTAGGATAGTTGAGTTTAAGCCTTTTCTTAATCCATAGCAACTAAGAACTCCAATAACAGACCTTTCCCAATGAACAGCATATTTCCTTTTCCCCTCCACCTGACCTGTTCTCTTGTTTTATCATCTTCTGGTGCATCTATTCCTGTTCTTCTCCTCGTTTGGGTACCTATCTTGCCTGGATATGTACCTCATAAGAGTAACGAATCATGAATACTTTGTATTTACCATCCACTGGATAAATCTGATGCCTATTCATAATACTGACCTGTCAACCCAACTTTGTCTCTACACAGCACTTTGATTTCAGAACTGAACCTCTGCAACGGCATGCATTCTCAGTTATTAGTTGCAGAATGTCTTCTAGGTGTTCTCTTTTACCAAAATCCGCATTAATTTAAAGGAAAAAAAGTATCAACATCAAATTTCCTCTTTCAGGTTTGTGTTTTGTATATTCAGTGGCAATTTTGGGTTTGATATCTTCTGTTAAGCCCTCTTTCTAGCTTCTTCAGAGCTTCATTAAGTGTAGTCACACACAGCGACGTTGTTAAGTAATTCCGGTAGTTTTGCATCTCTGCAACTGTGTTTCAGCTGAGTTTGTTCCACGATCAGAATTAGACAGTATGAACATGTTTTATTCTTTCTCATTGTATGTTTTTTTTTGGTAAGGCTTTCTCATTGTATGTAACTTCTGCTTCTCCCACGAATATTTTCAGTCGCCCATGGAAGAAACATGGAAGGCATTGTTTTCAAATGTTGCACATGCTAAGAGTTTTCACGGGGTCAGTTTACTTCTGCCATGCCATTATGTCGCCTTTGGGATATGATATGAGAATGCAGTGTTCAAGGGACTCAGAAACTGCCGGGGGTCATCTGCACAAGATTTATAGCGGAATACCGACGACCGTAAGGCTGCGTGACTGTCTGAGCTTGGAGAAATGACTAAAGGGGTACGGACCCTAGGAGTGCCAAAAGTTGGCACGGAAGAACACTTAAGTGCCAAAAGTTACAAACGGTACACTTAAGTACCAAAATCGGAGCAAAATGGATCACTTAAGTACCAATGACGAGAAAATTCAGCCAAATTGCCACATGTCCATTTTCCGGCGACTTCATTTGCTGACGTAGCATTTTTTTCAAAATAAAAAAATTCCACTTGGCAATTTTAATAAAAAAAATTGTCCACATCAGATTTTAAAGTCCACGACAGATTTTTAAAAAATTAAAATTGATTTTATTAAAAAAAACAAACAGAAGGGGATAGCCCTCGCCAATTTCCCCTCCCACTTTTTTTTTTTTAAATTAATCAATTTTATAATAATTTATTTTTTAAATTATTTAATATTATTTAATTAATAATTTTTAAAATCCCACGTCAGAGCAAAAACGACGTCGTTTTGCGCTAATTTTTCGTCGTTTCAATTTCCGGTGAGCCACATAGGCAAAAAAATTAATAAAAAATTGTCATGTAGGATTTCCGGTAGGGTTCCAGCGACTTGGCACTTAAGTGTTCCATTTTTTTTGAAAAGTGGTACTTAAGTGTACCGTTTATAAATTTTGGCATTTAAGTGTCCCTCCATGCCAACTTTTGGCACTCCTGCTGTACTTTCCCCAATGACTAAACGCAAGTATAGAGAAAAAGGGCATTGCTGAGGCACTCTATCAACTCATTGGTTAGCGGTAAGCGATTAAACATAAGTATAGTGAAATTTGGACAAAACATAATATATGTTTTTACTCTAGTCCACGCTAGTATATTACGGTACGAAAATCATAGGATTTTGTAAATCAACGGAACCTAATTGATTTTATGTTAGATTTATAGTCACCCAAGAAAACATTCTTTAGTTATAGGAATTGTCATGATAATAATATTGGACGTGAACAAATTAATCATGTCAAATTAATATTACCAGGAGCCCAATGGGGATGCCTCGACATTCACAATTCATCCCAACATACTGTAGCCTAGCCCAATCTCATCTCTGGCCCTAAATAAGGTCACCGGGAGATTATCATTTGACAAGCCCAATTTAAAATTAATGCTCTAGATCCAGCCAGGGCAAGCCTAACTTCGCTCTAAATTTTCTCAAGCTTTAAGAATTGTATAAATAGCATCATTCTAAGTCATCTCAAATTTTTGAAATAGAACCTTTTTTTTCTATGTTGATGGGAAATTTGAAGCCGCTTGGCTCTGTTTGTTTCCCAAAAAATAATAATTTGAAAAAAATAATTATTTATATCATTTGAAATAATTAATTAATTAAAAATATTTTTATTATTGATAACAATTTGATTCAAGTGTTTTCTTGGACAATGACAAGTTTTTCATTTGTTCATTTTTGTAAGAGATAAGAATGATCATTTTTAGGAAAATGTTTTCTAAATCATTTATTTTTTGTGAAACAAATGGGGAGAGTTGCTTTACATTAAAATAAAATTTAAGGAATTAAAAAGGATTAAAGTGTGAAAATCGTATCATATCAGTGATCCCACTTGCACGATACGATGGTGAATAAATTAACATACAAAGAATATCTTTCAAAATCCCACACATTTTTTTAGAATATTACCCCACTTTCTAAGACATACATAAGAAATCATGGGATTTTCAGATGTGCTTTTGCTTCATATAGAGGATGAGACATTGGGCGGGTTATCAGGTCTGGGATTCATTTTTGCGAAAAAGCACATCTTAAAATCAGGTATGGTATGACCAAAAAAAAAAAAAAAATCCGCTGTGGAAAATAACGTAAAGGTGGACGTTTTTCCCAAACACGAAAAAAAAAGGGCCAACCCAATTTAGATCCACAAATATCCCGGTTGCTTCGGGTCAACCCGTATGTGAAGAATCCATTTTTTTTGGGTGCTCGAATCCTAATTGAACTTTTGGAATAGTTAAAAATATGATTGAAATAATTCTAACAATCTAGGCATAGTAAGACTAGTTGATTGAATACGTTTAAGTCAATTGATAGATTTTCCATTGAGTAGTGAAAAGATTTTGCTGACGAAAATAATTACTTATAGATTGTCATTTCACTAAGTAAATTAATTTACTAGGCAAGTGTTAGTGTCTCTAATACTGCTCAAGCAATTCGCTGGTAGGGTCGGGTTGATCCGTTTAACAAGGCTTGACCTTATTTGCTTGAACAATAGTCAGAAATTTGGAATATGCATAACATTTAGTCTTGCCGGCCAATATATTGTGTAATATCCTAAGGATATATACAATCGATACAACTTTCAAAGAATGTCTCTTTATTTCGAGAAAAAGAAGAAGAAGATGTCTCTTCATAGTTAAACTCTAAAGTTGGATAGGTATGGCATTAGAAATCAAAGCTTTATTTCATCAGTCTTTTTCTAGATAACTACTAACTTTGAGTAAAAAAATCAGACATTTCCTATACGAAGTTTCTACCCTGGTCATGCTTATAAAGTTTTATTATTGATATTCATCAAATTTTGTTCATCAAATTAAATTTAGGCTCCGTTTGTTCCATGAAAAATGAATGGTTTAAAAAATATTTCATTAAAAATAATTGGTTGCATCACTCGAAATAATTAGTCAATGAAAAGTATTTAATTATCGACAACAATTTATGTTTGAACATTTACGTGGACAATAAAAAAATTTGTTCGTTCATTTTTATAGGTGATACAAGTGATTATTTTTTGAAAAAAATATTTTATAAATTGTTCATTTTTTACGAAACAAACGCACCCTTAAAAGGATTGCCTTTCATGCATTGCCTCAACTCGATGATCAACTATAAATAAATCCTTGGTTTGTGGAGGGACGAAAGTAATCCCCAAGCATATATCTAGTTTGATAAAACTGAGGAGGAAGAGAGAAAAATGCTCATTTGATCCTAAATTCGCTGTGCAACATACTTTAATCATTGAAAAAAATTATGTATTGCAATGTCCTTTTCCTATAAAGAAAAGTAAATTAAAGATGCTAATTTATCTTTAGACAGGGCTGTGCGCAAAGTTGCCGCTAACTTCGAATTATACCGTTGTTAAGTCTTCATTCTGTTCTCACCAGCAACTACATTTTTGATCCTCTCACGGCTCAGCAGAGAACAGCAACAACTTCTCCCCATTTTCCTGTTCCTTTCGTTCTTTATCAGAAAGTGCGTTTGCTTGTGCAGCAACGGGGCCGGAGCTTCAGTCCTCCTCCTTGTACGTGTCTTTTGTTCGTGCAGCAACGGGATCGGAGCTCGAGTCGTCCTCCGTATATGTATCTTTCACCCCCTCGTATATGCCCGTCTGAATTTTCTGTTGCGACTCTATTATAGAATATTAACCTTGTAATCTGGTCAAAATTTCCAGATCTTATATTTCCATAAGAAACGAAGAACACTTTCAATTGGTAATCGGCCCAATAAAGAACAGAAAACTAAGCACTAACTCGTACCAAAATCATGTTTGGTCCTATTTCGGAAACAACTGTTGTGGATTTCTTTTTTTTTTTTTTAATATAAATGTCGGAATGTGTTCTCTACTGCATAAGATAGTTCATGTTTCTGGTGAGCACAGAACGGAATTTTATTGCTTTATCAAAAGTAAATTGCATAATTAGCTGAGTGGTCAGTCAAGTGCCTCGTCAGGGATGCTATAGATCTATGTCTGAACTACATCGCAAATCTCAACTCAAACTAGCTTTGGAAGCCACCGGTCAAGCCATACTTGATGATTGTAAACTGGAGAATTTACCATTTATCCTTAGAATTAGTTTGTAGAGAACCCCAAGTAAATGGAAAAACTTGAGGGCGCAGCTGAGCCTGGGACATGAAATTTTGCTGTAAGCCTAGTCAAGGGGCGAGATTAGGGGCTGGAGGAAGCGTGCATGATGGAGAGATTACCCAAGGTAGAGTGCGCACACCCATGAACACTGAATAAGAAAGAAAACCACGTTCCCAAAGAGAAGATAACATTGGAAAAACAACAACAGAAAATAGCTACAAATTTGAAGAGCAAAATTTCTAGAGCCCAAGTAAACATGTTCTCTTCATATCCGAGAATGAAAAGAAAATTTGGGCAGAAATGAGGGTGGTGGTCACTGAAGCAGGCCTTTCTCCAAAAGATTTGGGGATTGACGAAGACTGTTGACTTAATTCCCAAGTCAAAAATTAATTAAATATCTTACAGCCCCGAAGCCATTCTTCACCCAAAAGGTCTTCCTTGAAACATATCTGCTCATTCTTTTGTGGGATGCAGGGGAAAATGCCCAGAGAGGACTTCTTCCGGCATTATATAGAGTTCCTGCAGAACAACAAGTGGAAGGGTAACTTCTGCAACAAGGTTTATGGCGGAAGTGTAACCCGGATCAAGGCCCACTTAGCCGGAGTTGGAGGATTTTGGATCAATGACTGCAAGGACATCAGCGATCGAGTGAGATCAGAAGCCAAAAAAGCGCTGAAGAGTAAAGGAACGGCAGAGTCGAGCAATGGAGCAGAAGGCAATGTTGAAGAGGGTCCGCATCTGCCTGTGACTGCGAACAATGAAGATGCCTGGAGAGAGACTTTATGCACTGCCGCGCCGGACCTGAGCTCTGATGTCATAACCGCTGTAGGTGCGAGTTCATCAGCCTTTCATCCATTGCTTGGGCCGAATTTGGCCAGTCAGTCTCTTCCGGCTCAAAGCATGATCCCACTGAGGGATTCATTCTGGCCACAACAACCTCAGTTGAGTCAATCCCATGCTGGTGATTCTTACACGCAGCCGCAGAATTTTAATTATCCCATCAGCCATCCAGATCTCGCACATCAAGCTTTGACTAACATGCGACCCCCACAGAATGCAGAAGAGGGAGAACCCAATACAGAGGCTCCACAAGGTATGCGCTTCGCCGGACTCACCATATGTTAAAGCTCATGCATGACGCTTAATTTGTCCTCTAATATCCAAATGCAACCTATCACATGCAAAGATTGAGGCAAACAATAAACTTGCACGAATTGCTGCTTGTAGAATAAGCTCACTTGATCAATGAAGTTTCCTTGCTAGTGGGTGGGCTTACTTTGGAGACGAAGAGTTATATTAGTTTGCATAGGCATCGTTTAAATTTCAATCTCATATACCAAAATTGTGAACTTCATTTCATATTTCATCCATGTTTCCATAATGAATTACCGAAAGTACTTCCAAATTAAAATATATAATGCATAGAAGGGGTAAGCATGCATTTGGTAAGCACTTTCCAGTTTTCAGAATAATTTCTATGTGTTGAGGGGACTGGTATTGTCTTGACGACTTTATAAAATTTATTGAAATTACATTGTTTCTCCTTCGACGAGTCCAACTATGTACCGATCTCATATTTCTTGGCAAAGCAACACAATTCATGAAAATTAATAACACAAAATTTTAATTGGAAATAATATTACAACTGAATAGTTCAAATCACAGGTTTGTATGCTAAATATTGTTAGTGATTTAAAATAAAGTGCTGCATAAAAAATATTTCATTTGAACCTTTGATGTTTGTCAACTACACAAAGATAGGAATTATCTTTGATCATATCTTAATACTCTAATTTCAAACTTAAAAGTATTAGATGAGCCTAAAATTTAAATTGACGGCTTCTTGACGGATAACAAGATATGTTATAGCAGAAAAGAAGTCATCATAGACATATGATTTTTATTTGTGGTTCTGAATATAATAAGTTATATTGTTCTCTCTGCTAATATTAACATATAGAATCTATATAATTTATTGTCATATGAAGGAGAGAAAAAGTGAGGAATCCTCTTTTGTACTTAGGGCCCATTTGGTAACGATTCCACTCCTAGGAATAATTTCTGATCAGAAATGATTTTTTTTTTATTCTACTCTCGAGAATAATTTCTGAGTATTTAAAGTGTTTGATAAACTGTTTTGGAAATAGAAATGCGTTTGGTAAGAATTTTTGAATTTTTAATTCTTTTAATTTTTAATACTTTTTGTTATAATTTTCTTTTTCTTTTTCTCTTTTCTTCCCTTCTTCCTCTTGGCCGCTGCCACCAGTGGTGGCCGGCGAGTGCCCTGGCGAGGTCTAACAAACTTGCTGGAGGCTCACTTGGCCACCGACAAGGCTTGACCTCACCCAAGTGGCACGAGGCCAAGCTGCATAGGTGGCTAGGCAAGGCTTGACCTTGCCCAGGCAACGGGAGGCCGAGCCTCTTCGGTGGTCAGACGAGGCTCGACCTCACCTAGGCAGCAAGAGGCCAAGCATCTCCGGTGGCCAGGCGAGGCTCGCCTATCCACTGGCGAGGTTCAGCCTCGCCAGCCGGCGTGAGGCTCGGCCTTGCCAAGCCAGGGCGAGCCTCGGCCTCACGCCGCCTAGGTGAGCCTCATTGGTGTCCAGGTGAGCCTTTGACAAGCTTGCTGGACTTCACCTTGGCCTGATGGGGCTTCGGCGAGCTCGCCGGCCCTTGCTTGGCCACTCATCAGCAGTGGCCCAGGGGCGGCGATGGGGTGGCATTGGGTTGGGAGGAGGAAGAGGAAGAGGAAGAGGAAGAAGAAGAAGAAAGGGAAGGGAAAAAAGAAAAGAGAGACAAGAGAGAGGAAAAAATTGATTTTCAAAATTGTTTCCTGGGAGTGAGAAGCAACTTTTTTTTTTATTCTCAATTCTACTCTAAATCTATTCCTTGGAACAAATTTGTTCCCGAGAATAAAAAATTTACCAAACGAATTTTTATTCCAAATCTATTCTTAGGAACAAAAGAACAAAATCAGTTGTTCCCGAGAGTGTTACCAAATAGGCTCTTAGACTGTTTACTCTAGTCATTGCTTTTCTTTTTGTCCTCATTAAAGCGGCTCCTTAAGCTTCAACTCTTTGAATTCTCAATAATAGTCTCTTTTATTTCTCATTAAATGAATAACATTCTTTTCTTGTTCCTTCGTTATAGGTAAGACGTGACCTTCTTTTCTACATTTCATGAAAAAATTGGCATCTCTTCTTGGCAATATTTTTTTCTTCTTTCGTTATTTGAGAAACCCCTAGAATTTAATGTAATGTAGGAAGATGATATCAACTAACCCTTTTTTTTCCTCTTGACAAATAAGATATACTAAACACAATTCAAATATTCGAAGAACTATCTTGTTGAATGCAAAATTGGTGGATGATGCTCTGATTTGAAAAAGAAATCATAAGCCACAAATTTTTTAATTGATTTGCTAATTTATTGATGAAATGTGTGCTATAATAGTATATAAGTCTTTTAATGTTATTTTTTTCTTGGATCAACTTTTAGTGATCATTCTTAATTTTCTTTTATCATTGGATAACATTAGTTATTTTGAGAAATCAACTTAAAATACATATGTTCTCATAAAAAAGTCCACAATACATTGTTTTCATTATATGTCGAGTTGATGATCCCCTAAGAGGAGAAAAAAATCATAAATACATCGTTTTTATTCCTATATTTTATTAAAAATAACTATTTTTCTTAAATTTTATATTGATTTGCTACTCTCATTGCAATTTTTTAATCTCTTAAAAATTTTCAAAATAGATTGCATTTCATCCAATATTCAACTTTCGAAAAAAAATTTAAAAATTCATTGACATGCAAATTTTACTGGTTCATAAAGATTATTGTTATTCAAAACCTAATGGTTCTAGAAAAATTTTATGATTAATTTTCAACGCTTTGAGTTGAAGAATTTATAAATATCTTATTGGAAATATATGATTGCAAGTATATCTAAAAGTTTTATCTCCTTTAGGTTGTAGTTATTGTGCTATAAGTTTACAACGTAGATAAGTAAATCTTATAATCCATATGGTACTCAACTTTATAAGAATTCTGAAATCTCAATGAAATCCATGTAATACTCAATTGCTTCAAAAGCTCATTATAATCCGTAATATTTTCAGCTCCTATAATCGATCTCATTGTTGTTATAAATGCAATAGCAAACCCTGCTTCCTCCAATTTTAATCATTGGCTCTTCCAACTCTTTTTCAAAATAAATCCTACCTAAATGAGGGGCACATAACATTGTATGAAAGGCAAGTGAAGATTTGCTTCATGAAAATGATACTTGGTAGCTTTACATGTGAAATGCAAAATAATCATTTTGAAGTGCGAATGAGAGAAAAGAAAAAGCCCTGACAAGGTGTTTTAAAAAATGAGATTTGCAGCTACTTAGATTAGGAAAGAGGTGGTTATTGCCTGATGGAGAAAAAAGGGAAAGTAGACAGTTATTGTAGGCAAGTTTCGTTAATAATTTGCTAGTTATATCTCATATGATTAGAGAACAACCCACGTAAGTATATGTTTGTGGGCTTTTATTAGGTAAGTCTTCTTATTTGGTATCATAATGATGGCAGAACTCAGTTCAAGTCCCATGCTATCCAAATGACACAAGGACATCCATCTAAGAAATCTTCCACATTTGTTAAATATGTCTGCAGAAGATATAGCACTTGTACGTATAGCTATTATCTGACAGCTCATGATAAATAATTTGCTTTTTCAATGATTCATACTTATCTCCAAATCATCCTTTGATTGGTTGTTTTCACAATCAAGTGCCACCTATATGAGACTTTAACTAACAACACCGTCAATCATCTTAAATTTAAGTTATATAAATATTGCTTGTTTTCATATTTTTGAATAAGTATGGTTGGAATTGTTGGGACACTAATGAAAGTGCAATAATGGGATGAAAGATTGTCATGCATTGCCTCCAAGCCATCAATAATATGTGTTTTAGCTTTTTTGTTGTGTTATTAGTTACCATCGCATTTGAGTGACGTGCAAATGGATCGTCCACCAATCAATGATCTAATTGAAGGCAATTATAGATCTTTTTGTTTATAAAACAATTGGGACATTAGTTTTTGTACATTCGATATGGAAATGAGGTATATCTCGTATTTTTCAATTTTAATTTCAAAATTCAACTTAACATCTGGTTGATGGGACTTTTATTACTTTTAACTTCTACTATTAAGTTATGCCGTTGATCTAAATTTTTCTAGTATTGTGCTGCTCGAACTTTTCGAAAGAATAGGTACAAAAATGTTAGCATCTATATAAATATATAATTACAAGATCTTTCTTGAGGGTTGCCTTTAAGAGTGACCCATAGGAGTTTAAAGTATACTCTTTTCAAATAGTATTTTCTTGCACTCTCCACTCCTTTTGCCGTCAACTAGGATTGCTAACCCCATTCAATACCATGAGTTTCATCTTGAAAAGAGAAGATTAATTTAACAATTTTTAATGTTGCAAATTGGCAATTATTGCAAATTCTAACATTTTTTGTGATTCTTCCTATAAATATTTCTTTAAAATATTTTATTATTTTGTCTCAATATTACAATAGTGCATTTATTTTGTTCAAAGTATTAAGATTCATATAAAATATTATACATTTTAAGGAGTAATTTATGTTAAAGCACACACTTCAATTTTCATATTTATATATTAATATTAATATAGGGAGAACCATACAGACCTAAATATCAATTCACCCATCCCATGCAGGATGAAATATCAGTTCACCCATCCCACGGACACCCCAAGACCCAAAAGGCTCAACCCAAGCCTACAGCAACTAAACCCAACAGACCCAACACCCAAAGTAGAATCTAAGCCTAATGTACCTCAACAATACTCTCATCAACCTATCAAGAGACCAAGCCCAACAACAAAGCCAATGCTTGCCCAACCCCAATATACCCCTCGTCCAACGCCGCCCTCATCGCTGTGCCATCATTTGATCCTTTATTTACAATCTTATACTTTATCAAAGGTTTTTTTTTTAGTCTGTTACGTTATTTACGTTCATTTTGACATAATGGCTGGTTTCTTCTTTTCATAAATCCATTTTGTTTTATGAACAATATGTTTCCATAAAGTATTAAAAGTATATATTTAATGTTAGATGCAAGGCCAAAGGGTGCAGTCGTGGTTAGTCGACTAGGTAATTGTGGGCTTGTCAATGAGAATATGTCATCTCTGAAAAGAAAGCAGGGAGAACGAAGCAATCAAGAAGTTGTCAACAACTGTTGCCATTGTAGCTTTCGAAAGTTGTCAACGACACGTGCTACAAGATGTAGGAAAAGTTCACCTTGTTAATAACAGAGCTAGTAGGCAAAAAAAGTAAGGTGACAATAAATATGAGTTGCCACTATTTAATGGGGGATGAGATTGTCAAGATTGGCATTTATGGAATGGGGGGAGTTGGCAAGGCAACCATTTTAATGCATGTCCATAATATAGTACTACAGGATCATGCATTCAATGATGTGTTTTGGGTCACTATACCTCAAGAGTTTAGCGTCTATGAGCTACAAGACAAGATTGCCAATGTAGTTGGACTAGATAATCTCTCAAAGTGTAAGGATGTGAAGAGGAGGGCGTGCATATTGGATGGACACTTGAAGAAAAAGAAGAGATCCGTGTTAATGTTAGATGGCTTATGGATGCACTTTGAAGTTAAGGATGTGGGAATTCCACTTGAAAAGGGTGGTCTTACGTTGGTATTGACAATTTGCTTACTAGATGTATGTCATAAAATGGTCTGCCATAAGCATATCAAAATAGAACCTCTAAGTTGGCAACATGATTCTTGGAGCCTTTTTTTAAAGGAACTTTATTCTGAGAAAGACATAACTTCAGAAGTTCAAAATATCATGCAGTCCATTATGCATCACTATAGGGGTTTGCCACTCAGTATCATTGAGATTGCAACTTGCATGAGAGGAGTAGAGAAAGTGCACGAATGGAAAGGACTGTTGCGGAAATTAAAAGACTCGAGTTCAAACTTGACATGTTTAAGGCACTGAAACTCAGTTACATAAACCTTGGCGATTCTCAAGTGCAACAATGTTTCCTGCATTCAATTTGCTTTGGAAAATATGATTATAATAAAAATGATTTGATAGAGTCTTTCATAGACGAGGGCTTATTAGATGGAATTGCCACTTGGCAAGAGCAATAGGATGAGGGTAACATCATTTTGGACAAAATAGGTTAGGCTTGCCTTTGGGATGATAACATTTTATGGTATCTTCATGACAAGGGTAACATTTTCCTGTTGGATGATGCAATAGCAAAAGAAGAAAAAGAAGAGGAGGAGTGGGATGATCTAGTAGAAGGAGGAGGAGGAGGAGGGCATCTGCATGTACACCCCTTGGTAAGAGACATGGCATTGCATATAGTGAGGAGCCCGGCTCACTTGGTCAAGACCTTTATGGGATTAAAAGAAATCCCAGAGGAAAAATTCTGGACTGATTGTCTAGTGAAAGTATTTTTACAAGGCAACAAAATAAAAGAAATACCACATGACAGATCACCAAATTGCCCTAAACTTGTGAGGCTATCATTGAATGATAATATGTTTTTGGAAGCTATCCACGAATCTTTCTTGAAGCATTTGAAGGGGCTGAAGGTTCTAGATCTTAGCAAAACAAAAATCACGGAATTACTGAATGCTATCTCTCACTTGGAGAGCTTGGAAGCACTGTTACTTCGAGAATGTGAGAAATTATGTCGTATACCTTGTGTACGAAAGTTGCGATCCCTAAGAAAGTTGGATGTTAGTGGGTGTGCAACGCTTGAAGAAGTGCCAAAGGGGATGGAGATGTTGGTAAAGTTGAGTTACCTCGACCTATGGGCACAAAGATCAAGACATTATCAGAAGGAGTATTGGGGAAGCTAGTAAACTTGCAATACCTGGTGATTGTCGCGACCTCACCTCGGGTGCACCACCTAGGGTTTGGCTAATGGATTACTAAGCCTAAACTTAGTTCGGGCTCTCCCAAGCCCATACCAATTCGCGACTTAAGGTTTAAGTTTTTTTAACATGCCAATGATTTTTACTTAGGAGTCGCCACTAATCTATTTTTGGTGGGTCGATTAGAAACCCAAGTAAAGTACGGGAGAGTTACTTCACTCCTACGAACCAGAGACTATGGGATCGGGGACTTGATTACATTAGATTTCTCTAACGCCCTTTCGGTACCTTTTCTCTTTTATTTGAAAAAAATGATTTGTAGGCAGTTTGGATTGATTTTAATTTAATCCCTAACATGCAATGTGATCATGCGAGTGCGCAATCATAATTTAACACTCAATAAAGCAAAGTAATAAATAAATTGCAAACACCGGGAAGAGATACTTACCTCAAAGCAACGAAAGCATCTGCAATGTTAGTTTTAAAAAAAATCACATCAATGATCCTAGATATGATTTCTAATTAACATGCAACCATTCAATTTTTTTAAAGGTTTTAAATTATTTAATGAGGCCTAAAATAATAAGTGCAATGCATGCGATGATGTGCAAAAATGTCTAATTATAATAACATGCAATGTGCAACCTAATATGCAAATTATATGTCACGCGACAACAATTTTTTAACTTAATCTAACGCTAGAAAATATTTAATGCAACTATCCTAGTATGTCACGCATTCAAATGGCTCTAAACATGCAATGACTAGATGACACACGGAAGATGACCTAATTCTACATGACATGAGCATGGCAATTTTTATATTTTTTTTTTATAATCAAAATTCGAAATAAATAAAAAAAACCTATATATAAACATGAAAACTATCCTAAAATATTCTAATAAGAAACACATCTAACTCAACTATATATTTTTTTGGGTTTTCTTTAATAAGCCAAATCAATTCGAACAAAGGCATATCAACACATAATGCAACTGAATCATGTAAAGCACGCAATTTAGCCCCGACCCAAGATAGAAAACCAAAACAATCAAAAACCTGATCCGACGTCTTGCTGCTCAATATTTTTGATTATTGAGATTTTTTTAACACGACACAACGACCTCACTTAATTGGAATTCAATCAAGCATGTAATACTTTAAACGAGAAAACAAAGTAAAATATTCAAGAATTAATTTAGATAGAAACTTTACCTACCTTGTCTCTTGGGAAAAGGCCTCCTTTTGCGAGCCGACCTTCAAGACCTGCAGCGAAAAGAGACGCTTTTTCTCTTCTCTCTCTATATTGCGCTGCCACTCCTTTTCTCTCAATTCTGGCTGTGTTTTTTTGTGTGTCTCTTCAATGTGTGTGGCCCCCCTTTTTATAGGTGAGAAGACTATTTTATTTAAGGAAAGATGATAAATTTGCACGTTGTCTATTTAGCTCTTGTATCCCACATGCAATATTTTTCAAATATTTCATCCAACGCTTTCCTTGAATATTGAAAGAATAATGAGAATATTCTCGGGAACATTCTCATATTCCCGGGAATATTCTTATATTCCAATTCGTCACCCCTTAACGAGAATATTTCATCCGACACATTCCTTAAATATTGAAAGAATAATGCGAATATTCTCGGGAACATTCATATTCCCAAGAATATTCTCATATTCCAACTCGTCACTCCTTAACAGGCCTAGCCAAATTCTTTTCCCTTGTGGGCTTAGTCCAACTTATTAAATTAAAGCTTAGAACCATCAATTGAAGCCCTGCCACATGTCCAATGCAAATGCAATAATAAATGCTCCTATAACTATATGCTATGCAATTTAATCATAATATTTTTGTTTAGGGGTTAAAATTAATCCCTAAATTTTTGTGCATTAAATTACGAATGATCAATCAAAATTTAGGTGTCAACAGGTGTCCCGGACACTATCATCATATGAAGACAATATGAACATGTTGAAGAAGCTCAAATTTGACACCGGGGAGAGCGGAGCTCGGTAGCCAATGTGAAGTGCCAAAACTTTTAACTAAAACGGGTTGAACAAGCGCATATTTGACACTAAAGTTGCCATGAACATTATTGAAACTGGAGTGTGGAGTACTCATTTATTAAAACTCCAAAATCTAGAATTAGATTTGAGAGAAAAGCTCCAGATGTACGATCGAGAGCGAAGCTCCCAAATCTAAAACTAAATCTAGACAGTAAGAGATAAAAACAAAAGGAAACAAGAAGAAAAGCAACTAGGAGGGAAGGGAGAGATTTAGGTCAAATCCTTTCCCTCTATAAATGGAAGAGACGAAAAAGGGTGCAGCGCTGGAGAGAGAAGGAGGGACCTCCCGTACCACTTGATGATTCGCTAACTAACTCAGCATTACATAATTTTCAAGTAGTGTTTCCTACCATGGGCATCAATCTCGAGCTGGAATATTTACTAGACAAGGAACATTCTTCTCCTTGAAACCGACGTCCCACTTTGTTGGGGCTCTTTGGAGGTAGGGGTATCGTCCTCTGCAACATTTTCTCCGCCACTACCTTCCAACATTTGGCCTTCCAATTCCTCCAAACCGCAGGTCCTTGTGTGTCGTTATCGATTTCAGGTGATTGCACAAGTGGACCCGGCACGTAGACACCAAAATTGCGCAAAGAAAAGTTGCGCGGCTCGCTAGACATTTCCCACAACGTTTCACTGGATTGTGAAAAACGTTGTCGTGCGACATTGTTGTCCTAGTTATTGTTGTTGTTCACGGTGTTCTCCATTGCAATAGTACAGCGTGATGATATTGATGTAAAAAGAAAGTTAAAAATTGAAACTTAAATTTGAAATATGGAGGAAAATGAGAGTAATAAGCCAAGTCATGGGAATGAAGTTTTTTTTCCCCTCACCCAACCATTGGGTCACCTGAGGGTCGCTGATCAAGTGATTCAATGGTCACTGAATTTTGTTTTTCCCCCATTTTAGAAAGCTAGGCTTGGGCTAGGGCCTAGGGCCCTGAACAGGCGAAGGCCCAGGCGTGACGAGTCCAAGCATGCACGGCCCATTACCCACCCCTAGGCTCTCTCTAACACCCCTTGGGCAATTTATAAATTGTACTCATGCAGGTTGATGGGATGACGTAGCGTACAAATTGATACGTGTGAGTAGAAGAATTTTCTAAGGACTCTGCACTTATTAACTAGGGAAAACCCTAAAGAGGTACACCATACCAGGATTGGAGAAAGAAGCCCCGATCTTGAGTCCAAAGATGCCCAGGTGCGGGTCACATTGTTATCATCAATGGTGATGAGGTAATGCCGCGGTGGAAGTCTAATTTACAGTGACAGTCGTGGCAAGGTGGCTGAGGTGGTGGTGCTGTGGGTGAGCTGTGGTAGTGTGGTGGCTCTATTTATGAAGAAAGGTTACTGTTTTCGTTGGAGCTATTACTTAATGGTAACAACTAAAGGTAATATCACAAAAAATCCAAAATTAATACACCTATAATAAATTTACCATGCGTTAGTTTCTTTTAAATTTTACCATCAAATTGTTGAGTTGAATAACACGTGATAGTGAATAGATGCACCAATTTAGTGTTCTACCCTCTATATGCCATAATGTATTAGCTTATGGTTTTTCGTTGTATTAATTTAATTTAATGGAAATTAATATAGGATAAAATTATCGTAAATGTGCCACTTTGGGGTTTTTCTGATCAAGAAATTAATTTGAGCTAAATTCATCATAGCTTATCAGTAGAGCTCAACCAGCAAGCAAGAAGGAAATGGAGATTTCCGTGTACTAATTGTGGATGGGTAACGTACAGTCTAAAAAGATCTCTCGTTGTGCTACCCTCTACAAACCAGAAAAAAAAAGTAAAATCTCTTAATGAATTCTCATCATTTTAATTGTTCAACACTCTTCGGCTTGAAGAGTAACAAAAGACAGAATATGAAAAAAAAAGAAGTTATAAAAAAAATCAACCCCCATAAGATTGAATGAGTCCACAGACCACGACCACGAATTCACCGCTGTCGAACATGTGCGCATGAGCATTAGCTCCGGCTAATTGTTGGTAGCGACAAATGGCGAAACGGTTGTTGTGATTTTGTGAAATCCGAGGCGACAAATAGAGAGAGACTCATAAGCATCCATTTTCATCATTGTGAAGGCGGAGGGGATGGACTTGTAGGCGGCGGTAGTGGCGGAAGCAAGGAGAGGCACAAAGCTACTAGTTTTCCTTCTTCTTCTTCTTTTTGTCATAAAATGATTTTTATATATATCATAAACTGGACTTAACCAGCAAAGCCCCAAAACGGCAGCGTCCTTACGAAGCAAAGCCCAAAGGACCTTTTGGGGGGGAGGCGGGGAGCTAGTTTTGTGGAAGGCATTTTTTCCTATGAGCCAGCACAGTACAGTCACAGATTTCGCATTTTTTGGGCAATAACTCAGGCCCACTTGTGATAATCTTGATAAGAAGGAGGAGCATTCATCAATAAGTGCTTTTGCTTCCCATTTAAACTGTTATTTGTTTCACATAGTGCCTATCAAATCCACTTGGCTTGACTACCACCACACCACTTAAATTGTTCTAATCGATGTATTTGAGGGCAGCAAGTAGAGCGATAGTTTCAATCTATGCCAAAGAGGAAGCTGGTAAAGCTGTTGATGAGGCAATCGGAATGGTCTCAATAGATGTAGGAAATTGCACCCTCCATTGACTATTCGCCGAGAGAGCCATTGACATTAATTTTCAGGATACCCTCCACCAAAGCTGTCCAAACTTGTGCCAAGGTGAGATTTCCTCTTTATCTTGTCTTTTTAGCACAAAAGCCTCATTTTTTAGCATTTTGCTACATAATCCGAGCTCACTCCACAGTATCTCTTGCATTTGGTTTGCATTTGGTTTGCCTCCTGTGGGGAAAAAGAACGATATTTATGGAGAAGGCCTGAATAATTTTCCCACTACTATTTCTGTGAAAATTAAATAGGATAAAATATTGGATGATAGCGATGAAGATGAATAGTAGATAACATTGGAATTTTAACGTATAAAACTCTCCAAGGCAAAGGGAAAAATCACAAGACCATAGTCCACTTCAAACTTCCACTATGATAAATAATGAGATACTACTTCACCTTAAGGTGGATCTCTCATTATCTTCAATTTGTGGATGTGAACCTCTCATAAACTGGATAACTCACTCAAAGATAACTCTCTTGAAAGAAGAAGATTGTTTTTCAAGTAAGTTACGCTGCTCTAGTCTTCTTGCTTTTTGTATGTTCTTCTCCGTCGAGGAGGACTCCTATTATTGGAGTAAATGCAATCCCAATTAGAATTATACGATATGAAAATCATGTTGATTTATCTCCTAATCTCTCGTGATTTTCTGGATGTGGGAATATCACTTTGATTTGTTTCCTAATCTCTCTTGATTTTTTGGATTTGAAAGATTATGTTGATTTATCTCTCGACCTCTCTTGATTTTCTTTCCTCCTTTTTTTTTCTTTCTTTTACACACTCACTACTACACATATTCTACTCCAGATATACACAATTGCATTGGCCTCTCCAATTGGAAGTGACCTACTCAACATATCTCCCCCTCACAAGCAATTTGGAGAGGGTGTTAAACCTACAAAAGTTCGACAAACTTGCATATTCACTGTAGATAGAGAATTTGTCATCATATCTGAGCCTTTATTATCAGTGTGTATTTTCTTTAGCTATAAGGCTTTTTCTTCCAACACATCACGTATCCAATAATATCTAATATCAATGTGTTTGGATGTGGAGTGGAAAGTTGCATTTTTATTGAGGTGTATTGCACTTTGACTATCTAAGTAAAAGATATACTTCTCTTAGTTGTGGCCCACTTCTTGTAAAAACTTCTTCATCCACAAGGGTTCTTTACATGTTTATGTTATCGCAATATACTATGCTTCGGTAGAAGATAGGACAATGCATTTTTGTAATCAAAATTGCCATGAAACTGGTCCCCCAACAAAAGTCATTAGGTACCTCGATATAGACTTTCTCGAGTCCACAATCCCCTACCATATCTACATCTAACAAACCTTCTAACACGATTTTATCATTACCAAAACTTATACGGTTATTAGAAGAACCTCGGAGATACCGGCATCTCCATTTGACTGCTGTCCAATGTTCCTTACCGAGATTGGATAAGAACCTCCTTACCACACTAATTGCATAGGTAATACCAGGCCTTGTGCATATTATCGTGTATATTATACTATCAATTGCCGATGCATAAGGAACCTTTTCCATTTCCTTCTGTTCTGTCTCACTTTTTGGGCACTACTCCAAACTAAGCTTGAAGTGATTTGCAAGTGGAGAACAAACTATTTTTGATTTATTCGTGTTGAACTTTCAAGAACTTTATTAATTTTGAGAAAACTAGAGTTTATGGTTCTACTTGTCTCAAAAAATTTCCATGCCAAGAATTTGTTTTGTGGATCCCAAATCCTTCATCGCAAAGGACTTGCTTAATTCCTTCTTTAAGTTGTTGATCTTGCTTTTATCCTGGCCAACATTTGGCATGTCATCAACATAAAGAAAAAGAATGAGGAAATTTCCATCAGTAAATTTCTTGACAAACACATAGTGATCAACAGTGGTTTTGTTGAACCCATTTTCTTCTATGAACAAATCATCTAAGGGACTTCAGTGATCTATAGTTGGACTTTAAAGGCAATGAGCAGGTTGGGATCGACAGTGCGATGTTGAAGTTTGGAAAGAGTGTCATAAAGATGGTTCCTGCGTTCATTATTGTCTGGATGGTACCAACACAAGTATGCGGGTAGTTGAGAAAGCAAGTGTCGAGTAGAGTAATCTGGGCAACAACAAGTAAACCTTTTTGCCTGTGGAATGTTAAGGCAAGTCATATGGCTCCAAAATGGAGATGAGCATGTCCTTGCAAAGCCCATTGGAGAGGGAACTCAAGAGGCATCTAAAGGGTAACAAATTATTCTTGTCAAGTGGCTTGAATGGGATGTTTGTTGAGGATGTCCCACATTGGTTGTAGAAGGGGCAAGTGGTCAGTTTATAAGTGTGAGAGAAAGCCTCACCTCTTGAACTAGCTTTTGGGATAAGAGAGGCCCAAGACCACTTAACACTAATATCAGAGCCCAGGTTTGCCAACAAGTCTGGACCCAAAAAGAGTTATATGGAGAGTTACAGGCTGTTGTGTCTCCATTCCAAGCCCGATATGTGAGGGGGAGATTATTGAGGATGCCAACAAGTTTAAACCCAAGAGTCACACAAGAGAGTTATGGGTCATCGTGCCTTTGACCCAAGCCCAATGTGTGAGGGGAGATTGTTGAGCATGTCCAACATTAGTTGTGGAAGGGGCAGGTGGTCAGTTTATAAGTATGAGGGAAAGTCTCACCTCTTGAGCTAGCTTTTAGGGTGAGATAGGCCCAAGACCACTTAACATTGGTATCAGAGTCTAGGTTTGCCAACAAGTCTGGACCTAAAAAGAGTCACATGAGAGAGTTACGAGCTGTTACATTTCCAACCTAGGCCCGATATGTGAGGGGGAGATTGTTGAGGATGCCAATAAGTCTAGACCTAAGAGTCACACGGGAGAGTTACGGGTCGTCGTGCCTCTGACCCAGGCCCGATATGTGGGGGGGAGATTGTTGAGGATGCCAATAAGTCTAGATCCAAGAGTCACACAGGAGAGTTACGGGTCGTTGTGCCTCTGACCCAGGCCCGATATGTGGGGGGAGATTGTTGAAAATGTCTCACATCAGTTGTGGAAGGGGTAGGTGATCAGTTTATAAGTGTGATGAAAAGCCTAACCTCTTAAGCTAGCTTTTGGGGTGAGGGAAGCCCAAAACCACCTAACACTAGTATCAGAGCCGATGGTTACAGTTTGCGGGTAGGTAAGCGTTATGGTGTAACAACGTGAGCCCATGAAAATGATGTTAGGTTAGAAGGATATCTTATTTAAGGGGGAGTAGACCTAATACTAGAGTTCACACGTGAGAGAGAGATTGTTAGGATATACATGTGAGTTGTGTTAGAGAAATAGTCATACATCAAAGAATTAATGTGGTGAAACAGTTAATATATCATAGTTTGCCCATAATTCACTAACTTAAACTTTTGAGTTAAGGTAGGTCTAACTAAATATATTGACGGGCTTGGACTTGAGTTTACACTTTGGAGTTCTTCCTAAATAAAGGTATCAGACTTCTGCTATGTACTCCCAACAACCACTATCAATTAGAAAACAACAACAACTCGAACAATATCAAATTAATACAGCGGAATAAAATAATCTCTTCTCTTATGTAAACATAATAGGAACCGATATAATAGAATAAAATAAATACCAAGCATGTGAACACAAGATGATTTTTTTTATGTAGAAAGCCTCCTCGGTGTGAGAAGATAAAAAATCATGGCATTAGAATCTAGCCAAAAATCTTCACTATCAATAAAATTGGGTAAACAATGTTTTTTTCTAGTAAATACTAGAGGTATATAGCAGCTAAGACCTCAAGAACATTATTCTTGGCAATACACATAAATTTCACAAGAGATCAAGGATAAATCTGACCCAAAACGTGTGTTTTGATTAATCCACGAAAAACTCGATATAGGGAGCTTCAAAAGAAAATCAAACCATTCAAATTCGAGAAAATTACACCACGGACACGCTAAAAAAATTTCAGCTCAATCGAACTACAAATTAACCTCCGATGCTAGCTTGATGTAAATCGGACTTTACCCCAAACTCCTAGATTTTTTGTTTTATCTTTCTCTTGTTACTGCATCTTTTTGCAACTACAACTTCAAAGATAATGAAAAATCATATTTCTCCATATGACTTATCATATGGGCTCAAGCCTTTTTGGGCTTGTAACTCATTGGGCTTCCTCCACATAGTAGTAACCTAGCTAATAATGTTAATCAAATATGAAGGATTGAACATATTCTTTGATAGTACGGATAGCATGCTTAATTAGATTTTTTTTCTTGTGAAAGGAATTTTCAATGGGGAAGATGCTGTTGAATTTCTTTAAGTCTGGTACAAACTTAGTTTACTTAGGTCCTCACGAAGGAGCATTTTTCATAAGCATTTGTTGTAGCGACTCACAAATTCTATGATTTTTGGGACAAAATCCCTCAGATAAGTAACTATCTAAAAAAATTGTTGAACCTACTTGTGGGAGAGATGTCCATCGGGAAATTTCTTCAACTCTTTAGTAATATGAGAACTAGGGTAATAGGTGCCATCTTTAAGGTGCATCTCAAGGTATTCAATTTTTTTTCTGAGCAATGATCATCTTCTTCTAGGATAACATAAATCCATGTTTTTGTACCAACTTTGCAAATTGTGCTGGTAATTTACAATGAGAATCATCATCAGGACCATAGAGGAGGATATTGTCAATGTAAGTTTGAACATTAACCATAATAGATTTGAAAATACTGCACATGGCCTTCTTAAAAAGTGAGGGAGCTGTCTTGAGACTAAAAAGGAGTACCTTCTACTAGAAGTGTTAATTTGGGATATAAAATTCAGTTTTGTACCTAGCTTTAGGGTGAATTCACAATTGCCAAAATCCAACTTTAAGATCAAACTTAGAATAAACTTTGGCTTGGGTAAGGCTGGAAAACAAAGTATTCCAATGTAGGAAAGGGAATTTATCATTTTGTAGGAATTGATTAAGAAGTTGGTAATTGATGACCAGTCTCATTTTTCCTCTATTTAGCTCAACACGCTTATTCACATAGAATATTTCACAAGCCCATTGAGAATCTGAGGGCTCAATTAGCCCTTGGTATTGTAGGTTTGAGCATTCCTTTTATGCTAAAAGCAAGTGTTTTGGATTCATGCCTAACTGGCCAGCCTTGGTAGGATTGACATTCTCATTTCTCTTAAATGGGAGATGGACGAAAAAGTCAGGATTTTTCCATAGTGGGTGAAGGCCTTTTTGAACAAAATCCAAGTGGGATTTGACACGTCTCAAGAAAGGTTTGCAAGGTAGGGTCTAAAACATTTGTCTAAATAGTGAAGAATCTTTGGATGTCCACAAATTCATTGAATTGTCCATTGAACCGTAGCCTATTGGGCAAAATTCTGAGTGTAGGAATTTGTGTGAGGATATCCCAACTAATAATAATATCCTTATCTGGTGAATTAGAGCCAAGAATTTTAGTAGTGATGAAACACTAGTGAAAGAATTGAATGGTAATCATTTACTCCAAACTCTTGTAGCAAAAGTATATCCAAAAGTAGAGTTAAAGTATCAGGTTTATGAAGTCCAGTACTTTTATAGAAGTATCTTGATATGAAAAATAGAAGCACTGGCTTTAGTGTCAACAAAGACAATGACAGAAATAGGTTTGTCATATTTGGATGGATATATTTTAACAAGGAAATATAGGAGGATGGAAGAAGTATATACACCAAGTTCTTGGATTGTAGAGGGTTTTGATTTTTCCAAGGACCAGAAGAAAATTCCTTTTTCGAATTCTTCAAACAGACTTTCAAGATCACTAGTCTATGAGCATGTCTAAATAACATACAATGTGTTTGGTAGGTTCATCTTCAAGAGAGAATACTGATTCAACATGATCGCCCTAGAGTGATACTCCAATCTCCTTTCCTATTTTCTAAATCAAATGGGAATTTTTCCCATAGCTTTTGGACAATCCTTTGCAAAATGGCCTTTCTTGTTACAAATATAGCATCTGTCATATTTTCTTTGCTTTTCAGAAGAACCTCACATGGAATGTTTTTCCGCAAGAATCGCCATTTATGCCTTCTCTTTTTGTGTCCTAAGAAAAATCTTTTGAAGTGCCTTCACTTTTTGCAATGATATCCACAAGAAGGATCATCACCGTAGTCTATTTTTTGAATACTTGATTGTTAACTCAGGTTTTTGGTAAACATGGTCAAGTTCTCCATTGCTTTGAAGACAACTCTTGAAAGCTTTTCTACAGATGTAGAGATCATCAAGGGCAAGATGTATCTTCTGCTGGAGTTCCCAATAAGAATGTGAGTAATTCTTTTCTGTCTAGTTTGCAAGGATTTTTCCATAACTTGTCCAATTTCTTTTGGAATAGAGGACAAGAATATTTACTTCAGATTTAGGTTAGCTCCAAAAGCATATATTAATTTAAGCATTTCCTGAAATGCTTATTCAGATGTTTTTTTCTGTAAGGAGAAATATTTTCTCTCAAAGAATTCATTTCTTCCAAGTTCAAGAAGATCTTCTAGCTTACCAATAAAGAAATGATGGATCACACGGATCGTCTAATGGTAACCCATTTGGAGTAGGAATGTTATTTGGTCCCGATCAGAGACAATTCTTCACTAATCCTTTAGGCTTCTAGTAAATTTGCTCACGAACTCGATCAGTATATCATATCAACTTTCGACAATAAGTATTCTAGTGTTAAGCCAAGCATGAAACTCCTAAAGTTTTTCTGGCCACTTAGAGTATGGAATGTCATTGAGCGTCAAGTAATATTTTCGGGTTGAAGACTTGTGATCTGAGCTTGAATCTCGAAGATTTACTACTACTAGCTTGGATGAACTTGATTGGATTTCCACCTTAGGGGGTTTGCCATAAAGATAGTAGGCCTACAAGACTGGTGTTTCTAGCTCAAAGGTTGAAGTGTTTTCAGAGGAAAAGGAATCTAATTCTGAAGTTGATTTAGAATTGAAAGATGTATTTTGTTTGGTGGAGTCAATTGCAAAAATGGTTGAGATTATCTGTTGAGTTTGTTCTCACAAAAAAGCTTCAAGTGGATTTGGAACCATATAAGCAAGAGGAGGCCCTTTGAAAAGGTTTGGGAGCTAGCTTCTTTTGTTCTCTTCTATTTCTTTGATGTAGTTTTGAAGTGTAACAATATCACTCCGATTTACTTTTGAAGCTTCTTCAATAATCAAAGCAATTATTGTAGGCTTGGGAGAAATTACTTCCATGGGAGCTAGACTTCATGGCTGGGAAAATGGATCTGAAGGAGGCACAAATTTTCCTTCTTGTAGAAGCTTGATTTGTCTCCTCAACTTTTCCATTTCGCCATTTGGTCCTCTAGATAATGATGAGAAATGAATCTCCCAAATTCCATTTGCTGCAATTTCTTCTGGAATGTCTTAAGTAATTTGTTTGTGACCAAAGCTGTTTGATCAATCTTTTGGTCAACATGATCAAGATGGGTTTGAGTTGTCTTGAGAACATTATTCTATGCTAAAGCATTTTTTGACAGTCAATTTAAAACAACTTCAATAGTAGTGACTTTCTTTTGTCACCCATGAATGATCATCAACATCTGTGGGGTTCAGAATTTTAGGTATACAAAGGAACCGATGTTGAGCATCTGTAAATTTTTCTAATGTTGGGAATGACGCATTAGAATTAAGTCTTTCCAGAGGTGGAAAGTTTGAAGTTTGAAACATACATACAAATGGGAGAATAAATGGTGGTTCTAATTTTGGGAAACATAAGGGTTATGGTGCTTTAGGTAGTTCCAAAAGAAAAGAGTTTTTCTTAGTCAATTTGTGAATGAATTTGTACAAAGGTGAAACAATCGGTTTGTGTAATAGAGGCTTCTTTTTGGGTGGTTACTAAGGTGAAGGAGGAGTTTCACAAGTTTAGGAACTAGTGGAAGAGGCTATGGACATGATGGCCTATAAGAGACCATGAATTGATATTTTCCTCCATCTTCACCAAGAGGTCCTATAGTAGGAACTCCATTGAGGTACCTTTGATAAATCTTATCTTTTGACTATTTCTTTCTCCTTGACAGTCTATCATCTTTCTCATCATTTGAAGGGTTCGTACAAAAAGAGCACCAGCAATCAAAATCCCAAAAGTAGTGTCATGTATGATGGTCCTTATGCTAGTCCTAAGACTTAATCATGGGTTTTGAAACTGGATGAACATTGTCAGTGCACAACATTGCATCATAAAAATAGTAGGAAAGATGGAAGAGGCGGCTTCCTTCTTTTTCTTACTAAATTTAATGACAACCATGCCATCTTTTTCCTTGGTGAATTAGGATTGTGTAGATTTGATTGCCTTGGAGTTCCGGTGAATCTATTCATAATTAGTTATCCAAGTGTTTGGAATAACTTAGCTAGTTGATCTCATGAAATATGTCTGGGCATGTAGATACAAGAAGTCTAATCATTATTCACAAAGACAAACAAAGCTTCTTTAAATCCAGGGAAGTTGAGATCAATGGTATGATTCTGGACTTGATAAACTATCTAATAATGCAAGGTAGTAGTAATAGAATCTAGAGTTTGAGGAGTTTTAGTGATTTGTAGCTGGACATTAACAGCTAAAAGAAGTTGTGGATTCAAGAGAACCATATTGAAATTTGGAAACAGCGTAATAAACTTTGTTCTTGAATTAAGGGTAGTTTGAATAGTACCAATGCAAGCATGTTGGTAATCCAAAAACCGGGTGTCTAAGAAAGTCATTTAAGCAACCATGAGTAGCCCTTTCCTTCCATGAAAGGATAAAACAAGTCCAATAACACCAAAGTAGAGGTGCATATATCCTTGTTATATCTATTATCGTGGAAAGTCAAAAGGAATTTGGAGGGTGAGAAAGTGTTCTTACTAAGTAATGGAGGTAGGATGCTGATTAAATTTCGAGGACTAGACATACTCCTTAAGGAGTATGCTTAATAAGCTATTTAATATGGTGAACATGAGAGAAAGAGGAAAGTTTAGCAAAGGTAGAATATGGGTTTATAAGCTGAAGGCGAGTCTCTGAAATTTTACTATCTTTATGAGGTTACTATTTTCATTGAGGTAAGAAACCTCATAAAGATAGTCACTCTTAGAGACATTAGAAGTGCAAAGCTCTAAAGGAGGGCTAAGAGAGACAGGGGCATTTATAGTAGTAGAAAGGGTTTTGGAGGAGGATTTTAACATGGTATAGAAATTCCCCCTTTCTAAATTGGATATTCAACTCATAAAAAGTGTTGAAGAATGCCGTGACTCTAATACTAGGAAATTGGACTATGCTATGAGCCAGGGAAAATAAAAACAGAACTTGTGGGAAGTATGATA
This sequence comes from Corymbia citriodora subsp. variegata, assembly GCA_014858505.1. NCBI lineage: Eukaryota > Viridiplantae > Streptophyta > Magnoliopsida > Myrtales > Myrtaceae > Corymbia > Corymbia citriodora. Next base: position 19,529,534 of record CM026420.1, on the reverse strand, counting down.
TCTCATACACACGACCTTTTCGCGGCCTTAAAATAGGCACTACTTATTAGCTACCATACAAGTGCTCCATAAGAATGCATGGCATTATCTACTCAATGCACATGAACGACATATAATTTATTAATGCATTTATATCATTTGGTGCTTTGTCAACATGCATATATGTATATTTATGAGGATGTATCATCTTATTTACTCCACTTCCAAATACTCCCGAGGCATCTCGACTCTGAAACATCCAACACTATTCGCCTATAGGGCATCACACCATTCTCATACATAATCTATTTTTTTCTTCTTTTTTTTATGTAAGGCATCTTGACTCCCAAGGCATTTCAAAACACCCCTTGCCACAGGGCAACGTCACCACCTTCACATGAATGATGGCATTTTTCTTTTTCAATTTTCTATATTATCATGTAACATGATGTACATGAAGATGATCAACATCAACATTCAATACACTACATCATTTCACTTAACCATCATTGATTGAACATATTCCACATTAACAATTATACATTGCATCATTTTATGTAATCATCACTAAATGAACATATTCAACATCAACATTTCATGCATACTTTCCTCAAATATAATAAATATGCATTTATTAAATAATAATGCTAAAAGAAAACATGATGGGCTAAGATATCCATAGAATTGAAAGTATGAGAGAAAAAAAATCCTTTTTTAAATTTTTTTTTTTAAATTATGTTTTTGAAAAAATTCTATTATCTCATATTGGGTAGCTTGCTATAATCGGTAATGGACAGCTGTTATCTTTGGTAACCTGTTATAATCAGCACTTGATACTGTCATTTTCGATAACATGCAATATTCGACACTCGCTAACTACTATCTTCGATAAGTTGCTATAATCGGTAATCGGTAATTGTTATATTGGGTAACTCGCTGGAATGGGTAAATTTCTCATTTCTTACTCTTTTTACACTCTTTTTTTCATCAAATACTACCACTCATCTAAGAATTAACTCAGAAAATCATCAATACAAAACTCGACATGTCATTATCAAAATTCACACAAATGGGGAATCCAACATTCTATTTCCAAAGTTACTCACACATATTCATAAAACTCATTTAAAGTAAACATCCATCAAGCAACCGAGTCAAATACTCATTTGAATAACATAAGTTAGCGCATATAGTTTTCACTTACCTTGAAAATAACTTGTGTAAAATCAAAGCTTTAATTTTCCTTCAAAATAAGACAAAACCGAAGCCAATATTTTTGTCTTAAAAACGACAAATCCATTTATGAAGAGTTGAAAAAATTATTGAGTTTACCTCATTCAAACCTGGAAATGAACTCTTAAGACTTTAATAAAAATACATATGAGATCCTTTGCTTTTATTCTTGGAATTGAAAGCATGAATTAAAAGGAAAATGGAGAGTGAGTAATAAAGTGGGGCATTCTCTTAAAAATTCTCTTTTTAAAGTTGAGCACTTACCCTTTGGTAGGGTAAGTATTTAAGAGTGAATTGATGAAGTTGCTCAATTATAATGGTAAAATCATGAGGTCTAAGAGTAGAGAGACTTGTTGTTTTAATTAAAATAGTTCATGTGGCCCCTAAGTAAATAACTTAGGCACGTGGCACAATGTGATAAGTCAAGAGAAGGGATTTTTAGGAGAGATTCATTTCATTTTGTCAAGTAAAAAGGTGACCCGTGCCTTGTATTAATGAAGTAGAAGTTAATGTAAATGAAATAGGTATGACATCAACAAAAGTCAAGCTCAATATTTCTTTGGTTGAAATGCTAAGGAATCAAGAAATCAGTACATAAACATGAAAACCAATGTCCATTCTAAAAATTGATAAATCCAAAAAGTATTTTAAACTTGTCAAAATGTTTAGCAATGCTTTCTAAACATAAGTTAATAATTAATTCTTGAACTTATCAAAACATTTGGTAAAACTTTTTGAACATAAGTAAATAGTTAACTTAATAAGTTTCTAAAACCCTTTGGCAAACATAACAGTCACATTTTCTAAGGTTGTATAAAATTTCTCATGCATGTAGTTGATTGCAACTGAATTCCAATGTATTAATAAATATAAGAATTTTCTAGATGTTACATTAGTAATTTCTCTAAGAGGATGAGGACTCTATCCATTTGTCCAAGTTCAAAGAGATGCAAACGATTTTGTAGTTGTTGTACTTGTCTCGTATCTCTTTCTCAAGCTATAGAAGACTTTGTGTTTGGTCCATGTCAACAATGACCAACCATCTCTCTTTGTTTTTTTTTTTTTTTTTTTGTAATGTTAAGATGAGATGCAAGATAGGTAATATAAGGAATCACTCAAAGGAAGTTCAACCTTAAACTCTGATACTAATCTAATGCAAATGTGAGATAGTTAACAGAATGAATAACTCAAAAAGAGTTAACTCAAAGCTCTGATACCAATTTGATGCAATGCAAATGGGGTGATTGCTATTTTGAGTGATAATGAAATGTGTTTTGATGATAGATCAAAGTGGATATGGATGGAAATTGATAGATGAATGTAAATGCTTAACAATATGATCACAACCAAGGCATACATGACACGCCACCAGCTGAGGATCAAGATCAAGATTGACGAAATTTATCACCAAGGCTTATAGAACAAACCACCTATCTAGTATATAGGATTTTAGGATAGGATAAACTCACCACTAAAGCCTACAAGAAAACCACTAAATGAGGAAATAGAATGTGGAGGTGGTATTGATGAATCCTATGTGTATTATCAATAAATGGTATAGGCTAAAATTAGTCAGAATAATTAAATTGATAAAACGTTGAAAAATTTAGGACTAAGTTAACAAATTATCAAAAAAATTATAATTAAATTGGCACAATTAAAGAGTATGGCTAAATTGACAAGTTCAAAAGTGTCGGACTAAATTAGCATAATTAAAAATTTTTATAACTAACTAAGCCAATGTATAATATGTTTAGGACTTCTTGGACCATTTTTGCGAGGAAAACCTATTTTCTTCTCTTCATACAACTCTGGCTAGCAACTCATTCCAATCCAGTAGCACATAAGGAACCTATGTAGTCAAAACAAAAGAAAGTAGATGTTTATATATAGACAAAAACATGATTCATGAGTTCCCATTTCTCATATTTGATCACAAGATTGTCAGTCTTTCAGAGACATGCTGAAGAGACCAAGTTAGCACCAAGGGATTCTTTGGAATGACATCCAAACATAATCATAAACCCTTAAATATGAACATCATACATCCTAAGGCCAAAACATCTTTGGGCTCCAATTATTTCGTAAAAAATAAATGATTTAAAAAATATTTTCTTAAAAACGATCACTTGTATCACTTTAAATAATTTGTTAAAAATAAAATATTTTATAATCAACAACAATTTACGACTTAATATTTCCGTAGATGATGAAAAAAATGTCGTTCCTTTATTATTATAAGTGATACAAGCAATTATTTTTGGGAAAATATATTTTAAATTATTTATTTTTTGTGAAATAAATGCACCCCTAGCTTTGATTGTGACTAGGAGCATATGGATCCTGTCGCCCCCTTGTATCTAACGTGTCAAAAGCAAAATCGTGATTCAACTGCCGTTTTTTTCCGCATTAAGTAGGCAAAAAATTCAGATAGGAGGGATGGCCGAAACTATGAGATTCCCTGGCTAACAGATGGGAGATTCGGCAACATTCACACCCATATCACAATCTTCCACCAGTTATGCAGGTGGAGCTATCTAGAGCAGTACCTTAAATCTAGCAACCTTTCTCGGAAATGGTGGAAGCAAGACTAAGTATTACTCGCTTAATGCCAATTGTCTAAGTTCTAACCATGAGAAGGCCCTGGTTTCTCACTGATAATTATTTTCCTGCTCAGAGAAGGACATCCCCGGTACGTAAGAAAAAAATGCACATTGAAAAGCTAGAGTAATGAAGCGTGTATTCTTGAAAATTTGATATACGAATGAGAACTCGGGGATCCAGTCATGGAACCTTGAGGGACCAATGCCATCGCACTAGTTGTAATCCAAGTTTTTAACCAAAAAAAAAAAAAAGAAAGAAAAAAACTTTGGTTATGATGGTTGCAAAGGAGATTGGTCCCTCCCGAGGGACCATAACCAAGTCCAAACCCGCAGTGAAAGGCTGGTGACATTCACTGTCAATGTATAAAGATATTGCCGGTCATATCCAGAAGGAGCTTACCTCCCGAACCTGCTCCCAAAGAAGCCTATGGAAGAATTGGAGAATACTTCAAGTTACTTATGAAGTTAGAATATACTGAGCTGCCTCCCTTTCCTCAAAGTTAGCCATATCTCTGATTGAATGGGAAAGGCCATGTCATTCCCCTTACAGTCTTTAAAGATTCAGTAAAGGGACACCATTAAAGAGGGAAGAAAGGAAAAGGCCCAGTTTTCACGGCGTAGCTTCACAATGCCACATCAGCATCGGAAAAATACCCAAACTGAACCAGAAAACTTCTTGCCTTTCAGTTTGTTTTCAAAACGATGGTTTAGCTTCCCCACTTTTAAAGGAGTCAATGCTCCAGTTCTCACACTGCAGTCATAAATTTAGGGTAGTGATGAAAGTGGGGTCATTGAAAGGATGTGAAGGTAAGTCTCTTCAAAGCAATATCAAGATGTCACTATTAAGATGAATCAACTTGTACTGTCATAAAAGTACAGCTCAAGTCTGAGGAACCTTCACTGCTTTCTCTAATGTGCCTAAAGTTTCATATATCATCCCCATTTGTGGATGCCCTGGCGACCCCACAAGAAATTCATGCACAATACCATCTATTTGGATCCAGCTATGCCCTGGCTGCTTCTTGACCCCCCTTTCCCTCATGACCCACCTCAGAACAGAGACATCATCCCATTGCCTGTCAGCTGCAAATGCATTTGCCAACATCACATAACCAGCAGAGTTTTCAGGGTCGACATCCACAAGCTTTTTCGATACATGCTGAGCGAGTTCTCCCCTGGCATGGAGCAGGCAACCCCCAAGCAAAGCTCCCCACACAAAGTTATTAGGTTCAAAAGGCATGGAGGCAACAACTTCTAAAGCTTCTTCAATATGACCTACACGTGAAAGGAGATCAATATAACAGGCATAGTGTTCCAAACTGGGAGAGACTGAAATTCGCATCTGCATCTCTGAAAAGATCCTCTGTCCCTCATCCAACAATCCTGAGTGGCTGCATGCACATAAGGCTGCAAGAAATGTGCTAGAATCAGGATGAAGACCGAAATCTTGGATGCTGGAAAATAGCTGCAATGCCTCTTCTCCTTTACCATTCATTGCAAGACCCATGATCATAGCATTGAACGAGACAATATCTTTCTGTATCATCTGATCAAAAATTTCTTTAGCCCCCTCCAGCCTCCCGCACTTAAAATACATGTCTATCAATGCAGTTGCCAGAACTTTGTTCGATAAAAGAATGCCTTTGCTGCCTTCTGACCTCAAATAATTGTGAACCCATTTGCCAAGATCCAAATCACCAACCTGAGCACTAGCAGAAAGGACACTGACCATCGTAACTTCATTAGGCTTTCGGTTACGATCCTCCATCATTTGATGGAAAATATTCAGGGCCTCGATGGGGCAACCATTTTGCACAAATGCAGTTATCATGAGATTCCAAGGAAGCAATCTTCCAATTCCATGATTAGTTATTTCATCGAATTTTTCCCTACACTTATCTATTCTTGCCAATTTCCCATACAAATGTATAAGAACAATATTGATTGAATCACGTTTAATATCATCAAGATTCACATCTTCAGCAATTTTTGACAGAATATTAACCCATCTCTCTAAATGGAAGACCTGAATAGCAGAACATGCCGATAGGACGCTTACAAGGATTTCATCTTCGAGGTTCAAATTCTCTTGGACAGTGTTAACAAAAAGCTGCAACGCATCTTCAGCTTGACCCGACTGAGCATAACCAGAAATCAAAGAACTCCAAGAGACCAAATTCCTCTGGGGAATTTCATCAAACAGCTTACGGGCGGAAACCAAATCCTTAACCGACTTGGCATAAACAGAAAGAAGGCCGTTGCACACGACAGGGTCCTCAAAAAAACCAGCTTTGAGCACATGGGTGTGAATCTGCCTCACTTGACCGGCGCTCGCGCATCGAAAGCACGCCTTGAGAAGGAACGAGAAAGTGAAATCATTAGGCGAGAGCCGGCGCTGCTTCAAGGCTCTGAACAGGAACCAAGCCTTCGGGAACAGGCCCTCCTCGGCGAAGACCCTTATGATGGCGTTGAAGGGGAAGACGTTGGGGTTCTTCAGTTGTTCGAAAACTCTGAAAGCAACGTGAGACGGGTATTGGCCGATGAGACGGGTCGCCACCAGATTGTCCTGATGGGCATCGAGCCTGAAGACCCGGGCGTGGATTTGAAGGAGATGAGGGCGGGGAACGCGGCCTTGCAAGAGAGTGGAAAGATCAGGAGAATGCACGAGTCGAGTTTCTGCTGCAGAGTGAAATGAGCGACAGCTTTTTGGTACGAGGTTGGCTGGAGACTTCGGAATCCCAGAAAACATGTCGGAGACTAGTTAAAAAAGTTCACATCTTTGAGCCGGAACTAGAAATGGGCAGGAGACTGGGCTTCCTAATTAGAGAACATCAGATGACAACCAAAACGAAAACAAAATAATAAGGCAAACCCGAGCAATATAAAAAATCCTAAATTTATATTTATATGATACATTTATCTTCTTTCAAAATTTCGTTAATGATGACCATTAAAAATCTCTCTATTAAAGTCGAAAAGTGCACGTTATTGACATTGGCTCACGTGATTAAAATGAAATAAAAATAATGTTATTTTGACTAAAAAATCATTTGAAGAAAGAATAAATGTGTCACATACGCGTAAGTTGATTTTTTTATATTACAAGAGCAAGCTCAAAGTAAATGTGTCACCATGGATATAGTTTGAAAATTTTTTTATAACTTTTTCCCAAATAATCATCACAAAGATATATTTTTGTATTTTAGATTGAGTCTTAAAAGTTTAGTTAATAATTTGTTGTTAGCATTGCATGCATGAAAGAACGATGCACAACAACCAATACAAAAAATTAAATAACAAAAGTACTTTTTTCTTTATATCTTCGACTGAGATATAAATACTATAAAGTATTGTTAATATAATTTTAGTGAATGGACTGTGTCAGTTGTAATTTTGTGAAGTTTAACATTTTTTTCAAATATGGCCCCATTTTGTTCGGCTTTGCAAAGGGGCTTTGGAGGCCTAAAGGACCTTGACCAAATGCAAACCTGTTTGGTTCAATTTTTTGGAGGGTTTTGGGCAAATACAATTGCATCTCCAAAGGACTCTAAAGGCTTTTAGTCCAAAAGAGGTTTTGAGCCACTATGGAAAATTGCATCTTCCAAATACAAATAGTATTATTCATGCAATCATTGTTCATCTTTTCCGATGAGCCAGGGCGACGACCGTCGACCAAGGGGTCCTCGACGTTGGCAACCGCTGCCTGAGGGGTCACCCAACCCCACCGATCGACGCCTGAGGTTGCACGATTGCCGCCCAAGGTCACGCAACCTAGGCGTCGCCTAGGTCCGATGACCTTAGGTGATGTTCGCCTGGGTTGCATGCTTAGGACACGAAGCTAGGTGATAGAGACAATGGTTCCATCGCCTAGGTCGTGTGCCTGGGGACAGAGGCGACCGTTGCCTGGGTCGCGAACCCAAGCAACCTAGGCGATAGCCGTCACCTAGGGGCGTCGACGTTGGCGACCCAATGGATGGTTGCTTGGGTCGTGCGACCCAGGTGAGGCTGTCCAGTGAATAAATTAAAAAAAAATCTTTACAAATTTTTTTAATAAAAGTTTAGTAAAAATGCTTTACAATGCAATGAAAAGTTTCAATTTACCAAACGGTATTTGCATTTCGGAAAACCCCTTTAGCCTAAAGATATTTGCATTTTCCTAAGGACATTTGCCCAAAGCCGAACCAAACAAACCCTATATTACCTTGAAAAAGTTAAATAATTGACTTTTCAGGGCATCGGTTTTGCCTTTCCTATTATACGAGGAAAAAGTTTGATATAATGCATTGGCAACATATGATATTATATTTACAATAACATTATGGAAACATTGATAACTATCTAAATTGTCAATCTGTTAACATCATACATAAACATATAGAATTGAGCAGTTTTATATGTGTTGATGAATCTGTCTTGCAATATTATCATTATTATTTGACCGGCATAGTGTTACATTAATGTATTACAAGAACATATAATAATGACCTCGTTAATTATGCATTACATAAGTATATATTGATGGATGTACGAATCGAAAGATGTTATACTCATATCAACGTCAATGATACAGCCCAAGTTCTTAGGGAGAAGAGATTTTCGTTTTTTTACATTGAGAAACACCGACGAATTGATACAAATTAAAACCGAAAAATATATAATGATAAGATATTGTTATAGTGTAACTTAAAAAAATCATTAACCAGCATTATAATCATGATTAACTATATATTGACCAACATTTTAGTCTGTGTCATTTTAACATGAACTGTATTTTAGGTACTTTAATTCTGTTTATTTTGTATTGCATACATCGTTCATGAAATCAAAAAGTGCAAGAGATATAATATTACATAAATAGTGATGTCTCTACTCTGTGATCTGCCTTGCACTCCAATGGGGACGGTGTCTCGTGGCCCCGTGGGGCTCGAGGAATCCGCAGGAATCCGCATCCGTGCCCATTCCTATGAAACATGGTGATTCAATAAATCTAAAGTTTCGGCCAAGAAAAAGAAAAAAACAAATCGAAAGTAACAAGAATCAAATGTTAGGATTGATAATCTTCAACAGTAAGCCCAAGCGCTCCATTTTCGAGAATCAAGAAGCAAGTTGATACCGTAACATTCACCCTACTTACTAGGAAGCGGGTTATTTACTGATATATTTAAATCTGAGATACTTCATTAAGACAAAGATTCGAACGAAGCTAGACTTCATTAACACAATGTCATCTGGCAGGTCAAACAGCAATAAGCAGGCTTGACCTTTCTTTATGCTGGTGGAAGATTGAGATGAGGAGGTGAACTAACTAGAGAACCAATCAAGACATCATCTCCTAATTCTTTCACAACCGTACCCAAAAGGCAAGTCACCAACTTATCATCACAGCCCTAATTCTACCCAACATTTCCTGCTATATAAGCTCCAATCCCGCTTCCTCTCAGCTCACCAATTTCAAGTCCTTGAACCTATCACAACATAATATCTGTTGCCCAATTACCGATATGGCTTCTCCCTCAAAGAGCTTTGTACTCTTCATTGCTCTAATTTTCTCTAGCATGAACATGAGCTTCGGAGCTCGTCATCTGCTACAAGCAACCATGCCATCCATACCGACTCTTCCCACCATACCAACTTTACCGAAACCGGGGTCTCTACCTCCATTGCCTGCCATACCAACATTGCCTAAGGTTGCCATGCCGCCTATGCCCGCCATCCCGACGACCTTGCCTCAGCCAACACTGCCGACACTTCCCACCACCCAGCCAACATTGCCCAAGACCACTTTGCCACCGCTTCCGAGCTTGCCAACTGTGCCGACCAGCTTGCCGCCAATGCCAAGCATCCCTACTTCTCTCCTTAAAATCCCCTCTATTCCTTTCCTCACCCCACCTCCAGCCACAAGCCCCTGAAGATTTTAGTACCATTGTTCTGTCGGATGTCTCTGCATGTTTTTTTATTAATGTTTGTTGATTACGAGATGTCTCTTGGGATTGTGTTCATTTGTGTTTGTTGCCACGGATCTTCGTACCTCTATTATATGTATTGATCACACATTACTCTGCTAGCGCTTTATTATTTTCTTTTCGTTGCTGCCCCGGCTCTTCAAGACGTCCGTATACTCAATCATTTTCACTCAATTGAAAAAACGCTCGGCCTAATACTATCAATTACAAACGTTTCTCTTCAAGCGACAAGTTCACTGGATTGTATTTATCAGGGGAAAAAATTGATATAGAAAACTGTGACTAGCATTTATCATTACATGTTAATAATTACCATCTGACAATAAGAGCATTGTGGGTTTGTGAGAGAGAGAGAGAGAGAGAGAGAGAGAGAGAGAGAGAGTCAGAGAGATGGTGACTCCTATTAGTTTCTTTCGGCTTGACTCATGAGAGACATGCAAAGGAGTCAGGGCTGCTTGTCTGCACAGTAACAAAACCCGTCAGTTGTAGCTCTCCTACGTCCTGGATTGCAAAGGAACAATAGTTCTATGTATGGTTGTATATTAAAAAAGTACAGTCAATCTTAAAAGATCTAGTTACGTTCAGGTTTGACAGTGAACTGAATTTCATCAGGTTGGTACTATCGTAGTTCCAACCAAGGCAGCTCTTTTGGCCGAGTCTTTTCGCCACAATAACGACCCAACTGACGTGCCATATACCTTATGTTGTACAAACATTTCTCCGACATTGTTACTTATTCTTCCCATACTCCTTTAGTTCCTACTTTTTTACACATCGTCTAAATACTACACTCTCCCTGTGCATACGTGAATATTTTTCCTTGCAGACCATGTGTGGAGTATTTGAGTACAAAACATACCATTCCGCAATTCACATATCTCTTTAGAGCTGTCGTATGGAATTTGAAATTAAGCTTGAGCAATCTTTCTTAATTGTGCAAGATAAAACGCACATCCCCATCACATTTTTGTGTGCAACATCTCCAAGAGTACCAAACAGAAAGACAATGCCGAAAGAATGTGCAAGGAAAAGAACAATTAACCAGCAGACAGGGATGTTCATATTTTCCATGTACATGGGTAAACTTATTATTGACAATGACATAAACATTTGTACTTACAGGAGGAGAATCTGTTTGATCTATGTTGCTATGACAATTTGCAACGACAAGATGTAGCTCGTGTTGATCATGGGATGTGAAAGGCGAACTCTGATTGCATCTCTTCGATGTACACGATTTCCCTCATAATTCCATCTTGCATCCATGTACCGATTAAAGGCACCACAAAGAGGCACTTCTGACTCTTCAAGAAACTTGTCCACTGCCAGGGGCATCATTTTCTGCATCGACTGTTAGAGATAGAAGTTCTGCAAGCTCAAGCCTATATTCAAGGCCTCTCAGATGGTGCCCTAACAACATGCACCTGGAGAAGCAAAGTGACAGATGAGAATAGTTAGTATCATTGTCAATTTCAACAATTAAACAGACTTCACCAATTATAAAACAGTGAAGGACAATATTTATCTGCAATATATTTCAGAGCAAGTACAATAGGATGCTCAATTTCTAGCTGCAAAGTGTTTCTGCTCAGAAAATGTTGCAGACCAGGTTGTCGGCCATCAAGTGTCATACTATGATAATCTCTGGTCCAGCGAAGTACAGACTTACAGCCATTTGGCAGAAAGTAAGATAAAGATGAATTTGACTAAAAGTGTCTAATGCAACAGTAGATGTGATTATCAACACAACATATTGTAATACTAGGACAAGAGATGAATCTGATTTATGAAAGTTCAAGCAGAAAGAATGCCATGTTGAGAGTAAATAGGCAAAACTTGTTTATTGGATCATGCTGGCAAGTTAATTCTTGATTTTTCAGATATATTAAACTCCCATAATCAGGCAAGCAATCAAGCGTCTACAATTAACTAATAACCAATATAGTGCTGCTGAAAAGATAAAAGGAGCTGGACTAACCAGAAGAGGAGCCGTGCTAGATAGTCCCTAGTTAATGAGACGATTGGCTGGAACTGGAGTGACACGTTATCAACAAGTTCAGGGTGATCATCATTGCCAGAACATACTTCTTCGTTTGATGAGTACTCTGATGCAGGAGGACTCTTAGAGTGCATTCTAGGAGACAGAGTCGCAAGAAGACCATGAACAACCGAGTGGATTGTTTCCCTCAATTCAGGCAAGGAAGGTTCCGATAGCTCAGCCACCTGTTTACCCATATTCCATTACTCCATTTGTATACAGAAAGTTACAAACACTTCAAGAAAAGCTTTGGAGTGAAGATGCCACTATGTCCTCATCCAAACATGTTCACTAGTTAGGAGTTTCATCCATTAATAGGTGTGTGCAGTACGCACACATGCAAATATAGGAGGATAGAAAGAGAAAAGGGATGGCAAATTGGCAATATGTTGACACAAGATTCACAGTCATGAATAGTGCAGGTTGTGGCAATTCCAGCATAAAAATGAAAAAATAGTTAAAAATCATAACAGACAAAATCAGATAGGTAAACAAAATGGAAAGCCATATAACCAAGAAGATTAGATAGGTAAATGATATGGAAAGCCATAAAGCATAAAGCCATGCTAATACATTACTTTTCAAAACAGTGATGCCCTGGGAGAAGCACATGCTAAGTTCAAAATATTTAAGATCTATGTGCCAGATCTGGGTCGATAATTAAGTGATCAGGACTTGGTGATGACTTCTGGAACAAGTATGATAAGTGGATTTAATTAATTCAAAGCACAAATCAGTTGCACTGGAGAAAGATTGACTCGAGGACAAAACAGGATAAATTTTTATTGAGAACTTTTCTCAATCTAACTCATTCTAGATATGTTTCTGCAACTCATTTTCTCTCCTCAGCTCTCTTTGTCATAAACAAGCATCTAAAGTTCTGTCACTAAACAAGGTTCCCATCACGAAATTCATTCTTAGATTTGATTAGGAATACATAACAGACACATATTGAATTTCTCTGGATCATTTTCTGTCAAACCAGAGAATATTCAAGTGGTAAAGGAGCATTGCTGCTTCAAATATGTCTGCTAATACTACTTTGTAAAGTTAGGCAGCTACTTTATATTAGGCAAATATAAGGAATAAGTTGGGAAAAACTGAGTGGAGGAAGATAGTTTCCTAGTTAAGGAAATAAAGACACTACAAATGCCATAACTTTTTGTATGATGTTCACTTGAGTGTTATAACTTTTTTTTCGATCACTTAAAAGTCAAAACTCCTAAAAACATTCACTTTAATATCAAAACTATCAATTGATCACTTAAGTGCTAAAATTTTTTAAATGTTCACCTAGGTACTGGAAATCTGACATGGTATAACACTTGTGGTGAACGTTTTTAAAAAGTTATAGCACTCAAGAGATCGATTGAAAAGTTATATGACACTCAAGTGATTAGAAAAAAGAAGTTATGGCATTTAAGTGAGTGTCATACATAAGTCATGACACTCAGGTGATAAAAAAAAAAGTTATGGCCCTTAATTGAGCACCTTACGAAAGTTATGGCATTTGTGACGTCCTTTTCCCTACTTATATTACAAATAAATGGAAAATATTCTCACATTCCCCTAGTTTTGATCAAACTATGCAAACACACATTGTATATTCACGAATTAGTCTAATAACCCATAATAAATACTGGACAATCAATTATAAAGCCATTGTTAATTACAGAAGCTAAACACAGAAAATAGAAACAAGTGTGCACACACATACATATAAATAATACATATGCAGATACTGGTCATTGAAAAGAATCTAATTCTAACATGATGAAACCTTTTCTGGTTCTAGTGATCTCAAGTAGTCCAGCAAATCATTTTTTTCCTCCCCAACGAACTGTTGCATTTGGAGAGCAGCACTTTTCCTCTTGACTTCATGTAGTTCCTTCATAAAAGAAATATAGGAATGAAATTTTCTGCACCATTATTCTGATAGACCTTTCAACTAAATACTAAATTTAATCATGCCTCAAAGCAAAACGTCTAGCCATTTCAGTGAGGACATTGGGCATAAAAACTCCCAGATTAAATATAAGTGAATATTTGATTAATTTGAAAAATTAGGAACCAGTTTCATAGCAGCATTATTATGAAACATAATCTATGACCTACACTGATCTTTTATGACACTTCTTCATCTACTGTATTCTCATCAAGATGTATTAAGCTTTGCCTTAGTCCAGTCAATGTCAAACTTACAACTGGATAGCTTCCAGTTCCTTAATATTATGACTAACAACAACAGCCCACAAAATGGGGCTCCAAGATTAAAACAAGTTGGTTTACTTTATCAGAGACATGATTAAGCGTATGTGCCAAAATATTTGATTGCAAGTACAAAGATGCAACTGTATATTATACTTAATTATCAACAAAGTTATTGATAAAAAAGATTAACATTTAAGTAGCATGAAATGGAATGCACACCTTTTTGGCAGATGATAAACGAGATTGTAAATGAAGAATATAGTCCTGAGCTTCACGAGAGAGTTTGCCTAGACGTTTACTATCAACATCCTCAACTGTCTCTTCTCTAACTTTTTTATATTTGGGGGATAACACGTTCTTTCCCGAAAAGTCGATTTTTCTAGCACTGTCTAGTAAAATTTCTGGCAAGCCACTTTGTGAGCGGTCCTCAGTCCGATTTTCAAAGCTCTGTTCATGCGTATCAAGATTCCTTTCGAGGCAAAGCCTATATTCCGCATTTCTCAGGGTATAACTGCATTCCAAGAAAAATTTCCATCACAAATGCATAAGAGGAGACAAACAATCTGTTACTGAAGAAAAGAAAATGGAATTTTCAGATAATTTCTTTATATTCTCAGATGCATGGGCCAGACGTAACTAATGGAGCATACAAGTAGAGCAAAACAGAACCTTGTTTTAAAAAGCGATTATATACTAATAAATTCAAGAGAATTGAGTTATACCAGTTTTTCACCTAAAGGCACTTACACAATTACAAAGACAAACTGGTGATGCCTATGCATATTATACAAGATAAGCATACCCTGTCATCATTGAAGAAACCAACAACTTTGAGAGTGGCTCCCACAAAGCTTCAATATATACTTGAAACTGATTCGACGGAAGCAACCCCAACATTCCTGATATAGTCCTCTTCATTGCGTCGATAGTAGTTGGGGCTACATCTTTCTGAATAAGGCTGACATCTAGCGGTTCTATCTCTTGTATCAAAGCAAAGAGAACCGATTTCTGGAAAAAACATAATCCCAACAGCTTAATGTCAGCTTTGGGAGCAAGATGAGAACTGAAACATGCAATTCTAAAAGCACATTTAACAATTGAAACAGAAATATCTTCAGAAAATGGACATCCCAAGTTGCCAAATGAATCTTGCTGAGGCAAAAAACTTCCCCTCTCAAATGCTCAGAACTAGAACTTGCTAGCAGCTAGACAAAATTTTATCTTTCATCATTCATAACCTTTTCTCTCGCTCCCTTAATGGTTCCCGAAGATAGAATAGATTCGTTTCTAATAATTCATGGGGTTCAGTTCCATCCATTAGACTCTCAATTTGCAAAAGCAATCGCCTGTAGCCTCCAACTCAATCTTTACATCTCATGCCACAGCACAGACACCCTCCCCCAGCAAAATTCCATCTTCTTCAGTAATCTATCCACACCGCGCAATAAGAACGAACTTGATATGGACACTTGCTATTGCCGGAAACGATGCCAAGAATCTCCATGAAAACTAGAAAAAGGGTAAATTCCCCCAGCGGCTCCTAAGAAAAAGCAAATTTTCTAGTCCCTAAGAAGAGCACCAAAGTCAAAACACTTTCGCAACAGCATCGACGCATCGTAACCGAAAATGACACGTTTCCGAGACGAATCACCCCCTGCCAATCGACGGAATCGAACACCAACCTGAGGCGAATCGACGGAGCGGCGGTCGTCGTCCCCGCCGCCGGGGCCGAGGTCATCGAACGAGAAGGCATCCGCCGACGACGAGGACGCGGCGATCGAGGCCCGGCCTTTCCTGGGGCCTACGGAGATGCGGACGGGAGCGGCGGCGGCGAAGGAGAGAGAGTCAACGCTACGCTGCGGCGGCGGCGGTGGTCAAGGAGGCGGCGGTAGTTGAGGCGATGGAGGGAGGGAGAAGAGGAGAGGAAGGAGGCTAGGGTTGCCATGGCGGACGACAACCACGACCCGCCCCGCCTTCTCTCTCTCTCTTCCCGCACGAAGTTGCGGCTGAAGCTCTGGTGAACCGCAGCCACAAGCGGCGGAGGAGGAGACGACAAAACCGGCGGGGGCACCGGGGCCCGACGTTGACCGCGAGCTTCGCGGGGACTCCCTAATCTCGCGACGGCCCGTCGGGCTCTGGGCTTCCGATTCTACCCTCGCCGTTTAGTTATAGTGGGGGCGACCGACCGGACCGGTTCACGAAAGAAATCGGTCCGGTTCGTAATCCTAAAAGCCGGGAACAAGTCGACCGGTTCGATTCCCGCGTTCTATATCCCGATCCGGCCGGCTCCATCCGGGGGCCCGAAGCTTGCAAGGCCAATTGATGATTTTGCTCTTTCTGTTTTATCTTTTTCTAAATAGAAAGTGTCCGTTGACATGAGATACGTTTGGCATATCATAGTTGAGCAACATAAATTGTATGCATCCTATCTAAAAATATCAATGGATCAGGTCGGGTTGGGTTTTCATGATACCCAACCCAAAATCTTATAGAACATGCTTCACTCAACCCGACTTAAAACTCGAATATCATAAAACTTAAGAAAATGGGTCGAGTCAGGTTGAGTCATCATTGATTAGTTAGGCTCAAATCTATGATTTTGTCCTGGTTGCGCACGCATAGAGAGAGAGAGACTTGATGTTGCCCCAATCCAACCTTAAGCCAAATAATATCGATACCTCAAAAAGTCCAACCCCAAACTACCCTAATTTTAGGGTTGGGCCATGCGTCGGTTATAATAAGATGAAATGAACAAAATGCCTTAGTCAGCTCGGTTCCAACCACTTCCGACATTAACAAAGATGGTCCTCGATTTCAAAATGTGGAAACATGATAGGTTTAAGTTTCAATTAGAAACCCACCTACCCTACAATTGACCAGGTTAATTGCATGTTACACAGATTTGGCAAGCTGCATGCTTATCAAGGGAATAAATCTCTAGTCAACAGATGAACAATTGTCAAAAGTAATATTCTACGAATATGAAAATCGTATTTTGCTCGATAGCGGGGCCCGGTTTACTTGGGCCGGGCTTCGTCTTCGGAGCCCGGCCCAGGAAGGCGCTTTCAGGTCTTTTTCCCTTTAGACCCCTGGGAAGTTTGAGTGCAGGAGACGGTGAGTGAGAGAGAGAGAGAGAGAGAGAGAGAGGGAGAGCGAGAGATCTTCCCCGCTTTTTCCCGTCGCCGGTGCGAGCTCTCGCGGACGCCACAATCCGCCGCCGCCGCCGCCGCCGCCTTCTTCATCTCTACCCTCTCTCTCTCCGGCCCATCGCGCTTGCTGCATGTATGTTTGTACTGGGTTGTTGTTGTTGTACGAATTGTAATGATTTCACTGTATCATTTGGTCTTGATTAGAGAGAGGAGAGGTTCTTCCAAGTGCCCCCGGGAGAGGTGAGTGCTTCATTTTCTTCTCTCTCGTGTTTCGTTTCTTCTTCGCAGCCCGGTCCTTTTGGGTTGTGCTATGGATGGGATGTGTCGTCGCCCGTTTGTGGTTCGGTATTGTTGTGGTAGCTAGCCTGTCAGTTGTGCTGGTTGCTTGGAAACAACACGAGGCATGACGTTCTGACTAGGGAGTCGAATTGGGTTGTCGTCATTTGGGTTTTCGATTGGCTGAGTTGCTGCCAAATGGGAATTCTTGAATTTGTGAAACTGTTTAGGGTGGCATGCGTTCTTGGTGAGTTCTGAGTGCTGGAGGTGCTCTTTAAGAAGCTAATGCAGTGGCTTTGGTATTAATGGGGATGTTCTTGGATAGAAGTTGTAGCGTTTTTAGCATGCATGGTTATGTAATGCTTGAAGCTTCCTTGACTGGATTTCGTGTCATTTGATGTTTCCTATTAGACTTGATGTTTGAACTCTGGGGACTGCTTTGGCACGTATAGATGTTTTCATTTTTTTCGTCATGAACAACAATGGCAAGATGAAAACTTTTCCTCGGTGGCCCACTTGAAACCTTTTGTGAGTGGGCCAGAGCCTAGCTTGTTTAGCTACGGTTGAACTATAGTCATGCTATGGCTGTAACATTTGTGTCTGGTAACACCTTGAGACTAGATGAGACAGTCTCCTAGAAGATGATGTTAATCACTGCAGCTTTGTAGATACTGCAGTTATAAGCATTTGTCAAACATTCTATAAAAGCTGCTAAACTCCTTTTCACAATTGAAGCTTCTCTGAGAAATCTGTACCAGCTACCCAATGGGCTATCGGTGATATAGTTGGTGTTATGCCATTGCACTGTATTTCGGAGTTCATTTTTACCAAGTTCCATGCACTCGATATGAAATTTCTTGCATAATGCCTATGTTATTTTGACTTTTCCCTTATCCTTTAAACTAATGAGGTCATCGCATCATGAAATGACAACTTCTTACTAGAGTAGGAATACTTTGCATAAGATGCTGAGAAGATGATTTGAAGAAACCATGTTTATGTGTTCCCATCATCATGATATCGTATATCATTTGACTTTCTTTTCTTTTCTATTGCTTTTGTTCTTCATATAGATTCTTCCTTTTTTCTGCTTATGAATCTGGATGTAACTAGGGTCTTGATATTGAATAATGCTTACTATTAGCTTTTCATGGTACCTCACAGCAATGTATTGGGGTGACATTTATTTAAAGATGCCATTGTCACCAATTTGAATTGCAATTACCATTGCTTCACTATTTTTGTGTACTAAATCAATTCTAATGTCATAAATAGAAGAGTGTAACAAACAAGAAACCAACTGTTATCTTACTAAGTTGGGTTGGCTGTATGAATCCTATTGAGCTCAATCCTTTATTAGATTCTCTGATGCTCCATATCTTTCCCTATAATCTTCTTCCACATTCTTCTAGGTCATTCCTTGGCACTTTTAACTCATATATCCGTCCCTTGATCACATATCCTCATTGGAGCATTTGAATTTTCTCATTTCATGTAGGGGTGAGCACCGGTCCCGGTTCAACCCTGAACCAGGCCGAATTGGCTTGGATTGACGGATTTAAGCACGGTTCTAGAGAGAACCAGTTCAGTTCCTGGTTCCTAGGCCGGAACCACCGGTTCTACCTTGATAGAATCGGGTATCTACCTAAAACAAAAGTATTAACACACCCATGAAGGACAGTGACAAACATCCTTCAGAATGACTAAGCCGGAGGAGAAGCCAATCGAGGAGTGCTTGGGCAAGCAGATCGACGACCTCTCTTGAATGCTCAGTTCCCTCGTTTGCTTCCCTGCTTGTGTTCAGTCCTTCTATGAGTGCTCCACCATTGCATCACTGTCTAGGACTCCAGGCCCTCGGAGCTATCTGGGCAAGACCTAGCCCTAGCTCATAATCGGAAGCACCAGAACATCCTCCTCCACTTTGTCACTATACTAGCACCACCGATTCCAGGGAAATAAGGAATCTCCTCGACGGCAACACTTCCATTGGTGTCTTGAACCTAAATCTCTCTTCAGCCTTAGGGTGGAGGTAAAAGCAAATTTACCTGTCTTTCTACCCCTCTTTCTCTCCCATTGTTGTTTTCTTTTCTTTCTTGCCAAAAAAAGTTCAATCCATGATCCCTTAACCTTCTGGAAGAAGGTAATTTCTTCTCCTTATTGGCTTCTCATTTTTTTCTTGGTCATTAGTTGGTTTCTCATTTAAAATGAGAAGAAAGGTTCTTTCTTTTAATGAAAAGGCTCTCTTATTTGGTCAAGGCAAATCTTTTCATGGAAGTGTCCAAAGAGTCATGTCTCCATGTCCTCTGCACATTCTTATTTGCTTTGCACATTTGTCAAATTTGTGCTTTGGACCGGGTAGAATCGGGAACCAAAACTGCCAGGAGTCTCAGGGTTGTTTCCTGATTCTAGGTCGGGAACCAGCTCACTTTGAAACCTTTCACCTCTAATTACATATGACCAAACTATCTCAATTCTCACATTAATTTCTCTCATCTTATCCTTGATTATAGCCACAGCTACTTGTTTATTAATCTCTCAGATAGATAAATTTCTCATGTTTTTTTCTCATGTGCCTTTACCTTTAACAAAGCATTCTCATCTGTGCCACTCACTTTGTGCAGATTTTGATGTTTAAATACCCAGATCTCCAACCAAAACTCCATGCCATAAGGCATCTCTAGCTTTATTGCCGTCATCTAGAGTTTTCCTCTAGGAAGTACTAACACTCTCCGGGAGCTTTCGTGTTGTGTTAGACACTTGGACATGTGTATGACACTTTTCCATACTCTTCGACAATTTCTGACACTTGGACATGTGTATGACACTTTTCCATACTCTTCGACAATTTCTGACACTTGGTCAATAAGTGTCGGATTTCGGACACCTGGTCAACTCTCCCGATACTTAAGTCTGGAATTCTGACATGCGAGTTTGGAATTCGGACACGTGATTCTGACACGTATGGGTCAATTTAAAAATTTTCAATAAATAATGGGTCAAAATGTAAATATGTAAAAAAATAAAAATAATAAAGGGGAAAGAAGAAAAACCTAGTCTTCTATTTTGAATCTCACTTCCCATGACACACAATTCACCCTCCAAGTTTTTTATTTTATTTTTGGCTCCTCTTTGACATGCTTTGACATGCTTTGACATGCGAGTTCAGAATATGGATTGCTATTTTTTTCCTCCAAGTTTTATGAAATATTGGAATAGAGTTGAATTTGTCAAATTGAAACAATGAAGGATAGTAACAAATGGTAAATTAATGTTTTTATTGTAAATTCATTTTAGGCTTTTTTTATTATTTATTTATTTGTGAATTTGAATCAAAAAATAATCATAAAAGTGATAATTTATCGTGTATATATAAAATATATATTTAATATACATGTCGGAATTCTCTTTTTTTTAGAAACGTGTCATTGTGTTATGTTGTGTGTTACATATCGATATCGGTGCTATTTAGGTTTTCTTTTTACTTAACAGACATGTGGTTGTTGCATAAAACAACAAATGCATTTCTCCACTTTGTCCATCCCACCTGAGCTCTATCAGGAGATCTCTATCCATCTTTCCTTCTTTGGGTACAAGTTCTGAGGTGTGTTTGAACCTCTTTTATATTAAACTTACACACCAAAATGTTAGAAATAGGAGAGTCATCTCTTTGAAATCCCTTTGAAACTGGTTTATTTATTTAGGAAGACTAAGAAAATTATTGAAGGGAGTACAACCATATAGCAAGTTGTTGAGAACTACATGTACATGATATTACCTAAGCTTTACGAGTTTAATGGCACTAGAGTGGAATTCACCCTCTTTATGAGAATGTTGTTTGAGATTTTCTTGCCAATATTTTCCTTTATTATCTACTGCATCATGCCATCAAGTTTTTAATGTTGTTTTCCTGAGAAAATCATTATCATAGAAGCTGTTTAATCCTGTAGATGAGGTAACTGAAAGTTTACTTACATGAATCTTTTAGTAGAGTGCATTAACTTGTACAAACTGCTGTAGAGACAAAACTTTGTCCTTACAAGAACATATAATCACTGGGTGCATGTTTGTCCTTTTTGATAATGGGTTACTTCTCCTTCTATTGATTACTGGTCTCCTCTCCTTTTGCCAGGTTTCTGGAGGGCATGTAGGCGGCATAATTGCTGTTTTTTGGCAAGATTTGTAGACTCATTCTGCATAATTTCCTGGGAAAAATTTGTTGTATTTGTTGTTGAGGCTGCTCAATATAGTAGATGAGTGAAGTCTTCCACATTAAATTGCTTGAAGCATCCAATAAAGCTGTCTTTTGGTGAGTTTTCAGTGAGCATCCCCAATCTGCCTAATAAGCATTAATTACATGGTGTCTTGATCCTTGGTTATGGCTGAGGATAAGCAGATGGAGTATGTTTCTGCAAAACAGATTACAAAAAGTAGTAAAGCTTATGGACTTGAGGAGAGTATCCTGGAAAAGAGACAGGGCCTTGTTTCAGAAGGTTTAAAGGTTGAACTTGTGGATATGGGGAGTCAACCTTGCTCAGACATTGTGGATGATGAAGCGCATATATCTAAGTCTTTTGAAATAAAGAGGTCAGGAATGCATTCTGAAGAACCATCCCAGGTGAAGAATCTTGCAATATCTCCCGAAAGTGTGATAGATAAAACAAAGAACACTGAAATTGCAAGTGCTGGAGAAGATACTGGGGAAAGCATTTATAAATTTGATTCAGAATGTATAGATGGTGCACATTCACTCCAAGAAAAGAGGTGTGGACTTGGTGTTGAAAGATCAACAATTATGCCTTCTAGCCATGCCTTCTCTAAGAATCTGGTGAATCAGGAAGATACTTACGGAACAAGACACCGGTTTGGTTCCGGATATTCAGTTGGTCAAGAAGAAAGAAGACCCACACTTGGAATAAAAGAAACTACTAGTCCATTGTGCAGTTATAATACTGAGCAATTGGATGAAACCTTTTATGAGAATTCAACTTTCGAATGCGGGATGCTGCCTTCTCCAAATGTAAGAATGAGCAATGAAGCTGGGAGCTGTCTGTGCCCTAAACATCTAGAATCACATGAGACCCATTGTGGATCTGGTAGTGTAAGCAATCAATTACCTGGCCCTGACCATGTTGAAAATGTATCAGTTCAAGTGAGTAATATTGTGTCTGATAGAATTGAAACTGAAAGTACTGGATTACAATCTAATGTGGAGATTGGTTCTTCTGTTTTAGAATATATTGAATCTAATGGGGATTCTGTTGTTAATGAGCAGCTGCAAGCCCACATTGAGGAACCGACCAATGGCTCTAGTTGTGACCCATTGGAGTTGCAACAGGAGAATCTTTCAGGGAACTCCAGAGGTTCAGGCCATAGGGACAAAAGAACATCTAAGAGATTGAAAGAAATAAACACAGTGAGGTTGTCACTTGGTAGCGACAGAGTTCTTCGCTCGAGATCAAAGGATAAGTCTATAGCTGAGTCTAATGATGATGGAGTAAACCAATATACTGGTGAAGAAGTAAAAAGAAAGCAGAGAAAGAAAAGGCAAGCAAGGGAAGCTATTGCTGACGAATATTCTAGAATTAGGAAAAACCTAAGCTATATGTTACACAGAATTGGATATGAGAGAAACTTGATTGATGCTTATTCTGGTGAAGGGTGGAAAGGGCTAAGGTACGTTTATGTCAGATTGCTTCATAAAAATCTATTTTGCTGATTATGTGCTGCAGCATGGTATTATTGATGAACTTGATACCAAGTGACAAGGGTACATACAGTGAACTAATAGCCCGTTTGGTTGTATAGGAATAAAATAAGGTTGTAATGTAATGGTTATTACGCAGTTCAGTTTAGTTATTACCCCAACACTATTTAATTTCATGAATGACATATGTAATAAGTAAATTATAGCATCAAATTTGCCAAAAAACCCTGAAGTTAGAATTAGATGGAATAATAGTGAATATCGCTTTATTTGCAGATCATGACCACTGGGGGAATTTTTTTCACTGGCACCATCAAAATCCACATGCATATTGATTACCATATTTTGTTTTTCTTGTATGAATGAAACCCATGTTGCTTAATATGGGAGAAGAATCTCTTCTCCACAACAACTTTGGTTGCATCATCTAAATTGACTGATGTACAACATATTTCAATGTCACACTTCCATCAAGATTTACTTGTACTTTATTTATTAATCACCTTATTTTATATTTGTACAATATAATCGAATACAAATTAAAATAATAAGATGATGGTGTTAATTTATAAAAATAGAATTATTTTATATGTAAAATTATCCTGTTCTAGATAATCATGTATTATTAATTAGACTCAAAAATAATTGAGGTAGTTATTATATTGTGTAGTAATAATATATTTAGTTATGGTATTCTTGATGAACACATAATATTCAGTTGAGTAAACTATGCTATTTGTTACATTTTGAATAATATATTGATATAGTGCAGTCAAACATTAATATATAAAGGAAAAAAACTTATTTGTCCCCACTACATAATCTATGGTATAATATAATGACATGTCCCCGTACCCTATATAGCATTGACACGCAACACATGATATGATATGACACGCCAACACGTTTCTCAAAAAATAAAGAATTCCGACACATTAGAACACATGTATTAAATGTGTATATTTATATATACATGATAGATTATCATTTTTATGATTATTGCAATCAAATTAATTTAATTCAAATTTACAAATAAATAAATAATAAAAAAGAGCCTCGAATGAATTTACGTAAAAAACATTAATCTACCATCTGTTAATATCATTCATTGTTTCAAATTAATAAATTGAACTCCATTTCAATAATCCATAAAACTTGAAGGAAAAAAATAAAAAATCCACTGGACTTGCGTGTCGAAATGTGTCGGAAGAGAAGGGGGGAAAAACAAGCTTGAGGGTTGAATTGTGTGCCGCAGGAAGTGAGAGTTGGAAGATAAGCGAAGGCTAGGTTTTTCTTCTTTTTCCCTTTATTATTTTTGTTTTTCTTATTATTTTTACATATTTACATTTTGACCCCTCTTTAGTGAAAATTTTTAAAATTGACCCTGTGCATATCGGAATCACGTGTTGGAATTCTGAACTTGCGTGTTAGAATTCCGAACTCATGTGTCGTAGAGTGTCGGGAGAGTTGACCAGGTGTTGGATTTTCCTATACTTGTTGACCGAGTGTCAAACATGTGTTGGAGTGTCTAACATGACACGAAGGCTTCCAGAGGGTGTTGGTGCTTCCTAGTCCATACTTGTGTCTTTTTTTCCTGGATCCTTTTAGATGAGTCCTCAAGTCTATGGCTTTCTGAAGTGGTGAGTCAGAATACCACCCAATTCCACTATCAGGTCATGGAGACATAGGTTGTTAAGTGGCATAATTAAGTCCATGGCGTTATGCCTATGAATGATCTATAGCTACTAGGGAATCTCTTTTATGGTTCTCCTTTGCCTTACCTAGCCTAGAGGTTTAACATGATGGGTCGCTTTGCTGAATGAATCTTGGGCCATAGATTGTCATGTTGGTAAAAAATATCTGTACAATAGCCTTCAGCTTCTGAAGGCACCTCGATGGACATGGTTCTGGCAAGTTGGATGTACTCTACGTGCAGGGCTGATGATATGCCAGCAGTGTTTCATGTTGAGAATGTGTTTCAGTTCCTTCTGAGGATTCGTTATTTCAGCAGGAGTGTCTGCACAGGGTTGTGGTTGTTGATCACTGGAAGCTCGTCATTTTTTCTTAGAATTGGGGATCAGGAAGTTTTGAGACTAGTTCACATATCTACACATATCAAAATCACTCAAACTAAATGATTTTTGCAAGTAATTTTAAAAAAAAAAAAAATACAATTGATTAGATAGTGTTAAAAGGTCTTGTGGATTATGATGTGATTCTGGATAGACAGCTGTCTTAACATCCCATTTCAGTTTATAGTTGTGGAGTTTCACTTATTTTTTACCTAAATCCAGCGAAGTTCAGAAATCAGTGAACTTCAATCAATTTTGTTGTGGTAACGTTTCTTTGGTTGGTCATTGTCAGACCAACCTTTAAGTTTGCATCTGCTATTCATATGACTCTTAGTGTGCCTAGATAAAAATTTTAGTTGTAGCTGCTCACCGCTAATGTTATTTGGCAGCTTGGAAAAGATAAAGCCGGAGAAGGAACTTCAGCGCGCCACATCAGAAATTGTAAAACGCAAGCTGAGAATAAGGGATCTATTTCAGCAGCTTGATTCATTATGTGCAGAAGGAAAGCTGCCAGAAGCTCTATTTGATTCAGAAGGATTGATTGACAGTGAGGATGTATGGAAGAAGCTTGATTAAAATGGTTTTTGTGCAATTATTAGAATTGGGTCTCATTAATAAGTGCCTTTGGGCACTTGCTAAGTATACTTACTGCGGAGTATTTCAATTTTCAAGTATTAATTATGCATGGCATGAAGAAAGTAGTGCATTCGAAATTGAAGAATTTACCAAGTGTTGTTTCACTTCAATAACAGTAATTTGGGTAATGCTATAAATTTGGATGGTTTCTTGGCAGATATTCTGTGCAAAATGTGGCTCAAAAGATTTGACTGCTGACAATGATATAATTCTGTGCGATGGTGCTTGTGATCGTGGGTTCCATCAGTACTGCCTGGAACCTCCATTGCGTGCAGAAGACAGTAATTTCCTTTCAATAAGCTAGTTATTGTTTGTTGATAATTGGCATCTTATTTCATACCTCATAGTTTGCTTATTGCACAGTTCCTCCTGCCGACCAGGGTTGGCTATGCCCTGGGTGTGATTGTAAAGTTGATTGCATGGATTTGCTGAACAAATCACAAGGAACAAATCTTTCTATTACCGACAGCTGGGAGGTGAGAAATGGAAATTTTAGTCGTTCCATTTGCGGTTCTAACTAGTTCTCACTGTTCTGCTATACCTTGCTTCCCTTACCATTCCCCTTGACAATGCAGAAAGTTTTTCCTGAGGTTGCAACAGCTGATAAGACTGAGGACCCAAACTTAGGTCTCCCTTCTGATGACTCGGATGATGCTGATTATGACCCGGATGCACCTCAGGTTGATGAAGATCTGGAAGATGGCTCTAGTACTGAAGGTCATGGAGATGACTCTAGTTCTAAAGATCAGGGAGATGACTCTGGTTCTGATGAATCTGGATGTAATATTGCATCTGATAAATTGGGGGCTCCTTTAAAATACGATTGCATGGGTCTGCCTTCTGATGATTCAGAAGATGATGATTTTGATCCTGATGCTCTGAACCATGATAAGGTTAAGGAGGAAAGTTCTAGTTCTGATTTTACCTCTGATTCTGAGGATCTTGCAGCCTCCGTGGGAGGTGTAGCAGATGAGGTTAATTCCTACAGAGGTGCTGGCAGAAGAAGCTCTAGAAACAGTTTTGAAAAGAATGAAATTGTGAAGGGTGAACTGCAATCTTTGCTAGAGGGAGATGCTGACAAAGATGTCTCCAGCTGTATGCCTGGGAAAAGACATGTTGAGAGGCTGGACTACAAAAAGCTCTATGATGTGAGTCTTTGCAGTTGTTTCAGTATGTAATGATTTTTTAATTTGCAGTTACCATATTTCCAGTATGAACTAATTTATGGGGCAAGTAAGGTGGTTGCTAGTGCATGTGCCGTTTGTTTGATTAAAGTACTTTCTATAAGCTTGTCTGCATGGAGCATTGTGATCCACAGAACCACAGAATTAGACTCTTTGTGGATTTAATTCTTTTTCTTTGGGGTTCCATTGGGATTTATCAAGAAAATATCTATGGTCATCAAATACTTTTTGGACATCGGCTGGATCCTTCCATTTGATTTGTTTGGAAGATGACAGTATTTTGTTCTTCTGCATTTTCCAATGCTTGCTTGTTGATTAATGGTCTTGAGTGTAGGAGTGCAATGACAAGGCAATATAGTTTCTCTTCCTTCCCTCCCTTTTGTTGTGCTAGGAAGCATTTAATTGCCATCAGTGGACCAGGGGGATGGCAAGGAAATTGAAGATTATTTTAGAGGGTGGAAGATGACATTGTTGAAGACCATTGGCCCATTGAACTAGGAGACAGCTATTGATTAAAAAAAAAAAAAAACAGAAGAAGAAAAGAGACAGCTAGTTTAAGTGTTCTCTTTTGGTATAAGTGCATTGGAAGTCCTAATCTTGTCAACAAAGTGCAATTTAGTCTTAAAATTTTTAAAAAATGTAATGAAGTCCTAAAACTTGTTACAGAAATATGATCAAGTCCTAAAATTTTCAAAAAGCGCAATAAAGTCTTGAAACTTGTCAAATTGATGAAATCAAGTCATTCTATTGATAACACTTTTTAAAAGTTTTAGGACTCGATTGTAATTTTGTAACAAGTTTTAGGACTAGATTGTATGTTTTAAAAATTTTAGGACTCAATTGCATTTTTCTAACTAGTTTTAAGACTTAATTGCACTTTTTTTAAGTTTTAGGACTCAATTGCACTTTTGTGACAAGTTTTAGGACTTTTAGTGCACTTATCCTTCTCTTTTTCATCTTGTTTAAGAAGTGAATCACTGCATAAGGAGTTGCAAATATCTGACATTCAGATGCTTTGATCTAGGCTTGGGGCTCATCTGAATCCTTGACCTCTTGACAGTATCATGTTATGTGATTCTTCAAAGGCTGGAGATAAATTGAAATCACAAGTTTGACATTTTCAATAATTTAGTAATATCAATTGTGCACATTTACTCAGAAAGAAAAAAGGTTGTCGATGTTGAATATTCAGCCAACCCCTCTATTGAGGCATGTGTAGTCTCTGCAGCCCCTTTACCGTTCATATTTATATTAATACCTCCTCTGTTAATCATATGTTGGAAATGATAGAAGTCTAAATTGATGTAGCAAGTACTCAGGTAGTTGTGCTGGATAGTGTCAATAGAAACCTGAAGGAAACAAAGATTATGTATGGGAGTATAAAATTAACATATCAATGAGGTCTAAATTTTTATTGTGTAGTAAGTGTCCATGCACAAGATGAATGCTGAGCTGGGACATTGTGAGGGTGCAGATGCTTTTAGAAAGGACCACCCTCCTCTTTCTTTTGATTGGATTTTCACGATTCATGTTTTAGTTTTTGGTGAATGATTAGATTACATTATGGATTTTAGCAGTCAAGAAGCAGTTGTTTAACTTGTAACTAATATTCTATTTCATGTTTACAGTTGTATCTATTACCCACTATTTTATCACGCATGGGACATACTAAAAGTAATTGATCATTTTTTTATAATTTGAAAATGTTCTTTATATTGGTTGTGAGGCTGCACTGTTTCTTCATAAATTGAGGAGGAGAAAGGTAGAAGCAATTGAAGTGAAATTTTAAAAGATGAAACTGTTAAAAAAAATGAAATGGTTGAATAAACAACAGGTCTATAAGATTTATCTGTTTTATATTTGTAAAACAGGAAACAGTTTTCGAGTACACATCCCTTTAAGGCCTTTCTTATTGTTGCTATCATTTTTGTATTTTCATGATCTACATGATTTCGTTTCATGTGTTATTCCCATAGGAGGAATTTGGAGGTAAATCTTCTGATTCAAGTGATGATGAAGATTGGAGTGACACCATTGAACCAAGGAAAAGGAAGAGAGGTGCTGATAAAGTCGCTTCGGCATCAGACAATGGAAATTTTACCAGTGGAGAAACTATAGAGCACAACAAAAATGGGACTAAACAGACTTCAAGGAGGAGGACGAGTAGCAGGATGGATTCCCCAAGTACTAATAATATTACAGCCACACCACATAAAAGCTCTTCAACACCTGGATTGACTGGTGGAAGAGCTCGATCAACTTATAGAAGACTTGGAGAAGCTGTAACTCAGGTGATCAAGCACTGCTCATTTCTTTCTAAAGTTCCTCGCTAGGATATAACAAAATCTCTCTCTCTCTCTCTCTCTCTCTCTCTCTCAGAGTAAAGTAAGATGCAAGATGATTGAAAAGACAAATATTCCATCTCGATAGTAAACATTGATGCCAATCCTGAAGCAGTTTAAGTCAAATGTGTATATATTTCTGCAAATTGTTGGACAGTGTTTGTCTGTGACTAAGGAGTAGTGTGTTATGTAATCACAGGTTTTAGACAGAGGGTCGTTGGGCAAGCCTCTTTATGTTATGAGTGTGAACTCCTGGAGAAGCTTGGATAAGCTAATAACTTGAGCCAACCAAAGTGCTTCCATCCATTCACATATGACTTGACTCATGTCTAGTGTTCTCATTGTCACTTCAGGATGTACATGCTTTGCATGTTTGACTGTCTTAGTTTAGTTTTGGAGAATTATCCAATTTATTCTTCCACCATTATATGATGGTTTGAAGCATTTATGCTCCTTTCTCCACCCTCTCCTTCCAATACCATATGATCCAAATAGCTGTATTGGTTTAGTGGCTATATCATGTGTCTCTTCTTTAAGAAGAGTCTGGTTCATAGGTCAGCACTATTGCATTTGAGAGTTTTCTCTGATCTCAGGGATTGCATTTGTACCTTGATTCTTATGGGTGTTGACTCCGAGGAAGAGGGAAAGTAATACACTTTGCCTGCTCAATTTTCCTTTAAATATCATTACTCCTTTGAATTTTTTTTTTTTTTTGTTTCATATATCCATCATACCGACACCTTTTCTAATGTTACACTCAAAAGCACACGACACGTTGGTGCCAAAATGGTGCAAAGGTTCCAATGATTCATGCCAAATGTTTATAGAGAAATCATTACAATTGGGTAATGCATTTGTTATAACAATGGTGACAACCCTCAGTCTTCCCACGTTTGTCCTGCTTTTTGTGTCACATGCTTTTCTCTGGACAACGATTCAGCAACAGCAGGGCCTCTGGCAAATTGATATAGGTTTTGAAAAATTAGAGGCTAAAGTAAGACAAAACACACTGTAGGCAACAAAGTGATCTGGATGTATAAAAAAAATTTAGGAGACAGTGCAGTGTGAGGATCAAAATGTTTTCTGATTGGAAAATCTCTTTTGGCAGAGACTCCACAAAGCCTTCAGGGAAAATCAATATCCAGAACGAGCTGCATCAGAGAAGTTAGCTGAGGAGCTAGGAATTACTACTCAGCAGGTAAGTCTCTTTTACTCGCAGTATTGATTTTGTTTTTATTTCCTTTTAAGTTTTGGCCACTAAATTCGTCTAAAGTTCTTTCTGCCTTTGGATTTGGTTACAGGTGAAAAAGTGGTTTGAGAATGCTCGTTGGAGCTTTAACCACCCAAGTGGTAGTAAAGTGAGAGTGTCTGCTAAAGATATGATCATGGAGAATCCCATGCCTCAACCCGGTACTGGACCACGTGGCTCAGCTCCGGAAATGATTACGGATGATGCCCCTAGTAATGGAATACCAAAAGCCGAACCTAGTGAAGTTGCTTCCGTGCCGGAGTGCATTGACAAGGATGTGAAAGACAGTGAAGTGGGAAATCCACAGATGAATATGGAAAGCAACGATAGTTCACATCTTGGAAAGAGAAAGGAAAAGGCAGATAACATGGTCTCGGGTCTGGATCAAGTAAATCAAACACAGGCAATTGGAGATGATTTAGCTAAAGCTTCAGAGCCTCAGACTAGCAGCAGAAGACACACAAGAAGCAAATCAAAGGCTTGACAAATTTCAAAACTTTTCGAGCCTCTGAAGAGTTCTTCCAGTTGTAATCCTGGAAAAGATACCCTGTTCAAGAATCCTCCATGTGAAGATGACTTTTTCCAAGAGGGGTAATTCAAACTCTCTCTTGTTTTTCTGGTTCAGGGTTCGGAATAGCTACTTCAGTCACCATTAACCGTTGTCTCGGGAGTCCTTAGGTTTTCTGATCCTCAATCCTTTGACCGTCATTGTCTGAGCTGCTGGTTTTTCATCGTGGCAATGCTTTGTTCAATGGGTCGATAAAGCAAGATTGCGGCCAACTGACGTTTTCTTTTGAGGATCTTATCAGTTCAATTTCCCCATTGTAATCACCTGCTTGTTTCTTGCGAGAAGATAAAATTCCATAGGTGGATACCGCGTGTCCGATGTACAACCCGGGAGAGCTACCAAAGAGTCTTGGACTGAGAAGAATCTGTCCTCGATGATGAGCTTGTAACAATAGCGATGTCCGCCTAACATTACATTGTACTCCTTGGCCCGCCTAAGAATTTTACATCTATGCATTCAATTTATGCCGTTCTACCATTCTTTGGCCAGAATTATTAGTCTTAGTAAGCTCGTGATTCTTTTGATTCGATGATTCTTGTCATGTTCAGTTTATTTCCGTGATTTTTGATGGGGCACCTCTTAGATTTCACTCTGAACCCTGTCTAAAGCGTTAGGACAGCATGGAAAATCCAACACGCCTGTCATCTCCGAGGAGTAGCTAATCCGATCTGTAGACAAATGAAACGTTCGATGAAGTGACTAAACATTAGGAATGAAATCAGCTAAAGTCGCCGAAACACCAAAGAGCCCTTGTTATATCTTGAAGGACATAAAAAAACAGAAAAATCTTTGAAATGAAACCTTGTAAACTTAAAGGTAAGGAATCTGAATTTTACGTTTCACGAAACTTGTTGAAATAACTTTCAACCCTACTTGTAAGTTGTAACCAAGACGCTTAAATGAATCATATATCTTGATGGACACCTGTTTGAGATTAGAAATTCATGATATTTTGCTTCTTACATCAAAAACCTTAGGGGGGTCTCCAGCTCTTACGCAAAACAAAACATTGATAAACTAGGTTCACGATTGCCCTGTCGTTTTAGGGTGACCTAACGTATGAATATGATTATCTAACTTAGGACAAGCATGAAAACGAAATTCATGGTCACATTCATTCAAACTTGGACATTCAGACCTACATAGCAACAACATGCAAGATCCTGGAAAGGATCATCTAAAGAAGATCTAAGACCACATACACCAAAGGAAACACTGGGCACAAGATCACAATCTACGAACTAGCTTCATCTTCAAGTAGAAATGTTTCCGGCACGGACAGGTAGGATGGATGGTAGGGTGAAATCGAAAGGAATGAGACGAGGTGGTGGCGGTTATAGGACAGTCAGGTCAAAATAAGTAGGGCCAAACCACCGCTCATCGTGGGTCGTCTTCTAGTAATTAATCTCCCATTTTAGCTCGCATGGTTTCCCAATGTCCATGGCCGGGCCGGTCGTGAAGTGCGCATGCATGATAGAAGGGAGGTATCCTAGGTGAAAATGAAATCTGGAGTACCATCGTCGATGTCTTCAAGTATGTTAGGGCGAGTCGGAAAAATAAGTCAGAGATCCTCGAGAGGCTTGAGGATGGACGTTCCGGTCCCATGCTCAAGCCATTTAGCATGACAAGCATTCGGTGGGTAAATCATGATAAGTCGTTGAGATCATGTTTTTTTTGGTTGAAAGAACATGGCATCTTTGCTATAACACCTCATATGCGTGAGTTGATCCAATTGAAAGGTCAATTTTTTTATATTCTATATTTGGCTTTTTTAATTTTTAATTTTTCCTTTTCTTTATTTATTTATTTTTTGATTGAGGGCTGGCAAGGTTCGTTGGTTGATCCTTGTTGGCCACAGGTGAGGGCATCCTAAGCCTTACTGGATTGGGACAAGAGCCGCAATGTCCTTGCCATTTTGGGCATCGCAGCCTCACCTAGATCAAATGAGGGTGTCTCGGCTCTCGCCTATGGCCAGCAACCCTTATCAGGCCTCAATCAAAATATAAAAAATTAATGAAAAGAAAAGACAAAAGAATAAAGAAAAAAAATTCAAAAAAACCGAAGAAAAGTTATAAAATTTTTAATAAATCATTACAATATTATTAGAAAATATCCATGTTAACACCAGTCATGTCATATAGGATACTTGATGTCCATATTAATGATTTTTGGCCAAAATTGGC
This sequence comes from Corymbia citriodora subsp. variegata, assembly GCA_014858505.1. Lineage (NCBI taxonomy): Eukaryota > Viridiplantae > Streptophyta > Magnoliopsida > Myrtales > Myrtaceae > Corymbia > Corymbia citriodora. The sequence continues at coordinate 19,496,144 of CM026420.1, read as the reverse complement.
TAAATGAACTTAATTGGTACTAGAATGAAAATGTTTAGAATTAAATTGGTTTAATTGAAAGAATTATGACTGAATTGGGACTAATACAATATGTTTAGGATTTTTTGGTATTTCTTCCTAGTTAGATAAATAGATACAATCATCACAAAACGGCAGCAATTGAAATGCTGAATTTAGTTTAAGATGCTGTCATCTCTCTTTCCTTCCTTTTCTTCTCTTTTCATGTCCTCTTCTGTTCAACCAAAGCTCCATCTATTGAGATACACAAGTTCCTCCTTTTGTCTTTGCCAAGATTCAGCGATATCCCTTCATGTCTTTCCTTGTCTTAGTATATCCTAGAGGAAAATGAATCCAAGAATTGCTTCTATAATACGATTCGAATTGAATTAGGAAAAGGGATCAAGACAAGTATGGGAACCTCAAGATCAAAAAGAAAAAGAATGACAGATATGTGCATCTCTCGGTTCTCGGCCATTCGCTGCACCTTCTATCATGGTCGGTCAGTCCATGGCCGAACCTCGCGGATCCTTCAATTATTTAGCTAGCTTAATTAGGGCCTAGTAAAAAAAATAACTGAGTGAAAAGTCTAATTTTATGATGAACTGAGGGATTTGGGAGCTCCGACGTCCTCGTCGACATTAATTTTTTTTTTTTATGTGGGGGTAGGAGATCATAAAACTACAATTTCTCTAATTTCTATATAAGATGAAAGGCAGTGAGAAATGAGTGTTAAATTATGCAATAGGGTTGTCTTTCCATTAGAGGTTGTATTTAATCCTTCTGCCGAGCTCACAGCCAAATTTGCTGAAGTGGCATGTTGTAACCAGACGCATCTATTTTTTTTTTTTAATTCTTTAGCATACGTTGACATGACATGTCGCCACTTAAAAAAATTGAAAAAAGAGCTGGGAGGAAAACCAAGAAAAGCCACAATTTTTTTAACAAAAATGAAAAGGCAAGCAAGGAAGCAAGAAAGAGAGTTTTTTTTTTTTTGGTGGCTTGATATGTCATTTTCTCGTTTTGGGTTGTTTGTCAAATTTTTTTATTATTAATTTCAGATTTTTTGGTTTTCTTTATTTTTTTTAATTTTTTTCTTTTTTCCAATATGACACGACATTAGCACCATGTATGCAAAAAAATGAAAAATGCCACGCCAAATTTTGTGGTGGCAAGTCAAGAAATTTGGTGGGGAACTAGAGGGAGGGACTAAATTGCACCCAACTAATAACATTGAGAACTTTATTGCATATTGCGCCAAACAAATTTTGTGGTGACAAGTCAAGATTATCTGTGGTGGCAAGTCAAGATTATTTGCGCATTTTCCCCTTTTCTAAAAAGACTAATACCTAATATTATTTTGAGCTCAACATTTATGGTTTTATGCACAACATAAGAACTAACAACAAATAGGAGTTATGTGTTTGATTTGGGCTATGATCTTGTTGATTTATCTACGGTGTAGGCTGAAAATTTTCCAAATCGATAACAAAAGTATCACGGAGCAAACTGAAATGGACCATGAACACATAGTAGTAGGCAAATAAAATTTGAGGAACTGAACAATTCAACTCAAACCGAACTCATTTTTTCAGAAATCAAATTACAATGAAAATTACAGGCCCTAATTAAACCAATACTTCAACATCAAGCCTATGTATAAATAAAAGTTCAATATTCATAGAAAACCACTCGTGGAAAAAATATATGATCATAAACACCATATAGTGAAGCTAAACATTTACAATTGATTATCTACCACTATCTGCTTGGGTTTTTGCCAACAATTTTGTTTTATAATTAATAAATAAGGGCTCTAGACCAAACATTCTAACATCCATAAAGAAATGTAACATTAATTTTTAAATCTACACTTTTGAGGATAGAACATCACCTAATCAATTGCACTAGCCCTTTAATTTCTGAGAAATATGTAAACTACTAGGAATAGTGGTCATAAAGGGTAATTCGATCAACCTACAACATCTAAAACAATCATCGCTAGTATAGCTATATGGCATTCAACTCCTCGTAAAAAATGAATGATTTGTAAAATATTTTTATTAAAAATTATTATTGTATAATGTGATATAATTATTCAATAAAAAATATTTTCATCATTGATAATAATTTATGTTTAAATATTTTCATAGACAATTTGCAAACAATACAAATGATCATTTCTTTTACAAAATGACTTTTAAATCATTCATTGTCCACGAAGAAAATGGAACCTAAATAGATATTGCCATTCATGATTCTCTCAAGATTTCAGGTACATCATTGTGTGCATGCACTACATCTATAAAAAAGAAAGCTAGGACAATAATCCACCAATACATATGTATTTACATAAGGACTATAGGAAACCCTAAACTTAAGATTTTTCTACGCCACTTTCCCAGGAATCAGAGGCAAATCAATCTCATCACACCATTCCACAACCCTAGTTTCGTAGTACGAGCTCTTCACATCATTGGCCAGGTAGGTCAGCCATACCTGCCCTCCGATCCTCCACTTCAGCACGCTCCCTTCCGTCTCCCTGCCCAGCCTCCACCCCACGCTCTCCCCGTACTCGTCTCCGGCGAACACCAGCCCTCCGGCCTTCGTGAACGGCCGGTTCGCCGCCGCGTACCTCCTCCGGAACCCGTCATCGTTGGGCGGACGGCAGGTGGCGACCTCCTGGCCGGTGGTGCTGTCGTGCAGGACGGCGTCGAACACCGCAGCATTGCCTTCCGAGTCCTGGTCCCACCTCCAGTTCCTCAGCTTCGCCCTCGTCGACGTCCTCCCCGTGGCCTTCACCTCCGGCGCCTTCGACTTCCCGAAGGTGCTCTTCATGATCCTCTGCGTTTCCACTTCTCTCTCGCCGTTGCTCGTCGACCGGCCCAGGCTGAGCCCGCCCACGTAGGTCGCCCCGACCTCCGGGCCGACCCAGACGCGTGCCCTGGAGGGGAAGTGCCGCTCGCCGGCGAACGCCAAGTCGTCGCCGCTGCTTTCCTTGCCGAACCCGAGATTCACCACGTGGAGGCGTATGTTGTCGACGCGCGTATCGACCTGGATATACCCGTCGCAGAACTTGACGGAATACCCCAGCTGAACGACGGCCTCGAGCTGCTGGTGCGCCAGCACGTACTTCAGCACTGAGTCCTTCGCTTCTACGACGGGAAACTTCTTCATCTGATCGTTCGAGCGGGTGAGCTTCATGGCCGCCACCGGCGCGTAGCCCTTCAAGATCCAAAGCCCGTGAGCCTCCGTCGCGTAGGAGAACGAGAGTCCACGAACGGGCAAAGGGGTTAGGGCTTGTAACCCTACGCCCACCTCCCTCAGGATGAGCCACTTCGCTAGCATGTACCCGAGGGTGCGCATGAAGCACACCTCGGCCTCGGCGCCGACCGACCACAGGAAGGTCCGCAGCACGGGGGCGTGCTTGCAGGACAGCTCTTCCAGGTTCGGGGCCAGCAGGGACTGGAAGTAGAAGGACCCGATCTCGCTCGGCACGTCGAACGAGCACGCCCAGAACATGCGCGTGAGGAGCACCAGGTTGAAGAAGCTCGACAGCGACTCGGGCGAGTGGGAGTCCATGATCCAGGCGACCGGTTCGGGACGGAGCTTCTGGAGCTGGGAGCGCGGGCACGAGCTCTCGCGAGTGGTCGGCGACCGGGCGATCGTCTCTTGGAGGAGCTGGAGCAGCAGCGGGAGGAAGGGCTTGTCCGAGGAGAGAGGACACGCGTCGGAGACCCAGAGGGTCTTTTCCTCGCTAGATTCTTGGAAGCCGTGGGCATGGACGGCGAAGGTCACCGACGGTTCCGCACCGGGCCTGGAGGTCCGGTCCGCCTTAATCTGGATTGACCGAGCTGCTCCGCCGCGACCCGTCTTGGAACTCACGAGCTCGAAGACCTGCGGCGAGTCCGAGTCTGAGTCCGCCTCGGCCCATGCAGCCGAGTCGGGCAACTCGCAAATCCACGACCATACGTTCAACATCTTTGCTAAGCAATTCACCTCTCGGAGACGAGTGACTGAGTGAAGAGAAGAAGATTTAGGGCATCCGGCGGTGGATTTAAGGAGGGAACGAGTGACGACCGAGCTGCCAGCATGGAAGCAACGCGAGCCACGCAAAGAGAGCGGGCGAAACTGGTGGTGGTGAGCGGCGTTTGGTGTCTAGATTTCGAGTCTTGTCCATCACGATGCATTAAATGCTGCAGATTTTCCTCCTTTTCTTTTCTCTTCTTTTTCGGCTTCATTCCCTCGATCCAATTTTGTTTCGCCGTCGGACCAGAACATGTAATGATCGAGACTAGGGAGATATCGAGGGCATGTTTGCATGGACGAGAGGTGTCAGTAGGAACGCGCCAAGAGACGAAGCTCTTGTTCGTTCTCGAGGACGTGGACAATACGATTTGACGATCTTCTTGGGGTCTGATGAATTCCACGTGTCGTGGTCACGGGGCGTGCGTCCTTGTTCCCTTGGGCATCACACAAAAACCAGACTAAAGAAAGGGAATAGAACGGATAATCCTGAATTATCAACAGAGTTTCGTGCTTTCTTTGGCCAAAGATGAAGAGTATTGGTTGATAACTTGATTGTGGGGCTATGCAAGGCATGCGCAAGCTAATTTTTTTTTTTTCCTAGGTTGTTATCACGAAAATCTCTAAATTAATATGCATATGACATGAATATCATGAAATTTTGAAGGGGGCACAACATCCCTTAACTTTTAACATTCTGTCAATTGTATTCCACCATCAGAATTCAACAAAAATACCATTTTTTTAGGGTTAATATCACGAAAAATCCTTAATCTGTATATTAATAATAAATTTACATTAAACTAATATTTGGGTCACCAAAAATTCTAAATTGGTACACTTGTGATAAATTTACTTTAAACTAATGTTTGGCTCAACAAAAGTTTCAAATTGATATACTTGTGATAAATTTATCTCAAGCTAATATGGATTTCCATGTGCACTTATCATGTCATTAAGTTATTTTCATATGCCATCTAGTTCAATAATTTTACGGTAAAATTTGATGAAAGCTAACAGAGTGCAAACATATCACGAGTATACCGGTTTATAGCTTTTAGTGACCTAAAAATTAGTTTGAGATAAATTTATCATAAGCATTACAGTTTTAGATTTTTTGTGACCTAAAAACTAATTTGTGGTAAATTTATCGTATGTGTACCAATTTAAGTTTTTTTTTTTGTCATATTAACCCTTTTGTTTTCAAATTATCTTTGTGCCTTTAACACCCTTAAATATAGAGAACCACAATCAAGGCTTATTTTCTTGAAAAGGGATGTAGATTTCAAGTGTTTACTTTTTTACTCTCCATTCTATGGTTTTTAGGAAATATCAACTAACCAGGAATTAATTACAACAGTCATAAACAAATGATAATTAACGTTAAGGGTTGTTGCAACTGACTATAACCCATGCAAGTTCCTATGAAATCGAAAGTTTTTGAGTTTTTGACTTTCAAATTAGTGATAAGGGTATTTTAGACCATGCATATTTATTTTAGGGTTTTCTGAAGGGAGACTATAAAAGGAATGTGTTTTTAACATATATCTAACCCCAACCTCTATAATATTTCCATTCCTTATGTATTTCTATCTTGTTAGATCTTTAGATCTTGTGGCTCACCAAGTAGTTTTTTGAGCCTTTGGATTATACTCTCGTACTCATTTTTGAAGATAGTGAAATCCCCTCTCTCCCTGTGGTTTTTTCTGTTTGGGTTTTCCATGTAAACATTGCGTCTTGCACGATTTTGATTTTGGTTTCATCCTTTTGCTACTTGTGCTTGATTGGTGCATCTTTTAGCGTTGTTCTGCAGCAAACTGGAATTAGAGCGAAAGAATTTCGGTCTTTTTGTTCGAGATGGCATCTTCAATGGCCAAAACAATTTCAGTCTATAGAGGATCAAGATGAAGGCATTGTTGCGTCATGAAGGTTTAGTTAGAGCCTTGGATGGTAACTATCCGACGATATTACTGCAGCTGAGATCGAAGAGATGGAAGAGAGGGCGCATGATGCCATCCAATTGTCACTATCCGATAAGGTGCTTTGCGAAGTTGTTGATGAAGAAACGGCTTTGGGATTGTGGAATGAGCTTGAGAGCCTCTACATGAAGAAATCTCTTATGACAAGATTATTCTTAAAGTAACGTCTTTGCACACTAAAGATGCAAGAAGTACAAATGTTCAAGAACATCTAGAAGAATTCAATAAAATCATTATGGATATGAAAAATCTAGATTTGAAATTAAATGATGGAGATTGAGCCCTAATTGTGTTATGTTCACTACCAAGCTCGTATGAGAATTTTGTGAATTCTATGTTGTATCAAAAATCAAATAGAAGAAATTGAGCAACCTCCGAGTTTTGTTGCAGGGAGGACTAAACAACAAATCAAGCCTCCCCAAATGTAAGGATTTGCTGATTTAGTAGCATATGCTTTTACAGTTAATAAAGAGCTTAGTATTGAAGAACCTTCTACATTCTATGAAGCTACTACTTGTTCTAAATCTAAAAAGTGACTTGTTGCAATGAATAAAAAGATGGAGTTTCTTCATAAGAACCAAACTTGGGATCTTATAAAATTGCCTGAGGGAAAAAGAGCTATTGAATGCAAGTGGGTCTTCAAAAGAAAAGAGGGAATTCTAGGGGTTGAAGATGAAATATTCAAGGCACGTTTGGTAGCAAAGGGTTTTAGTCAATTGGGGGGGAAGACTTCAATGAAGTGTTCTCTCCAGTTGTGAAACATAGTTCCATTTGTGTGTTGCTTACATTAGTGGTCCTTTATAATTTAAAACTTGAGCAACTTGATATCAAGACCGCTTTTTTGCATGGTGAGCTTGAGAAGATAACCTACATGTCTCAACTCGAAGGATTCATTGTTGAAGGTAAAGAAGATCATGTTTGCAAGTTGAAACATTCTTTGTATGGTCTCAAGCAATCTCCATAGCAATGGTACTAGAGGTTTGATAGCTTTAGGTTGAGTTATGGATACTCATGAAGTGCACATGACAATTGTGTATATTACAAGAAATTGCATGATGGTTCTTTTGTTTATTTGGGGTTATATGTGAATGACATGCTTATTACCACAAATAATATGTTAGAGATATAATGTTTGAAGAGGCAACTTAGTAGGGAATATGAGATGAAGGATCTTGGAGCTGCCAAGAAAATTTTAGGTATGGAGATTAATAGATATAGATAGTTGGGAAGTTATACCTTTCACAAAAGAAGGATATTGAGAAAATACTTGAGCACTTTGACATGAAGAATGCCAAATCAATAAGTACTCCTTTGGCATCCCATTTTAGACTTTAGACTTCTTTATCGCCTAAAACTAAAGAAGCGGAAGATGAGATGTCTTGAGTTCCATATTTTAGTGCTATTGGTAGTCTCATGTATGTTATGATTTGCACTCGTCCAGATATTTCCCAAGCCATTAAATAGATTCTTTGATACATCCGAGGTACCTCAGATGTGGGTTTGGTCTTTAACAAAGATCGTGATATAGGATATTCGATTATTGGTTTTGTTGATTATAACTATGCAAGCGATCTCGATAAAAGGAGATCTTTGACAAGTTATGTTTTATGCTTGGTGGTTTCACCGTTAGTTAGAGAATAATTTTGCAGGACACAATTGCTTTGTCTACCACCGAAGCAGAGTATATGGTAGCAGCAAAAGCAGCAAAAAAACTCTTTGGTTGAAGCATTTTGTTATAGAACTTGAGGTGAAGCAGAAGGAAGCCTCCATTATCTTTTGTGATAACCAAAGTGCAATTTACTTGACCAAGAACACGATATATCATGAGAGAAAAAAAAAAAACATATTGACATCTAAGTGCCACTTTGGGCGTGATAAGGTTGCTAAGGGTATAGTTACAATGAAGAAAGTATCTATGCTAGATAATCTGGCAGATATGTTGACCAAAGCAATTCCTTTGATCAAGTTCAAGCATTACTTGGACTTGATTGGCATTTTCACCATTTGATTTGCTTAGGCGAAAAGTTGTGGTGTTTCATCTCTTGTTTCCTACACCAAGTATGCTCACGTAGGCTTAGGGGTGTGCGTTGTCAATTTTGCCATTTTGGGAGTAGCCTTGTGTGGTCACTTTTGGTGGTGAGGGAGAGAGGTCTTGTGTCATTTGGCCTGATGCCCTTTTGGAGATTTGAAGTCAAGGCAGAGATTTGTTGAGTTTTTGACTTTCAAATTAGTAATAAGGGTATTTTAGACCATGGATATTTGTTTTAGGATTTTTTGAAGGGAGACTCTAAAATGAATATGTTAATAACACATATCTAACCCTAGCCTCCATAATATTTCCCTTCCTTTTGTTTTTCTATCTTCTTGTTGGATCTTTAGATCTTGTGATTCACCAAGTGGGTTTTTGAGTTTTATGGATTATACTTACGTACTTGTTTTTGAAGATAGTGAAACCTCTCTCTCCCCATGGTTTTTTCTGTTTTGGGTTTTCCATGTAAATTTTGCATCTTGCGCGATTTTGATTTCATAATTTTGCTAGTTGTGCTCGATTGGTGTACCTTTTACCGTTGTTCTGTAACAAATTTGAAATTTGTTTAATGTATGAAGTACATAATGCATGGGTAGTTTCAAGTACTAGGAAAGATATAATGGGTAGACCAAATAAATTCAATAATTTGGAAGAAATAATGACAGAAGATATATCGAAGAAAAGAGGAACCATTGAAATTAGGACAGATTCTGTAATTAAGAAAAAACCAATCTTATTAATGGAATGTTAAATAATCCCAAAGAGAGAGGGTCAACAATTTCCATATAAGATTAGTCCAAGTTGCTTTAAAACCTCCTACAAAAATTGGATTAGACACTTGGGCATAACATGTTCACGGACTCTTTATTAGGAATTGTAAAATCCACATTATTTGTCGACCTAAACATTTTTGTTAACAATAGTTAATCCGAGAGCACATAAGTTAGATTCCAATAAAAGAGTAATGATTTTGTTATGTGCAAATGCAGAAATAACGACCCTAGCGGTAAAAAAATCAATTATATAATATGAAATTAAACTTTAAAAAATATAGATTTTTCATTCAGAAAAGATTTAAAGACCCATAAAAGATCGAGAAGTGAAAAATGTTTGAATATGAAGACGGGGAAATAAAAATTGTTAAATAAAAGAAGATCAATGAATTTAACATTGGACAATGGAATGAAAGAAAAAATCCCTACAAAATTAACATATAAAATTCCCTCGAGGTCATAGTGCTCAGCTATTCCGAGAGTCGAGAGTAGATCATGAGAGAAAAGTTAGGACTCATCTTCTGTTGACTATGATTTGAAAGGTTGTAAGAGATAAAGGCATCACTCTACCAAGAGTGCATGCCTTTTCTAGATAAATGTTTTATTGGCTGCTATATTAAAGCTTTCTTCCTCAATCTTCTCATATAATTAGTTTCTTTGAAATGCCAGATGATTCTCCTAAAGTTTTGTACCTCATCTCATCTGATTAATGATATTCACATATTTACATCATTAAGAAAAAATAAGAAGAAAGGCTAATTGCAGCAAACTTTCAGCAACAAAATTTTGGAACCTATGGCGACGAATATCTCTTTCGCCATAACCACACGTATACATATATATCCAATGCTGTTCCGCCATCGGACTAGAACAACTCCAATTGCGATTTGTAAACATCAAGGGCATGTTTGTTTGCATGGACAAGAGGCATGCACGAGACAAAGCTGTCGTTCTCGGGGACGTGGACAATTCGATATAACGATTTTTCTGGGGTCCGATGAATTCCACGTGTTGTGGTCACAGGCTCCGTCCTTGTCCCCTTGTGCATCACACAAAAGCCAAAATAGACAAAGGAAATATAGAACGGAGAAATTCCTGCATTATCAACGGAGTTTTGTGTTTCTTTGGCCAGAAAAAAAAAAAGATTTTTGGGTCGGGCAAGGCATGGGCACCATAATTTTTTTAGGTTAACATAATGAAAATACCGAAATCAATATCTATATGACACAAATATTCTAAATTTAGGCAAAATTTGTTAATTTTCAGCATCAGGCTAATTCAATCCCACCATTAAAATTCATCAAAAGGGACATAGTTTTCAATTAAATTTCCTCTTTTGTGCCCCCATTATATGGTTTTCAGGAAATGTTATCTATCTAGGGTTTAATTGCAATAGTCATCAACATATGATAATAAACGTAAGGGTTGTTGTATCTGCCTATGCATCGGATTCACTATCCTAGTCCCTACGAAATTAAACGTTGTGTAGGGTAGAGAAAAAGTATCCATCGTTGACAGATAACGGATATTAAATGACAGAACTAATATTAATTTGAAATTTATAAAGAAGTATATAATGCATGGTTAGTTTCTAGTTCTTGAAAGATATACTAGATCGACAAAATAGGTATAATAATTTGGAATAAATAATTATAAAAGATGTGGAGAAAAGTTTAGAAAATTGGAATATATTACAAATAGATATTCGCTATATGTTCAAGAAAAGAAAAACTTTAAAATTTAGGACAAGTTCTGCAATTAAGAATATTCAAAAACCAATTCTCAATAATGGAAAGTTAAATATTCACAAAGAGAGAAAGTTCAACTATCTACATATAGGATTAGTCCAAGTAGCTCCAAAATCTCCAAAAATAAAAAAAAATGGATTTAACATTTTTGTTATTATATGTTTAAAAGATTGTAGGCACAATAAGTTCGCCGGACTTTTTATTAGAAATTCTAGAATCCACATTACTTGAGCGTTTTGCCATCATAATGTCAATTTTCATATCAGGATTTGACGTGATTATTGATCTTAGTATCTATTTAATCCTAGAACATATAAGTTAGGATTCGATGAAGGAGATATCATTTTGTTCTGTGCTAATGAAGAAAAAGCAATCCCAGTAGTACCAGAAAAATTGATGGAATGAAAATTAACTTTATAAAATATGGAATTTTCAATCAGGAAAGATTCAAAGACCTATAAAAGATCAATAAGTTGAAAATATTTGAGTATGAAGATGGAGAAACAAAATTAAGTTAAATAAGAGGAGATCAATGGAATTAAAACTAGAGAATTTAGGCTCTGTTTGTTTTGCGAAAAATAAATAATTTGTAAAATATTTTCCTAAAAATGATCATTTATATCGCATATAAAAATAAATAAACAAAAAATGTCATATAATATTTTCATCGTCCACAAAAATATTAAGATATAAATTGTTATAGATAATGAAAATATTTATTGTTGACTAAGTAGTTCAGCTGATACAAGTGATTGTATTTAGGAAATTTTTTTTCTAAACTATCCTTTTTTTTGTAAATTAAACAAATTTGAAGGAAAAATTACCACAAAATTTCACATAAAAATTCCTCTAGCTCACCAGTTTTATTTTTTCGTTGCCCGAGGCTAACGCAACAAACATTCCGCGAGGAAAATTTGAAACCTGTGGCGACCAATGTCTCTATATAGACCAGTTTTTTTTTTTTTTTCGGTAAATATTTTCTAATTTGGGTCGGGAAGTGATATAAGAACATATAAAAATTTAATCTTCTCAGTTATCATATCTTATTGAAAATAGGAGAAGTGTTGGTGTTTTCTCTCTATGAGCTTTCTAAATGATTTATTAGCACTGTCGGTTTGCTTCGCACGTAATCTAGTGCTAGGAAATACTTGAAGGATTGAACGATTGTAACTTGTAATTCTTCTGATTTACAAATGATTTCTTTGTGGCCAGCTTTCTCCGTGGAGTAACTAGCGATGCTTAGGCCGAATTGCATAAGTCACTGATAGTCTTTACCCTTATTGATTCCTCTGGTAATTCAATTTTCTTGCATTAAACTTGAATTGTGAGATTGGTTAGCTTTCGTTATTGTTTTTCGTTATAATAAGGTTACAATTGAGCAAAAAGTAAGAGATATTACAAAATTGGAACGGGAATCTTTGTATTCATATAGTATTTAAAATAATGAGATTACTATCAATTTGTCTACGTAGAAAGTTGTAAATCTTTTTTTAATAAATAAAAAGTAGTAAATTTAATATTTAGAAGTAGAGTCTTGTAAATTCACAACACTAATAACTTCATCCCTTTTCATGGAGCAAACATTAGCATGTTTACCTTTATATGGTTGGGATGTAGTTTCTTTTGGAAAGAAGTCACCAAAAATCTCCAAATTATGCGTGATGTGACACATTTATTATAATTTTTTTGTGACACCAAAAATTTCAAATTTATATCTGAGTGGCACATTTGCCCTTTGTTAAGGTTCCACCAATGAGTACCATTGAAAATTTGCCTACACGGATGATGCAAGATAAACAATATTTACATGGCGTCCATGTAACTCAATAAAATAAAAACAATGTCATTTTGATTAGAAAATCATTTGACGTAGGGTAAAAGTGTCATATGAATATAAATACGAGGTTTTCAATGCCATTAGAAAGATTATGAGGTAAATTTATTATAATGAATATAGTTTGGAGCTTTGGTGACTTTTTATCTTTTTCATTTTCCACATGCCACCCGTCGTGGTTGCTCCTCCTGCCATTGTAGACGCGTCTCACGGTCAATCACTACTTTCATATCTCTTATTTGTTGAGGCCAATTAATATGAACCATACTGTAGCTGTTGATGTTTCAACCACTGAGACGCGCCATATTTATGATTTACATATCGCTAAAATTAAAAGAAATCTCAATCTCCCCCCCCCCCCCAACCAAATGTAACAGATATATGATGCATTTTTTTTATCTTGATTAATAGAACAAAGGGTTAATTACACTAATATGGATGGCGTAAGCATGATGAAATGTTTCAAATCTTGGTACTGGATCTTCATTGAACAAAACCCCAAAGTTTAGAGGGATGAGTGCTGGGCCAGCTTATTTATCCATAACAAAAGCATTTTGGTCATATAGGAAATAAACGCTCATGTCATATCTTCTTATATGACTTGCGGAAAGTAGAATAACATAATCGTTCTACCATGACTTCATATACAGATATTTTATATAACACAAGTAATGAAATGTTTGAAACAAGTGAAAATAGAATTAAAATTACTCAAAAGCTATGAAAGGAAAACCCATCATCTTGCGAGAGTTTTGCTGCCAAACCAGTTCATCCCCTCCTCTTGTTGATGGGTTGGAGTACTTCCTAAAGCCCTCTTCACATCGAGATTGCGTTGCCGCCAAACAAGAAAATTTGAATGGATTATCTCCTCCTCACCGGAAACCAAGAAAAGGAAGCCTCCGATCATCAATGACCTTTCCCACGATGGCTCGGCCCGGAATAAGCTCTGTCTAGGACAACCTCTGATATTAACGAACTCAGAGATTGGCCTCCTAGAGGTCTTGCGGCTTCGACGTGTGAACTGTAAGTGAGCACGAGAAAGAAGAAGAGGATCAAGAAGGCGTTAAGAGCCACGATGAGAGATCTTTGGGACCTCATTCTTCTTCCTTTTGCTTTTTTCAGCCTTGATTTGTTAGGTATGGCTGGAGGCTTGCATGAGGACGCAAGGTAATATATAGATAAAAGGGTCTCATGAATCAAGAGGAGCTAGTGGCGTGTTCAAGAAAGGTATGCAATAATCTTTGACTTCTGGTATAAAATTGCGGTCGTGCTGGCGGGTGAAGAATGTTGCCAGTACTTTGTGGAGATTGATCCGACTTTGAATCCTCCAAACTATATTTAATTCCACAGTTTGACTATTTGAAAAATAAGATTAACATTGAATGTTTTGCGCATAGAGAGAGAGAGAGTCGGAATCCTCCAAACTATATTTAATTCAAAACTTTGACTATTTGAAAAATAAGATTAACATTGAATGTTTCGCGCATAAAGAAAGAGAGAGAGAGGTAGGCAAGGTTGTGCTTTGAGAACGAATTGTGCATTTTTAGAATTTAGAGATGATTGGTTTCCGATTCAGTTTGATTCCAAAGTGGAATTGGAAACCAGACTAGGAGGAATGGTTTCCAAAATTGGGAGGGGATTGTATCAGTTGATCATAAGAGTGGAGTTAAACCAGACCGTAGGTCCAATCCAATGCAACATGTGACTATTTTTTTCATGTTTTTATTTGGATATCACATTGCCCAAAGCATATCCATGAACAAATTCAAAGCTCGAAATAAATCCTATGCTTCCAGCTAGTATCTTAATGTCCAATTCCATGCTTCTATTTCCTTGGAAATAATAAATTAAACTCACTAATCTTTTTGAATAAATAGAAATGACAACAAAAATATATGTAGTTGGTCCGGTTCCAATCAGATTACTCAGACATCGGTTCTACTTTTAGGAATGGGAAACCGGACCAATATTTTTGGAAACTAGATCTGATCAGCCAATTCCGTTTTGTACACCCCTATAAAATAGGGTTTGAATTTCAAGTGGAACGTGAAGATTGCCTTTACACGACTTTACGTGTGCTCCAACAATCTCATTTTTATAACGTAGCATGCGTGCCAAGGTCAAATTAGCGGAAAGCACATGGGCTACGACGGTCAATCGAGCTGAATTGTAAGCAATGTCGTGCTTTACTGCTTGGGGCTATCTACGACGATCTTGACGACGGTTCTTTCCATGTGTTTTGATAAGGTCGACCGACAGACTCGACCCGCATGAATCGAGGACATCGTATGTATCGACGAGAGGGAAGTCAGCAGGACAATGCATGCTTGTGTTGACCGCCGCGAGGTAGGCCTTTTGGCCTGCGGGTGCTTTGAGAATATTGTATCAGTTTAATCTATTGAAAATGCATCAAGTCGTAGCGATTTCCAAGCGAAAGTTTGAATGCGTGGGTGGCGCAAAAGCAAAAACCTAACATGAGTTGTCGTGGGTCAGTGTCGATAAGCATGGACTTAGAGTTGGGTCAAGGGTAAAAAATAAAAGCACGTGCAAAGCAAACTAGTAATTTTCAAAGAAGTAGTTATCAAATCAAGCGAAAGTTAAAGGATATTGCAATTAATTAATGCAAGAGAATGGATTCATTAGAAAAATCATGGAGGAACAATAAAGAATATGAGAAATCTACATGTTTTGGTTCGAGCGTTGGTACCTAATTCAACAGAAGAGCTGGCCAGAAATGATCTACTTCATGATTAAAGATTTAAAGAGTTACCGTTACTCAAGAAAAATATCAGAAAAATCATAAATCTATTGCATTGCTGCTAGTTCTAAACCTTTTAATTGCATTAATTTAATCTTAAAATTCTTGACCTAATGTCAATTCAGTCATTTCAATTAATTTTGGTTGGATATTTCTGATGTGACATTAGCTGGCTTATGTGGCACTACCGGTGCTAAAGTAACCAAATTTTTAATAATTTTTTAATAATTTTTAATTTTTTCTTTAATTATATATTTGGTTTTTACCTTTCTTCTTCCTTTTGCTAATGACTGGCTACTAGGTCGGTTGGCCTCACTAGGCAAGGGTCAGTGTTGCCTGCCACTTTTAATTTAAAGAAAAATTTGGTTAGTTGCTGTCACTTTTAATTTCAAAAAATACGCCCTCCTAAAAATAAAATTGGTCACCAAAAAAAATAAAAATAGCGAAGAGTGTTCAAACATGCTTTGAAGTGAGGCTTTCTCAAAGGAGTTCTTGAACATTATATCAAACGAACCCCTAAAGTGGCCACTTTATCTCAAATTACCCCCAGCTCACCGGCCGACCTAGCATGTGCGTTTCGTTCTCATGTGGGCACTTCCCAAGACATGGCCAGGGGCAATTTGGTCAACAGAAAAAGAGTATGGAGGATCAAGGCAAGTTCCCTTCTTTTTTGTCTGTTGAAACCTCGTCGAAGTTTAATTTTCGTTCGTTGACTGATGATTCGCATATTAAAGTCTGTCTTTTCTCACTTTTCTTTATATTAACAACTCTATTTCTCGACACAAGAAGTCATTGATTTGTCAATATTGAGATTCCAACATCAATAAAATCTAGCCGCGAGCATGCACGAGGGTTTACATTTAGCTCCCTAGAATTTCCATCCGACATAAAAGCATCATTATTGTTAGTTTTGACATTTGCTAGGCGCTATTGATCTTAGGGTCATGTGCAACGATTTTGTTTAGGTCACCTTGTTTTTCTTGGAAGTGACGATCCGACCTCTTTTCCCATGATTCCACGTATCATTCGTATCTCTTTTACTTCAAAATCTCGATTTGAATTGTTTGATGGAATATGAAAGTGAGTTATACCCCACTTTTGAAATGTTGCCTAATTGAAGCAAGAACAAAAATGTTAATGCTAACTTGAATTATGGCAAGACACAAAATTCAAAATAATGGGACACCCACGCAGTGCGTACATGAGATTTAGTATATTTAAATCGAAAGTACATTTTATCTCATTGTGTAATTGTTCCACTTTCACACGCTTATCAAAGTACCTTAAAATTAAATTAATTATCACTTTCTTTTCGTCAAGTTACCACTCAATTAACACTTATTTAATAACTATCCTTTCCGGAAAAAAGAAAAAAAACAACTACTCTGACATCCACTATTCACTCCTTTTCTTTTTTCGAAAAATGGTTACTCTCTCTTCATAAATTGTGCCTCAAGACTATAGCTGGTTTTTATTAAGGGAGAGCCTCATTAACTTCTTTCTGATTTTCCTACTTTGGAATTGTCTTCAACACCACGGATAACCAAGAAATTGTTCTTTCCATTGAACTTATTGAAGTGCAATCTTAGTACACAAGTAATCTTATATGGTTTGGTCACGGATAAGCAAGAAATTGTTCTTTCCATGACCTTATTGAAGCGCGATCTTAATACACAAGCAACCTCATTTGGTTTGTTTACGGATAAGCAAGAAAATTGTTCTTTCCATGAAACTTATTGAAGTGAAATCTTAGTACACAAGCAACCTTATTCAGTCACCTTATCGAGGAAAACACATAGACACTTGGCTCTTCTTTCTTCAGTTTCCAAACTGTGACTTATAATCACTCCAAAGCTCATCAACGGTCTCCCCGAGCAACGTGTGGAAATAGTCATCGCTGTAGTCATTCTTCATCAGCCCATTCAGCTCCGCCACGAACCCGCCCTTAAGACCTTCGCAATATTCAAGAAAATAAGCCGTGACCGCGCAACCCTCGTCCCACACCGCGCCTGAGCCCTTCTTTGGCCACTCTTTCGGGGCCAACCCGGCCTTCAACCTCACGTAATCCGCCACGCTGTTAATGAGCCCGGCTGGGGCCTTCCTGTTGCCGTTCCATTGCCACACGTGTGTGGCCTCATGGCACAGGATCCCAATGAACTCCACGCGTACGTCGCCGGAGTAATTCTGAATGTAATCGGAGTTGATGACGATTGTATTGTTGATGGCCCTGGAGATTATGGCTGGAGGAGCCGGGCGGAGGCTCTGGACTATCAATGTGACTTGGTCATAGTCCTTTCGCTCTAATTGCGACTCGTTGAATGTTAGCCAAATGAAGCTTGAGGCGGTTTTTAGGGTTTGCTTGGTGTAGAAAACTCTGATCTCCGTCTGGAATCGATTGCAACCGGTTATGTTGCCGGTGATGTCCACCACTTGATATGTCACCGCTCGAGCTTGTTTGAGACTTGCAGCCACAATGAAGAGAACATACAAGAGATGAAGAGGATGTTGAAAATTTCCTATAATGGACTTACATTAATTAATCAATTTTCTATTTTAAATAATCGGGTTAATGCATATTTCAATATATTTTAAACTTTCAAGTGATCTTATTGAATTAAGTTTTGGCATCTATTAATAACGGGCCTAATTGAGTAGCAAAGTGTAGGCAATTGTGTTTAACTAAAGCCCGTAATGGGAGGGACCCAATTGATACGCTATTAATTAGGGTTTGCTAGGTCCCATCTCTAGCTTATAAAATGGTAAGTTATACCTATTAGTCACTTAATCACATTAAAATCTACTATACTGAAATATGTCATAAAGAGAAAGATCTGTCATTCTAATAAATCGCTGATTACAGTCGGTCTGACATATTTTCTTTGAGTGAAGTTATGGCTCAAATATGTACGTTTTAATTCCGCTATGCATATTGATTTTGGTGTTTTACATTCATATATGAATCTAGTTGTTCTTGATTAATTAGTTGTTTATGTAGAAAATTCTACATCAGAGCATGTCATATATGATTATAGAACGCAATTTTTTTTTAACAAATCCGGTTATAATGTTTACCATGTTTGTTCCTTTAGGTTTTGAACTTTTGTCAGTTTGTGATTTACAAGTTCTTATGTGATTTCGGTCAATCAAAGAATTTTTTTTTTGGGTCAAATCAAATAAATGTACTTATTAAATAGGTAAAAATAATGCATTAGAATAGAAGAGATAAGTTATGATGATGATATGTTTGATTTCTTGGATGATCATTGTTCTGCAATTCTGGATCTATGATGGACCTCTCTATGCATATGTCTAGAAATGAGCTTGTAAACAAGTTTTTCAGTGTTTGACGTCTTCGTGACATTCGAAGTCAACTTGAATAGCTTTCCAACGAACCATAGAATGCCCCGATTCGGTGTCGGTTACTATCCAAAATCATCGTCCAAAGTCAATTCAATAATTTGTAAAACTGTTATGTTCAATTCTTATATGCATGTTGTCCGCCTGTTGCTTTTGTTGATTCTTTTCCAATTTCTATGTCGAGATCTGGAGATCGACTCCTTCATGAAAAATGTTCATATAGGTCTTAAATTCGACATATAATTTTTTTTTTGTATTTTTTGGAGCGTGATTAGTGGATGAAAACCGTCCACATAGATCAATCGATTTTCAAACTTTAGGGCTTTTGCTCTACATGTCAAGATCATTCTCACCATATATAATTTGTGTAGTTTTATTGAGTATTGAGTGAGAATTTCTAATTTGAAATTCTTGGGGTTCATAATTTTGTAAAGGTTCTAAAATTTTAGAATTTTTTATTTATTGTATGATGTATGTTAGAAATTGCTATATGGATATTGTTATATACATGTTTTAGAACAACTTGGTTGGATAAGACTGAGTTTTTTGGCTCAAAATTGAGAAAATCAAATTTTTGGCCATGGATGTTAGATCCAAAACTTCGAAGCTTGAATATGGACAATTTAGTTCGGTTTTTCTTCAATTAATTCATCTTGAATTTTGATTGGGTGCAAAATTGTCTTAAATACATGTGAATTCACTTTCTTGATTTTGTTGAATTCACGATCAAGAAAAGGGAAAGCCCAAGTCAGACTTATGGACCAAATTATATTTTTCCCTGTCCAAGTTGTAGTCATTCTTTGTAAGTATTATTTTTGGCAACATATATATTATGTGGGTTAGGAGATATTTTTCTTATTTATTGAAGCACTGTGGAGATTGAAAAAATCTCCAACTGAGCCACTAGCCCCACACACATGGAATGACACATGGGGTGTGTTTAGGTCCTCCGGGATCGTTTTGTTTCAATTTTTTTTAATATGCCTAATTTTTAATTTATGATTTTTTGGTATGGTAAATTTTCATTTTGGCATATATAAATATTTATTTGGAATTATTTATTGTTATCCATATTTAATTTCATGAAAAATAATTTTATGCATATTTTTCCAATTTTTAATATATGGAAATTTATTATAATTTATGAGGGATAGGATATCGGTATTCACTTTCCCTAATTTAACATAGATTATTTATACTCTTTTGCTTGAGTTTAACTAGATAATCTTAGATGCTTAATTGTAGAAATAAGCACATAAAATTGTGGCAAAAATTGTTGTTTGATAAATGCAATATGATCTTAGGAAGCACATGTCATAAAGTGCTTCATATTGTTTGATGAATTTTTAGGCATTGATAAAATGGAACATTATTTACAAATTGTTAAAGTTTGTAAATTATTGAAGTTCCTTATTAATAAAAATTAGTATATACAATCACTTGCCTGAAGGGGTTATTGTGTATATTAATTTGAAAATTGCATGAAGATAAATTTCAAAATTAAAAGATGGGGATGTATGACTCGAAAGGATTTATCTGCCCAAATGGGATAAATTTTTGAAAGTGATGTGTAATTTCCCTCTATATTGATATATTAGAGATGATTGATGGGGATGTGTGACTCAAAATGTTTATCTGCCTAAAGGGGATAAATTTTGAGAGTTATATGTAATTCCCCTCTATATTGAGATAATTAAGATGTATAATTTAAAGGATTTGTCTATTCAATGGGGATTAATTCTTGAAAATTATATGTAATTCTTCTTATCGTCTCTATATATTGATATTATGGAGATGTATAATTTAAAAAAATTGTCTACCTAAAGGGGATGGATCCTTGACAATTATATATAATTCTCCTTGTTATCACTTTACAAATTTCATACTGTAGAAAATAATGATGCATTATACACTCTTCCCAAAGGGGAGTTTATAATGTATTAATTATTTTGTTGATTTACTCATTGCCCATAATTGATCTTATTGCATTATATGTAACAACATTGCAACTATGTTTTATTTTAAGAATGACAAGATCAGCAAGATCAAATATTATACTGTTAAGGATATAGTTGTTGACACCTAAATTTTGATTGATTTAATGCACACAAATTTAGGGATTAATTTTAACCCCTAAATAAAAATATTAGAATTAAATTGCATAGCATATAGTTTTAGGAGCATTTATTATTATTGCATTTGCATGGGACATGTGGCAGGTCGAATTTAATTGATGGTTCTAAGCTTTAATTTAATGAGTTGAACTAAGACCACAGAGAAAGAGTTTGGCTAGGCCCGTTAAGGAGTGGTGAGTTGGAAGATGGGAATATTCCAAAGAATATTCGCATATTCAAGGAAAGGTTCGATGATATTGAGGTAAACATTTTGTAATATGCTCATACGTTCTTAATCAAGGCAAGCATGGGGGAGGGGAGATCATTTTGATCTCAAGCATACATTGGGATACATACTTCGGTCAGTAAAGAGGACCAACCGAAAGAAACAAAAAGCAAGAAATAATAATAAGAATAAAGAAGCGGTGGATCTTGAGGAAAGTGGACTGAGGAAGAATCGGTTGAAATCAACGAGAATATTTGATTGAAAGAAAAGAGGAAAGGGAATATGCATGCGTCCAGCGATTAGTCGGTGAAGGAAAATAATATAAAAGGATGAGGGAGGCCGTTCGCAGGAGGGGGGACGACACGAAATACAGAGAAAGAAAAGGGAGATTCTTCTTCGGCAATCTCGTCTGAAGACCCACGACGCTGCTGCAACACGCCCGCCGTCCGCAGCTGTTCCCACCGTGATCTTCCTCTCTCGGCAAGCTTGCTACTCGACTGACACCAACAACGCTGCCTTTTCGTTCCTGCGGCGATCGACCAAGCTTGCCTGTCTGATCATTGCTGCAAGCCGCGCCAAGTCTTGTCCGTGACAAGCTGCTGTCCTTTGAGCCCAATCTCAACGACCTGTCGTTATCTGCCGGGAACCCCGAAGTGCCTGAGCCGCTGAGCCCTGACGACGAGCTGCTACCTCCTTGCACCATTGCCGAATTTCTAACGAGTACCACTTGAGAGTCGCTTATCAACCGCTCTCTCCTTCGGTTTTCCAATGGCCACGGCATCACTTCAAGTGGCAACCTTCAC
The DNA here is from genome assembly GCA_014858505.1 of Corymbia citriodora subsp. variegata. Lineage (NCBI taxonomy): Eukaryota > Viridiplantae > Streptophyta > Magnoliopsida > Myrtales > Myrtaceae > Corymbia > Corymbia citriodora. Next base: position 19,474,500 of record CM026420.1, on the reverse strand, counting down.
ATCCGCGGTCTCCATCCACATCTGGCTCGTGCGCGACTCTGAGCAACGTCTGATCGTGGTGGATTGAGAAATAAAGAAAAGAAAGAAAGATTTTCAGAACGTCCAATGGACTCCCAAGCGCTGATCGTGGAATTAGTCAAGGGCTTGCTCAAAGTAGAAGTGTTCTTGGTGGCTTTCCTGTAGCTCTTCACCACGCATCCAAGATCTACTACCAACCCTCGAGAAGTGCTCGCCGACCCACCTCCTACGTCATTGCTGGTCTGGTCCCAATCCGAGGCGATTTGTCGTTATTTTGCAGGCTCGTTTATTGGCCGGGAGCTACACGCACCACTCGCCAACCGTTCACTGTTGAGGAGCCTCTCGTGATTCCGGTTTGATTGCATTGAATTCAAACTTGTAAAGAATAGATAAGGTAGGTAAAGTTCCTATCTAAATTAATTTTTGAATATTTTGTTTCCCCGTTTGAAGTATTACATGCTTGATGGAATTCTCGATTGAGGTAACCTTGTCTAATGTCTCTCGAGTAGCCTTTTAAATTAGGAATTATTTCTTAATTTCTTAATGTGCTATAATCGTCAATCCGATCTCATGCCCAAGATGTGATTCGCGATTGTACGGAAAAATCGTCAATCTGATTTCATGCCCGAGATATGATTCCCGATTTCATGAAAAATTGACCAATCTATACGATTCGTCAATTTATTTCCAAAATTAGACAAACATGGATAATATTTTGCTTGATTTGTTTTGCTCGAATTGATTTTGCTTATAAAAGAAAACCCTAAAAAAATATAGTTTAATTGGATGTGATTATTGTTAGAATTTTTTTTTTTAGGATAGTTTGCCTGTTTAAATATAGGTTATTTTTAATTTCGAATTTTGATTATAAAAAATAAAATAAAAATTGCCATGCTCATATCATGTAGAATTAGGTCATCTTCCATGTGTCATCTAGTCATTGCATGTTTAGGGTCATTTGAATGCGTGACATATTAGGATAGTTGCATTAAATATTTTCTAGTATTATTAGGTTACACATTGCATGCTATTATAGTTATACACTTTCGTACGTCATTACATGCATTGCACATAGTTTTAGGCTTCATTAAATAAATGAAAACCTTAAAAAATATTTGAATGAGTCCGTGTTAATTAGAAATTATATCTAGGATCATTGATGTAATTTTTAAGCTAACATCGTAGATGCTTTCATAGTTTCAAGGTAAGTAACTTCCTCCTTTTCCTTGCAATTTATTTATTGCTTTGCTTTATTGAGTGTTAGATAATGACTGCACACTCACATGATCGCATTGCATGTTAGTGAGTAAATTAAAATCAACATAAACTGCCTGCAAATCATTTTTCTTTTCAAATAAAAGAGAAAATGTACCGAAAGGGCATTAGAGAAATCTAACGTAATCAAGTCCCCGATTCTATAGTTTTTAGTTCGTAGGAGTAAAGTAATTCTCCCGTTACTTTACTTGGGTTTCTAATGTACCCACAAAAAAAAAGAAAGATTAATGGTGATTCTAAGTAAAAATCATTTGCATACTAAAAATTTAAACCCTAAATCGCGAATTGATATGGGCTTGGGAGAGTTTGAGCTAAGTTTAGGTTTAGTAATCTATCGCAACCTCATCTCGGGTGCACCACCTAGGGTTTGGCTAATGGATTACTAAGTCTAAACTTAGCTCGAACTCTCCCAAGCCCGTATCAATTCGCAACTTAGGGTTTAAGTTTTTACTATGCAAATGATTTTTATTTAGAATCAACACTAATTTTTTTTTTGGTGGGTCCATTAGAAACCCAAGTAAAGTAACGGGAGAATTATTTTACTCCTATGAACCAGAGATTATGGGATCGGGAACTTGATTACGTTAGATTTCTCTAATGCCTTTTCGGTACATTTTCTCTTTTATTTGAAAAAAAATGATTTGCAGGCAGTTTATGTTGATTTTAATTTACTCCCTAACATGCAATGTGATCATGTGAGTGTGCAACCATTATCTAACACTCAATAAAGCAAAGCAATAAATAAATTGCAAGGAAAATGAGGAAGTTACTTACCTTGAAGCTATGAAAACATCTACAATGTTAGCTTAAAAATTACATCAATGATCCTAGATATAATTTCTAATTAACATGGACTCATTCAAATATTTTTTAAGATTTTCATTTATTTAATGAAGCCTAAAACTATGTGCAATGCATGTAATGACGTACGAAAGTTTTTAACTATAATAGCATGCAATGTGCAGCCTAATATGCAAATTATATGTCACGCGACAATAACTTAATCTAATACTAGAAAATATTTAATGCAACTATCCTAGTATGTCACACATTCAAATGACCCTAAATATGCAATGACTAGATGACACATGGAAGATGACCTAATTCTACATGACATGAGCATAGCAATTTTTATTTTATTTTTTATAATCAAAATTCGAAATTAAAAATAACCTATATTTAAATATGCAAACTATCCTAAAAAAAAATTCTAACAAGAATCACATCCAATTAAACTATATTTTTTTGTGGTTTTCTTTTATAAGCAAAATCAATTCGAGCAAAACAAATCAGGCAAGATATTATCCATGTTTGTCTAACTTTAGAAATAAATTGATGAATCATATCTCGAGCATGAGATTGAATTGGTCAATTTTTCACGAAATTGGGAATCATATCTCGGGCATGAGCTCGGATTGATGATTTTTTCATGCAATCGCAAATCGCATCTTGGGTATGAGATTGGATTGACGATCATAGCACGTTAAGAAATTAGGAAATAATTCCCAATTTAAAAGGCTACTTGAGAGACATTGGATAAGCTTACTTCAATCAGAAATTCAATCAAGCATATAATACTTCAAACAAGAACACAAAATATTCAATAATTAATTTAGATAGAAACTTTACCTACTTTGTCTATTCTTTCCAAATTTGAACTGTTGGTGAGTGGCGCGAGTAGCTCCCGGCCAATAAACGAACCTGCAAAATAACGACAAATGATGCGTGGTGAAGAGCTACAGGAAAGCCACCAAGAACACTTCTACTTTGAGCAAGCCCTTGACTAATTCCACGATCACCGCTTGGGAGTCCATTGGACGTTCTGAAAATCTTTCTTTCTTTTCTTTATTTCTCAATCCACCACGATCAGACGTCGCTCAGAGTCGCGCACGAGCCAGATGTGGATGGAGACCGCGGATGTGAAGGTTGCCACTTGGAGTGATGCCGTGGACGTTTGGAAAACCGAAGGAGAGAGCGGTTGATAAGCGACTCTCGAGTGGTACTCGTTAGAAATTCGGCAACAGTGCAAGGAGGTAGCAGCTCGTCATCAGGGCTTAGTGGCTCAGGCACTTCGGGGTTCCACGGCAGGTAACGACAGGCCGTTGGCGTCGGGCTCAAAGGACAGCAGCTTGTCATGGATAAGACTCGGTGCGGCTCGCGGCAATGATCAGACAGGCAAGCTTGGTCGATCACCGCAGGAACGAAAAGGCAGCGTTGTTGATGTCAGTCGAGTAGCAAGCTCGCCGAGAGAGGAAGATACGGTGGGAACAGCTGCGGACGGCGGGCGTGTTGCAGCAGCGTCGTGGGTCTTCAGACGAGATTGCCGAAGAAGAATCTCCCTTTTCTTTCTCTGTATTTTGTGTCGTCCCCCCTCCTGCGAACGGCCTCCCTCATCCTTTTATATTATTTTCCTTCGCTGACTAATCGCTGGACGCATGCATATTCCCTTTCCTCTTTTCTTTCAATCAAATATTCTCGTTGATTTCAACTGATTCTTCCTCAGTCCACTTCCCTCAAGATTCACCGCTTCTTTATTCTTATTATTATTTCTTGCTATTTGTTTCTTTCGATTGGTCCTCTTTACTGACCGAAGTATGTATCCCAATACTTTCCTTGATTAAGAACGTATGAGCATATTACAAAAAGTTTACCTCAATATCATCGAACCTTTCCCTGAATATGCGAATATTCTCGGAAATATTCCCATCTTCTAACTCGCCACTCCTTAACGGACCTAGCCAAACTCTCTTTCCCTGTGGACTTAGTCCAACTCATTAAATTAAAGCTTAGAACCATCAATTGAAGCCAACCTCTACATATCCAATGCAAATGCAATAATAATAAATGCTCCTAAAACTATATGCTATGCAATTTAATTCTAATATTTTTGTTTAAGGGTTAAAATTAATCCCTAAATTTGTGTGCATTAAATCAATCAAAATTTAGGTGTCAACAATAGTAAAAAAGGAAGACATTTGTGATTGAGAATATTAGAACTGAGTTAACTGATCCTCTAACAAAAGGTTTACGACCCATTTTGTTTAAAGACCATGTAAAGAATATTTGTGTTTTAGAGTCTTTTGATCTCTTTTGTTAATGGGAGCTATGTATGGTTTGTCTTTTTGGATATTATAATTATATGCAAACCAATAATACTTTTATGATCTTTATTAAATCATTAAATTTTTTATGATCATCATTGTTCGACTGAGAAATGGAAGTATAAAATAATATCTTTAAACAAATTTTAGTTTAAAGATAACATGATGTTACTAATTATGAGATTTCATGTTGGATTGTGACATAATTGTGCAATTTCATGTTGTTTAAAAATTGTGTTAATGCAGTTTCATGTCATTGAGAAATTGCATTAAGGACCGATAAGAAATATTGTATATTTTTTAATCACATGTTGGCACTATTTTTTACTACACTACTAGACCCATGATTTATGAAAATATAATGCTTATTATATGTGATTATAAAATGTCATATATTATGGTATTTTCTTAATACATTGATCGACATAATCCTCTACTGAGGTTATATAAGATTGGATTGGTTTTGAGATGCCGTTATTGGAATATTATTTTGAAAATCATGGCCACATAAAACAAATTTTAGTTATTAACTCGAGAGTGTCGTTTTCAAAATAAAACAAATTAATTAATGTAGCCCAAGTGAGAGAATGTTGGAAATTTCCTATAATGGGCTTACATTAATTAATCAATTTTCTATTTAAATAATCGGGTTAATGGATATTCCAATATATTTTAACCTTCATGTGATCTTATTAAATTAGGTTTTGACATCATTAATAACGGGCCTAATTGAGCAGCAAAGTGTAGGCAATTGTATTTAATTGAAGCTCGTAATGGAAGGGGTCCAGTTGACATGCTATTCATTAGGATTTGCTAGTTGCCCTCGAGCCTATAAAAATGTAGGTTATACCTATTAGTAATCTCATTAAAAACTGCTATACTGAAATAGGTCATAGAGAAAAAGATCTGACATTCCAATAGATCGCTGATTATAGCCAGTCTGATCTATTTTCTTTGAGTGAAATTATGGCTCAAACATGTACATTTTAATTTCGTTGTACATATATGTTTTAGTGTTTTTACATTCATATATGGATTTGGTTGTTCTTGATTAATTAATTGTTTCTGTAAAAAATTTCTACAGAGGAGACATTTCTCTTAGGAAGGACAAATTAAGGTTGTTGCACGAATTGTTGGAGAGATGCAAGAAAGTGAACATGGTATTGCTATATATATAGTGGTTCGCTCATCTTGGGAACTCCCTCCTCCGCGAAGCTAGCAATAGATAGTTTCTTCATGAAAGTTATTATAGTGAATTCTTGATGTGTACAAGGTTGCTGAAGATGCCGATGCCTAACGTAGCTGTGAATATACTTAAAAAATGACGCATGTCATGGCCATATTTTTCTTGTTTCGAAGAGACAGAGAAGCATATTTTTGTCATGTATGTCATGATAAGATCAACGTACGTGGTCGGCGGAAGGATACTTTTCAAGCTAAGATTGCACACCATGAGATAAAAGAGTTGTCTTGATATTGCAAATTCTTAGTTACAGTTTAAAAGAAAAATTCAAGCTAAGATTGCGCACCATGTCGTCGAAGCTATAAGTTAATGTTTGGCACAATTTCCCATCTTGTGGAGAAACTTCGAAATTTCAACTCATAGGATCTCGTAGTTTAATAACACGTTGTGTTGAGTGCATGGGTGAAAAGAGAGAGAGAGAGAGCAATTGGTAATGCAGAGCTGTTAATAAAGTTATTTAAGTTTTTGAGTTAAAGTGAGCCAAATTAGCTCATTATGTTAGTGAGCTCTTCCTTAAATTGTTTTGGTGAGATTTGCCATTACAGTTTTGTTCAGGGAGACGACAGATGAAGGCGTTCATATACCGATCGACAATAGTTGGAAATTCTAATGGAAACTCACACGTGACAAAAATAATGTCGAGTGCACATGTAAAGTATGGAACAAAGAAAAACACGCATAGATTAGTTGGAGTGAAAATGAATGAATAGAAATCATATAGTTAAAATCATAACTCGATGATTTAATCTTTTAAGTGAAATTGGGATAGCAGCAAGGTAGGAAGACGAAAAAAGCACAACAATCTTAAGCAATTCTCATTCCACGCTTCAGCTACATCGATTTACCCTTGACCAATGAGCATATATGATTTGCATTTAATCCAGCTTATGTTACTTTTGGATAATTTATATCCGCTCATTAAAGAACCTTAAGAGGGGTGAATTTGTTTAACAAGAATGCATGAACTGGAATCAATCTCATTGTGCAATTACGCGCAAAGTGATCTAGCAATATAAACAATAAAGATTGGATAATCCAGGGAAAGAGACATTGCAAATGAGATTTTTGAAGGTTCGGCTGCCCTCTCATACTTTGTTTCTTACCTAAATAAACGTCCTCCCTCTAAGTATAACCACTTCTCTCATGTATTTAAAAATGGTTTTGTCAGTCTTGCTAACTCTTAAGAACATATCTCCAATGGGTGTTACAAGCTTAAAAAGAGACCGGCTCAAAAACCTCTCAATAATGCCCCAATTCTCTTGCTTTTGCACCTCTCAACTATGTAATTTCAGGCCGAGTTTTCTTCAATATATAGAGCTCCAAATCCGAACGTATGTCGCAGTTGGATAATCTAGAAGTTATGTTAGTTATGTTCACGTAATTCTCCAGTAAAAATCTCGGCAAAATTCCTTGACCAATACGTATAGAACCTTGCCCCAGTCTGGGTTGCCAATCGAATCTTCTATTATCACGTTATCTCGTCAATCTGTCGAGGGAATTGGTCTGTAATTTTTTACATAAATGATCTCAAAATGCCATATTACTATGAGCTGAGTCTTCAAACGTTTGGAATTAGTTTTGTCATCATCTAAATCTAATAGGGACGTCTCCAACGGTTCGAATTTTATTTTGATCATACAACCGTCGGATGCAGATGAAACCGTCTCGGTCTTATTTATCCGTTTAAGCCCTTTTTGTCAACTTATGAGCGGAATATATACTACAAACTCTTATTGCACACCCTTCATGCTTAAACGGAGTATTTGGGGTTGATCATCTACTCAGCCGTTGAGAGCTCCACGGGTAAGTTGAACTCCGTTTTATAGTCTATCCAGAGTTCATCAACAGTCTTGCCGAGCACCATCGGGAAAAATTCATCGCTGTAGTCATCCTTCATCAACCTGTTGAGCTCGGCGACGAAACCGTTCTTGATGCCGTTGCAATAATCGAGAAAATAGGCCGTGACGGCATAACCCTCGTCCCAGCGCGAACCCGAGCCCCTCTGAACCCATTCCTTAGGGGCTAACCCAGCCCTGAGTCTTATGTAGTCGGCGATGCCACTGATCAGGCCGCAGGGGACCTTCCCGTTTCCGAACCGTTGCCACACGTGGGTCATCTCGTGGAACAAGATTCCAGAGAACTCGACCCTCGCATCGCCGGGGTAGTTCTAGATGTACTCGGCGTTGATCAAGATGGTGTTGTTCAAAGTCCTCGAGACTAGTGCGCGGTGGGCCGGATGGAAGCCATAGATGATCAGCGTCACCTGGTCGTGGTAATTCCTCTCGCTGATCGACTCGTCGAAGGTCAGCCAAATGAAGCTCGAGGCAGATTTCATGAGCTGCCTTGTGTAGAAGGGCCCAATCTCGGTCTTGAACCGGTTGCATCCGGTTATGTAGTCAGTCCGGTCGACGACTCGGAAGTTCACTGCGAGAGCCGGCGGGAAAGCGATCAGGAAAAGGAGGGCGGCGCCCAAGAAATGAGTGGGAGACATTTTTCCTTGGCGAGTTCAAGATTTAAGAGCTTGTCAATTTATAAGGGGCAGCGGGACTAAGGATCTTGCTAAAGAATTATATTGAAGAAGATGATAACAAAAAGAGAAACATCAAAATCTAGGATCTCTACGAGGATCCCAAAGTTGGATGCCTGAATGTTGCTACGATTCATGCGAAAGGTTGTCCTTTGCTGGCTACATAGTCTTTGTCATTTGGAATTTAGAATTGACCATTTTCCTCAACGGAATGGATAGATCGGCACTTAATGCTGCATAGATATCGCTCACGAAACTCCTCACTACATCGAGATAGATGAATCATATTTTATTGACAAAATTTCAAATAAAGACCTGAATTGATATCCTTTTCTTACAAGATGATCTAGAGTGACTCTTGTGTTAGATAAGGCCTTGAAATGGTTAGTATAGTATTGACACTTAAATTTTGACTGAGTATATAAATTTAAATTGCCTAGAAAATTAGGGATTAACTTGGCTCTAACAAAAATGATTTTTGCATCACCTAAGTATTAATTTTATTTTCCTTTACTAAGTTTTATTTTTCCTTATTTTACACTATTTTTTGGGTAATTATTTTTAATAAAGAAAGAAGAAGAAGGGGGGCTGGGCCTTTGCGCAGCCCCCCCTTTTTTTTTCTTTTCTTCTGTTTGGGTCTGGGCCCATTTGGCCCCCTCACCCCCCTGGGCTCGGCCCCTCCTCCTTCCTCCTTCTTCCTCCCCCTTCTTCCCAACCGCCGTGTTTCATGTGCAGAGAAGATTGACGTGTGGAGGACGATCTACCCAGAGTAGACTGGCAACGGAGGGGACGTCTCGCAAGCGCCATCAATGCCGCCGAACGAAGCAATGCAATATCTTGTGAGAAACCTGGACAGAAAGGACGTCTTGGCAGACGCTTTCAATGCTGAGTAGAGAGGAGGGGATGGGATGCCGGTTCGGCCAAGAGGGAGGCCGGTCGGTGTGCCGAAGAGCGATGACCAAGCCCTCCGTCAACCAAACCCTCCTCGGCCTATAAATAGAGGTGGGCGGAAGCGGTGAAAAGGGGAGAGAAAAAAGGCAGATTTGGAGGAGGGGGAGCCATAAGGGAGGTAGATTTGCAATGGTAAGGGCGAAAAAAAAAAACAAAAAAGAGTTTGAGAGAGAGATTTGTGAGAGAGTGGAGAAGAAGTGGATCTGAGTTGAGAGAGAGCTGAGGGGTGGCGAGCCTAGTGGAGGAAGAGATCTAAGGAAGGTGAGAAAAATTGGAAGAGAGAGAGCCACCGGTTGAGCTCAGTCATCAATCGGGCAATGGGGGACTAGGCCTCATCACCACATTGATCCGACACCACTTTTGTTCAACCACCGACGATGAGGCCTGCTAGTGGCTTGCACCACTCCTGTCGCCATCCGTGTACGAAGTCGTCCTGATCCACGACAACCCTGCCGCTCACAGATCTTGGTTGAACCTCACGCTGTTCATGCTACCGACCGTTGTCCTTGCTGTTGACTGCCATTGTCCCTAGTGCCACCCACCACTCTGTCATCCCATTGGTTGGTCTCTTTAGTTTGATTATGAGAGAGGGTTTAAAAGATTTAAATGATTCCATCGTTAGAATATGCTCAGCTGTACATTTTGTGAGGTCTTCTCCTTTGAGGTTGCAACAGTTTAAGGAGTTCATTAGACTAGAAAAAATTGAATCCAATAGTCTTGTGTCACGGAGCCGAGATTTCCGTGATTAATGGAGCGTTCATGATTGAGGAAGAACGACCAAAACGCCCTTGAGAGGATCCAAGTGTTTCCGGAATATTCTTAGGGATAGGCGATTCCGTAATTGTGCCGTGATCTAGAATTTTCTCGGCATAAATACTAGTAGGTGGTAGGTGGGGTGGTACGATCTTGGCCATTGGATTGAAACTCGATCAATGGTTGGAATCCGAGAGTCTCAAGTATAAGAAGAGGTGCCCTTCCCCTCATTTGTATCCATCCAACTATTTAGCAATTTAAGTTCCATTCTCTCGTTCAGAGTTTCTCTTTCTAGATTTCTCTCTACGATTTGGGTGAGTGAGTGATCAATCAATCTGAAAAGGGCTTGGCTTAGGCTCTAACAATCCCAAGCGATCCAAAATAACTTAAGTCGCCACATGGTCACGATCCCAAATGATCGGCTTGTGACACTTGTATGTTTGGATGTGGAAACTCATTGGAACTCAACATACTTGATGTTAGAAGCCATCTTGAAGTTTCGAGAGGCTTTTAACTCAATAGATATTCAGGATAGAAGATTTGCTAAAGAGCTTTCCAAGGTGAGAGGGTTGCCTACAAGTGATGATTGGGATTATGCCTGCCGATTTCTTCCTTTCTTGAAGTTGTTTTGTGGTGTGACTTTAAAAGTATTGGGCTCTTCTTACATCACTTATAATGATATGGCAAAAGAAGTCTAAGAGATTTATATGATGATTGATAGATATAGGAGGGATGAGAATGGGAGTTTGCAAGAAATAGTGAAGAGAATGAAGGTCAAGTTCAATAAATATTTTGGCAATGCAAACAACATGAATTTAACATGGTTTATTGCATGTATACTTGACCCTTGACATAAGATAGAGTATGCAAAATGGATGATCAATCAAGTGTATGAAAGTAGCAAAGCAAAAACTTTACAAGATAAAATGACAAAATCTCTAACATCATTATTCGAGCAATATTATATCGATACATGCCCCCAAAACAACTTGAGATTAAAGGGGACGAGGACAATGAATGTGTCAATGTCTCCTGTGGTTGGTGTGGACATTATGACTGCAATGTATCTTAACCAAATGGGACAAGAATATGTGGAAGAAAATTTGAATTAAATAATTATTTGGAAGAAGGATGTGAATGGTATAGCTGCAATTTTGATATCTTAAATTAGTGGAAAGTCAATTCTTCCAAATATCCTATCCTATCTTTAATTGCTCGAGATATTTTGACCATGCCTGTATCAACCATAGCATTACAGTCTGCATTCAGCATTCAGCACGAGAGGTCACGTATTTGACGTATTTCGTAGTTCTCTGACCCCAATCATGGTGGAGGCTCTTTTATGTACGCAAGATTGGCTGCGATCCACACCACTTTCATAGTCGATTGAAGAGGACTTAGAAAATCTTGAAAATTTCGAGTTAGGTGAGAAAAAGATAACCATGGAATATCTATGTCTTTCAATATTACAATTGATACTTCTATTCTCATTTTCATTATGAATTAATGCAAAGTTGTCAACTATGACCATGGAGCTGAGCTCAATAACAATTTCTCTTGATAATTGACAAACTTAGAGTCAAGTAACATATGTGTATAAACTTTGAGAGACAATCTCAAATTCATGACAAGTTTAGTATAGATGATGATTGCTTCTTTGTAGTTGAGGTTTTCGAGATGTTTGGGTATACCTTGCCTCTGATATGTCTGGGATTATACTTGGGAAGGTCAAGGCAAATTCATTAGAAGTGACTGTTATTATCTGATTTGCCCTAGTTGGTTGGTCTTGAACTCCCATAGCTTAGCATTTCCATGAAAGCAAATTCGAACTTTTTTCTAATGAAAGGAGGCTTCTACTCCACGCTTTCCTATGATATCAGTTATTTTTTGTATGCAGAAACAATATCGGTCATTACAAATGATATGCGTAACATTGTGGTTTAAAGTTGACCTTTTGGAGAAAAGGTAGAATCTAACCGAGATGGGTTGTTTAAAGTTGACCTTTTAGAGACGATAAAATTCTACTCTCCAAGTTGATTGATATTCTCTGTGATGGTCCCATCAACTTGTTGACACATTTCTCAAGTGATGTTTCTCAGTTATGGAAGTGTGCCTTCTGATATTCAGTTGCATTTCCTAGCTTCTGACTGCTATGTCTATAGAGGTTTCCCGAATCCATCTAGAAGTAGTAGTGGATGCGTTATGTTCATTTCATGAGAAAAGCATCTTCTGTGTATCAAAAGTTAATTGGGTTCTCTATCACTCTGCTTGTCTGGAGGCAACCTTTGACTGCCTTCTGACGACATACGGCTTCCTTACTCCGGACTTTTGGAGGGAGGGAAACGCGATTCACAAAGTCTCCATTCCAGGAGTATACAGATTTGTTGGCCAAGCCACTGGGAATACACTCATTTTGGACGATACCGAGAGAGTCAACGCCTGAGCTAGCATTTCGGTTGATAAGAGTGTCTAGTTTTTGTTAGTACTTTTAAGAAGTTATGTTTTTCCTTCTGAGATGCCATGCTTAATTTTGTGCCTTTTGTCTTGATTTTAATGAGGGTTGAAGACAGATACTGTGATAAAACTTTCAGAGCCTCACATTAAGTTCTCGTTTGAATTAATTGTCTTGAAAGAGCAGGTCTTTTTGTGTTTGTTGCCGCATCTTTTTTCCTTTTGAATCTTTCCAACTTTTCGTGACTTATCTATGATCGACTCAAGGGGAATTGCATTCTTAACAGAAGCTAAAGTCAATGTCGAAGTTGAACACTCCAAAGGAAAAGTATGCTGCTTCCCTCAATTCATTGCCCCCTTATCGATGCGGTTCTATTTTTAGAGTAAAAAGGACATCAGATTAAGCAACCACGCTAGATTGAATTGATTTTTGCTTCGGCATGGGACATCATAGGTGGTAGAGATCGACATGACCCATTCATATTCTCAGCATAAAGATAATGATATGATAAGTTGAATTCCAGGCTATTGAACTTCGGCAGGCACTTGTGATTTTTAGATGTAATGATTGATTCAGAGCTTAAGGATGGACATGTAAAGAGTAGACTCGCTAATGATGACCCAGAATTCCTACAATCAAGGAGGGTGATCGAAAAAAAAAGAGGGCAAAAATTGAAAATCGAAAAACTGAACTAAACCGGGATTTTCGGTTTGGTTCACTACATTTCCTTATTGGTTTGGTTTGGTTCGGTTTTCTAGAAAACCAAACCGATCCGAACCACTTACCCACTTAGAAGAAAGGAGGAAAATGAAAAGAACAAATGAAAGAAAATATAAAAAGAAAAAACGTTTTGGATGAAAATGCCAATGGTGATGACCAAAAACGCTTGCCACTAGCCAAGATATAGCTGGCAAATGAGATCGAATTCTTATTTAAGACTAAGTTGACTACTTAATTATATGCACTCTGCACTATTCTAGGTCGTTATTAGAATTATTTTTTTTAATCTGGGATATCTTTCAAACAGGATTCTAATTAATAAATTACAAGCTATGGATATTATCAATATAAAGTTTTTGCTCAACACATAAGTTAATGATGTCCATATCGTAACCCACCGTTTAAAAGGTTGGTTCGAGAAGATTTGTGTCATGAGGGATGGAAGGAAATCATGACAAATATTTATAATTATATTTAGTACGCTACTGCCTATGAAACCCAAATTCCACAATTGGGAAAACTGTACATGGAAATTTTGGTTTGTGTTGACATAACTACGAAAAAAATCTCAGGCACGTACATGGAAAATAATTTTTTATTTTGGAAAATTAGAGAATTTTTTTTTTTTGGGTGATGAAATTAAGCCGTGAGCAGGAACTCGGATAGGTTGTCCAAGCCAAACATGGAGCTAATCACACCTTATGGTATGATGAATCATGCCCGAAGAGTGGGGAATCGAATTCAAATAGGTGCCTTCGATTAAATTAGCTTAAGAAACGAGAGAGACTGAGCCTAGGGAGTCTGCTTGTGCGCGGGAGAGGGGTTTGGGTATAGAACTTCGGTGTGCACGAGGACAAATTGTTTATTTATATATTTATTATTTATTATTTATATTGTTTTTATAAGTTGGGGAGATGCAAAATGTGAGGAGCGTATTTAACATGAAGGGAGAGGTTGAGAATAGCTTTTGCAATTATCCCTTTTCAATATAATAGGCCAAAATGTATTAGGCACGCACCCGACCATGGAAGCAGGAGATCCTGACAAGAGATACGGGACGGCACTACAGGCTTGGAATTGGGCAAAATTTGTCTTGATGAGAATTAACGCAAACATCTTTAGAACCCTATCTCTCTCATCTGTCATCTCCACTCCTCTTGCTCCAGCGCCGCCGTCCATATTTATTAATGTGCAATTTATATATATTATGAAGTATTTCTATAATTATGTTTGTATCTATACCTTTTCTGTTATTACTTACTCTTATAGATATATATTATACAATCCTAATTAGGGTTGAGTCACCATAAATACTTTGTTGTTATTTTCTCTCTAACAGTAAACATCAACGCTATCCTGATTGCTGCAGCTCCACACTTGCTTCGACCTCTTCAACATCGACTCACCACGGCACCGCGCCACAAGCTGCCCGTCACTTGTGGCCATCCATCATTCTCTCTCTCAATCGGGAACAGAACAAAGGAGATAAGGGGAGAAAGAAAACAGACGAGGAAAGGCAAAAAAGACGGCAACAAATAAAGCGGAGAAAAGAGAGACGAGACATCTGGCTCTTGAATTTGATAAATTGAACGAGTCAAAATGAGATAAATTGCAGATGTTAATTTCCATCACCTCACAAATCGAGAGCATCACATTTCTTTTGTGATAAGAATTCGCTCATTGAAATTTCTAAGCTACAGTTGCCGGACGTTTTGACAATTCAAACTAAAGATTTCTACACGTCTCATTAGAGATCACACATCTCTTGTGGGGTTGATCGTGACAGTCTAACAACGACCGAGCGCAAAGACTTCCTCGTCCGACATGCGAGGAAAGAGGTTACCAGACAGGAACGCTTGATAGAATCCTGATGAACACGACAACAACGCTTGGAATGCATCAAGATATGCTAGGGTACATGGCAACTCAGGAGAATGAACAGCCAGGCGATACCCGATTTTGATTGAATATCCTTACTGTCTTGTATCGAGGTATACTGAAGATACGGGCAATTTGATGCTACCGGTATAGCTAACTGGTCTATGCGTGAAATCGATTATCTAGGTTGGTGTTTTTCTGCCTTCATCCTCCGATCAGTTCTCTAATTGGTGGATATGAATATAAATGTCACTCGTATGTGAACTTAATGAAAGACGTACATATTTATAACCCATCGATCATAAGAGCCATAGATGAAGAAAGATACAAAGCGATCGACCAAATACATTTGATTATAGATTCACATGCGTGAATGGGCACAAAGTCCATAAGATGTTGTCTAGGTTTAATCTACAAGTACAAGTCAGATTTCATATTGAGAGACAGTGAGATCAACGCTAGACCTCTCCGGCAAAATAAATTTCTCATACGTGTTGACTCTAAACTAACATGATTTACGTCTATCACATTATTTACGATATATTTTTCGTTAGATACAAAAAGTCAATTGAGCTTCATTAACATTTTGACGTGAGCTGTCGGGAGACTCCTCGCGTATAAAGTGCTAAAGGAGCATCCATAACGTGAGCAAAGAGACCCCCTCGCACAAGATAATCGAAACGATGGCTCTTTCATCTTATTTCTTGCTCTCTTTCGCCCTAATCGTTGCATCTCTAAGTAAAACCTGCGCCGTCGAGTTCTCAGTCTCCAACACGGTCCCAAACACCCAAGGCGGCGCGATCTTTGCAAATCGGATCGGAGATGCATATGCCCGGCAGACGATGATGGCAGCCACCGACTTCATATGGCAGGTCTTCCAGCAAGCCACCGCTGCTGACCGGAAAGATGTGGCTAGTGTGAGCTTGATCATCAACAACTTAGAAGGTGTCGCAGCCACAAGCGGCAACTCAATCTATTTCAGTGCTAACTATCTCAGCAAAATACAAGGTAAAGAGTGATGAGACAAAAGAGAAACGAATTCTGAAAGATTCATTTCATAATGGTGATTTCTGTTATCTAGATAACGTTAATTAAGAATATTAATTTCTTCATTGTTGGTGCACAGAACTAAAGTACTTTGGCCTCTCTCTGTATAGAAGATGAAATGAAATTCTGTTTTAATATATATAGGTAATAAGGAAGAGTTCACCGGCGTGATGTACCACGAGATGACGCACGTGTGGCAGTGGAACGGAAAAGGGAACCCGAGTGCCGGGAAAGTAATCGAGGGAATCGCCGATTTCGTGAGGCTGAGGGCGAACCTCGCACCAGCGACGTGGCCGAGGCGGGGTGCCGGAGACAGTTGGGGCGAGAGCTCCGCCGTGACAGCCTATTTCCTGGATTACTGCGAGAGTCAGGGGAACGGGTTCGTGGCGGAGCTGAACAAGAAGATGAGAGATGGCTATAGCGACGACTTCTTCATGCAGTTGCTGGGAAGGTCGGTTGAACGGCTCTTCAGCGAGTACAAGGCACGGTATGGAGGGGGCGCTAAGTAGAGATGTGTTGCTGTTTCCAACAGCTTGTTCCATGAACTATCCATGAGAATAAAACCTTGACAGGTCAAATAAATCATGGATTTGAATGACAAATTAAGGACAGCACTTGTTTAGTCTCCTGGCCCTTTCGTTGAATTTTCATTTATATCGTCTTTTGCGCACTTGTGTTAGCTCTTTTTCTTGTATCAAGAACGGTCCATCCCTTAGTTCATTTCAATCTATGTTAACTTAGATTGGATAGATGGCGCATATAAATTGTTGGTTTAATATTGAAATCGTTCAATATGGTAATGGGCGGTGACAATGGGTGTTGTGAGGTAGCAATGTAGAGGTTTGTAACAACTCGACTCGTTTCAAGTAGGTCAAGATTTCAACACGAATTCTCCAAGTAACAAAATAAGGTAGTGACTATTTGGAGGTGGATCTTACCTATGAATAACATCACAATGCCTCACTCATTAGCCATAGCAATTAGGGTGTCACAGTCTCTCCCTTGTTAGTATTAGCTTGTACCGCCCATCGATAAGCCCGCTATTGGCCATTATAGAAACCTACCAAAGAGCCGCATTTATCTGAGTACTCTCCCCCTAACATTTGCAAAAAAAAATTGAGAAATATCTTCCTTGGATTCTACAGTGTAGCGACTTTCCGTCTCCAAGAAAAGACGACTTTTATGAGTCAAAGTCTTTCTCGACTTTTACATGGACCCGTCTCTCCCCAAACTCGAAGCTTCGAATGATTTCGACGGGCACGAAACTCGACCACATACAATTTCTCCAATTTTACGAGTGATTTTTGTTCATACCAAGGAATAGAAATGAAATATCAAATTATATGGGTCGTACTGTAACGAGTCCTATCAAATTGGTTTACCTAGGTTCACAGAAACTAAATGAACACGATGACAAGACGTGATGAACTATTCAAAATGTCGTCTTTAACAGGGATATGGTCTCCGAAAGCTTCCTAATCAGGGGACGAGTAATCGACAGGTCCAATTCATCAAACTACGGGTGGCTCCTCGTGGCTTCCGTGTCTTCTACGACATATTCTCGAGAAAATGGGACAGAAGTTAAGCTTTTTCAACAGTTCAATGACACCCTTATAATCTCTGAGCTTGAAAGCTACTCACAATTCTAAGATGAGGGTTGACATGTGCTTTTTTATATTAATGTCACATGCTGGACGGTAACATATTTATATGTAACTTACTAGTAAGAGATTAGTAAGAGTTACACCAAAAAAAACAAAAAAACAAAAGAATCAGTAAGAGAGAGCACCGTTCGATCAAGATCGATGGAAATATAGTCCCTAAATTTTAATCCAATTTAAATGCTTGCTTTATTTCCCACTAAACACCATAGGTGCATCGTATTCATTTCGAGCAGCCTTATTCACAACTTCTAACGTCGTGTCGCGTGAGTTTGGGCTACTTATTGAACTGATTACAACCTTTTCAACATTTCTCACTCCACTAAGATTAAAGGAGAAATCAAAAGCCCAGCGTAGATGCATCTTATTAGTGAAACCACGTGGATATTATATGGGGACATACGATTTAAGGGTTAAGATATATGAGCTCACTTATAGCATATGCATACAAGGAAATATCTCTAACATGGGGGTGCTAGAGCAATTTCGAAATTTGCCCGTGTCAACGCCGACTATGCTGCGTTAGTCGGCTGGCATCCACATAAGTAATATTCAGTCAAAATTAGTTAAAAGGACTGAATTGGTTCTAGGTTAAAATATTTATGACTAAATTTGCATAATTAAAAGTTTTAAGACTAAATTAGCACTAATGCAATAGGCTTAAGACAATTCTAACACTTTTCCTCCGTCATCCACTGCTAATTTATCTTGTAAACTGGTATACTTGTCGTACCAGTTTTAATATCTTATAATTATCCATCGGTGTACTAATATCCCATGTATATTAATCTACATTTTTCTACTACAGTAATTTATTTGACCGATAATTCTGAATGGTAGAACTTCATAGGCCTAAGTTACTGAAAAACGATCAGAAAGCCAAATTCCAAAGATGGTTGTTTGTGTTATACAAACATACTATGGGTTATTTATGTCACGTGCAAGAACTTCTTTCTTTCTGTTGAGAGAATTGAAAGCTATTTTTAATTTTTTAAAACTTTTGTGACCGTCTATGTCAGCTATATTACGAATGGGCAGTGGTGAATTAGTGTTAGACATGTGATGGGAGTGTGATTTATTTCTATTTTTCAGATTGTCGAATGAATTTTGGATCCCATGACAAGAGTGACATAGTTCGATCATGTTCAAGAATAGAGTTACTTATCTGCTGCAAACAAATTTCATAGACAAAGAATTCGTATAAGTACAAAAGATTTCAGGACTAAAATATCAATTTTCAAATTTCACAAATTTTTTACAAAATTAACCAAAATTTAATATAGTTTAACTGTGAATGTAATTTTCTTTGTATTGGAATTAATTCATGCTTTTCATTTGCCACCTTCATTACTATAAGCGGGGAAGCATTTCTCCTAAGTTTGATAATAACTACTTGACATCAGCTATCTCATTATGTTGAAATAACCTTGCTCAAGGTACAATGTAGTTAATAACAATGAATGCAAAGAAATTGGGGGCATCTACCATACGCCTCATTTCACAGAATGACGACATTGCGCTTCGAAATTTGGTTTGCCAAGTCCAATCCTCGTCAATTCGAATACTAGTTCAACTTCTTCAAGAACTCCAATTAGATCTGTGTAGAAACCTCACTTATTAATACAAAGATGCAGGTGAAAATGACACTTTTACAATATATTATGTTGGATGTATGCCCTAAAGCTACTATGTAATAGTTACATATTAGGGATTTCAGTTGTACTATTCTCATTATTATTTAATGAATGGCAATGACGTATTCATTTATTTGTCCAATTATTTTATATTTATGAATGATTCCATAAGATCAGTTGTAACTAGACCTATTCTTGAGACGTCAAGAATATTGTGACGGGTTCATAGCTAGACTGAATCTTTAAACTGTTCCTGATCAATGGATTATTAAGTGGATATTTATAATCCTGTTGAGACTGGTGTGTTCTTAACTTCACCATTAAGTATTGGATACTTAAGGGGATGATGAGTTGCAAGTCATTAGGTATTATGATACCTGAGTTAGAACACAGGTGTTTGTATTAGACAAATTCACTGAACGTGACGCATATGGAACGATTAGCAACATGGAAGCTTTTAGCGTGGTCAATGTCTAATTGTTCATGCTTTAGTCTTGTGTAAATAATCCTTAGACCTGAGGTACAGTGTTAACTTGTGTATTGAGCAACTATGGTTCACGGGGGCATATAATGCCGGGTCGTTGATCCGTCTTTATACTTGATGGTCATAGTTTATTCATATACGAAGTTACACGTGTACGCAATATGGAATCTGTCTCCTTGTTACATACAAGGTATTATAATGTTGTCCTATGCAATCTAATTATGACAATGTATTGAAATCCTCGGCCGGGGTTGTAACCGAGAATAAATTGTTTATATCTCGAACAAATGCATGTCAATTAGATTTGTGCATATGATCGAATTGGTGACTTGACAAATATTCCATGGTCTTTGTTCGATCGGGATATAGTAAGATAGAGGGATTAAATTACATTGTAGCCAAAACTGACAGGTTCATTATGTTCTTAAAGCATTCACACTATCTGGATAGCCATAACATATTGCTAGACGTCAATCATGGCTTGTAAGACCCAAAGATTAATCGGGACAATTAATTATTTTGGGAGTACTAATGTGTTAGTACAAGTCTTACTACCAGCTTAGTGATGAACCTAGGGATGTCACACACCATAACCAATTTAGATAACGTAGAACGAGAGAGAAATAATTTTGCAAATGTGTTTGCAAATTACTACAGTCGCATTGAGTCGACATGAAATTAAATTAAATGTGATTTAATTTAATTTGTATTATAGTCACGAGCCTACGTGCATATGATGCACACGCATGCCTAAAGTGGATGCACGTTAATGTATCCCGAATATGCACATAAATATCATGTCTTCTTTTATTTAATTTTTATTAATTAAAAGATGCACACGGTCAACAATTGTTGCTGACCGTGTGCAACGCACATGTGATGTGCGAAATGTTTCTTTTTAATAAAAAAAAAAATTTATGCATGGCATGATGGTCAGCAATTGCCGACCATCATGCATGCAAGGCACGATCAGCAACCGTTGCTAATCGTGCGCATGAAAGACACGATCAGCAACCGTTGCTGATCGTGTCACGGTTGCTGATCGTGCGCATGCAAGACACGATCGGCAACCGTTGCTGATCGTGGGCTTGCTGATCGTGCGCATGAAAGGCACGATCGGCAACGGTTGTCGATCGTAATCACACGTGGAATTGTGGGTGGTTACCCACAGTTCTTATATAAGAAACATGAGTGTGCGTTTTTGTGCGCGTACGTACAAAAACGAAAAGAAAAAGAGAGAAGAAAGGTTTTTCTCTCATTTGGGCTGTGGCTGATAATACTAAGGATACGAAGGAATATCTCCACGAAGTTGCTAGCACAACCTTGGTGGTGATTATCCGCAAGTTCTCTCTTCGTTCGATATCCATTGGTGGTGTGTCTGAACTAGAGGTCCGACGTTTGTGGGGCTCGAACTGAAGAACATTTGGACCAATTCGTTTAAAGCGCGCTTCGAGAGGTAATTCGTTCAACTCCTTTCTTATAACCAGATTTTTGATTGAAACGCACGAACAACGCCTTTGGAGATTCATGTATAGAAATATTTTATATTGTTTCCGCTGCGTTTATATTAAATTGCCTATACATGATTCATGAAATCCCAACAGTGGTATCAGAGCCAACCTTAGGCGTTTTTCGTGCGTTTAATTGATTTATAGTTCGTAGATTTTTGCGTAGACGTTGATTAATTTATGTGATAAATTTAATCAACTATGCAAAATTGGAACTAAATCAATTTTGAATCAAAAATCCATAATTTGTTATATTTTGCGTTTATGTTCTGCATTTGATTCGCAATTGTAAATTTAAAGATGACGACGCAACTTCCGTTTGGAATTACACTCATGAAATTTGTTTCATCGATTTGATTCCTTAACGTAATTTGCGTTGTTCAACTTTAAATTTGATTAATTGCAGAATTTTATTTATGCCTTCCGGAGCTTTAAATTTTGAATTTATGGCTCGTAAGGAAGAGAAGTGATCATGGAAAAATCCCTAATCATTATGATGGTTGTATGGATGAATGTATGATGATTACAGGTATTCATTTTTGGGATGTAATTATTAAATGGAGGCTGCGTCCTTCCTTTTATTTTATTTTCATCAAATGTAATTTTAGCATAGTTTATTATATCAATTGTTGATGTAAACACTACAAGTTTAAGAGGAGCCATTGGAGGAGCCGTTAAGCCGGAGAGCTCTATGGGCCCAGTCTTTGAAGAGTTCAAAGATTGAAGAAGAAGTGAAGAGCAGGTCCTTATTGTTAAAACATTAAAATGGCTAAAATGGGTTTCATTGGCTCGAGACCCATTGAACCATAATTCCATGATCACCACGTAGGATAGATGTTTATGTGATATCTATTTATTTTTGTATTTATGTTATTGTGCATGTTAAACCGGTTAATGTGCAAAGTGAGACCATTAATAACGACCCAAATCTCCTTATTAATAATATTAAGTCGAAACGGGTTTCGGACTCGTGGCCTACCATCGTCGTGGTTTGATCCAATATTATGGTGGTTAAATGATCGGCTATGGATACATAGGGGTTAATTACCATTCATAATATTGGACCACTCCATTATGCATATGATGCTGTAAGGTTGGAGCCAAATGATTTCTAATAACTGTCAGGTGAAGAAATCTTTTGTGCTTTTCAATACTTGCATGAGACGATGGGTTAGACTTAACTATGATTATGATGCCAATAACTGTTAGGTGAGGCTTTCATGGTCTAGAGGCCAAAGTTATGATTAGGACTCGCATATGATGCGTTGAACAAGTTGGTTCACTCACTAAGTTCATAGGACACCAATAACTATTAGGTGAGGTGGACTTTGGACTGGTGGGACTCCAATCCCCACTAGTAATCTTTACCCAACAAAGATTACCGCTTCCCATCTTAAGGAGTATGGGATTCGAATATAAATTTAGTGGGAGGATCTATTTCATTTAAAGACCAAAATGAAATAGTTATTTTGAAGTACAACGGCTAACAATTTATTTTCTGCAACAGATATATTATTACTTTGAAAATGGTGACTACAAACCCACTCGCTTCTATTCTTGACAAGAATTGTTTGACTGGACCCAATTTCACTGATTAGGTGAGGAATTTGAGAATTGTTCTCAATTCGGAAAAAATTGGGTATGTGCTTGATGAAGAGATGCCAAAGTCCTTTCCTGAGGGTGGGACCCAAGAGGAACGTGTCACTTATGATAAGTGGCATGACGATGACTTAAAAGTTAGGTCATATATGCTTGCTTCGATGAATAATGAATTACAGAAGAAGTATGAATCCATGGAAGATGCTAGGTCGATCATTCTGCATTTAAAGGAATATTTTGATGAGAATGGTCGAACCTCTAGATATGAGATATCTAAAGCATTGTACCGTATGAGGATGGCTGAAGGATCATCAGTTAATGATCATGCTTTGAAAATGATCTGGCACATTGAAGAATTGGCTAGGCTGAATCTTGTTATGGACAACGAATTAGCTGTGGATTTGATCCTCCAATCTTTGCCCGATTCCTTCTCTGGTTTTGTTCAAAACTTTCACATGCATAAGATGGATAAAACTCTTGCTGAGTTACATAGCATGCTGGTAGTTTATGAGAAGGAAATGCATAACACGAGGCCAAATGTAGTGGCTATGGCTAAGGCTTCTTCTTCAAGGAGTAAGACTGTCTTGAAGAAAAAGAACTGGAAGAGGCCTGTCAAACATGTTGTGCAACCAAAACCCAAGACTGAAAAAGGGAAATGTCATTACTGTGGTGTCAAGGGGCACTGGAGGAGGAACTGTAAGAAGTACCTCGCGAGCTTGAAGGTCAAGCCCAAGGACCAACCTTGTGAAGGTATTGTGTCTATGCTTATTGAAACTAATCTTATGGTTAGTGCTGAATCCAGCTTATGGGTTCTAGATTCTGCTGCAACTTCACATATTTGTATGTCTTTGCAGAATCTGGAAATAAGCAGGATGCTAAGGCGAAATGAGATTGTCCTAACATTTGCCAATGGAGCAAGAGTTGCTGCGTTAGCTATAGGGACTTTTCGTTTATGTTTACCTTCTGGACATGTATTGGTTTTAAAGAACTGTTTGCATTACAAGAATGCTGTTAGGAACATCATCTCTATACCTCGTTTAGGTAAAGAGAATTATGAATTTTCTTTTGTTGATGATATATGTTCTATTTATCAAAATAGAAGATGTGTTGGTTCTGGCTTATTAACCAATAATCTTTATACCATTACAATGTCCGGTAATGCGATTACCAATGTCAATAAGCAAAATAGAATTGATATAAATGCCATAACTAATAAACGCCCTAGAGACGGTCCAAATAAAAAGTATGTTTGGCACCTTCGTTTAGGTCATATTGGAGAAGATAGAATTAACAAGTTGAGTAATGATGGGTACATTGATTCATCAATGTTTGAGTCATACTCGACTTGTGAGGCATGTCTTCTGGGAAAAATGACCAAAGCGCCCTTTGTGGGACATAGTGCGCGAGCTGCTGACATATTGGGATTAATACATACAGATGTATGTGGACCAATTAATGAAATTGCTAGAGGTGGTTATTCTTACTTCATTACCTTTACCGATGATCAGTCACGGTATGGTTATTTATACCTAATGAAGTATAAATCTGAATCCTTTGAAAAGTTCAAGGAATTCAAGGCTGAAGTTGAGAAACAAACAGGAAAATATATTAAGGCTCTTCGATCGGATCGAGGAGGTGAATACCTTAGTACTGAATTTTTGGACTATCTAAAAGAGAATGGCATTTTATCACAATGGACACCTCCTGGAACTCCAGAACATAATGGTGTATCTGAACGTAGAAATCGCACTTTATTAGATATGGTTCGATCTATGATGAGTTACACCGATTTGCCTATATCCCTTTGGGGATATGCCCTTGAGACAGCTGTATATATACTGAACAGAGTGCCATCCAAATCTGTTCCAACTACGCCCTATGAGATATGGCATAGTAGGAAACCAAGTCTTAATCATATTAAGATTTGGGGTTGTCCAGCTTTCGTTAAAAAGCTAAAAATGGACAAATTGGAGGCAAGATCTGAACAAGGTCGCTTCATTGGATATCCAAAGGAAACTCTTGGATATTATTTCTATTTTCATTCAGACCAAAAAATTTTGGTGAGTAGGCACGCTTCTTTTCTGGAGAATCAGTTCGTCCAAGAAGGTGGTGCTGGGCGGAAAATAGTCTTACAAGAAGAAAATAATGAAGTACCAAACAACCAAGTTCAGATACCAATCTCTGATTCGGTGGGAGCTTCTGATACACAACCTCTTAGGAGAAGTGCGAGAATGTCTCGCCCACCTGCTCGTTATAGACACTCGGTTGATCTTATTGAACCATTATTCATTGTGAATGATAGTGATCAACCCGGTGATCCTAAAACCTATGAGGAGGCGATGTTGGACATCAATTCTGGTAATTGGCTAGAAGCCATGAAATCTAAAATGGATTCAATGTATTCCAATGATGTTTGGACCTTAGTTGACCTGCCTAATGGTATTGTACCAATTGGCTGTAAATGGATCTTCAAGAGGAAGATGAATGCTGAAGGTCAAATTGGAACTTACAAAGCACGGCTGGTGGCGAAAGGATATCGTCAGAAAGAAGGAATCGATTATGACGAAACTTTTTCACCTGTGGCCATGCTAAAATCCATTCGGATTATGTTGGCTATAGCTGCACACCTTGATTATGAGATATTCCAGATGGATGTTAAAACTGCCTTTCTAAATGGTTTTCTTGAGGAGGACATCTATATGGAACAACCACGGGGTTTTGAATCCAATGGTGAAAATCAAAAGGTGTGTAAGCTTAAGAGATCCATTTATGGACTCAAACAAGCCTCCAGAAGTTGGAACGTTCGTTTTGATGAGGTAGTCAAATCGTTTGGCTTCATCAAAAATCCGGATGAACCTTGTGTATACAAGAAGATCAGTGGGAGTGCAATTGCATTTCTAGTTTTGTATGTTGATGATATACTTTTGATTGGGAATGATGTACCAATGATATCATCCATAAAACTATTCTTGTCACAGAAATTCTCCATGAAAGACTTAGGAGAGGCAACCTACATTTTAGGTATCAAGATCTATAGAGATAGATCGAGACGATTGATTGGCCTCTCACAGTCTACGTACATAGACAAGGTGTTAACACGTTTTAACATGCAATGTTCCAAAAGAGGATTATTGCCTTTTAGGCAAGGGATCCGTCTTTCTAAGGAGATGTGTCCCAACACTTCTGAAGAAAGAGAGCGGATGGCGAAGATACCATATGCATCCGCTATTGGAAGCATAATGTATGCTATGCTATGTACTAGACCTGATATTGCGCATGCTGTAAGTATTACTAGCAGATATCAGTCTGATCCAGGACAAGAACACTGGATAGCAGTCAAGAATATTCTTAAGTACTTACGAAGGACTAAGGATTTATTCTTGATATATGGAGAAGGTGAATTTAAAGTTGTAGCTTATACAGATTCCGATTTTCAATCGGATCCTAATGATTATAAGTCTACGTCTGGGTTTGTCTTTACATTCAATGGTGGTGCAGTTAGTTGGAAAAGTTCCAAACAAAGTATAACTGCTGATTCCACCACTGAGGCATTGTTTTGTGACAACAATGGGGCAATAGCTCAAGCTAAGGAACCAAGGTCTCACCAGAAGTCCAAGCACATTGAGAGACGCTTCCATCTCATTAGAGAAATTGTTGGAAGAGGTGATATCGCCTTGCAGAAAATTGCCTCAGTGGAAAACGTGGCAGATCCTTTCACTAAGGCCTTACCTCAGTCTTCTTTTGAAAGGCATACTGACAAAATGGGTTTGAGGTACCAGACAAGTTGGCTTTAGTGCAAGTGGGAGATTGTTGGATGTATGCCCTAAAGCTACTATGTAATAGTTACATATTAGGGATTTCGGTTGTACTATCATTATTATTATTTAATTAATGGCAATGACGTATTCATTCATTTGTCCAATTATTTTATGAATGATTCCATAAGATCAGTTGTGACTAGACCCATTCTTGAGTCGTCAAGAATATTGTGACGGGTTCATAGTTAGACTGAATCTTTAAACTGTTCCTGGTCAATGGATTATTGAGTGGATATTTATAATCCTGTTGAGACCAGTGAGTTCTTAACTTTACCATTAAGTATTGGATACTTAAGGGAATGACGAGTCGCAAGTCATTAGGTATTGCGATGCCTGAGTTAGAACACAGGTATTTGTATTAGACAAATTCACTGAACGTGACGCATATGGAACGATTAGCAACATGGAAGCTTTTAGCGTGGTCAATGTCTAATTGTTCATGCTTTGGTCTTGTGTAAATAATCCTTAGACCTGAGGTACAGTGTTAACTTGTGTATTGAGCAACTATGGTTCACGGGTACATATAATGCCGGGTCGTTGATCCGTCTTTATACTTGATGGTCATAGTTTATTCATATACGAAGTTACACGTGTACGCAATATGGAATCTGTCTCCTTGTTACATACAAGGTATTATAATGATGTCCTATGTAATCTGATTATGACAATGTATTGAAATCCTCGGCCGGGGTTGTAACCGAGAATAAATTGTTTATGTCTCGAATATAATACATGTCAATTAGATTTGTGCATATGATCGAATTGGTGACTTGACAAATATTCCATGGTCTTTGTTCGATCGGGACATAGTAAGACAGAGGGATTAAATTACATTGTAGCCAAAACTGACAGGTTCATTATGTTCTTAAAGCATTCACACTATCTGGGTAGCCATGACATATTGCTAGATGTCAATCATGGCTTGTAAGACCCAAAGATTAATCGGGACAATTAATTATTTTGGGAGTACTAATGTGTTAGTACAAGTCTTACTACCAGCTTAGTGATGAACCTAGGGATGTCACACACCATAACCAATTAGGATAACGTAGAACGAGAGAGAAATAATTTTGTAAATGTGTTTGCAAATTACTACAGTCGCATTGTGTCGACATGAAATTAAATTAAATGTGATTTAATTTAATTTGTGTTATAGTCACGAGCCTATGTGCATATGATGCACACACATGCCCAAAGTGGATGCACGTTAATGTATCCCGAATATGCGCATAAAGATCATGTCTTCTTTTATTTAATTTTTATTAATTAAAAGATGCACACGGTCAACAATTGTTGCTGACCGTGTGCAACGCACATGTGATGTGCGAAATGTTTCTTTTTAATAAAAAAAAAAAATTATGCATGGCATGATGGTCAGCAATTGCCGACCATCATGCATGCGAGGCACGATCAGCAACCGTTGCTGATCGTGCGCATGAAAGACACGATCAGCAACCGTTGCTGATCGTGTCACGGTTGCTGATCGTGCGCATGCAAGACACGATCGGCAACCGTTGCTGATCGTGGGCTTGCTGATCGTGCGCATGAAAGGCATGATCGGCAACGGTTGTCGATCGTAATCACACGTGGAATTGTGGGTGGTTACCCACGGTTCTTATATAAGAAACATGAGTGTGCGTTTTTGTGCGCGTACGTACAAAAACGAAAAGAAAAAGAGAGAAGAAAGGTTTTTCTCTCATTTGGGCTGTGGCTGATAATACTAAGGATACGAAGGAATATCTCCACGAAGTTGCTAGCACAACCTTGGTGGTGATTATCCGCAAGTTCTCTCTTCGTTCGATATCCATTGGTGGTGTGTCTGAACTAGAGGTCCGACGTTTGTGGGGCTCGAACTGAAGAACATTTGGACCAATTCGTTTAAAGCGCGCTTCGAGAGGTAATTCGTTCAGCTCCTTTCTTATAACCAGATTTTTGATTGAAACGCACGAACAACGCCTTTGGAGATTCATGTATAGAAATATTTTATATTGTTTCCGCTGCGTTTATATTAAATTGCCTATACATGATTCATGAAATCCCAACAAGGGCGCCTCTTCTTTGCTCGAACAGAAGTCTCTCATAGATTTTCACATTCTTCTCATTAATGTTGGTGATTGTGATTTTCTAATTCTATTGTCGCCAAGTTTCTGAAATTTGCAAGTCTGCGACTAGATTGTATACAATGCCATTCCACGACCAAATGTGATCAGTAGGAGTTGTTAGAGCTATCTAATAATGGCTTGCAAACATCTGTTGAACAGCCTCTGCTGGGGAATGCATCTTGATACCCAAATTCATGTGTTGCCTGTGGGGTGACTTTGCTGGCGAGATTTTACAAGAAGGCGTTTCACAATGAAAAAATTGAGCGACTGTTTAAAGGATGTCGATTCAGTCAAGATGGCTCGTAAATGTTAAAGATTTTTCTATTGTCATTGGTGATCTTATGGAGCATGAAGTGCATACTTTTAATCGCTTACTAGAGCTTTGGCAGGGTCCCTATTGACCCAGCAGACACTGAACAGAAGCATTCAAGCATCTTCCGCGGATGCAAAGTCAACATCCCATGTTTGTTTCCGTAAAGTGAGTGAAAGAGAGTCCATTGCCATAAATTTCCTGACCAAGATTAGTGACGTCGTCAACACTTCCCCGCAGCGAAGGAAATCAGTATATCTCACCGTGTGCCTGCAGGTGACACAGCACTGGATATGGACCGCCACGCTTGAGGAGATACTAAATGGCTTGAAATATGAGTTGGACTATTTGAATGGCCAAATCCCAGGACATGCCACTAACATGGGTTGGCAGATTGTATCTGTTTGCCTAGAGTTCTTAAATGAAACTTCAAGTTCCTTTTGTCCCAACTCCTCTGCATGGATGCGCATTTCACCAGCTGCATAGGCTGACTTGTCCGCTTCAAGAAAGTGGGAAGATGTCCTTGAGTGACACGAAGTGAAAAAGAAGAATTTGGGGAATTTTCTTTGTATTCACTAAAATTGAATTTGTGCGTTATCTTTACATGTATTTATACGACAATGTGTAAACAATAAAAGGAAATAACACAAAGATATAAAAACAGAATGAATCACTAATTGATTCAGCTAATCAATCTAAATTCTAGATTGATTCAATGTATCTTTCATGCACAAATCATATCTCCAACACTCCCCCTCAAGCTGGTGGCTTATATATGTCTAAGACATCAAGCTTGCTTAGTGGATATGTGTATTGTCTCTGACACAACGGTTTGGCGAAAATATCTGTAGGTTGTTTTAAAGTTCCAATTCCCCTTGTTGTAAATCCTTTCTTGGATCTTGTCCCAAGTAAAGTGACAATCAACCTCAAGGTGCTTCATTCTTTCATGAACTATGGCATTTGCTGCAAGCTTGAGTACTTCATCATTATCACAAAATAGTATAGTTGGTCCTTTGATTTGCACCCCAAGATCAAGAAGTAAACCTCGCATCCATACTATCATAGGCAATTTTAGCCATAGCTCGATATTCAATCTCAGTTGATGACAATGACACGATTGATTGCTTTTTTGTTTTCCATGAAAGTAAGGATTTCCCAAGCTTAATACAGAACCCTATAATGGATATACGTGTCATGAGACAAGTAGCATGATATGTATCACAATAGGCTATCATTTCCATGTTACACTCCTAAGAAAGAAGTATTCCAAGTCCCAGATTTTTCTTCAAATATTTCACAACCTTTAGAGGTGCATTCATATGAGACTACTTCAAATTATGTATAAACTGACTCAGTGTTTGTACCGCATAACATATGTCTGATGTTATCATGGTGAGATCAATGAGTTTTCCTACGAGCCTCTAATAGGTTGACAAATCCTTGAGTAGTGGATCTTCCTTATTAGATGACATTCCCGTATCATAATCAAACATAGTTTGCTTTATATTCTGCTCAAAAGGAATGATAGCTGGTTTGCACCTTGATAAACCTGCTTCTGATATAATTTCAAAGATAAATTTCCGTTGATTAAGTGATATTCCTAGGTTTGATTTGGCAATCTCAATTCCGAGGAAATACTTAGGATGACCTAAATCCTTAATGTGAAAGTAGCATGAAGATATTTCTTGAATTTTTCAACAGTAGATTCATCGGATCCCATAATAAGTATGTCATCAACATATATCATCAAGTAAATAGATGACACACCTTTTGTCCATGTGAATAATGCATAATCATGTTTAGATTGTCCAAAGCCGACTGTTGTGACTGTAGTAGTAAATTTTGTGTACCATCGGCGAAAAGCTTGTTTAAGACCATATAAGGATTTGTGGAGACGACATACCTTAGACTCCCCCTGGCTTTGTAAACCCAATGAAAGGTCCATACAGATTTCTTCATCCAAGTTGTCATGAAGAAATGCATTATGTACATCCATTTGATGTAGTTCCCAGTCGCAGCATGTAGGAATAGACAAAAAGGAACGAATTGTGACTTCCTTTGCTATTGGAGAGAAGGTTTCATGGTAATTGAAGCCTTCTTATTGTGTGAAACCTTTGGCCATGAGATGCGCCTTGTATCTCTCAACGGATCTATTTACCTTATATTTGATTTTGTATACCCATTTGTATCCAATGGCCTTTTGATGAGCACATAAGGGGACAATGTCCCAAGTCTGATTTTCCACCAAAGCATGTAGTTCAGCCTCTATGGCTTTTTGCCAATGAGGATCAGTAACTGCCTCATTGTAGGATGACGGTTCTTGTTCCTTAGAGATACGATTGATGCAACATATATGTTCCGATGGTAACTAATTAAATGAAACACGAGGAAATAAGGTAGTGAGCACTTGAGAAATTCAAGGCAGCACATATATAATCTTTGGTCCATCTTAGTGGACAAGTACTGCATCTCGAATGTCAAGGTCATTCATTAGTGTCAACTTTAGGTACAGGAGGATTGGATGTGGCCACAATCTCTGCCACAAGAGGTGTAGTGGACACATGCATAGATGGTTCTTCAATTGAGGGGAGACAGTTCTCAATTTGACAATCCAGAGAAGATGGAGGACACTTGCTACTCTCTGTTGTTGATGAAGACATCAGATTTATGAGAGGCGCAATGAATAACTGTTGATTTGAAGACAAATTCGCCAAATAAAAAAGTGCGATGATCATTGGTGGACCAAGCATATATTCAATGTCTTTCTTCATCCTGGAAAGGGAATGTGTTCTCATGGAATATAACATCTCGACTGACAAAAAATATCTCCAGTGGATGGTTCGAAAACATGATAGCCTTTCCGAAGCGTTAGACTACCCATGAAAA
Organism: Corymbia citriodora subsp. variegata; assembly: GCA_014858505.1. Taxonomy (NCBI): domain Eukaryota; kingdom Viridiplantae; phylum Streptophyta; class Magnoliopsida; order Myrtales; family Myrtaceae; genus Corymbia; species Corymbia citriodora. The sequence goes on along the minus strand of CM026420.1, from coordinate 19,442,533 downwards.
TACACCAACAAGCACAAAGTGTGACGTCTTGAAATTCGAGCTAATCATTTCCGAGATACTGACCTTGAGGGAAAAGGCTACTGAGGACAAAACTTGTGCGACCAAAGAACTTGACCTGGGAAAACGACTCGACCGTGAGACTTGTGTAAGGACGATCCTATAGTCATGCAAGCCGATTTTAGGGATGAATAGAAGACGATTCGCAGATAGAAATAATGGGATGACGGGTGATTCCGTCTACTGTTATCGAACCCGCAAACGACCCTATATTGATCCTTGATAATCATATACTTTGAAATAAGAATCTATCTTTCGCAATTTCATGTCGTCAAGGACGTCCATGTGTTGAGAAGTCTTGAATGTGGTTTGGCATGAGTCGGTTACGTGTGAATCCTCGAAGTCGCCTGTCAGTCCGAATTATTCCAAAATGACGTTTGGGCAAAATTGACAAGGCATGGGAATCTAAGATTGGACTTCGAATTTTCGGGAATGTCTGAGACGGACTTTTGGACAATGCTTCCTTGACAGTCGATAGTGTCGGATGAGCCGAGTTTTTGGGAAATGGATTTTTGGACTGAGGAAACGAGCCTATGAGGATGTGGGTTGAGCAAGAATAGTGTGGGCCACACTCCCAAGGTGGGACAGCCACCGTGGAAGACCGAGACAAGAAAACGAGCCCGTTGGACCAAACTGACCCATTTATCCTTCCAAGCCCGATGTCTAAACTTGAGCCAATTCTAGCCCAAAAAATTCTCGAGCCCGTTCCAATACATTTTCCGGCCCGTTTCCTAGGCCTGCCTTTTACTTTCAACCCAAGGGCACATTGGGAAATGTGCAAGGTGGAAATGACCAAAATACCCTTGGATATTTTGAAGAAAAGTCAGAGGAAGAGAGAGAAGATGATGTCACTTGCTTGGGGGAGTGTAGAAGGCATTTAATGGCATTGAAAGGGTCTTCTAGAAGCCCTCACTTCACTCTCTCTCTCCCCTCTTCAACTCCAAAAATCGCAGCCCCTCCCCTCCTTTGTTTCCCTTCTTCCCGCAATTTTTAGCTTCTGACCTTCCACTGAATCCGAGTTGTTCATAGCATTCTCATTGGAATCTCATCTTGTGCCACTCTCCATTGTGTTCAAAAGAGAATTTCCATTCAGATAGTGTCGGCCAATCCCCGGAAGGAGCCGCTAGTCGAACCGTACGGCGGCCGGAAGCCGGCTGTTGCCAGACTGTCACTGTTCCGCCTGCAGCAGCTTTGTTATGCTTTTTCCCCTATTTTTCTCCCATTCCAGTCAAACCACAGCCCATACCAGCCACAAGTGGTTCCCCCTCAACCCCCAGGTGTCGCCGGTTGCTGGCCTGCCTCTCGCCGAAGCTCCGGGCAGCTCGTTTTCCTCCTGTCAGCCCCTGTTCTCCTCCTACAATGCTATTTTCTGAAGTTCAATGGGGAATCCGAGGTTGTTGCTGCTGTGTTGAGCCCGGGACCACCTTGGAGTGTCCTGGGAGAGGTCCTTGGGTGTCGGGTTCATCGTCGCCGTCGCACCCATGTCGTCGATCTGCTTAACGGGTGAGTTTAACCCCTAATCTTTATTTAGTGCCTAAACTTGCTTAGGGTTAGGTTAATTAGTATTAATGCTGGTTTAGGAGGGTTAATTGAGTTGTATTAGCCCTAACATAGGTGGTTAGATAGGTGATTAAATTAGCTTAGCTTAATCTTGCTTAATTATGCTTGATTATACTTAATTGTGCTTATTTGTGGATTATGTGATAATTAAGCTTGTTTAGCTTAATTGATTGATTAATTTGTGTTTAATCAATGTTTTGTTTAATTTCTGAATTTAATTTATTATTAATTGAATTTCGAAAATTACTGTTCATGGATTACTGTTCACGGCACTGTTCACATCACTACTCATCCAGAAGTGAAATTGTGCATAATTTTATGTGCCTTGATCATATGAAGTGAATGGATGTGGTATTGCATAAGCATCCGCTTGAATCATGTGATTTTCACAAAAGAAAGAAAATGGTTTGTCCGAGGGACACTGGAAATGGACCACTTTTGTGAGAAAGGATTTGAGGTTTCATAAGCAAGCATGTGTGCATTGACTAATGCTCAAAGATAATAAGTGGGTTGTGATGGTATGCTTGCGTGATCGCTAAGTTGAAACCGCCGTCTCGGGAGAGTATCCCTTGACGTTCTATAGGCATGCTATCTTGGGAGAGTATCCATTGACGTTCTGTGGACATGTAGTCTCGGGAGAGTATCCCTTGACATCCTTTGGGCATGCAGTCTCGAGAGAGTATCCCTTGACATTTGTTGGGCATGCGGTCTCGAGAGAGTATCCCTTGACGTTCAATGGGCATGCGGCCTAGGGAGAGTATCCTTTGACATCCTTTGGGCATGCAGTCTCGGGAGAGTATCCCTTGACATTTGTAGGGCATGTGATCTCGGGAGAGTATCCCTTGACGTTCGTTGAGCATGCGGTCTTGGGAGAATATCCCTTGACCTTTTTTCAGCACGGAAAGGCACGGTTGCGCCTCTGCGGAGGAAGGGCGCTATAGCGCCATTGTGCCTTAGTTGTAGCCTTGTGGGGTAGTAATAATCAGAAAATGTGTAGATACAAGAGTGCATGAGAAACATGGCATCATTGGTTCCGATTATGCATTAGATGATCACATCATTTATGGCCCGCACGCATGAATTGATAACGTGCAAGGTGTGGCAATGGCTAGGTGAGATCGCATTGTGGTGCGACTCGCATGTGCTTGGTGAACTGCATCATCTAACAGCCATGTGCATTGTGTGTATTGTGCTGACTTATAAGGTGCAGGGTATGGCATACCGGGTAAGGTTGCATGCGAACCGACTATTCGATTGTTGGTTGCATTGCTTGCATTGAATGATGTTTAATGTGTAGGGTATGGCATACCGGATAAGGTTGCATGCGAACCAACTTTTGATTGTTGGTTGACCCTATTTGTTGTTGGTTGCTGATTCCTGGTTATTTGTGGTTGGGTTGAGTGATACCCCGGGTTGAGTTAGTATACTAACCGGGGCTTAGGGGAAGAACTCGCTGAGATTTTTTCTCAACCCGTCATGGTTAACCATTTTTAGGCACCTAGAATGTCGTACCCGCAGTGGAGAATCTTACCCCCGCTTCTCCAATGATCGACCTGACGAAGTCGAGTCTGATGGATCCGAGTGACCGTGGTGTTGAACTCGAGGATTCATTTTCTATAGCTAGATTAGCCTAGTTTCTTTTTGGTCTAGCTTAGAGGATGGATCGGCCCTTTTTGACAAGCTTGTAATTCGAAAGGTGATCCTCCGTTGTTAATCCAGTAAATTGTATAAATGAGTAGTCGAGGTTTCTGATGTTCATCCCTCTATCCCTGATTGATTGATTGTTTGTTTGTTGGACTGGGAATAGTTTGTCTTCTGCTTGCGCATAACGAAAGATTAAAATGAATGGTCATTGACGAGTCTTGGGACGTCGCTTTCTATCGACCAAGAGAAGAGATTGTCGCGAGCTCGAGAGTCGGGGCGTGACACAAATACCCATTTTGTCCTGAGGACCCACAATAGTGGCATAACATAAGCTGCCGAAAACTTATAAATGATGGATTTCAAGTTTCTTACTGAAAAGTAGCTGAAAAGGAGTTCGTCCATCAAGTATTCAAGATAGTTTATCATGACCACACAATTTCCCCAAAAGGTATTCAAAATGGAAGTCTGAAATTTAAGAGCATGTACAACTTCCAGGAGGTGACGGTGTTTGCACTCGACAATTCCATTTTGTTGTGGGGTGTAAACACACGAACACTCATGGAGAATTCCATGTGAAGAGAAAAGAGAGGCACATTCATGGTCGAGAAATTCACTTCCATTGTCAATGCAATTACATTGAATAGAATTTCCAAACTGATTTTGAATCAAAGAGAAGAGAATCTTAAGACGAGAGGGGACTTGGCACTTTGATTGCAAAAGAAAAACCCATGTGGCCTGAGAATGATCATCCACAATGGTGAGAAAAATCTAGAGCCTTCACAATGTCGAGTGTGATAAAGACCCCAAACATCCACATGAATTAATGAAAAAATGTTGCTAGCATGTGATTTGCTTGTGGGAAATGGAATGCGTGATCATTTTGCTAAAGGGAAAATTGTAACATCCTGAAAATCGACTCTATTTTGGGATTTTATATAATGGCAATGTTAGTCAAATGACTAGTTAGTACAAATATTCCGATAGGAAATGATACGCGTTCAACTCTCAATTTCGATTAGGAATGAACCCTTCGACCATGAGGACCTAGGCGGGAATGATATCCTCTAAGTACTAGACTATTAAGGAAACGAAAATAAATCGGTTTGGCAGAAGTACGAAGTCGAACTGCGGGTGATTCCGCACGACTTCGATATGAACTACGAATGATGTTAAACCGAATCCTTTTCATCTGGTACTCGGGATTATCAATTGAGCTCCCAGGATCACACAACAATTGAGGAATGTCCCTAATTCGAGAATTGACATTAACAAGGATCAAAGAATGGTTGACCATGGGTCAAATGTGAACAAAAGTCTTAAAAAGGCGCTCAATAATCCAAATTGTACTACAATCGCAATCGACTCAATTTAGCCTTGATTTTTATTTCGATTTTAGGAACCGACTTCTTAGTGATATTAGAACTAAATATTTGGACGTTGCCTTATTTATTTTGGGATTTTTCATTGGATGTGAAAGTGGCAGAAAAGGAAAAATTGGACTGAGTTTCGAGCCTGCGAGTGGGTCGACCCAAGATTGGCAGCCCAATAGGCCTTGCACCCATCCAGCCCAACCTAAATGGAGCCCAAGCTAGCCCAAGTTCTTCTCCCTCCTCAGCCCATGGGCTTCTCTCTTTTGGCTTTTTCCTTTTGTGCCCAAGTGGTTATTGTTTTTGTTTGTTTCTTGCTTGTTTGTGATTGGTCTTTCAAGCAAGTGGCTTGCCCACTTGCCTTTGCATCTTATTCTTGACGAACAACCTCTTCTCTCTTCTCCTTTCTCTCCCAATTCATTTAGCAGCCCAACCCCTCTCTCTCTCTCTCTCACTTTCTCTCTTCCTTTTCTCTTCCATTTCTACTATTTATTGTTGTCCTTGCTGTTTTCCAGCCAGAAACCAACCTTGCCACCACCACCGCCCAAAGTGTAGTCCCCGAAGTCAGGGAGCCAATCGCACACCGCCGACCGCTCATTTCGACTTTTTCTGTAACATCTTGAAATTCAAGCCCTTTGAGGGATGCATGAACGTTAATTTCGCCAATGCATTGCTAGTTGATCTCACTGGGAATTGATCACTCCTGAGATACTGACCTTGAGGGGAAAGGCTAATGAGGACAGAACTCGTGCAACTAAAGAACTTGACTTGGGAAAACGACTCAACCGTGAGACTTGCGTAAGGACAATCCCATAGATATGCAAGCCAATTCTAGGGATGAATAGAAGTCGATTTGCGGACAAAACATAATGGGACGATGAGTGATTCCATTTACTGCTATCGAGCCCGAAACAACCCTATGTCGATCCTTGGTAATCATGTATTTTGAAATAAGAATCTATCCTTCACAATTTCACATAGTCAAGGATGTCCATGTGTCGAGAAGTCTTGAACGTAACTTGACACGAGTGAGTTACGCATGAGTCCTCGAAGCCGCCTGTCAGTATGAGTAGTACCAAAATGGCATTTGGGCAAAATTGACAAAGCATGAGAATCTAAGATTGGACTTTGAATTTTCAAGAATGTCCAGGATGGACTTTTGGACGATGTGTCTTCGACAATTGACAATACCAGTTGAGCTAAGTATTTGGAATAGATATTTTCGGATTGAGAAAACGAGCCTATGAGGACATGGGCTGGGAGAGAACAATGTGGGCTTCATGCCCAAGGTAGGACAGCCACTGTGGAAGATCGAGACAAATGAGCGAGCCCGTTGGATCCAATCGACCCCTCACCCATCCTAGCTCGTTATCCAAACTTGAGCCGATTCAAACCCAACAAATTCTTGAGACCGTTCCTATTCATTTTTCGGCCTGTTTCCTAGGTTTGCCTTTCATTTTCAGCCCAAGGGCAGATTGGGAAATGTGAAAGATGAAAATGGCCATTTTGCCCCTAGATATTTTGAAGAAAAGTCAAAAGAAGAGAGAGAAGATGATGTCACTTGCTTGGGGAATTGGAGAAGGCATTTAATGGCGTTGATGTGGCTGATTTGAAGCCCTCAATGCACTCTCTTTCTTCCTCCTTCAGCCATCACAAATCGCAGCCCCTGTCTCCCCTTGCCTTCCTACAGTTTCTACTTCTGACCTCTTACCGAAAACTGAGTTGTTCATTGCCTTCCCATTTGAATATTGGCCTATGCCACCCGCTATTATGTTTAGAAGATGAAAGCCATTTAGATGGCATCGGCCGTTCACCAGACGGAGTCGCCGGCCGTCCCGTACGATGGGCAGAAGTTGCTACTCGCCGGACTGCCACTGTTCCGCCTACAGCAGCTTTGTTCCGCCTTTTCACCTGTTTTTCTTCCTTTTCGACCAAATTACCACCCATACCAGCCACCAGTGGTTCCCCCTCGACCCTTAGGTGCCACCGGTTGCCAGCTCGGCGGAGCTTCGGCTAGCCCATTTTAGCTCCGATCAGCATATTCCTCCTATGCAGTTAGTTTTTCCAACTTGTGGTGGGGATTCCGAGTTTGTTGTTGCTGTGTTCAGCCTGGGACCACCTTGGATGGTCATAGTAGAGGTCCTCGGGTGTCGGGTTCATCGCCGCCGCCGCGTTCGTGTCGCCGGCCCGCTTAACGGGTGAGTTTAGCCTCTAATCCCTATTTAGTGCCTAACCTTGCTTAGGGTTGGTTTAGTTAGTTGTAAATTTGGTTTAAGAGGTTAAATTAAGTTGTATTAACCCTAAGATAGGTGGTCAAGATTAGCTTAGCTTAATCTTGCTTAATTATGCTTGATTATGCTTAAATGTTGCTTATGTGTGGTTTATGTGATAATTAAGCATGTTTAGCTTAATTGATTGATTAATTATGTTTAATCAATGTTTTTTTTTAATTTTTGAATTTAATTTATCAATAATTGAATTCTAGAAATTACTGTTCATTGATTATTGTTCATGGATTACTGTTCATGGCACTGTTCATTTGGAAGTGAAATTGTGCATAATTTCATGTGTTTTGATCATATGAAGTGAAATTGGTATGTCGTGGCATGAACATCCGCATGAATCGTGTGATTTTCACAAAAAGGGAGAAAATGGTTTGTTTGAGGGACACCAGAAATGACCTGCTTTTGTGAGAAATGATTTGAGGTTTCATATGCAACCATGTGTGAATTGGCTATTGCTCAAAGATAATAAGTGAGTTGTGATGGTATGCTTGCGTGATCACTAAGTTTAACCGCCATCTTGGAAGAGTATCCATTGACGTTCTGTGGGCATGCAGTCTTGGGATAGTATCCCTTTACGTTCTGTAGGCATGCCGTCTCGGGAGAGTATCCCTTGACATTTTGTAGGCATGCCGTCTTGGGAGAGTATTCCTTGACATTTTTTTGGCACGAAAAGGCACGGTTGCGCCTCTACGGAGAAGAGGCGCCGTAGCGCCGTTGTGCCTCAGTTGTAGCCTATAAGGTAGTAATAATCGAAATAGTGTGGATGCGAGAGTGCATGAGAAAACATGGCATCATTGGTTCCGATTATGCATGAGATGATCACATCATTTAGGGCACGCACGCATGAATTGATAACATGCAAGGTGTGGCAATGGCCAAGTGAGATCGCTTGTGATGCGACTCGCATGTGATTGATAAACTGCATCATCTAACGGCCATGTGTATTGCGTGTATTGTGCTAAAATATAACATGCAGGATATGGCGTACCGGGTAAGGTTGCATGAGAACTGAATTTTGATTGTTGGTTGACCCTGTCTACTGTTGGCTGTTGTTTGGTTTTGGTTATTTGTTGCTGGGTTGAGTGAGAGGTGGTTCTGGAGAGAAACCCAGGTTGAGTTGGTGTACTAACCAGGGCTTAGGGGAAGAACTCACTGAGATTTATATCTCACTGGTTATTGTATAACCACTTTCAGGCCCTTGAATGGTGCAGTGGAGAATCCTGTCCCTACTCCTTCAGTGATCGACCCGACGGAACCTGAGTTCAATGAGTTCCAGTGATGGTGGTGCCAAACCCGAGGGTTCACTCTGTATAGCTAGATTGGCCTAGCCTAGTTCCTTTTTGGTTTAGCTTAGAGGATGGATCGGCCCTATTTATTGGGCTTGTATCGAGAAACGATCCTCCGTTGGTTAATCTAGCAAATTGTATAAATGAGTAATTGAGTTCTCTTCTATTCATCCCTCTATCCCTGTTTAGTTGTTTGATTGTCTATTTGGACTAGGGATGGTTCGTCTTCCGCTTGCGCATAATGAAAGATTAAAATGAATGGTTGTCGATGAGTCCTGGGACATCGCTCTCAATTAACCATGGAAATGGGGTTACCGTGAGCTTGAGAGTCGAAGTGTGACAACATTGTCAGTTCTGGTATCAAAGCGAGGTTGAGACTTGGAGTGACAAGGTGCGTGGGATTTTTGGGATAGTGAGATAAAGATGGCTTTATATTACGTGCCTATGATTGCTTTTATGGTTTGGTGTGGTGGCGGGTTCCTCATAGTCCAGAGTGATGAGCAATCTTGAGCAGAGAGAGCCCTTAGGCGTAGGGTAGCGTTTGGTCAAACCAGTGCTAGAGGTAGCGTGCAGGCAGATCCTAGGTTAGATGGGATCCTGCTGGTGCTAGAGATCTTGTTAGTGCAGCAAGCTAAGTGCTTCTGTTGTGGTCCCTATGGTTCCCCTAGTGAGAGGAGAGGTCTGTGAAAGACCGATGCCTAAGCTGGTAGAGCAGTTCCTGAGATTGAAGCCACCGAGTAGTGGCGTGGACGACCCTGAAGCTGCAATCCTTTGGATAAGGGATTTCGAGAGGACGTTCATAGTGTTGAGATGTTCAGAGTAACACAGAGTGCTTCTGGTAGTTTATTAGCTTCAAGATAATGCCATTAATTAGTGGGAAGCCACTCAAGGAAGAGTGTTCCTTGAAGGCACGGCTCAGACTTGGGGTGCCTTTCGTGAAGCTTTCAATAGGAAATGCTTCTTAGACAGTGCGAGAGAGTCAAAGATGACAAAGTCCAACAGTTTCGTCAGAATCAGATATTAGTGGATTAGTATGAGGTGAAGTTTACCGAGTTGGCCAAGTAATAACTGAGGTTAGTGGAAGACCCTTGGATAGAGCGAGACGTTTCAGAGATGGCTTGAAGCCAGAATTGAAAGCCCAGCTGATGCTCTTGAACTTGAAAATTTTTGATGAGATGTACGAGAGAGCCTAGATGATAGGAAAGAACATGATTGAGAGGACGACCGCATCTGGCTCGCGGTTTGTGCCTATAGAGACAATCGTCGGTTCAGGAAGGGACCGATAATAGGGCGAAGGAATCCTATCCCACCCAACAGAAAGAATTACGTGGGAAAGCAGACACCCAATGTCATGGGAGTTTGCCGAGTGTGTGGGAGGAAACATGGAAATCTCCCTTGTACTTCAAATAAGCAACGAGCTATGGTGAATTGTCATGGAAAGACAATTCAGTTTAACCTAGTAATGGGTGGTAGTTTTGAATTTGTGGGAAATCGAGGAGAACCCTTCGTTCTTCTGATTTCGTCACTTGAGGTGACTTGGTTGTTGGAATCTAGGTGTCAAAAGTATTTGGCATTGGTGGCAGATATGTTGGTAGAAGGATAAAAGGTGGAGGATATTGCAGTAATACAAGAGTACCTGGGCAGGTTTCCCAAAGAATTGCCAAGATTGCCTCCAGAGAAAGAAATTGAGTTGGCCCTTAGGATTGAATCGATTTCTAAGGTGCCTTATAGGATGGCCTTGTTAGAATTGAAAGAACTGAAGGTGCAGACGCATTAAGACAAGCTCTCTTTGGGGATCACCGGTACTATTAGTAAGGAAAAAGGACAGTTCGTGGAGACTGTGCATTGATTACCGGCAGCTTAATCAAGTGACGATTAAGAACAAGTATCCGTTGCCAAGGATTGATAATTGTATTCATTGACGATATCCTGGTATACTCGAGGAGTGTAAAGGATCATGAGAGAAACCCAAGATTAGTATTGCAAATCTTGAGAGAGCATGAACTTTATGCTAAGTTTAGCAAGTGTGAGTTTTGGTTATCTCATGTGGTATTTTTAGGTCCTATGATTTCAGGTGAGGGGATCTCTATTAACATGATGTTACAATCCCAAAAAACTTCGATGGGTTGGATATTACCGACATTTCGTGGAGAAGTTTTCTACGATAGCTATGCCATTGACGAGGTTGTTAAAGAAAGAGGAGAGGTTTGATTGGATGAACAAGAGCAAGCGTAGTTTCCAAGAGCTCAAGAGTAAATTGACTACCGCACCTGTTCCGACAATATCGTTTGGTCCTAGTGGGTACAAGATCTACAGTGATGTGCTGTATAAAGGACTAGGCTGCATGTTAATGCAACATGGCAAGGTGGTTGCATACGCATCCCGACAGTTAAGGCTTCACGAGCTTAATTATCCGATGCACGATTTGGAATTAGTGGTGATTATCTTTGCCTCATGTTTAACAACGATGGATGGAACTTCTTAAGGACTACAATTGCAAGATTATGTATCATCCGAGGAAAGCGAACAAAGTGGCAAATGCCCTCAGTCGAAAGTCATCAATTGCATAGATGATGGCATGAGAATGGATTATTTTGGAGGGAGTCAAGGACTCATATTTTAAAATTGAGGTCGGCCATTCTACTAGTCTCAGGGTGGAACCCGAGATGCAAAGTAGAAAAAAAAAAGTGCCCAAGTGACGGATCCTGAAATTCTTAAGATCCTACAAATGGATCAGGCAAAGAAAAAAGCAGACTTTCAAGTATCCGATGATGGGACATTAAGATTTTGAGGGCGATTGTGTGTTCCGAAAGATGCAGAACTTAAGGAGTGGAATAGTATGAAGTTGAACATTGCAAAGCACGTGGCTAAGTGTTTGACTTGCCAACAAGTAAAGGCTCAACATTGTCAGCCAGGTGGACTGCTACAACCTCCTGAGATTCTCGAGTGGAAGTGGGAACACATTATCATGGATTTTGTGATGGGATTGCCAAGGAGTCAACGAGGCAATGATTCGATTTGGGTAGTGGTTGAGAGATTGACAAAGTCGGTTCACTTTATCGCCATACGGAAAGATTTTACGTTGGATAGGTATGCGGAATTGTATGTGCGTTAGATTGTACGCATTCATGGAGTTCCAGTAACAATCACATCTGACCGTGATTCTAAGTTTACGGCAACTTTCTGGAAAAGTTTGCAATCGGCCTTAGGGAAGAAACTGTAGTATAGTATGGTGTACCATTTGCAAATGGATGGTCAATCAGAAAGGATTTGAAGAAGTATTTGAAAGCCTTTAGTGTGATAAATAACATTTGATTTGCACTAATTTTCAAGTGGTTGAGGCGAATTCTTGGTTTGGTTATTAAATGGACGTGAAAGGAATGTTGAAAGAAAAATTGGTGGTTTGTGGAATTTGAATAGTAGTTTGATGGAAATTTAATGAATCAGATTTCAAGTGTCAATAAGTGACCACGTGGAAACAAACTCATGGGTTGACAAGCCAGAGAAAGTTTTGCACTTTGAGGTGTTCAGACGAGGTTAAAACCATGAGGCTTGGTATGGGACAGGCCAAAACGTATAATACCTCTATGAGATGGTGCATATCTAAAAGGGACTAGTAGTGATGCAGTTCGAAAATGCCCATAACGATTGATTTGATGAGGGCGGGGAGTGGTTGTCGGGGCCAATGTGCCTGAGCAAGGAGCGACTCCTGGCAGGCTTTAGGACGTCGAAAGGGGCATAAATGAACTAAACTATGCATTGTACAAAAAGAGAGTGCTTGTGGGATAAGATTTTATCGGAATGGTATAGCCAAAATATGGTCAAATTTATGGAACTCCAGTCTATGGAACAAGGTCGGGAAACTAGGAATCGTTGGTTTAAAAATTGGTTTAGCAATTATTGAATGTAGTTCGAATTATCTGAGATAGACTAAAGACCGCTTAGAGTCGTCAGAAGGGTTGTGTAGATAAGCATCGTAGATCGTTGGAGTTTAAGGTGGGCGATCATATGTTTCTGAAAGTATTGCTGATGAGGGATACTTCCAGATTTGGCAAGAAAGGAAAGTTAAGTCCAAGGTATGTTGGACCCTTTGAAAATTTGGAAAAGATCGTGGTTTTAGCGCATCATCTTGCGTTGCCACCAAAACTTGCTCAAGTACATGGTGTTTTCCACGTGTCCATGTTGAGAAAGTATCAACTGGACCCGATGCATATATTGAATTTTGAGGAATTGGACGTAGATGACAAGGTGTCGTATGTGGAGAGGCCGATATGGATAGAGGACCATAAAGAGCAAGTGCTTCGAAGCAAGACTATCGCCTTAGTTGAGGTGATCTAGCAGTATCACGGATCAAAGGGAGCTACATGGGAAAGTGAGGAAGTGATGAAGTATTAGCACCCTCATCTTTTTGAGGACATGTCAGTGGTTGCAAATTTCGAGAACGAAATTTTTATAAGAGGGGAAGAATTGTAACATCCTAAAATTCGAGCCATTTGAGGGAGAATGAACGTTAATTTCGCCAATGCATTGTTGGTTGATCTCACTCGAAACTGATCACTCTTGAGATATTGACCTTGAGGGGAAAGGTTAATAAGGACAAAACTTGTGCAACTAAAGAACTTAACCTAGGAAAATGACTCAACTATGAGACTTGCATAAGGACGATCCTGTAGATATGTAGGCCGATTCTAGGGACAAATAGAAGTCGATTAGCGGACAAAATATAATGGGACGACGAGTGATTCCATTTACTGTTATCAAGTCCACAAATGACCCTATGTCGATCCTTAGTAATCGTGTACTTTGAAATAAGAATCTATCATTCGCAATTTCACATAGTCAAGGACGTCCATGTGTTGAGAAGTGTTGAACGTGATTTGGCACGAGTCAGTTACACGTGAGTCCTCGAAGCCACTTGTCAATCTGAGTAATACCGAAATGGCATTCGGGCAAAATTGACAAAGCATGAGAATCCAAGATTGAACTTTGAATTTTCGAGAATGTCCACGATGGACTTTTGGACGATGCGTCTTCAATAATCAACCGTGCCAATTGAGCCGAGTATTTGGAAAAGGGATTTTCAGACCGAGGAAACGAGCCTACGAGGATGTGGGCCAAGAGAGAACAATGTGGGTCTCATGTCCAAGGTGGGACAGCCACTATGGAAGACCGAGACAAATGAGCTAGCCCGTTGGATCCAATTGACCCCTCACCTGTCCTAGCCCGTTATCCAAACTTGAGCCGATTCAAGCTCAATAAATTCTCAAGCCTATTCCTATTCATTTTTTGGCCCATTTTCTAGGCATGCCTTTCATTTTCAGCTCAAGGGCAGATTGGGAAATGTGCAAGATGGAAATGACCATTTTGCCCCTAGATATTTTGAAAAAAAATCAAAAGAAGAGAGAGAAGATGATGTCACTTGCTTGGGGAATTAGAGAAAGCATTTAATGGCCTTGATGTGACTGATTTGAAGCCCTCAATGCACTCTCTTTCCTCCTCCTTCAGCCATTACAAATTGCAGCCCCTCTCTCCCCTTGCTTCTCTTGCCTTCCTATAGTTTTTGCTTCTGACCTCTTACCAAAAACTGAGTTGTTCATTTCCTTCCCATTTGAATCTTAGCCCATGCCACCCGCCATTGTGTTTAGAAGATGAAAACCATTGAGATGGCGTCAGTCGTTCGCCGAATGGAGTCGATAGTCGTCCCATACAACGGCCGAAAGTTGCTGCTTGTTGGACCGCCGTTGTTTCGCCTGCAGCAACTTTGTTCCACCTTTTCACCTGTTTTTCTTCCTTTCTGACCAAATCACCACCCATACCAGCCACAACCCCTAGGTGTCACCGGTTGCCGGCTCGCCGCTTGCCAGAGCTCCTACCAGCCCATTTTAGCTCTAGTTAACCCGTTCCTCCTGTGCAGTTAGTTTTTCCAGCTTGCAGTGGGGATTCCGAGTTTGTTGTTGCTGTATTAAGCCCGGGACCGCCTTGGATCATCGTGGTAGAGGTCCCCAAGGGTCGGGTCTATTGCCGTCGCCACGTCCGTGTTGTCGGCTCGCTTAACGAGTGAGTTTAGCCTCTAATCCCTATATAGTGCCTAAACTTACTTAGGGTTAGTTTAGTTAGTTGTAAATTTGGTTTAAGGGGTTTAATTAAGTTGTATTAGCCCTAAGATAGGTGGTTAAGATTAGCTTAGCTTAATCATGCTTAATTATGCTTGATTATGATTAAATGTTGCTTATGTGTGGTTTATGTGATAATTAAACATGTTTAGCTTAATTGATTGATTAATTGTGTTTAATCAATATTTTGTTTAATTTCTAAATTTAATTTATTAATAATTGAATTCTGAAAATTACTGTTCATGGATTGCTGTTCACGATTACTGTTCACAGCACGTTCATTCAGAAGTGAAATTGTGCATAATTTCATGTGTCTTGATCATATGAAGTGAATTGGATGTGTCATGGCATGAACATCCGCATGAATTGTGTGATTTGCCCAAAAAGGGGAAAAATGATTTGTCTAAGGGACACTGCGAAATGGACTACTTTTATGAGAAATGTGGGAAAAATGATTTGTCCAAGAGATACCAGAAATTGACCTCTTTTGTGAGAAATGATTTGAGATTTTATATGCAAGCATATGTGCATTGGCTAATACTCAAATATAATAAGTGGATTGTAATGGTATACTTGCGTGATCATTAAGCTGAACCCAATTTATCGGAGATTATGGAAAGGGAGGGCATGGAAGGGCACGGTTGCGCCTCTGCGAAGGAAGGGTACTGTAGCTCCGTTACACCTCGGCCAAGTTGAAGCCCTGTGAGGCAGTAATAATCAGAATGCGTAGGGATGTGAGAGTGCATGACAATATGGCATCATTGGTTTTGATTATGCATGAGGTGATCACATCATGATTTATGGCACGCACGCATGAATTGATAACATGCAAGGTATAGCAATGGCCAGGTAAGACCGCTTGTGGTGCGACTCGCATGTAATTGGTGAACTGCATCATCTAACGGCCATATGCATTGCGTGTCTTGTGCTAAACTATAATGTGCAAGGTATAGCATATCGGGTAAGGTTGCATGAGAACTGACTTTTGATTGTCGGTTGACCCTATCTGTTGTTGGCTGTTGTTTGGTTTTGGTTGTTTGTTGTTGGGTTGAGTGAGGGGTGGTTCTGGAGAGAAACCCGGGTTGAGTAGGTGTACTAACCGAGGCTTAGGGGAAGAACTCGCTGAGATTTATATCCCACTGGTTATTGTATAACCACTTTAGGCCCTAGAATGGTGCAGTGGAGAATCCTACCCCTACTCCTTCAATGATCGACCCGACGGAACCTGAGTTCGATGAGTTTCAGTGATGGTGGTGCTGAACCCGAGGGTTCACTTTGTATAACTAAATTAGCCTAGCCTAGTTCCTTTTTGGTTTGGCTTAGAGGATGGATCGGCCCCTTTTGTTAGGCTTGTATCAAGAAACGATCATTCGTTGGTTAATCTAGCAAATTGTATAAATGAGTAATTGAGGTCTCTGTTGTTCATCCCTCTACCCCAGTTTGGTTGTTTGATTGTCTGTTTGGACTGGGGATGGTTCGTCTTCCGCTTGCGTATAACGAAAGATTAAAATGAATGGTCGTCGACGAGTCTTAGGATGTTGCTTTTAATTGACCATGGAAATAGGGTTGCCGCAAGCTCAAAAGTCGAGACGTGACATTTTCCATCCAACTACATACCTTTCGTGTGAACAGTAACTCCGGCCTATTTTGGCCTATTTTGGCCCCTATTTGTCACCCATTGTCGTCCTCGAGCTTACCCCTCGTAGCCCTCATTCCCCTCTACGCGCCGATGTTGCCGGATTTCTTATCCAAGTATGTTAATTTTCTAATTTTTGTTTAGGGGTTAATTAGTGTATTTATGTGTTTGTAATTAATTAAGCTTGATTGATTGATTAGGCTGGTTAAGTAAGGCTAACTAGGGTTAGTTAATTGACCATAATTAGCAACAAAATAACTAAGGTTAATTAATTAAAGTAACTAAGGTTAGTTTTAAAGTAACCAATGTTAGATTTTAATCATGGTTAGGTTAAATTAACTATGGTTGGGTTAATTGATTAACTATGATTAAGTTTATTTATTTTTACTTATTTATTTAATTTCAGTCGAATTTACTATTAACAATTTACTGTTCACGTGTACTGTTCACGGCACTGTTGTACTATTCACAGCACTATTCATACAAAAGTAAATTTTGGTTTAAAATTATCGTGTTCTTGATTATTAAGACTTGTTGAAGTACAAATTATTGATTATTCCCAAGAATTAGAGAAAGTACGTGGTTGTTGATTGGTTGGAATTGAATTTCGATTTGTCGTAATTTTCACGAGTGATTGGATTGTACTGCATGACATTATACATGCATCAACTACAATAGCATGTTGTATGAGTATGAATTATGTTGCATTCATGACCAAGCAAACACAAAGATAAGAATGAACCGTTTGGTGATGTGTTGTATGTTCACATTAAAGTTGATAGCCTGATATAGCCAAATGACTACTAATCCTTTAGGGTTGTGCCGTGACCATTAGGTCACCTGATAGTGGTTAGATGCAGAGTTACGGTTGAGGCGAGGCTCATGCTCCTTAGAGAATGTCGTCGGTAGGGAAGAGCCCATAATATCGCCGTGCCTCAATAGGGAGGACAATGCCTGGTTTACGACCAGTTGATCGTCAACTATAAGGTTGTGCCGTGGCCTTGAGGGTTATAATAATCAAAGCACGTATGAGCATTGAGACATGAGAATAATGGTGCAATGCTCTGATTATTTACATGCTTCTTACTGTTATTGTGAGGCGATTGACAGTTTCTACAGGTCGTGTGTGCCAAGGCCAAGTACCATGTGCCAAGGCTAGGTAGGGTTGCCTATGATTGCACCTGTTTATTTAACATTCTCTATTATCATTTTCTCTGAGGTGGTGTTGGATAATTTGATGGATTAGATTGTATGTTAAACTCCCGAGACGAACAAAGTTTCTAACTGGGGCATAAGACATTAACTTGCTGAGTTTATCTGGATCCATCATGGTTAACATTTCTAAGCCCTAGATGATGCAGTAAAGAGAGCGATCCCTCCGAGGCTAGCGAGTAGGCTGTTGTGGTCTATTCCCCTTTTTGACAAGCCCTCCCCCACTTGTACAGTGTTAGATTAGCTAAGCCGGTCCCTTTTTGAGTAGGCCTCAGCTTTTCGCCTGTAGCAAAGCATATTTACTTGTGTTGTAGTTCAACTAACCTTCAGATATATAATACGGTGTTGTCTTTCCTCTGCTATTGTTGTTGCTATTCCTGTTGTTTGGTTTGGGAGTTGTTCGTTTCTGTATGTGCTTAATTATAAGATAAAATGAATTGATTGACGACAATACTTGGGATGTCATACGGTTAGCCTAAAGTGAAATGGGGTTGCCATGAGCTCGAGAGTCGGGGCGTGACACAAATTTTACAATGACGGTGAGGAAATGAAGCACTATGACCCAATCTTTAATGATAAAGATGAACTTTATTATTGGAAGCATTATTACACTATGATTGTGATGTAAGACTAGAGAAATCAGAATTTTGTGGAAAGTTGGTCTAGAAATAAAGTCCTTCCGAAATACTACCCAAGCCCATTAGTTTGCCAGTGGAAAGGTTCTGAAATAAGCAAATTTCAAAAGTGAACAGGATACAACAAGAGTTGTCTTGACAAACCTTGGAAACAAAAATGAGATTAGATTGGAATTGAGGAACATATAGGACATTTTGAAGGGTAATGGAAGGGGTAAGATTGATGTTGCCAACTTTCGTGACATAAGTGACATGTCCATTGGGAAGACATACTGATGTAGGCAACTCTAAATTTGTATGAGTATGATTAAAAAACCTTTGTCCCAGATAATATGGTCACTAGCTCTTGAATCAATTATCCATGCATTATTCAAAATAGAATTCATCAAATAGTAAGATGTACCTGAGAAACTTGCTGTTTTATTAGAAATATCCAATTGTTTCAAGGCCTTCATGAGTTGTTGATATTGCGCACGAGTAATTGATTGATTTTGTTTGTTATTGCAGTGTCCTTTGACCTGATAAGCCAAGAATTCCTTTTCTTGCTTCCCCTTTTCTCCAAGTTTTTCATGTAATTTCCAACAAGTATCCATGGTGTGATGTAACCGTTTGCAATAATCATTAAACAAATTTCCCTTTCCTTTATAAATCTGTCCATTCCTCTTTCAAGACAAGATAGAATTTGGATCGTCCGATTCAACAAACAGTGCTGATATGGCTTCATAGGAGCCATTCGATTCGAGGGTCTGATGCTTCATTCGTGAACCATTGGATCTCTGCAACTGATCTGGTCTGCCCATCTTGAAGGCTTTCTCTTATTGGGAAAAACTTAGGGATGCACCCGCAACTTGCCTTCATTCAGCCCCACTCTTAGCAGCCTATGAAGCACAGACACTCTCCGTAAACCTTCATGTCATGTCTGACACTCCGACACGTATCCGACACACGGTCAATGCGTGTC
Organism: Corymbia citriodora subsp. variegata; assembly: GCA_014858505.1. NCBI lineage: Eukaryota > Viridiplantae > Streptophyta > Magnoliopsida > Myrtales > Myrtaceae > Corymbia > Corymbia citriodora. Next base: position 19,423,777 of record CM026420.1, on the reverse strand, counting down.
GAAAAATCCGACACATGGTCAACTCTTTCCAACACGCTTCGACACGCGAGTTTGGAATTCGGACACGCGATTCGGACACACATGGGGTCAATTTTAAAAATTTTCAATACATTAACAGTCAAAATGTAAATATATAAAAAATTAAAAATTAAAAGGTAAAAAAATAAGATTACTTCTCAGTCTTCCCTCAATTCCCGATTCCTCTGCTTACCACTGTTCCCCCTCTGCAAAACCTAGAAATCTATCCCCCTCTGTAAAACCCTAGAAATCGATCCCCTTCTCTCTCTCTCTCTGGCGCGCGCTTTGCCGTTGGCCCAAGCTTCGTCATTGCCTTTGTGGCCTGCGTTTCAACCGGAAAAATCAGGCCTTTCGGAGGCGAGGGTCAGGGTTTTGGCCGGGTTGGTGAGGCAAAGGGAGCTGAGGCGATAATCCTCGAAGAAAATATCTACAGCTGCCGCTACTGCAAGACCCACCTCGCGCTCGCCGAAGACATCATTTCCAAGGTGGGATCGTCTATCCTTTTTCCTTTTCGGACTTTTCTCCTTCTCACTGACTTGCCGGATCATTGCTCAGCTCTTATCGTCCTCGTCAGCATTGTCGACATCGTCCGAAGCTTTCTTTGATTAAGCTTGTGGTTTGGCAGTGGTCTGTGTTGGGTAGCTCTTGTGCTCGATGTAATGCCATTGCGAGAAGCATGTCTATATGTGTTTTGGGATTTTGATTAGGTTAAATGTTGGAACTCTTCTCTGAATGAAAACGCGCTCTTTGATTTTCACTCATCATCTGGGGAGATTCAGTATATCTGAATGCATCAAGAATCTAAAATAGAACAATGGAGACTCTCTTTGTAGGTGCAATGCAAATGGATTGGAGAATTAAGAGATTAATAGCATTGAAAGAAGAAGTGGCCATGTGACGACTAGGTAACAAAAACTAAAAGATAAATAAGTAGGATGCGACAGATTTTGCAGGATGTGTTCTCTATGATTCAACTGAGTAAATTGTGTTTTGGTGGAGCCATTAGACAAGAATATAATATCAGGCACGATTGTTCATCATTTTTAGTTGTTCAGCTTGGTAGAAAATTTTCAAATATATTTGAGGGTTGGATGTGGTTATGGTTTTAGTATCCTTCTGGAAAGAAAATATTTTAATGCCAGGTATAGTTCTGGTAAGCATACAAAGGTTGTTGACATGAGCATTCCCTGTTGTTTATGGATGAATCGTAAATTAAGGAGCATTAGTATAGCAGTCTCGAGTTAAAGCCATATCATTTTATAAATCCTATTTTGCTGCACCTTGCAAAGCTTCATTTTGTCAATAGAATAAGAGTAGTGGGTATGTAAATTAGTTCATAATTTGAGCTAGGGATATTCCGAGCACCAAGAGCCATATTGCTTTTTGAGTCTACACTAGGAGTACCATAATTTTCGTATGGCGCTCATTTTTGTGCCAAAACTTTTTTTTTTCGCCCACTTGGGTGCCATAAGTAAAATGTTCACTTGAGTGTCACTTTCAACATGGCCACCGGAAAAGCTAACATGGCGCCAATGAAAAATATTTTAATATATTTACTAATTTTTTGGAATTTCTTTCAATTTATTTTTGATTTTTTTTCTTTAGGGCTGGCAAGGGTCACCGGTAACCCTCGCTGGCCCTAAACAAAAAAAACAAAAAAAGCAAAGAAAAAATCGAAAAAAATTCCAAAAAGAGGAGAAACGGCATCGTTTTGCACGAAGAATCCACATTGGCCGGCAAGGGTCACTGCCGGAAACCACATCGGCTTCGAAAATTATTAAAAAAAATGGAAAATCATTAAAAAAATCCATGTATGCATTTTGGTCGGAAGTGGCACTTAACTGAACGATTTCACTCCGATTTGACACTCAAGTGAGCAAAAAAAAAAATTTTGGCATTAAAGTGAGCGCCATACGAAAGTTATGGCACCTTAGTGTACTTACCCTTGAGTCTGCTTTGTCTTAGTTGCTCTTATTTACTATTGAAGTTTGCAAACCCTTGTTTTGGAACCCTTGAATTTGGACCATGTTTGCTTTCTGTTTGCTCTCTAAGAAATCCCTTGCAGCATTAAAATTTTGATTGTTAGTGATTTGAAAATAACATATTCACTTTTTATTATTTATGTTTATTTTTAGTTTTCTACCATCACATTTACTTGTAGTATTTATTAAATTTATAGTTCTTTTAATTGTATTTTTTGTAAAATGTCTTCAAGTTCAAGCATGACTAGTAGCACTTCGAGTACACAACCATTGACATCTAGCAATCAAGTTGTAAAACAACCGTTATGGAGGTATGTTACTAAGTTAGTTAATCATAGTGATGCCAGGGGAAATTTGTCTTGGAGATGCAATTTTTGTCAAAAAGATTCTAAGAGTTCTTACATGAGGGTGATGGTCATTTGTTGATGTTAAGTGGAAAAGGAATTGGAAAATGCACAAAAAAAGGAAAAAAGGACCTTTTGGAGATGGAAAGATTAGAAGAAGAAGCCAATACTAGATTAATTAATAGTGCACTTAGAAATGTACCTTTGCCTCTTTCTAGTTTTTCAATTAGGGGTGATGGTGGAGGAATGGATTCATCATTTGACTCTAAAAAGAGGAAGAATGGAAGTGGGAGAAGAAAATGACTTGAGAATGGAGAGGAAAATCACTTAACAATGCATTCAACATAACTCAATAGGAACATTTAGATTATGAGATTGCTAGAATGTTCTATTTGGCAAGATTGCCATTTAACCTAGCAAGGAACTCTTACTTTTAATCTACTTTCACTTATGCTGTTAATCATAATATTACGGGGTATGTACCATCAAAATATAATATGTTGATGACTACTTTGTTGCAGAAAGATAATACAAATATTGAGAGGTTGTGTACACCTATTAGAAGCATGTGGAGAGAAAAGGGTGTAAGTATTGTGAGTGATGGATGGAGTGACTCACAAATAAGACCGCTTATTAATTTTATGGCATTGTCTGATGAAGAACTAATGTTTATAAAATTGGTTGGTTGTTCAGGAAAAACAAAGGATATGCATTTCATTTTTAACTTATGGAAAGAAGTTATCAATGAAATTGGGAATGAAAATGTGGTTCAAGTAATTATGGATAATGTTTCAAATTGCAAGGGTGCAGGACAACTTATTGAGTAAGAATTTCCATCTATTAATTGGACGCCTTGTTAAGATACACGTGTGAGTTATGTTAGAGAAGTAGTCCAACATCGGAGAATTGATGTGATGTATAGCAATTAATATATCCTAGTTGGCTCATAACTCACTAACTTAAGCTTTTGAGTTGAGATAGAACCAATTGGATATATTAATGGGCTTAAATTTGGGCTTCCCCCTTAGAGATCTCCAAGGTAAAAGTATCGGACTTCTACTGCACTCTCCCAACAACTATCTCCCCCTCACGTGTGAGCTCCAGTGTTAGGTCCACTCCCCCTAAAATTAGATATCCTTTTGGCCCAACATCATCCTGGCCCGCGTTGTTACACCACAACACCTACTTGCCCGGAAACCATAACCATCGGCTCTTATACTAGTTGTTGGGAGCACGCAGCAAAAGTCCGATACTTTTACCTGGGAGATCTCTAAGGGGGAAGCCTAAGTTCAAGCCAATTAATATATTCTAGTTGGCCCATAACTCACTAAGTTAAGTTTTTGAGTTGAGATGAGTCTAATTAGATATATTAATGGGCTTGAACTTAGGCTTCCCCCTTAGAGATCTCCAAGGTAAAAGTATCGGACTTCTGCTGCACGCTCCCAACAACTGGTATCAGAGCCGATGGTTACGGTTCCCGAGCAAATAGGCATTGTGGTGTAACAACGTGGGCCCGTGAGGATGGCTTAGGTAGGCGTTGTGGTATAACAACGCGGGCCAGGATAATGTTGGGCCAGAAGGATATCTAATTTAAGAGGGAGTTGACCTAACACTGGAGCTCACACGTGAGGGGGAGATAGTTGTTGGGAGCGCGCAGCAGAAGTCCAATACTTTTACTTTGGAGATCTCTAAGGGGGAAGCCCAAGTTCAAGCCCATTAATATATCCAGTTGGACCCATCTCAACTCAAAAGCTTAAGCTAGTGAATTATGGGCCAACTAGGATATATTAATTGCTCTACATCACATCAATTCTCCAATGTGGGACTACTTCTCTAATATAACTTACACGTGTATCCTAACACACCTTGTGTGGTGCACACTCTTAATCTAGCTTTGAAGAATATTTGTGTTGCAAAAAATATGAAGACCGATCAAGTTGTTTATGAGGAATGCAGTTAGATTTTAGATATTATTAGGAAAGTAATGCAAATCAAACATTTCATCATAAATCATTTCAATAGATTAGTAATACACAATGAGTTTGTTGGCTTGAAGTTGCTTTCTATAGCAAATACATGTTTTGGCTCGATGATTGTGATGCTTAGGAGATTCAAGTTAATAAAAGGCGGTCTTCAAAACATGGTGATTTGTGACAAATGAAATATCTATCGAGATAATGATCAAGGAAAAGCTAAGTTTGTCAAGGAGAAGGTGTTGGATGATTTTTGGTGGGATTCAATTGATTATATACTTTCCTTTACAGCTTCCATTTGTAACATGCTTAGAATTTGTGACACTAACAAGTCTTATCTTCACTTAGTTCATGATATGTGGGGTTTAATGATTGAACAAGTGAAAGAAACTATATATGCGCATGAAATAAGAAGGTTAGATAAGAAGTCCACATTTTATGAAATGGTTCATACGATTCTTGTGGATTGTTGGACAAGAAGTAACACTCCACTTCATTGCTTGGCACATGCATTAAATTCCAAGTAAGTCCTAAAATTGTATGAGATACTTTATTAATGATTCTTTATTTAACATGATAATATAATACTCCTCTTACTTATTATAGTTTTCTATTTTTATTTTTTATTAAATAAGATACTTTAGTGATCAATAGTTCAATGAATATCCTACTCGAGTTTCCCCATGTAAAAATAAGGAGATAAACCAAGAAAGGCTAAAATGCTTTAGCAAATACTTTCCTAACGTAGATGAGCACAACAAGGTAAATTTGGAGTATGTAAATTTTGCAGGAAAAAATAGGGATTTAAAGATTTTGATTCCATTCAAAATCGATATTCAGTGGATCCTAAAGCTTGGTGGGTTAATCATGGTGCATGTTCGCATATGCTTCAAAGCATAGCCTTAAAGCTTCTTGCACAACCTTCTTCTTCATCATGTGCCAAGAGGAATTGGAGTATGTGCTCCTTTGAGCATTCGATGAAAAGAAATAAGATGACCCCAAAATGTGCAAACGATTTGGTTTTTATTAATAGCAACCTTTGTCTTCTATCAAGAAAAAGCTCACAATATGTAGAAGGAGTGTCATGTCCGAACCCTTGAGCACGCGACAACCCCTATTCTCTTGCGGTCATTTGAATGCGACGTCCTAGGACACGCCACCGACTATCATTTTTATCTTTGAATTAAATGCATGCGGAAACGAATTACAACCACTCAGTCAATTAAAAAAATAAAGATAGCAGGAAAACCCAACCGGAAACATATTCAAAAGTATCGCTTTATTTATTTACTGATTAATCCTAGGAAGTTTTACTAGTACAAGCCCTTACAACGGCATCTTCTTATTGGGCCAACGAAACCAATAGAGTCAAAGTTAATTAGGAAACCAATAGAGTCAGAGTTAATCTACTCCTTTTAAATACGGCCACGAACTACAACATGTGTCGGTTCTTCATCTTACAGACCTAAAAATGGTTATACAATAACCAGTGAAATAAAATCTCAATAAATTATAATAGTAAGCCTTAGTTAGGAAACCTGCTCGCCTTAGGTGGAGCCTAACCATGCAACCTATTATCGATAGATTAATTGCAAAGCAACATCCACTTTGCCTAATCTATCAACATACTAGAAAACATAGCCGCAATACAATTCGATAACCATCAAATACACAGGCGATCTCATCTTGCTTTGGCACACGTACCCTGTAAAGACAATACAGTTCAAGCCATAATGGTTTCAATAAGCATTCACATAATTAAAGTAGCCAAAGAACTTTCTCATGCCTCGGTACCCACACGTTCTCCGATTATTATGACTCTCTAGGCCATGGCATAATCTTATGGTTGGCAGTCTATTGGTCCAAAACCAAGCATTGTCCCCTCCATGAACATGGCTACATCATGGGCCTTTCCTGAGATAGCATTCCCAAAGGATCATTGGTCCGGCCTCTATCGCAACTCAACAACTAGCCACTGTTAGGTAACTAACTGAAGTCAGGCAACCAAAAGGCCACAACATGACCCCAATGGTTGGCGGTCTTCCGGTAGCGCCAGGTATCCCTTTAATGTGACCATGCAACACAACTATCAACCAATTTATTCTTTTTTTCTTTTCTAACGTCAATGCAACCATGTTTCGTGTACATGTGACATGTTATTGTAGTTAACATACGTATAATGCAATGCAATAATAATCAATTGTCACATAAACTTGCATAATTCAACAGTTTCAGATACAGCCATCAAACAACAATTCAAGTTACAATCTAACATTCAATTCTAACCAATTAACATCACGATACTTGCATGTCTTTTCAAAATAATCATCATCCTTGACAACTAATAGTACCCAATCATTGTCTCAATATTTACAATATATAAACACACATTTCCACGATTAATGATAGTCAATTATTCACATCAATACTCAATCATCACAAAACAAGTATAAGTTAGGATTATAACCAAGAATACTCATTTATAGAGTATATAAAACTATAGCCAATTATTCTGATAAAATAATTTAATTCCCACAAAATAAGTATAAATATTTACCGATCTAATAAATAAATACTAAACCAAAGTAATTTGATTTCATGAAACCCTTCTTTAATAAACCAAAGCCACTTAATAATATAGTATATAAATGCCATCAACTTTAGAAAAATAGACTATAGTTAATTTCTCACAAAAATTACTCAATTTAATCAATTTCCATGAAATAATCATAATTAATTATTTCTCCAAAAATAATTAATTATCCACAAACAGTCAATAATTCAAAATTAATTAGTATTACAAATAATTAACTAATTTTCACAAAATAATATAATATTTACATAAAAAAATAATTTAGATAAAAAATATAATTATAATTAATTATTTCCATAAATAATTAATCATAATTAACTAAGAATAAACTTTCATTAGCCAAATTAATCCACCTTAAGCAAGCTTAGTATAATAAAATAATGTTAATTAATCATAAACCCAATTAATTAAAAACTAAGCACAATTAAGCCATGATTAGCTTATCATAAATTCATTTATGCATAATTACGGCACATTAATCATACTTTAATCATTAACAACCCTCATTAACCACTAATCACACTTAGACTAATTAAACTACCCCCTAATGCAAGATTAGCCCCTAATTAAGAGATTAGGAAAACAACTCACGGTTTTGCGATTTTGGCGACATGAACATGACGGCAGTGGCATAGGCGATGTGCGGCTACGTCCGAAATGGCGAGACGAGCAGCGATGAAAAACGAGTCTCACGAGGTGGGGAGGTTCTGATTTGATGAGAAAGAACGACGACGGGCGCAACGCATCGATGGGTGATGGTGGGATGTGGATTGGACTATCCGGTTGTGATGTCCTGGAATTTCCCGAACCATTATTGGACTTTGGCGTCATTATTTTCCAAAATTTTCAGGTACTCAAAAACATCATACGTAAGACCCTGAGCCAAATTTCAAACTCAAGACCCCATCATTTTCCTTTTTCCCTTTCTCTCTGCCACGTGCGCTTTCTCTCCCCTCTCTCTCTTTTTCTCTCTCCTCTTTCCGGCACGTTTCTCCTTCCTGTTCTACTACTGTTTGACTTCTTCCCCTCACGTCCCTTCCCTCTACATTTCCCCTCTTTTGCCGCTTGCCCCCTGTCCCCCACGGAGAAAATATTAAATAGGTGAGATAGTCCATGTGGGTTGTGCAGCTCACCACTCAGAAGACGACACATGGCATCCATGTAGGTGAAAGGCCCACATGCGGGTGGGGGAAATTTAAAGCGAACCCTCTCTCCTCTCTCCTCTGCTGAGCCGCTCTCTCCTCTCTCCTCTGTGCTCTGCCTCCTCTGTCTTCTCAGTCTCCCGTACACCTGCTTTGTCCTCTCTCCCCCGTTCCCTTTACGACCAAGGTAGACAAAATCGTGAGTGGTAGTTCAAATCTCTGCTTTCTCTCCTCACCTGTGCCAAATCTATTGAGCGAAGAACCATGATGCCAATGCCGACGCCCCTCCACCTCTGCCTCCCTGACCCCACTGTCGCGTATTCCCTCACTTGTGCCTCTCTTCGAGCGAAGAACCACAACGCCAACACCCCTCCGCCTCCGCCTCCCCGAGCCCCACTGTCGCGTTTTCCCTCACCCGCGCCTCTCTTCGACTGAAGAACCACGACGCTGACACCGACGCCCCTTCGCCTCCGCCTCCACGAGCCCCGCCGTCGCGTTTTCCCTCACCCTTGTGACCTCTGCTCTGCTCTCTCTTTGTCTTTCCTTCGCGAAGTGCCACGCTCGTGGACCCCAACGCCGACACCGCTACTCTCTCTCCTCTGCAAAGTGCCCTTGCTTGCCGACACCGCATCTGCCTCCGTTGTCGCTTCCCTGAGTGCCTCATGCTCACCTTGTTCCTTCCCCGAGCGGAGGTCACTTTGCTCGCTCTACCTCTTTCCTCCGCGAAGCACCCCTGGCCGTGAAGGCTGACGGCGACGCCTCCCACGCCTGTCAAAGCCCCATTGGCGGCTTCGATTCGTCACCAACCTCCGAAGGTTAGGGTTTTCTCCATATTTACAGTCACTTGGTTTTGTGAGCACCTGGTCGTGAATGCCGACGGCGACGCCTCCCCGAGCCCCCATTGTTCGGCCTGTTCACTGAAACGGCCATGTTAATGAAGTACAGGACTGTTAATTCTAGTGAATGTGCATATAAGGCATGGCCTTTTGCAATATTCCTAAGACCAGTATATGGAGTTGCTTGACGTCCTTATCGTGATTTGCTTGTCAAATGTACAGCTTTTCTCTGTGATACTTACTTGGTTGTTCTTCTGATGAACTGAATTGGTTTGTAGATCAGGTTTGAGTTCCATTGTGACGGGTATCTGCCAAGTGTTATCTTTAATGGATTTATATATGTCATTTCCTTGCAATGCTTGGAATGGCTAAACTAGCAAGTTATGTATCAAGGAGCAAGGAAGAGTTGAAAGCTTGTGACATGGTTTTCTACTTTCTAGTGGGAAATGTTTTCTTTTTGAGCTTGTTGTCTGGATCTTTACTCGATGAAATAGGTTAATCAGTTACTCATTCAAAGAACTTTCCCAGTCATCTTGCTAGGGCTGTTTTTGCTCAAGCAAGGATAGCTCAATTCACTCATGCCCCTTCTTTTGCATTCCCTGAAGTTAGATTTCTTCTTACTGGCTAATACCTGATAAAGAATGAGGGAAAAACTGAAAATACTATAAAGCAAGCTACACTATTTCCCACGTGCACATGGACATCCACTCAGTCATGATGTACAATGTGTTGAAATTTAATATGAAGGAAGTTTGCAAAAAAACTGTAGAAGTCAAACTGGTCGAAGGAACCCACATGAAAGTAACATTACCTTGTGAAAGATATTTGGGATTACTGTTACACTGCATCTTCTCTGATTTACTAGTTGATTTGCCTAATCTGCATGGGTGTAGGTACTTTCATTTGTTTTATCAGCATAACCTGGCATATGTTGTATGGATGCTGCACACAACTAAATCCTTTCCTTTTCTTTCAGGGAGATTTTTTTATTACATACATATTGACAGATGGGCTGTCAGGTTTTTCGTTGGAGATTCTTCAGCCTGGATTACTTCTGTGGGATTTAATTAAGTCACTCACCTATAGGCGCAGGAAGGAGAAAGAACCATATCTTTATTCTCTACCTTATTTTAGAGTTATTCTTGTGGTCTTATTGGCGATGTTAATTGGAATGGTGTATGCGCTAGTTGCACCATTGCTACTGCCATTTCTCATTTGCTACTTTTGCTTGGGATATGTTGTGTATATAAACCAGGTTAGTTTTCTAAGCATCCTTGTGTCCAATAGTTCATTATGGATAAATTGTTTCTACACCCACCAACTCACTCGTAATGCTTATTCAAGCATGGGGATTCCTTGGTTGCAGCAATAAGAAAGTATAATGTATGGTAAGCAACATTGTGAAGAGATTGGACTAAGTCTAAGCAGGCTTCGTGGCCATGTAGGGAGTTCTCTCAAAGAGTTTGCTCTTCCGAAAGTTATAGCCAAAATTAATGCTCAAATCTAGCTAGGCCTTCTGCTTGCAGAGTGGCTAGAATAAGAATAAATTGGTAGAGCTCTTGCTTGCTTTTATTTATGATCAGATAGTTGTGAAGTGTTTGAAAAGATTCATATGCTATCCACAACATCGCAAACTTATGCTTTGATATGTGTACATGATAGGATAAAAAGGTGAGTATGTGCACTTCTTTCTTTCTCTACTCTTTGGGGCCATCCATGTTATAGGTCATCAAAAGTTTGCGGTTACTTTTGCACCGAGTGTTTTTGTAGGTGTGGCTAATGAGCAGAGTGGGATAAGCTGTCCCAAAATTAGAAAATGAAATAACAATTAGCTCCAGCAGTACTCTATTTATGTATAGGGAGATTATGTGATTTGTTCTCATTTCATACTTCTTGCATGTTGTAATCATTAGCATTTGTTTATTGTTATGCTTGGTTGATTTCAGAATTCTTTGTGATTCAGTTTGGCTTTTATATGTTGGTGTAAAGAAATGTATTTAATGAAAATGAAACTCTCATTGCAGAAAGAACATGAGTTTCATTACTTTGCAGATTGCAGATGTGTATGCAGTTACATATGATATGTGTGGAAAGTATTGGCCATACATTCATCACTACATTCTTGTTTCTAAAATTCTCATACAAATCACGATGATTGGTCTTTTTGGACTAAAGTCAAAGCCAGCTGCTTCTATATGCACAGTTCCACTTTTGTTGTTCTCTTTGTTGTTCCATGGATATTGCAAGCTTCGTTTCTATCCTAGATTCACAACTACTCCATACAGGTGTTCATGCAGCTTTGCAGTGCTATTTTATTGGTAATTCTGGTCATATCCTAATGTTCTGCACATAAATTTTCTAGATGCCTGTGCTAGCTTTACAAATTGGCTTTCTCTTGTTTTTTGTGTTCTTTTTATGCATTGGAGACTATCTATGTCTACTTGGTCCTTCAGTCCTATCTCATTAGTCTGGTACAGTTTGACTGGAAACTCTTTCAGATTCTAGATGCCTGTCAAAGTTGAACTTGGACATAAAATAAAGAAAAATTATATCATTAATGAGCAGATCTGGCTTATGATCATAGGAGTGAATTAGCGTAGTAGATTGGAATCCTCTACATATCACTTTTCCTTTCAGAGAAGATGGTCAAGCAGCCTGTTTGAGTTGTATAATTTCTAGAGGATATGTGCTCGTGCTTTTGCATGAACAAATGTAAACATTATGTAAAATTTCAGCTTACTATTTTGTTGACTATGGCTTCTATTGATAGGTGTTAGTTGATTTTGTCATTACATTCATGTTTCACAAACGTCTTCCTGATTGGGCTATCTCCGACAAGTTTTCTCATGTTGGTTGGTTTATGCCCTAATTATGACTCTTTCAATTCGTCTGTGAAGATCCTGGATCATAAATGCTTAAATCAAAATGGCAGATAGAAATCTCATATCTGCCTTTAGCTTTACATGCAGTCACCTGCGCACCTTATTTACATGTATTTGCAGTGATATGGCTCTTTTTATCTGATTTGTGCACCCTATGGTTGTCCTTTGAGTTATTTACAAGTAGGATTCCCCACACCTTACGAGGATTATTCTACCCTACTAAAATACTTTCTTTGTGGGATTACAGTGGACCACCTTCTTTTATTCCCCATATACACCAGAACGTCCATCAAAGCAGGGCAGCACAGTTTTTCCTTTTAACATGTTAATGCAGGAGAATATTCTGCTGCTGCTACCTTCAAAGGCATGGACTCGCTTCCAAGCACAAGGAAGAAGAAGAACAAGCTAGTGAACAAGAGAAGGTTCAGTGATGAGCAGATCAAATCATTAGAGTCTATCTTCAAATCCAAGTCGAGGGTAGAGCCTTGGAAGAAGCTGTAGCTTGCTAGGGAATTGGGGCTGCAGCCCTGCCAGGGCGCCATTTGGTTCCAGAACAAGAGAGCCCGATGGAAGTCCAAGCAACTGGAGCGTGACTTTGCCATTCTTCACACCAACTACAACGGCCTCTATTCCCAGTTCGAATCTCTCAAGAAAGAGAAGCAATCCCTGATCACCCAGGTAGATACTCCACCAATCTCGTCCTTCAATAGCATTAAATGGTCCCGACGCCAGTTGTGTGTGTTAATTGAAGTAGCTAATCACAAGTGTATTGGATATTTTGTAGATAGATTGAGAAACTAAATTGACTGATCTAGAAGCCACAAGAAGAGGGCCAGAGCTGTAGGCATGATTTGGCAACGAACAACATCGATCACGAATCCAGCAGTGGGAATCCCAAGCATGATGAAGACAGCCAGCCTGTATTTTCGGATAAATCAATGCGTTTGATGGAAATTCTATGTGAGGATGACTCCTTTGGCCTAGAAGAGGAGCAGAGCCTCCTAAACATGGCCAAACCCGATCCTGAACCTACCCCTGCAAATAGCTCCTTGACATCACCTGAGCACTGGGGTAGCTTGGAGACTCCAACTGATGATCTTCTCAATCAGTCATTCGACAGTTCGTAGTGGTGGGACTTCTGGTCTTGAGTGGATGACTCTTTAGAATAGAGTAGCCGACGATATCCCCAAAGGATGAGTTACTCTCTTCGAAGAAACTCAAGAATCCAAAGTGCCAATAGTGTGGTCATAAGGGCTTCCTCAACAGATGACGGTTGTTCCTAATGCACACAATTTCCTTGAATAAGCATCCCAAGAAAGCTGACGTGAAATCATTTGGCAATCCCTGAGTGAGAGTTGCTGTAGTAGCTAGTGGTAAATCAGAGATAGTGCAGGGAAGAGAGAATGCAGCAAACAAAATTCAGCAGATGTAGCTCATAACACACCCAAGATTAGGGGCTATGAACAAGCTCCAAATTATAGAGTTGGGTCTGCTCTCTGGAATTTTTCCCATACACGCGTGCACACACACCTCACTTGTGCACCTAGCTTGGAAGTTCTAAGCTTTAGTTGTTTGCCTAGCTTGCATCGAGAACAAGAGAAACAATCTATTTATGGGGAATGCACTAAGTAGCAAATCTTGATGATTATGGAGAAATCTGTCAGTAAAATGGTCTATCCACTGGCTTACACATGCTTGTTTCCGACCATCACCACAACCAACGTACATGATCATCAATGCCCAAGGATATAATATTTAAGCATGTGAAGAAGAAAGAAACAATGTTGATGAGTGTAATTACTGAAAGTTGAGTGGATCCCCCCATGTAGAAAGCAGCTCTAAGGGGGTCCGTCCGGAAAGTGCACCAAAACGAGGGGCAATGCTGAACTTGGTCGAGAGGATCCCCCCATGTCTAATGGAGACATACAAATTAAGCTAAAAAAGCAAACGGCTCGATCGCCAGGTCAACTCCCCTGCAGGCGTGGCTCATCTTCCTCCCTTCCCTTCAAAATCAATGGCCGGCGTTGGAGAAGGGAGCCAACATGTCGCCTTCAATCCCAGACAAGCAAAGGCCTCTCGGAGCAGCGTCAGAGCCGTAGATAGATTCTGATTTAATGTTTTTTTCTGTTACTTTCTTGCTCAAACCGGTGCATGAATTTGAATTATCATGTTTGCGCATTCTCTTGAGGTCATCCCCCAAAATGGTCGTCATCCTCACTACTCGTCAAGCGCAAATTAAGTCAGGTTGAGTCAAGTCGAAAGGTGGAATGGTTGAGTAAAGGCAAACAATTCCTCTTTGGACACGCAACTGCACAATTTGGCCCGCTTGCGTCTGATAATCTGTTTTAGTGGGACATTCAATGATCTTTCAACCATGGACGGGTCTAGATAAGAATTTTCTAGGCCGACAATAGACATGGCCTGAAACAAAGGGATGGGAGAACTGCCATGCCAATGGACGAGTACCCAGGTGCAAGGTGCCGTTTGAAATCTCATCGACATCCCAAAAAACCCGAAAAATGTCTAATGCAATACAAATGAAATGCTCAAGCTTTAGAGTTCCAGATTTCTGAATAAGCATTGCACGCTCTAGTGCAGAGACGAATATAGCTCAAATCAATCTACCACTTGCAGATTCTAAGAACACTTATGTTTGGCTCCCCAATAATATACAATATGTTACAGTTACACATGCATATGCACACCTCATATAGCAAGAATTGGTATGTGCCTTCAGTTCTGTACATTCAAGTGTAAGTAAATATGGCTAATAACCTAACCAAGCCGATGGGATCGGTTGACCTATTCTTGGCGCACGAACACTCTCCACTGGACCTTGATCAATCTCGAATAAGGGTTCAGAAGGAAAACCTGCAGCCAGTGTTGGATGAGTTTCACATGTGCACAAGGAAGACTGCATTTGGCATTTCACAAGCATTACTACATCGTTCATTGTTGGGAAGATGACTTTGAGAAGAAAAAGAAAGCTATTACACTCTGTAGACATCTTAACATGGAACTAACTACCAATATATTCCAGTCAATTTCAGTCAATATATTTATGTACGTGCTAACTGCAATCAAAACTTCCCTCACACAAGCTCTAAATGGCCACTTCGAATGCCACAGGCGTACCCTGCCCTATAACCCCTGACTCACCAAGAAAAGAAAAACATATGTATACATGCCCTGTTGACAATTATGCAAATGAGAATGTGCATTATGAGGCAAAAGAATAGTCCGACAGTAACTCACATCAGCTTCTTAGGCGAGTTGTTTTAGCAAGAGAAAGGTGTTCTCATTTTCCTCCAAGTTGTCCAGAACAGCAATCGAAATCTGTGAAGCAAGCTCATTTGCCACGTCTCTTGACTTTCCACAAGCTATGAACTGATCTGCCAATAGGGCAACTTTCAAGGTTAGGAGCTTAACGTAAAAATGAGATAGGAATATCACTTATAGCAACATAAAACTTTGCAAAATATAAAGATAATTGATTTTATTGAAAGGGCTTATCTTATGTATTCCAACAGCTAACCTAAACCACATTAGCCTAACCAGAAAGACGACCTGGAGTAAAAAAAATGTCATACCAATTATTGTTCCATGAAAAACCGCAAAAGGAGGCAGCATTGTTGAAAGTTGAAGGTGCTCTTTCAAAAATAGATAAGCATGGCCCATTATTGCATCCATATCTCCATCAAAAGAAAAAATCTGTTTACTTATAGACAAAGCTGCAAATCTCCTAAGATCATTGGGCAGTATGTTAAAACATGAATATGGTTGCAAATTGAATTTTCTTTTCAAAAAATACTCTACAAGGACCATGCAAAAAATACAAATAAAATATGAAACAAAGACTTTAATAACCCAAATTTCCAAGAACAGACAGTAGCAAGTGTAGCAAAAAAAAAAAACACATTCTATTGAGGGTTCCTCTCGGCTATTCATGCTGCGACCATGCATTATCCACGCTTTCAGAGGGAGCTTCGGATCATCAAGAAGTTTGAATTTCATCTCATTGGACACAATTTTCTTGTTGAAATGGATATGTCCTCTTTCCCTCAGATGTTAAAATTCAAACAAAAGCAAGTTCCCCATCCACAATTGCTCAGGTGGCTGAATGGTTTTCCAAATACTCCTTTGAAGTCAAACACATTCCAGGGACTAAGAATGTCCTTGCTGATTTCTTATCTCGACCAAAAGAACCATTAGAGGCTATTATCATGTATGTCAAGAAGGAACCCTTTCAGGATACGTACCACACCACCAATATACAAGGTGGTTGGCCGAGCCTCAAGTACCCTCCTGATGTTCCACTGGCAATTCACCACAATATTCTGAAAGAAAGATTCCCAAGATTAATGTGGGAATATCACCTCCAAATCTTCCGAGAACATAGAGGACTAATGCTCAGACTAGATGGACTTCATCCGCAATATCCATTAATACATCCCCTCAAATTGTCTCCTGATGACGAATTTCCAGAAGATTTCAAATGGTTATTTTGGTACATGTTCAACTTGTACACCATAGCCATTGAATTCCCACTGACAAAATTTTGCAGGTCATTAATAAAGATGGAGAAAGTCAAGTTCATAACCAGAGATATCTCTTAGATATTTTTGCATGGTATAAACCACTCTAGTATTAGAGAGAACTCTTCAAAGTCCAAAACCGTCAAGGAAGACCTGAACCAGAACGACACACTGTTGTTCTATTCCATCGACCATGGACATTTTCCCATTCATCTGGATAGATTTCTGACAAACCTTCTGTTGTAGGAACTTCAAGCTACAAGTCTCAAGTTTTCTAAGAATTTGCTCGAATTTACCAGACACTTCCATACTTCGTTACCACGAGCAGACCAGCATTACGTGAACTCCAGAGAATCCTATGTCAAGAAAATCGCACCATCCCACCAGAAGCATGGCCATCCGCCTAGGTTCCTGTCTCTTGGGATCACCTTGAAGCATAGGATTCCACAAGAGAACAAATCCAAGAGGCTCTCCATACCTTTTGGTAGAACAATCCAGACTTCTCCACCCCTTATGATCCATAGGGGGGCTGCTTTCACAAGACCCTTGGGGAGACACCCCAAATTATGCCCATTTTTCCGGCTCTTTCGATGCTAGCTCCTCCTATCCACTAGACCTGTCGGCAGAAGAAATCGAGAATCTCATCCGTGCTTTCAAAAGAGAAAAAGGCAGAAGCTCGAGTTCATCAGATATCGATGAAGACGCTCTCTTCAAGGAACAGTTAGCTCACCATAGCTCTGATGATTCGGACTATGACTACAATGCTAGAGACAGAAGAGACAAATAGAAGCCGTCTTAAAAACACTGTACACCGGTCACTGTACACTGTTCACTATTCACTATTCATCTAGTCTATTTTTACTGTAGCACCAGGTGAAAAACCACTGTTCATAGCCTGTCACGGGATTTCTTTAGGACTCCCTATGCATGTAGCCCATAAGTGGCTAGTTTGTTCCCATAATTGTGTTCGAGCATGGCCAGTCTGCCTGCTTTTGTCGCTTGTGTTCTCCTCTGCCTATATAAGAGCAAGGAGTCCCCATTGTAAAAACCAGAGAGTGAAATAAGAAGTGTGTTATATACTCTACTTCCAACATGATCTTCTAAACACTCACATTCTCTTCCAGTCCAGAATGATGGTTCTGAACAAATACCAAGATTGAGAAAAATCTTGAAGTATGCTCTACACTTGCCCTTAGGGGATCTTATGCATCAGAATTTTCGATATTCTAGAGTTTACTATGATCTAAGTTCATAGTTTGAAAAGGAACTTGGTGACTAACAGGTAGTCCCTATTAATGTTAAAGGGTTATGTGTGAGGGATAGTATGTCACAAGTTTTCAACTTAAACTCTTGAGGTTGGTTCATAGTACCCTTTATGATATCAAAGCCATGGATTTCTTTGAATCATTTTAGTTGGTCATTGCCACATTTTGTCACTAGAAGAGTACCTCTTCTCCCATGGAAACATTAGATTCATCTTCCCCTTCTCTTCCTATTTCTCTTACCTCTAACCTTTCTCTCCACCTCCACCAGAACTTCGAAAGTTTTCATGTTCAAAGATAGACTATCTTTATGAGATTGCTTACCTCACCGAGGATAGTAAGATTTCAGAAACCCAACTCCCCATGATGAATCCATACACTGCTTTCGCCAAACCACCTTCTTTCTCCCCACTTTGATCCATCAAACATTTGATTAAACATACTTCTCGCACATTAAAAGAGTATGTTCAATCTTCTCATTTTGACCAGTATCCTATCCAGGCAACTGAACAAGAACAATTTGTCACTCTCCAGATACCACCAGAGTTTCCATCTCAATGGATTCAGCAAAGCTATACTCATCTCCACTTTGGAGCCATCCGCCTTGTCTTAACTTTTCATGGCCGAAAATGCTTACCAGTGATTGCAAGGATAGCCCTTTTAGACACTAGGTTTTTGGAATACCAGCAAGCTTGTGTTGGCACCATCCAGACAACAATGAATGCGAGAACTGTCTTTGTTACACTCTTACCAAATTTTAATATTGCTCTTACAGATCCCAACTTATTTACTGCTCTTAAGGTTCAGCTACAAATCACCGACACCCCTCAGACTCCTAAATCTATTGCTGCCACCTTACACTACCAAATGATCTACTATGTCCAGAACTATGCTATTGATCTCAACATCCCAAATTCTGAAGATGCTCTTGTTATTTTGGTCGATCACGACCAAACCTCCTGCATCCATGTTCCCTGCCAAATCCCGAGAAATGAGCTTGTTAAGCTCCTCCCTGATAGTTGGGTCACCAACTACGAAAAACTCCATTAGAGTTGCAAACTGGTCCAATCCAGTGAATCACAGTTCACTAGGAAAAAAGATGTATTGTTGCCATCAAGTTCAGTAAAACAAAGGAGGAACCTTCTTCTATTTTTCCTACCTTCCTTCATTTCACACCTTGTCCCACTGATCTCGTCTCAAACGAACCAGACGACAAACGATTTGTCCATTCTTTTGGTTCTTAAGGACAGCCAATCCATCTTTTCAAAGACCCTACTGGGCATTGTTTTTGGGATCCAGATTGTGTCTGTTCATCTTGCACAAAATCTGACGATGAAGATGACAGACCTTCTGTAAAGAAGAAGAAAAAGAAAGATACCCTCTACCGAAGGTATCTTGATGGAGATCCAACTGTTGGACCTCTTGGAGAAGATGGTGGCAGATATCAGTTCATTGTTTCTTATGGACCACCCAAGTCTCTTGTAACAACCTCACCTCCACTGCCCTGCAAGCCAGCTCCTTCTCCTCAACCACCATCAGCCGGACCCATGACCACTTCCCCTTTTTATAAGCTGATCTAGAAATGGGTAAAAAAGAATCATTCATGTCCCTTGAATCTACCTAGGCCAGACACTTGTGTACCTAAACCCGTTCCACCTCCTATCCTACCCAGTATATGCATGTTTCATCCTGATGACTTCCCTCCACTCGAGGCCACAGAATCATCTGGAACCAGCAGCCGTATGCGGAAATTTCTTCCATTGGAAAAATTCTCTGATCCACACCAAAAATATCAATACTCACCCAAGGTACCAAACCCCACCAGCCTTGATGCACAAGGACAACGTAAGCACTGTTGTCGAAACCGTTTTGAATTGGTAAACTGAAAATGCTTTAGCCCAAAATGAGCTTCTTGGCACTGTCGCTACACGCCTCGAACGTGTAGACAAAACTACTGACTTATTCTGTCGAATGTTGAAAAACTTCTAGAAATGGCTTCACTTACTAGAAACCAAGCAGACACCTCCTAGCCATTATTTGGAAGATTAGAAACCAGAAATTGAGAAACTCAAAAGACAAATCCAAATTCTCAAAAGTCAGCAGTAATTCACTCCAATTGATCTACCCCTTTTTCCCTCTCCTTCTCAACCACCAAAGCCAGAATCATCTCTTAGATCATCATCCTCGTTTGCTACTGTTCTCAGTTCAGCCGCCCCTCCACCTTAGAACAATTTCTTGGTCCTTCGTGAAAATCTTCGCAAGCTTAAACAGAGGCAGAAGAAATCTCCTACTTCTGTAGAGTCTTCATTATCACCATCCCCTCCTGGTACACCTGAACATCGTCCCGGTGATTACCCTCCTGGAAATCCACTTGCTACTTTGACCATTTCCAATCCACTTGAAAACTTCCTTCAACACCATATTCCTTCAATTGCTGTCATCAAACCATCCACAACAAGACAAGCTGAAACTTCATCGGAATCCAATTCCAATATTCTTATCGAATCATCTTCTTCAGAAGAAACCTTGTTCATGGTAGACAGCGTCAAAGATGAAGAAATATTTTCTGAACCCGAATTACACCACCAGGACCAACCTGATGTAACTCAGACTTTTACTGCCTCATCATCCAAAATCTACTTCACTCTAGATGATATTCCATATTATAAGTGGCCTGATAGGCTCCAAGAATTCCATGCTTGGCTCACTACCAGGCAAATTTCTGAACCTAAGACTTATGATATTCTTTTGGAATTTACCAGCCGTTTTATAGGAGCACTTAAAGACTAGTGGCATATTGCCTCAGAACAAGACCAGATGTACCTCTTAACTCAGCCTCTGGATAATGCTATCTAGATTATCCATATGTACTTCATTAGCAAACCTGAAGATTCCAAAGAGCTCAAAAGAAAGGAGTTCTTTGACTGAAAATGTTGCTCATTAAGGCGCAAAGATCTTGACTAGTACTGCCAAGCTATGATCAAGTTATTTTATTTACTTGGTGCAGATTGAAACCTCAAGCCTATTTTCTTGGCATCTATCCCAAGAGAACTTAGCCAAGCTGCAGAGAAAACTCTTCAACAAAGACAGAAAAGCATCACAAAAGCTATCATTGGTGAAATCCAGCAAGTTGTTCATATTGCCATAGAAGAACTTTGTCTCCGTAGAGAAGCTTTCCGAAGCTTTCTCAAAGAAAACAGGCATCTTGACAAGGCGTGCTTCAAACCCGATCTAAAGATCAAATGTCCTAAGGATTGCTCCGACCCTTCCTGCACAGGATGCAAAAAGAAAAGACACTTTAAACAGCTTTCCTTCAAAAAGACATGCAAAGGAAAAAGTAAAAGTAAGTGGAAATTTTTGCGTAAAAGCCAACATCGCTCCTCTAAGAAGCGCAACAAAGACAGGTGTTATGTTTGCAACAAAAAATGACATTTTGCAAAAAATTATCCAAAGGCACAGAAGCGTGGAAGCCATTTGATTGACAAAATCGCCAGAAGCACTGGCATCCAGCTTGATGATTTGGACATTAAGTCCGTCTTCAACTTAGATGACCGATCGTCCGAAAATACTCTTTGTGCTATCCAAACATATAGCTCAAACTCAGCCTCAGATTCTGAGAATGATGTCTTCACCTTTTTCCCTTATTCACCAGCAGAAATTGATCTCAATGAACCTGTCCATCATCTGTATATTCCAATTCATATCCTTTTGTCCAAATACCATAAACCAATCCCTTTGGTGGCACTCATCAATCCTAGAGCAAGTTCTTCCATCCTAGACACAAAGATTTTCCTAGAAGAATTTTGGAAACCCTATACCAGGTATTTCAATTCAGTTTCTAGTGACACTTTTGCTACCAAGTATCGTAGTAAACCCATTACTATTCAATTCTTTCCCCAGTGTTCTATTACCACCAAAGTCCTTGGTTCTAGGTCTCTAGACAAAGATATCATCATTGGTTGGGACATCCTGACCCAGCTTCCCAAGCTTAGAATCCTTTTCCATGGCCTTCGTTTCAAAAATTAATTAAAGGCATTTGTGGAAATCAAACGATTCTATGCTCTCCAATTAGCCATGCTAGACCCAATATTTCAAAGTTTACTTTCTTCTTGTGCCGAGACACATTCCCAGTTTTCCCAAACTTGCACCCAGCCCTTGTGGAAAAACTCTCTTTTTTATGTCAAACTTTCTTTCAAAATGAATGAAGACATCAATCCTACAAAAGCCAGTCACTCTGGAATGAACCCTGAACATCTCACAAGGAAATGACAAAAATATTTATGGGTGCGTTCGGTTGGGCATTTAGAAAACCCCTTGAGGCCCCAAAGCCCCTTGGGGAAAATTTAGGGTGTTTGGCAACCACTTCTCAAGGGGCTTTAGGTTGAAAAGCTCAATGCTAGTCCCTACTAGCATTGAGCTTTCAGCATTTTCGGAATGCTGAGAGACTCTATTAATGAAAGTTTGTAGAGTTCCTTTTTTGCCCTAAAAACTCATTAGAATTCCAAGTTTACCCCTTTTTAAAAGAACAAAACCAAGGTTTGTTTCTCTTCTTTCTTCTCCCCTTGCGTCTGCTACCCTGCTCCCCTCACGTCCACTACCTCGCGTCCGCTCTCCTTCGCTAGCAGAAGCTCAATCTCTCATTCGTCTCATTTTTGGGTTTTCTTTTTTGCCTTTTTTATAAACATTGGGTGACCTATCTGCAGGTTCAATCTTTCCTTAGTCTCACTCAGTTTCTCCGCGCTCCTCCCTCTCTTCGCATCTCGCTGTCCGAAGACGTTGTTGGTTGGATTTTGCAGCTCGGTCGTGCATTCACCGGCGTGATATTTCCTCTCAAAAGGGTCCGTCACTAGTGCTTTCTTGTCTTTGAGTTGATTTGCATTGTGGGGTCACAGTTAGACCCACTGGTTCTGCATTTTCTGATTGATTCCCTGGAAAATTCTGGACAAATTTGTGTTCTTTTGGTTCCATTTTGCGTGATATCGATTCGCTCATGTTTCTTCCTCAGTTGGCCGCTTAAAAGCTGGGCCTTATGGCTTTGTGGGATGCTTCGTTATAGTCTTTCGGAAATTGCACGCTGATGTTTGATGAAAGTAATGAAAGAGGAGACAAATGTAGAAGAAAACTATCTTTGCTTGTTTGACACATGATGTGCCGTTGAAACGTGGAATGGAAAAAAACCAATCGAAACTGAGTTGTGTTACGACAGTTTTCTAATATCGCATGAGATGGCTTTGTTCATGTATGGTTTTCTCTATTCAACCCATATAATCAGTTCATCTACAGCCTTATGTTTTGAAGATGCACTTCACTAACAAGTTTGTAAGTGCCCAAGTGATCCATTCCCTCACTACAATTGTTGCGTCTTCAGTGAGCTCACAGGAGAAGGCTTTGAGACCAAGCATGGACTCGACTCAAGATGTGGCCGCAGCTACAAAGATAGGAAAGATACTGGGAGAGAGGCTGCTGCTTAAGGGCATCCCTGCTGTCGCCATCCACTTGAAAAGAGAACAAAAGTATCATGGCATAGTTAAGGCGGTCATCGATTCTGTGAGAGAAGCAGGTGTGAAGTTGCTTTGAGAACTCCTGAACTTATTGGCTATATTTGTTTTAAGACTAGTGACCTTTGTTTGAAGTAATCTTCGCTTAAGAAAGATTGAAAGAGAGCGCATGAGATTTTTATGTTGGAGGCTACTTATAGTGATTTCTTCTTAGTAAGTATACGAGCATATTGAATGTTTGGGCATGTATGCATCAGAGCCTATGTATTGGCATATTTGGAGAGATTTTTAGGGTGAGAATGATTGAAAACAATGAGCCTGCTGCTCAATCCTAAAATACTGAAGGCATTGCATCCATACAAGTTGGTTCAGAGTCCAATTTAGATCATTGATTGCTCATATTGGGCGCTTTCGGTTTCTGCTGGAGCCTCCTGATATTGAAAGAAAATAGCTGCTCGACGCTGTCAATTTGTAAAGATCTGAAAATCTTTGAATAGCCTTTACCATATCGACACGATAAGGCTATGGGGAGAAGGCAAGGGAAGCTATATGCATTAATTTTTTTTTGGGTCAAAAGCTATACGCATTAGTTAACGGATGATCAAGTTGATGAATTATGGCCTAATGATGAAGTAGTGCTATCTGTCCGTCCATCAAATAGAGATGGTGTGACTGGACACTTGCCTGAAGCCAAAAGGACTTGGGGTCGAAGCTATGTTACTCAAACATAGATGAAAATCATATGCTAGCCGTAATTTTGGCCAAAGAGACAGTTTAAGACATAGTGAATTGACTATATTAACCATAACAAGTTATTTTAGCAATATTGCAATCATAATCACGTTTAGAAAACTGCAGTGCATTGGACTTTCTTGAACTTACGTGCTTCCCGAGAGGTTCACCACCTAATGTGGTGGTGCATGGTATAATTCCAAAGGATGAGGCAATAAAACTGAACTACTTTGTAAATACTTGAAAAGCTCCAAAAATATATTCATCCCGGAAGAATTGCCCAGACAATTGCTTCCATCGTTCTATTTCGCTACAAGAATGATGTTTGTAATTTAGGAAATAGTTAAGTTAAGGATGTTTGTAATTTTTAAGGATAATGAGTTTCTTTCCTTGAAGCATATATTACCATGTTTATTATAATGAAAGTATTCTTATTATAACTGAGAAAGAGGATACATGAATTTTTTTCATTCGATATTTTTAGCAAAAAGAAGATTTTATTTTTAATTAAATTGTTTGTGCAACATCTTTAACTTTGTTATCAAATATAAATTTTAAAAAATCCACATTTTTTACAAAAGCTTAGATTAATCAGCAAATGGGCTTTTCAAAGTAGAATTTACCAAACAGCATTCATTTCAAAGTTGCTTTTCAAAGCAGAATTTACCAAACAGTCTTTGTATTTACCCCAAAGCCCTTTAGGCTAAACTGTTTTGCATTTCACCAATGGGCTTTCTAAAACACTAAGTAATATGCTTAGATAAATATAAAGTAATCTCACGTTAATAAAAGGTAACATGTGCCTGACTCAAAATGGTTCCATGAGATCTATTATGGTACTCCAACATCTATATAAAAAAAAAACCATTAACAATAAATATTATCATTTTAACAATACGTGATTAATTTTTTTTTAGATGCTCACTCATCCTTTGCATGACCTAAACATATATCAAGCTACTGAATAATGGCAGCATTTGTAATCCATAGCCATGTTCGCTGCAATTTCAGCTTGCACGCGTGGCAATACTCAAAATAAGAAGCCAATTTTGCTGCATCATGATGGTTAAAGATTTAGCAAACCACAATGTCGTCCCCTTAACTAGAAATAAGAAATCATACTCTACTCTCTTTTAGATTTTCTTGCATAGTAATCACTTATGAAACTATTCAAGTGCTTCTTAACAAACTCAAATATTATAAGAGCTTGATGAAGGTAAGAACCTTACATCAATTGCACGGCCATGGCTGGAGGAAACCACTTCTTAAGCTTCTCAAATCTAGCTATTCCTTGTACAACAGTCACTGGAACGGCAAAGAAAATGGTAAGGAGTGTCGCTGCAAGAATGACTCCAATTTTGTAAAGTGGCAAAACTCTATTTGGAATTGCCAGAAAACTGGATATTTTGGTTCGCAAGGAGCTGCAAATATAGTATGAAGACTGTTCGTTTTTTGGGTAATTTGAAGACATAGTATATTATATGATCAATTTGTATCATTGTACTTTCATTGATTTGACATTCATATACTTTCTAATGAGATTGGTTGACATTTGGTTTTAAAATAATATTATTGTAGGTCAAATAAAGGAAGCAATTCTGAATGGTGTTGCCTTGGAAGATGGTAAAAGAGAAAGTTTAACAAAATTGAGCAGGTGTGACACATTTTACCAATACGTCAAATAAATTGAAATCTATGTGTTGGTGGCACTAATAAAGTAAGGTGTTTTTTGATGTAGTATATATAATGTTTTATTTGATTGGCTTATCAGCATATGGATGTACACACAGAGCATAAATTTCACAAAGTTCTAAAGTGGATCCTGCATCTAGTCAATGAAGACGCATTACCGTGGTGTATAAAACTTAGATTCTTTCCTGCACTTTCAATCTCACTTATACAGAGAATTTCAAAGTGAACCTCACATCTTGTCGATGAAGACACAATATAGTAATGCATAGAATTTGGCTTCTTTCCTGCACTTCCAGTCTCATCTATTTTATCTTTTGTTAAGCTCAGCTCTCAACTCTATATCCTTTCCAAAACTCCCGTTGGTGGAGCTTTATGTCAATGCCTTACCCACTATCAATACTTACTTAATCTATGCGTGGCCTCCTCATATATATTTTGAACTCATGTAAGTCATTTTTCAACATCTCTCTCTTACAGAGAGAACAAAAGTCATTTTAAATGAAAACAAAGAATAACTGTAGAATTCTATTACCAATAGGAGCATGTGGACCATAGTGTTGGTTCCTTATTGACTTTAAGGAGCTCTAATACTCTCTCATTCCAATGATTGCTCTGCTTGTTTAGCACCTATTCGTTTACAAAGTGATCTAATCTAACAAAGTCTTCTCTAGTAAGCAAGACTAACTTGCCCAAATAATGTTAATACGTTGGTCAAAGAAATTCAGTCGTGATGTCACCTTTACATGAGAAAATAAAATATTTTGAGTCAGTGGAGAGTACTTGAAGTATAAAGGGAAAGGTTGAAGAAATTAACTCAAGTACCAAAAACAATTGTTAGAAGGAAGAGTTTAGAACAATGAGTCATTCAAACTATTTTAGAGAAGAGTTTAAGGTTGAAAGATGTTGAGAGAAGAGGAGGATATATAAACTTGCGGACTGGGAAGAAAAGTGATGCTGAAGCTTTGATTAAGAAAGCAAGGACATATACATTATTGAGAGGAGACAGGTTAGAGGTTTAATGGATGGTCAATGTGAGGTTGAAATCATCTACATGTGGCTAACTCACGTTTCTTTATTTAACATGCAAGCACTGAAAATGCCTCATATAGGTAATTTTTAGGCCGTAACTGATGTAAGACGACAGTCTCATGGTAGAAAGCCCACTCAATTGAGAACTTGAAAAGAAATTCCAACGAACTATTACACAAAATAAGTAAATTCTTTAGGCATCACACACAAAGCTTCCTAAGTGTTATATCTAGGGTTTCCTAAGCATCACACCTAATAAAAAATTGCATCATGCAATCCCAAAGCAAAGAATTTCCAGTTTCAATTACAGCAATATATGGATTCTCAATATTCTACTTCTAATTGAAATAGGAAACATAATACCATTCTTAAACCGAAAAAAGGACACTTTGAAAAATCCTAATATATAACTTTGCTATCTTTTTATTGCAATAGGGAGGTAATTCATTAAAAAGGCACTAAAGATGTGCAAATCCGTTTGCAAAGTCAAGTACAGGAAAGGGAGTCTAGTCAGTCTGGAAATGCGTTTACATCAAGAGTCAATCTGTGTGCATACAAGAAGTCAAAGTCAAAAGCAAAAATTCCCTAATTTCTACAAGCTGACTGTCTATATATTATATATTCTCCTGTTTCTTTCCTCTAAATTAGACAAAAAGCTACAAGAGGGATCAACTAAATCTTGTTTCTCTTTTCTTTGGTAATGCATATACCCCATCCAAGCTTTTAGGTTCTGTTTGCAGAGTCTTTACAGTGACCCACTTCTTGCCTACAACTAATGGAGCGAAATTCCAAAGCATTCTTGACCAACCACAGTCGAGCAATAGATAGCTTTGCTAATTAAACTTGAAGAGTTCTTCTAAGACTCTTATTTGAGTTGGAAAGTCCATCTTTGCTGATGTATATATGTTGACATTTGAATAACTATCATATCGCTTGACTTTGTTGGCTTATGAACAACGTGTGCAAAAACTTCTTAGTATATCTTATTATCTCTGCTATCTTGGGATAATTGGCCTTAAATTTATTTGCATAGAAACTAAAATTTGCTGTCATCCATTGAACTAATTTCAATCAAGACAAACACAAGAATACATAAAAAATCACATGGGCATTCATGTCATGACCCCCTTATCTCGGGGCATCGAGCTGCGGGTTATTTTGCGACATCCTAGGTTTTGTTGCCGTCCCGAATTCATTTGTCTCATGATAATGCACAAGCAGAATGCATAACATCAAAATTTTTCTTGACACACGATTAATATGGGAACGTGAGATACACACCATAGCTTCTACTATATTATACACGTGGGAAAGAGTACATGGCTAGTCTTGGCCTCATATTCTACATCAAAACTTGAGCCATTTTACAACTTCACAAACTAGGGTTTCCCTAGCTCCGCTATGGAGGTAATAGCCCAAAATTTGGGAACCCTATCGCCGCTACTTAGCCGGTATACATAAAAGCCTAATCCGAGTCTTCGGATGGGTCGTCCTCCTCGTCATGGCCGGGAATGTCAAGTTCGCGAAGCGGTCCAACCCAAACTCCATCATACCACCTATATCAAGCCTCAAAGAACATAGGGATTAACTCACTATATCCCTTTTCGACCCAAACCGTTGACGTGACTTTCCGATATGTGATGTCCGTTTCTACATCTATAATATCCGTATACGATGCATTGATTTTTACAGGACACCCAAAGTAAATTGTCATTCTTGCTAAGTACCTGTAAGAAAATAGGGGTGAGTACTTGGAATACTCAATAAGCATAGTCCTTACTTTCGACTAGCACATCACAAAATCATCACTCCAGCAAGCATCTCATGCAAACCATGTCGAAGGCAAACCAATTTCAAAGATGCAAACATGCTTCTTGCACATGAAATGGCAACTTTTGCTATGATTTATGAACATGATGCATGCCATGAGCTTATGCCTTTCTAGCTTTTCTTTCTTACTCATGCATGCCATATTTATTCATCTTTTCACTTGTGCTCGGGACTCGAACCCAAGTCTTCCCGGTGCCGTCTTGGGACTCAAACCCAATTCATTTTGGACTTGCTAACCAGGCTCCTGGCTAGTTGGCGGCCTCTGGGACTCAAACCCAATTAATATGCTCGGGACTTGAACCCAAGTCTCTTGCCAGCCTCTTTGCTCAGGACTCGAACCCAAGTCTCTAGCCAGATTTTCTTAAATTTTCTTATCTTTGCTCAAGTACCTATCCCTTTGCGAGGGTGGACTCGAGCCTCATGCACGTGCCATGGATCATGCTTCTCATGCTTAAATATAATGCACGTGTCATGAATTATGCTTCTTGAGTTCAAACATAATGCACGTGCCATGAAATATGTATCTTGTGCTAAACCATATTGCATGTGTCATAAAATCATGAATTCTTGTGGTAAGAATAACACAAACGAGCCTAAGCCCAAGGTTTCACTCAAGTAACAAGTATGGTGGAACCACGCACCAATCCAAGACACGAACTCGGTACGCCTCAATACCGAATCACATCTTATGGCTATAGGCAAACCTTGACTTGTACCGAACAAAAGTAATGAACTGTGACTTTGTTCCACTCATACAAGAATCCAAAGACATGAACAAAGCATAGAATACATCCTTTCCAATCGACCTACCCTCAGCTTGTTCGAGAGAGTTTCCTAGGGTCGACGACATCGTGAACGATACTAGAAAAAGGAAGAAACTATACTTACCTTGATGACCCTCGAACTAAGAACACAACTAGGGAGTGGCGGTTTGGCTTGTGAGCCGAAGGGGAGAGAGCGAGAGGCGTGGGATGTGGGGTAGCCAAGAGAGTGGAGGAGGAGGAAATTGGATGGCAAAGGATGAGAAGTGAAAAGCTCTCCTCCTATTTATACTACCCGGTATCATAATTATCAGTCCAAATGATCCATTCCGAAGCTTCCAAGTGGCCCGCCTAAGAATCTTAAGTGGCAAGCCTACCCCACCAATAATTGAGCCTAAAGTGCTTAGGTGGCCTAAAAAGGAATTATTTGGCGGTCAAGGCTCTTAGAGTAATTATTGGCGGCCTGCTTTGCACTTTCCCATTGGTACACGTGTACTCCGCCCTCATCATTTCCCCTAGATATTTTTGACCGCAATTATGGTAAGAGATAAGGTTTATCCAATGCATTAATGAGGGTTTCTGGAAAATTCTCTTTCTTTTGTCCTTTCTTAATCAAAAAGGCGGTCCGGAAAATTCCACCATCTGAGTCGGTTTCGGGGCCGGAAAAGGAATCATATGACATGTCTTGAAAAACCAATTTACACGTGCCCGGGATCCGGGCCACATACCCCAAATTTGCCCAAACCGCTTCCTTGGGTGGTGGGTCGGCCATGAGGCTTCTCTCATATTTCGAATCGGTTCAAGGTCAATTCCAAGGCTACCCATTGCCTAGCACTAAGCCAAGGCACTTATGGACCTTAGGAATTTCGATGGAATAGCTGGGTCAATCCCAGGGCTCATTCCGATCGGCGCCCAATCCATTCGCATGGTTCATGGTCGGTGCATTACCGATCCATGATCGAACTTCATCAATTCAAGATTCCTTTCCGGTCACTAAGAATTAAATAGGGAATGATGCATTTTTGGTCAGAAGATGGTCACTTTTGGTTAAGTTGGATCGTTCGTGTATCAATGCACAATCGAGCGGAATCACCTGCGGCCAGGTGCTATGACCGGTCGGATCGACCCATGACCATCCGCCGATCCAAAATTGTCCTATGACTAATTCTTGTGACCAAAAAGTTGTTTTATGAGTTAGTAGTCCGTTCCCATCGGTGTGGTCGGTATACTTTTCACGGCTGACGCTTGACCAATTCATGACCGGTCGGTCAATCGGACCATGACCAATCCTTAATCCTTGCCAATCGAACCAATTGATCCATGGCCAACGGCACATGGTCGACTAATTCAAGACCTTATGGCCGATCCTTATGGGGTTGGTTTTCGAGGATGTTACAATTCATCTATCTGTATGCTTTCTAGGTAACCAAATTCACCATACTCCTTCTTTGGCTTTAGAGGAAATTAAAAATTCTCTCAGCTAGCTCTTGATCAAAATCTATTTACCTAAAGAAAAAGGCATGCTAATTGCTAAGGTGTTGAATACTTCCTTCTCTCCCATCTCATGACCAAGAGATGGGATTGGGGAACAAAATTTTTTAAAATAGAGAAGAATGTTCGATTTCCTCTAGTTTGGCACATTATAGTCAATCCCCAGATTATCTGGCATTACAAAATCATCATTTTGATGCATTACCCAAAGCTTTTCTTCATTCATTACCACCAAAAATTCGCTGGACTGAAATTTTCGACATGTGGAATTAGAATTCTAGTCATTTTATGGAAATACCAGGACAATAATGCAGTGAAGAGCAAGTACATTTTCCAAAAAGAAGACAGTTAAGACAAATCTATCCACAACATTAACTTGCATTCGAAGTCAAAGATATTTACAATCCACCCAATTTTCAACATATTACAAAAATTGCATCGACAACAAAATGAGTGTCAACATATGTAATTGTTGCCCAAAAGTAAAGCACCTTATCTTGAAGCATATCTTCACTGTGTAAATGATGGATCTTGAGAAAGTTCCTGAGGCTTCTCCTCTTGCAAGGTTACTTTAGTAGAATCTTCTCCATTAGTGCACAAGAGTAGGAACTCTCTCTTACGTTTGTCCACACTGGATCTCTTTCTAACATCCTCTATCTTCCTTGCAGTAGATTTTGCCCGGTCCTATACAACATACTTCTCGATTGTTGAAGGAAATAAGCCAAAAATGAGATGCATCACTCATAAAGCAAAAAAGGTACATAAAGAAGTATGCTAGGCAAAGAAAAGCTCTCCGTAACCAGAGACATATTTATCAACAAAAAAAAAAATAGAGGACCATGGTCTAATTGTCAAATGGAAAGGCCACACTTCCAAATTCAATTTTTTTTTACTATAGTGATGAGGAAACAGGCTGTCATGGGCAGACATCACAATGTGTTTGTGTATGTGTGCACGTGAGAGAGAGAAAGTTCTAAATGTTGCACATCTTTCATTTATTGCAAAGTTTGATCCCCCAAGACAATTAACAAGCAACCAAAGAACAAATCTTATAAAGGCTTGAAAATTCACCGCCTTGCCGCAAAAGATCTCCCTTGCCAGAGCGCCATTTCAGAGAACATGCTGAACAACGGGGGCTCAGGGAGGCATCGCCATCAGTATTCACGACCAGGGGTGCTCACTGTAACATCCTAAAAATCGACTCAATTTAGCTCGATTTTTAATTCGATTTTGGGAACCGATTTCTCAGTGATATCAGGACTAAATACTTGGACGTCGCCTCATTTATTTTGGGATTTTCCGTTGGACACGGAAGTGTCGAAAAAAGGAAGAATTGGACCAGGTTTCGGGCCCGCGGGTGGGCCGGCCCAAGACCGGCGGCCCAATGGGCCTTGCACCCATTCAGCCCAGCCCAAGAGGGGCCCAAGTTGGCCCAAGTTCCCCTCCCTTTCCAGCCCTTGGGCTTCTCTCTTTTGGCCTTTTGCTTTTGTGCCCAAGTGGGCATTGTTTTTGCTTGTTTATTGCTTGGTTTTGATTGGTCCTTCAAGTAAGTGGCAAACCCATTTGCCTTGGCTTCTCCTTCAAGTTTTCAGCTCCTTCTCTCTCCTCTTTCTCCCCCAAAATTCGTGCACCAGCCCAGCCACTCTCTCTCTCCCTTTTTCTCTTCCTTTTCTCTTCAATTTCTAGTGTACCTTACTGTCTTTACTGTTTTCCAGTCGGAAAACAGCCTTACCGCCATTACCAGAGCAGCCACCACCATCCAAAGTGTAGTCCTCAAAGTTAGGAAGCCAGCCACGTACCCCCGGTCACCCCTGGTCACCTTGGACCGCCTGTTTTGGCTTTTTCTGCACTGTTAGTCAGTTCCGCATGAACAGTAACCAGCTATGTTTTTGGCCCGTTTCGGCCATCGTTTGTCATCCGTTGCCGTCCCCTAGCTTACCCCTTGTAGCCCTCGTTCCTCTCTACACGCCAGTGTCTCCAGATTTCCAATCCAAGTAAGTTAACTTTCTAATCCTTGTTTAGGGGTTAATCTTACTTAGGGGTTAATTAGTGTATTTGTTTGTTTGTGTTTAATTAAGGTTGATTGGTTAATTAAGGCTGACTAGGGTTAGTTAATTGACCATAGTTAGTAATAAAGTAACTAAGGTTAATTGATTAAAGTAACCATGGTTAGTTTTAAAAGTAACCAAGGTTAAAAGTTAATTATGGTTAGGTTAGATTAACTAGTGTTGAGTTAATTTGTTAACCATGGTTAAGTTTATTTATTTAATTTCGGACGAATTTACTGTTCATGATTACTATTCATAATTACTATTCATGGCATTGTTCATACAGAAGCAAATTTTGGTTTCAAATTGTGTGTTCTTGATTATTAAGGCTTATTGAAGTGGAAATTGTTGTTTATTCCCAAGATTTAGGGAATGTACGTGGTTGTTGATTGGTTGGAATTGAATTTTGATCTGTTGTAGTTTTCACGAGTGATTGGATTGTACCGCATGACATATTGCGTAGGTTATCAGGAATGGCATGTCGCATGAGCATGAGCGATATTGCATTCACGACAGAGCAAAGATATAAATGAATTGCTTGATGATGTGTTGCATGATCACATTAAAAGAGGAAATCCAGCATTGCCGGAAGACCGTCAATTCTTATGGGGTTGTACCGTGGCCAGTGGGTCGCCTGACTTCGGTCGGATGCCTGACAGGGAGGGGTTAACTTTGTGGGACTATGGTATGGGGGCGGCTCCCGGGCCTCTATTAGTTGCGAGGCTGTGGTAGTGGGTGGGTCCTATGCTCCTTCGGGAATGCCATCTTGGGAGTGAGCCCTTGATGTCCCTGTGCCTCGAGGTAAAGAGGACGAAGCTGGCTTGGCCAAGAACCACCAACCATAAGGTTGTGCTGTGGCTCAGGAGGAGGGGTCGTAATAATTGAAGCATGTGTGGGTGTGAGGCATGAGAAAGCTGTATGCAATGCTCTGATTATTCACATGCTCTTAATGTCGTGATGAATTAAATAACAATTTCCGCAGGTCACGTGTGCCAAGGCTAGGTAGGATCGCCTATGGTTGTGTCTGCTTATTGAACTATCCTATGCTTTTGTTTTTCTTTGCATTGTGCTGGCTGTTGGATTAGGTTGTACGTTAAACTCCCGAGGCGAGCAAAATTCCTAACCGGGGTTTAGGACTTTAACTTGCTGAGTTTATCTCAACCCGTAGTGGTTAACATTTTCAAGCCTTAGATGATGCAGTACCCAAGGATCGAAGAGAGCAATCTCTCTAAGGCCCGTGAGTAGGCAGCTATAGCCTATTTCCTTTTTGACGAGCCTTCCCCCACTTGAACAGGGTTAGGTTAGCTAGGCCGGTCCCTTTTTGAGTAGGCCTTAGCTTATCGCTTGTAGTAAGGCGTGTATGTATTTGCTTGTGTGCTGGTTAACCTTCAGATATATAAAATACTGTTTGTCTTTCCTCTACTGTGGTTATTGTTATCCCTATTATTTGGTTTGGGAGTTGTTCGTTTCCGCATGTGCTTAATTACAAGATAAAATGAATTGGTCGACGATAGTATCTAGGACTTCATACAATTAGACCTCAAGCGAAATGGGGTTGCCGCGAGCTCAAGAGTCGGGGTGTGACACTCACAAAATCAAAGTGACTGTAAATATGGAGAAAACCCAAACCTTCGGAGGCTGGCGACGAATCGAAGCCACCAATGGGGCTTTGACAAGCGATGGGAGGCTCGGGGAGGCGTTGCCGTCAACGTTCACGACTAGGGGTGCTTCGTGAAGGAAAGAGGTAGAGCAGTGACCTCCGCTCAGGGAGGGAACAAGGCGAGTATGGGGCACTCGAGGAAGCGATAGCAGAGGCGGACGTGGCATCGGTAAGCAAGGGCACTTTGCAGAGGAGAGAGAGTAGCGGCGTCGGCGTCGGGGTCCACAAGCGGGGCACTTTGCAGTAAAGACAAAGAGAGCGGAGCAGAAGTTGCGCGAGTGAGAGAAAATGCGACGATGGGGCTCGGGGAGGCAGAGGCGGAGGGGCGTCGGCATTAGTGTTGGCGACGGTGTTGTGATTCTTCGCTCGAAGAGAGGCGCAGGTAAGGGAAAACGCGATGGCGGGGTTGGGGAGGTGGAGGCAGAGGGGCGTCGATGTCAGCATCGGCGTCGTGGTTCTTCGCTCAATAGATTTAGCACGGGTGTGGAGAGAGAGAGTAGAGATTTGAACCATCACTCGAGATTTTGTCTACCTTGGTCGTAAAACAGAACGGAGTAAAGGGAATGGGGGAGAGAGAAGACAGAGCAGGTGTACGAGAGACAAAGAAGATAGAGGAGAGAGGAGAGAGCAGCTCGGTAGAGGAGAGAGGAGAGAGGGTTTGCTTGAAATTTCCCCCGCCCGAGTGTGGGCCCTTCACCTACGTGGACGCCACGTGTCGTCTTCCAAGTGGTGAGCTGCACAACCCACATGGACTATCTCATCTATCTAATATTTTCTCGTCCCCCACATGCAGTCATTTCCCCTCATTTATGCTAGTTTGACTTTTCAAACTATCTTTTTCTCTCTCTTTCTCTCTCGGCCGAAATCGCACAGACATGCGCTACTTCATGATTCTCTTCTACTTCTTCTTCGGTTTTTCTTCTTCGTCTCTCCCCCTTCGCTGGCTGTGCTGCTGCTACAGAGTTGCTGCATCACCACCGCCGTCACCACCACTGCTTGCTGTCAGACAGCCAATCGGCCGCCGTCTACCGGTCTCAAGCCTAACCGGCCTCACCCAACCCCTTTCCTATCTTCCTCTTCTCCTCCACAGTTCTCTGTTGCAACTGCTGCCGTGTCCCTCTAGTCGGCCATCGCCCAGCATCGCAGTAGCTCACTCAAGTTGTCTACTTGCCGCTGAGCCGCCATGAGCTGCGGCCAGACCACTCGACGCCAATCCTCCTCTCTAATTCTTCTTTCGTTTCCTTGACTTCCGCGTCGAGCTGCACCACCGCTGCCCGCTAGTCACCCCCTTCCCTCCTTGCCGTCCAATCACGTTAGCCAACACTAGAGGCCGCTACTCGACCGCCCATCCCTATTCGAGCCAACTGCCGTCCTCCTTGCCAAGTTCATTTCCCTCTCTCTCGGTGCTGGTGCAACCGAACCAACGATCCTCGCCGTTGTTCTAGCCTCCGACCGCCGTTAGCTGCCACCTAGACCGTTATCTGTCGCCCCAACTGGCCCTAAGCTGCTGGATGCCTCCTCCTTCCCCGGCTTCTCCTTTAGCTACACAGACAGCGGGCCTCCGGCCAAGGTCCGGCCACCGTGTCATCCATCCCGACACCAGGAGGTGGCCATGCAGCCGCCTTGTCGTCCCCGTCGCAGCCGCGACTTTGCCATCGTTAAACGGTAAGTTTCGGCTCTAAACCCTTATTTAGCGTGTTAATCTCGTTTAGGGTTAGTTTAGTTAGGACTAATTGGAATTAGATGGTTAGTTATGGTTATTTTGGTTAATTGGGGTTAGTGGGGATTAATTAGGGACTAATGGTAAATTTAGTTAGTTATATGTTTATTTAATTATTTATACTTATTTATTCCAAAATTAATATAATATTATTTTTTATTATTTTAATAATAATAAATTATATTGTTGGTAATTGTTGTGCTTAATGATTGTTAATTAAGATAATTCCCTATGGTTGGATTGATTACTTTCAGATAAGTAATTGTGGTGAATAATGATTTACAGGAATTATTAGTCATCGCATTATTATAAGACGAATATTATCTGAGGCAATAATTGATTGATTGACCGATTGCTTGTTTATGTCTTATTGATTGAAGAACGTTTATTCTGGGAATTATGTGGTATTTTCTTATGAAACTAGTTGATTATTGGATTATCGTAATGTGGAGATTCATGCATAATGTGTGGAATACTTATTGCTTTGTATGTGGTCCTCATGCATATCTTGTGCGGATTATGACGTGTGCTTATGAGTCCACTTGTGCCCTGAGGCGTGTGTGACGCAGGGTGGAGGGCGGCCCTGATGCGTGTTTACACGGGGAAAAGGTAGAGTCCTGAGGAGTGTTTATGCGAGGAGGGGAGATTATGCCCTGATGCGTGTTTACGCGGGAAAAAGGTAGAGCCCTGATGCGTGTGATGCGGGGAGGCAGAGGTGGTTGTGCCCTGATGCGTGTTTATGCGGGAAGATGCATATTTAGAATACACTTGACTATCATATGCATGGAATGTTATATGTGCGGTGTTCTAATTATGTGATCATTTGCTTACCTTTGTGTGGCCATGTAACTATTATCATGTAGGGCATGTGCTTTCATAAGGTAAGGTTGCTTGTGATTGAATTTAATTATGGGTTGTTATTATAAGAGCTATGCATGTTAGGTACCCCTGAGGTGGACTGATGCCCTAGCCGAGGATTAGCGCTTAAACTTACGGAGATTTTATTTCACTGGTTATGATTTAACCATTTTCAGGTCCTTGAGGGACGTGCCTAGCTATGGACTTTTGGATTTACTAGACCCCAAACCCTAAGAATAAGGGAGGAAGTAGATCAACCATTTTTGCCTTATGTATTTTGTTGATTATGGGAATAGTACCCAAGGATAGGATTGTACGAGTGCCCCTTTCTTAAGGATTGAATGATGTCGTTTTGAATTGTCTATGTTTACTGACTATCCCTATTGATGATGTTTGACCGGGGTTTATTAATTGCTTCCGCATATGCATATTTATCTAATAAAAAGAATGGTCAGCGACACGTCCTGGACATCATACTCTTTCAACCGCTAGTGAGTAATGGGATCGTCGTGTTCTTGAGGGCCGGGGGCGTGACACCGATGGTGTATGATGGCTCCGGCATGCAGCAAGGGTGGCTAGTTTGTGCAATTTGCGGGCTGAATAGAAGGAAATGAAAGCCAACAAGAAGAGGGAGAAGAAGGAAAATGAGAGGAAAGGAAGAGGAAGGGGGGTGCTTGTCCAAAAAGGAGAGGGAGGAGAGAAAAGTCAACATGGGGAGAAGAGAACGTGGGGAAGGGAGCAGTTGAAACTTGAGGGGGAAGGAGAGACAAAGAAACGTGGGGAGAAATAAATGACGGAGGAGAGAAGAAAAAGAAAAATAAAAGAAAATAAAACAACTTCCTATACAAACTTCTACAAAATGGCATTCTAGTCATTTTACCCTTGAAGCACAAATTCTCAAATATCCGACTCCAATTCTTGGCCCGTTAATCCATTTCTAACAATTTTCGGGCTTATCGTTAAATTTGAGAATTAATGAGGTATTGTCCAATATTTTAGTTTTGATGTCTTTGAAAGTTTAATATCCGAAATCGGATTGAAATTTGTGATTAAAATTAATCAATCATGACTTTAGTACGACCTAACTTTCGAGTAGTGCTTAGGAGTTTTCACATGTTTAACCTGTGATTGATAATTTTTCAATCCATGATCATGTCTATTCAAATTAAGGCGATCATCAATTGTCATGTAATCATGAGGGGTTAATTGCTCATCCTAAGTACAAAGTCAACAAGAAATTGGTTTAACATTGTTTGTAGTTAATATCAAAGCCATGCAGAATCACCTGCAGTTCAACCTCGAAGTTCTACTAAATCGATTTATTTCCATTCGCTAATTGGCTTGCAACAGCATGATATCATTCATTGTTTGATCCTTATAGTCAAGCGATTTATCCCTAATTGAATTCAGTACTCGTATGCGTAATCGATCTTTAATTGTCTTTCTGAATAACTAGTTAACTCATAAGGAGCCAACTTAGAGTAAACGTAACTAACAGCGCACTAATAAAATAAAAATTTCATATGTCCCGAAATGGGTCAAAATTTAAGATGTCACAATGAGAGACCGAGATGTGGGATGTTGGCAGAGATATATTTGACACATTTGAAAATGTTGGTGTGCTTGAAGTTTCAAGTCTTTCACTTGATAAGCCGGAGATGGAGTCTATTATTTTTTTAGAAGAAGTGGAAAATGTAGATAAATGACTTGTTATATTTGATGGTGAAATGTGGATTTTTTTTTTTAGCTTATTGGTAAATGTTAAACTTAATAGTGGAATATGGATTGCTTGTTTTGTATGGATTATCGCAATGAAATGTAGATGAATTTGTCAAATTGAAACAATGAATAATATTAACAAATGTTGGATTAATATTTTTAGTGTAAAATTATGATAGGTTCTTTTTATTATTTATTTATTTATTTGTGAATTTAAATGATAATTTATCATTTTTATATAAAAATATATATTTAATATATAATGTATCTCAACGTATTGAAATTCTTTATTATTTTAGAAATAATGTGTCGATATATTACGTGGTGTCGTGTCGCATGTTATGTGTCTATGCCAGTGATACTTAGCAAGCAGCCCCTCTTGATTGAGCTTTCACCTGAGCTGAGCTGCGAGGAGCACCGATTCCCTGACCCTCACGTACTCCGACGAAGCCAGTAGCTGGTTTTCCTCTTGCCGGTGGCCTCGTCCTTGATGAGCTGGAAGTTGAGGCTGAGGTGCTTGAAGTTGCGGGGTGAGCTTGCCGTGGGGGCCCTCCACCTCGATCACCTTCGCGTTCACTTTCCTGATGACGCCGTCGAGGATTTGTCTTCATCTTCGCTTCGTTGGGGGAGGCGGCGGTGGCTGCTCTGTGAAATCCGCGCGGCTGAAAGACTAGGTTTGCTTGCGTCTTTCTCTTGGTTTGCTGACTTTCCTCTTGGACAGCGAGCAGGTAAATCCGGTGAAGCGATGGCGCCGGCTCCATAGCTGGAATCAGTGCTCGCCGGAATTTGTGGGACCATCAGGAATAATTCTCTGGGCCAGTCAGTTGTCGGCCAATAAGACATAACTCTGGTCCATCGGCAGTGGAACTGAACAGTGGGTCGCTGGGCTCCAGGCGACCACTAGTGACCGGAAATGATAATGGCTCTAATCCGGGTCGAATGACCGGGTAGGGATTCGTCCCCTGACCCGTCACACCGGATTCGGATGCCTGAATCGGATAACTTATTCTGGACCAAGCGTTTGGGCTTGCCCCAATGTTGGTTGGTGGGCTCCTCCTGGTCTGGTCGGGTTCTCCATGGCCTTGAGGATTTTCCGCCTGCTTTGCTGGCCCTTGTTGAATCTGTTCGGTGAACGCTTGGCTTGATGCGATTTGATTTGGATCTGCAATTATTGGCTCCACCCGATCATCTGAAACTGATGCATCCTCCAGGTTTCTAATTGTTATATGGTCTGCAGAATTTGAAGGATTCTTCGGCATGGTATTGGTAAGGTAGTGTTTGTTTCCTTTGGATGAATTGCTCAAAAAATTGATTCCTACAGTGGGTGCTAACCTTGTTTTGCAGACTAGTGTTTTCTGCAACAACAAGGGTAGAAAAGAAGGAAAAACTAGAGGCAATCAAGAGGAAGAACTTGCGGAAGCTAAGCCAGGAACGTGAAGCTCTAATACGATGACACGAAGTGAAAAAGAAGAATTTGGGGAATTTTCTTTGTATTCACTAAAATTGAATTTGTGTGTTATCTTTACATGTAGTTATACTACAATGTGTAAACAATAAAAGGAAATAACACAGATATAAAAAGAGAATGAATCACTAATTGATTCAGCTAATCAATCTAAATTCTAGATTGATTCAATGTATCCTTGATGCACAAATCATGTCTCCAACATTGAGATGTTTGATGACCTCATTAGATGTTTAAAATAAAAGAATTGCTTTTCCATTTAAAGAGGCTTGAGGCAATGAAGGAAGGGTTATCTCAAATCAGATATGTGGTAGTTGGCAGATATTTTGGGTGTCAAGATGCTCGACACCAGGAAAGCCCAGTGCAAAGGGAGTTTGCCAAGACACTCGGATACTCATTTCCATGCTTGTTTACTCTTTCCTTGTATTATCTATATGGATATGTCAGACCTGGAGATTGATCTTTCGGGTGGGAACTAGGGACAAGGTGAAGATAGCAAATGTTATTTGCACACGGGAAGGATTTTGGCGTCAGACGAGGTAAACATCGTCTGGAACGGGGTAAAACATTACAGGTTCTTGGACTTTTCAGGTTTGTGAGGGAAACAGCTGGAGCGGAAAGAGTATTGAAATCGCAAGGCCATTCATGGTGCAAGGAAGCTGAAGACGAGACATTAACATATAAAGGCAATCCATATTATGTAATTAGAGTCCGGTCTTTACAATTTCTGTGTTTGAACTAATTGTGTTGGTAGACTATTTATTTATTTATACAATACTAGAGACCATACTTCACTTGGTGGTTGAAGAGCTGACATTTCTCTGGACGAGTGGGAATGCTTTATGTTGTTTTGTGTCACACCCGACCTTCGAGCACGCGACGATCCCTTTTCTCTCTTTCGATCATTCGAATGCGACGTCCCAAGACGCGTCGCCGACCATTATTTTTATCTTTCCATTAAACACATGCGGAAGCAATAAATGATCCCTATACCATATAGCAATCGGGATAGTCAAGAAAGTCAATCAGAAAACATCATCACTAAGCACGACAATTACCAATAATTTATTATTATCAAATTAATAATGAAACAATATTATATTAATTTCGGAATAAATAAATATAAATAATTAAATAAACACATAATTAACTAAAATTACCATTAGTCTCTAATTAACCCCCACTAATCCCGTTTAATCAAAATAACCACAACTAAGCACCTAATTCCGATTAGTCCTAACTAAATTAACCCTAAACGAGATTAACACACTAAACAAGGGTTTAGAGCCAAAACTTACCGTTTAATGACGGCGAAGGTACGGTTGCGACGGGGACGACAAGGCGGTCGCATGGGTGCCTCCGGGGTGTCGGGACGGACGACACGGCGGCCGGATCTTGGCAGGAGGCCCGCTGTCCGCGCGGTCAAGGAGAGAACTGAGGAAGAAGGAGGCGGCCAGCAGCGCGAGGCCAGCTGGGGGCGGCTCTCCGGTCGGCTAGGGGCGGCGGACGATGGTCCAGGGCGGCGGCCAGTGGTGGCCGAAGGCCAGGACAGCAGTAACAATAGCTGGTTCGACCGACCAACACCGAGCAAAGGGGAAAGAAGGACGGGTGGTCGAGCAACGGCCTCTAGTGCAAGCCGACGCAACTGCCACGGCGGAGAGGAGGATAGGCGAGCGGTGGCGACGAAGCCCGACTCGGAATCGGGGAGAGAAGGAAACCGAAGAGGGGAGGAGGAGTTGGCGTCGGGGTGGCTCAATCGCGGCTCACGGCGACTAGGCAGGTGGAGGCATGGCAGTGGCTGAACAAAGACGACGCAGCCAACGCAGCGGTGAACGGAGGAGGAGGAAGCAACGGCAGTGGCTGGGAGGCTCGGTTTCGGGCGGTTCCAGCCGGCTCACGACGGATGAGCGCCCTGCGGGTGGTCCGGCGACGAGCAGGGGTGGTGGCGCAGCTGCAGTGGTGGCCGGCGAGGCGGCGGCGCGACGGCGAGCAGGCAGCAGCAGCTCCGTGGCCGGCCAAGCAAAGAAACCCAGGAAGAAGAAGCAACCGAAGGGAGAAGAGAGAGAGAGCAGCGTCGTCGACGCAGGCAGCAGGAGGAGAGAGAGAGAGAGAGGAAAAGTCAAATAAGAAAAGGGGAGAAAGGACAGCATGCGGGGAATAGGGGTGCAGGCGGTGTAGGTGCAGAAGATAAGAAAGAGCAGGGGGAGGGGACGTGAGAGAGAGAGAGAGGAGAAGTTGCGGCAGAACAGGCCAAAAAGGAAGGAGAGAGGAGAGAGAAAAAGGAAGAGAGAGAGGGGCACGCACGTGAGAGAGAGAGAGAGAGGGATAAGACAAAAAGGAAAAACAATAGGATCTCGAGTTCGAAATTAAGCGCGACGGTCCTACGTCCTACGTCTACGAGAACCCGAAGAATTGGAAAATAACGAGGCCAAAGTCCAATAATTAATCCCGACGTCCGAAAAGTCCGATATCCGAATTTGGATAGAAATCGTGGCCAAGTCAATCAATCGCAACTCCAGTGTGTCTCAAACTAACGGGTGGCTTTTTCAAGAACCGCGCGTCCGCGAAGTCTTTAATAGCCTTTCCCCTTCGGTTAGTAGCTCATGAGTGATCAATTCAGAGCGAGACCAACTAGCAGTGCATTGATGACTACCCACTCATAAAATCCTCACGAGTCGGAAAATCCAGGACGTCACATAGAAAGTGTTAGGAATTAAATAAAATAGATTTTGAAGGATACTGGGTCTCTCTCTACACACTTCTTAGCCGCAACTTTGGCAACAAGAAAAGATCAAGGAAGAAATTGAGAAGAATCAGGAGCCATCCAAGGAGAGGAAAATTTTCACTTTGATTCTTTCCACTTTTATTTCCTTTACTTTGACTTGAAGGAAAAGGTACGGCTGAAGAGGCGGTAGACTTGGCGGTGGAAAGCCCTATAAATATAGATGTAGTTCATTAGGGTTTTATATGCAAAGAGAGTGAGTTTAGCCTAGAAAAGTTAAGCTTGTATTAGTGGTGTGGATTTTTATAAAAGCCTACGCAAGGCCTTTGAAAATTATTGTCTCTCTTTTATGTCATTCTCTCCCCACCAAATCCTCGAAAGCTATTTGTTATCCATTTGGTTCCTACAATTGGTATCAGAGCTAGCAATGGCATCTACCAATTCCGTTTAATTGCAACTTCCAAAGTTGAACGGAAAGAATTTCAACAACTGGTCCATCCAGATGAAGGTTCTCTTCAAATCCCAAGATTTGTGGAACCTAGTGGAGAATGGCTACACCGAAGTGGCCAATGCTGAAGAATTCAATGCTTTGAAGAAGGAGGAGAAAGATTTGTTGGTGGAGGCCCGAAAGAAAGATCAGAAAGCCCTATATGCAATCTTTCAAGCTGTAGAAGAATCGATATTTGAAAAAATATCGAGTGCGGAGACCGCGAAAGCAGCGTGGGATATTTTACAAAAATCCTACAAAGGCGATGATCGTGTCAGACGGGTGCGACTCCAAACACTTCGAGGAGATTTTGAGTCATTACGCATGAATGACTCTGAATCTATCTCGGCTTACTTTGATCGAGTACAAACCATCGTTAACCAACTGAGGGTCAATGGTGAAGAACTACAAGATGTACGAGTGGTAGAAAAAATCTTGAGGTCTTTGACTGAAAGATTTGACTACGTCGTTGCAG
Source organism: Corymbia citriodora subsp. variegata (assembly GCA_014858505.1). NCBI lineage: Eukaryota > Viridiplantae > Streptophyta > Magnoliopsida > Myrtales > Myrtaceae > Corymbia > Corymbia citriodora. The sequence continues at coordinate 19,380,023 of CM026420.1, read as the reverse complement.
CGATCGAAGAGGGCCAAGATATATCAACCATGATGTTGGAGCGGTTGATGGGTTCATTATGTTCGCATGAGCAAAGGATGACTCAGAAATCCATTGGTTCGAATCCCAAGCAAGCATTGCAAAGTGGAGTCACTCACTCAAGTCGAGGAGGCCATCATGGTGTCTGAGGTCGTGGAGGTGCTCGAGGTAGAGGTGGAAATCTGAATTCCACTGGAAGGTATAAAACACATGACAAATCAAAAGTCAAGTGTTTTAAGTGCAACAAATTCGGACATTACAAATTCGAATGTCGAACAAACATGGGGCATGAGCAATCAGAACATGTACATGCAGTTGATGCAAATGAAAACGTGGTGTTAGCGTGCAAAACGGATGACTCGGGTACCATGGATGCCAAAATATGGTACCTAGATACCAGGTGCAGTAATCACATGTGTGGCCGAAAGGAGCTATTCTCACAATTAGATGAGACGGTTCGTGGTGAAGTCGACTTCGGGAACAAATCAAAAATTCCGGTGATGGGCAAAGGTAACATTGATATCAAATCAAAAAATGGTACTAATGTTACTATTGCGGATGTTTACTTTGTGCCAGGACTTTGTTGGAATTTGCTTAGTGTTGGGCAACTTTCTGAAAAAGGCCATAAAGTTAATATTGAAAATGGAGTTTGCACCATTAGAGGTGTAAACAATAAGTTGATTAGAACGGCGCAAATGATGAAGAACCGGATGTTCCCTCTGTCTCTTCAAACAAAAACTCTATTGAGTTTTCAAGTAATAGCGAAAGATGACAAGTGGCTGTGGCATCTTCGGTTCGGTCATCTAAATTTTCGTGGACTAAAATTACTTGTCCAGAAAAAGATGGTGACTGGCATGCCTTTGATCGACAGTCCAAATAGCCTATGTGAAGGATGTCTTGTTGGAAAACAACATCGAGAATCTTTTCCAGTTGGAAAAGCTAGAAGAGCCAAGCAACCTTTGGAGCTAGTACATACTGACATCCGTGGCCCTGTTGAAATGGAATCATTTGGACAAAAAAGGTACCCACTAATTTTTGTCGATGATTTTACTAGAAAAATATGGATATATTTCTTGAGAGAAAAATCCGAAACTCTTGGCAAATTTAAAGAATTCAAAGTCTATGTTGAGAAACATAGTGGGTTCAATTTAAAGACGCTAAGGTCGGATAAAGGTGGAGAATTTACTTCCAATGAATTTGACAAATACTGTAAAATTCATAGAGTGAAACATCAGTTGACTGCTAGCTATACTCCTCAGCAAAATGGTATAGCAGAAAGAAAAAATAGAACAATTTTTGAAATGGCAAGAAGTATGCTAAAAGCTAAAGGTTTATCGAAGAAGTTTTGGGCAGAAGCCGTTGCTTGTGCTGTGTTTATACTAAACAGGTGTCCAACAAGGAGTATTCTTGGAAGAACTCCAGAAGAGGCTTGGGGTGGCAACAAGCCAGATGTTTCGTTCCTACGAGTATTTGGGTGTGTAGCATATCCCCATATACCAAACGAACGGAGGAAAAAGTTGGACGACAAAAGCCAAAAGTGCATTTTCATCGGCTACGGTGAGGTGACTAAGGGTTATAAGCTGTATAATCCAGTCATAGAAAAAGTAATTATCAACAAGGATGTTCAATTTCTTGAAGATGAAGCTTGGGACTGGAATCAAAAGGTTAACCAAAAAAGTATCTATATTGAAGATGAACCATTGGGGGGAGAGACAAAAAGGTCTTCAATTGAAAATCCATCAGCTTCACCTGGAAGTTCGTCTTCTTCACCAACAACAGGTTTAGAACCGTTGATTCGTCGTTCGCAACGATCGTGGTAGACGCCAGTTAGATTCAAGGATTATGTGGTCACAAGAGATGATGATAGTGACAATGATGAAATTACTGATGACACAATGGTAAATTTCTGTTTGTTTGCATAATGTGACCCCATGTCCTATGATGATGCAGCAGTAGATGAGAAGTGGATCCAAGCAATGGATGATGAAATCCACTCCATTGAAAAGAATGACACATGGACACTAACTTCTTTACCACCCGGTAAGAAGCCCATTGGTGTCAAGTGGGTGTACAAGACAAAGTACAAACCTAACGGTCAGGTGGATCGTTACAAAGCTAGATTGGTCGTGAAAGGCTACAAGCAAAAGCCAGGTATTGATTATTTTGAAGTATTTGCACCAGTAGCTCGAATGGATACTATTCGAATGATGTTAGCACTAGCAGCTCAAAACCGTTGGAGGATCCATCAAATGGATGTGAAATCAGCATTTCTTAATGGTTTCCTTGATGAAGAAGTACATGTGGAGCAACCACAAGGTTATGTGAAGAAAAGGCATGAAAATCAAGTGTACAGGTTGAAGAAAGCTTTATATGGGCTAAAACAAGCACCTCGAGCTTGGTACACGAGGATCGACACATACCTATTGGAGCATGGTTTTCAAAAGTGCCCATATGAGCATACACTATATATCAAGTCAAATACTAATGGTGATCTCATAATTATATGCATTTATGTTGATGACTTGATATTTACAGGCAACTGTGAAAAGATGTTTGCTGAATTCAAGAAGGCCATAACTAGTCAATTCGAAATGACAGATTTGGGACCAATGTCCTATTTTCTTGGGCTTGAAGTGAAGCAGACAAATGATGGCATATTTGTATCACGGCAGAAATATGCTAATGATATTTTGAAGTGATTCAATATGGAATCGCTCAAATCAATTCGAACTCCTGTAGCAGAACGGTTGGAGCTGAAGAAAGAAGGAGATGGTGAACTGGTAAATCCCACTTATTTTAAAAGCATCGTTGGCAATTTAAGATATTTGACTTCCACAAGGCCGGATATTACTTATGGCGTGGGAATTATTAGTCGGTTCATGGAGAAACCATACCAATCACATTTGCAGGCAGCTAAAAGAATTCTACGGTATGTTGGTGGAACTTGTGATCATGGAATTTTATATTCTTATACTAACAATTTCAGTTTAGTGGGGTATACAGATAGTGATTAGGCAGGTGATACTGAAACGCGGAAGAGTACTTCCGGATATGCGTTCTTTCTTGGATCAGGAGTAATTTCTTGGTCCTCGAAAAAACAGCAAATTATTACACTTTCAACAACTGAAGCAGAATACATAGCAGTGGCTTCAGCAGCATGTCAAGCGATATGGCTTCATAGGATGCTTTCTGAGCTAATGCATGAACAAAAAGGTCCTACTAAAGTGATATGTGATAACAAGTCGACAATTGCATTAGCCAAAAATCCTGTGTTTCATGGCAGAAGCAAACACATTGACATCAAGTATCACTATATCCGTGAGCTGGTTAAAGAAGGTAAAATTGAACTTGATTTCTGTAGATCAGAAGACCAGGTTGCAGATATCTTGCCAAAACCATTGAAGGCGGATCCGTTCGAGAAACTGAAGATGATGTTCGGTGTTGTTGATTTTCAAAATCAATTTTAAGGGAGGCTGTTAGGAATTAAATAAAATAGATTTTGAAGGATACTGGATCTCTCTCTTACACACTTCTTAGCCGCAACTTTGGCAACAAGAAAAGATCAAGGAAGAAATCGAGAAGAATCAGGAGCCATCCAAGGAGAGGAAAATTTTCACTTTGATTATTTCCACTTTTATTTCCTTTACTTTGACTTGAAGGAAAAGGTACGACTGAAGAGGCGGTAGACTTGGCGGTAGAAAGCCCTATAAATATAGATGTAGTTCATTAGGGTTTTATATGCAGAGAGAGTGAGTTTAAGAAAAGTTAAGCTTGTATTAGTGGTGTGGATTTTTATAAAAGCCTACACAAGGCCTTTGAAAATTATTGTCTCTCTTTTGTATCATTCTCTCCCCACCAAATCCTCGAAAGCTATTTGTTATCCTTTTGGTTCCTACAGAAAGGCCGAACGTTCTGCTCATGAAAAAAAAAACCCAAAATACATCCAATTAGTAATGCTAACATGATAACATATATACACCACATGATATAGGGTTCCAAGGTAGTTAAATCAAACTCCATCAAATTGTCCATGAGAGAGAACCTATTGCGCATACCCTCATGGTTATCTCTGTGAAGGCAGTTCATCCTCTCCGCGGGAGGGCGGAGCGGCCCATCCCGCAATTCCGACAAGACAAGAATCCCTTTATTTTCTTCAATTGCGCTTGGTGTCGCGAAAGTAAGCGTCGCATTTTGCATTTGCAATGCGTAAAAAGAATAACAAGTCCGGCAGCCGTCGCCATCACTATTTCTTGGAACCAAATTTAGTTGCGCAAGAAGGGAAGCTAGACCGTCAAATTTGCATAAATAAACGTGCGAATGGTCCTGAGGTGACAAGCCAGTGAATGAACCGGGTCTGAACCGGTCATTACTTTGGATGGAGCGTGAAGTTTCCGAGGATTTTCTCTCAACGGTCGTTGCCTCGTCCTATCTATCATTGATTCTCGCGGGTCGTCCGCGTCTGCTCAGGCCATTGACTTCACATTCTCAAGTCAACGATCATTGGAGACTTTGGCCGGTGAGTGTCAATTTGGGGGACCATTTCGAGGGGCAAGGCCTTTGATCGAGCTTCAGATTAGCGACAAAAACAACGGATTGGACTAATCGCATTTCTTAATCAATTCGAATTTCGATGGATTTTTTTTCTGGGCACGATGTTGAATTGTATGCGTGGTCATTCGCTGGATCAACTCCATTGTGTGAATGGAATCCTTTTACCAAGTCCTAAACATGAGAATTATAGATGGTGGGGCTGAGAGGGGACATGATGTAAATGAATTGAATAACAAGAATAGAGCCAAAAATCAAAGACTCAATTAAAATGAAAAAGTGGGGTAACCCAATTCTGCGGAATTGAAATCCGGGATTGAACTTGTCATGGGAGTTATTCCATTTATTTAAGGGAAAACACCACCAAAAACCCTGAACTATGCCCATCGGGACAATTTTACCCTGAACTTTTTTTTGTACCATAAAAAACCCCAAACTATGTCCATTGAGACAATTTTACCCTGAACTTTTTATTGTGCCACGAAAAACCCTGAACTATGCCACTTGGGACACATTTACCCCAGACTTTTTAACTGAAGGGCATTTTCGTCTTTTCCTTTTTTTTCTTTTTCTTTTTTCTTTTTTTTTTCCTCTTCCCTCCGGCAGAGGGGAGCCGGCGACAGCCACCCTCGCCGGCGGCGACGTCTGGCCGCCGGCGAGGGTGGCCCACGCCGGGGAGGGTCGCCCCCGACCGGCCGAGGGCCGCCCCCGACCAGCCGAGGGCCGCCCTCGCCGGATCCGACGGGGGCGGCCCTCCCCCGACTCGGGCGACCCTCCCCCGCCAGATCCGGCGAGGGCAGCCCTCCCCGGCAACGGGCGAGGGTGGCCCCCGACGCCGGGGAGGGCCTCCCCAGCCAAATCCAGCAAGGGCGGCCGCCCCCGCCAGATCCGGCGAGGGCGACCCTCGCCCGACGCCGGGGAGGGCCGCCCCCGCCAGATCCGGCGAGGGCAGCCCTCGGCCGGTCAGGGGCGACCCTCCCCGGCTACGGCCACCCTCGCCAGCGGCCGGACGTCGCCGCCGGCGAGGCTGGCCGTAGCCGGCTCCCCTCTGCCAGAGGGAAGAGGAAAAAAAAAAAGAAAAAAGGAAAAAGGAAAAGACGAAAATGCCCTTCAGTTAAAAAGTCTGGGGTAAATATGTCCCAAGTGGCATAGTTCGGGATTTTTCATGGCACAATAAAAAGTTCAGGGTAAAATTGTCCCGAGTGACATAGTTTGAAGTTTTTTATAGCACAAAAAAAAATTTAGGATAAAATTGTCCCCAGTGGCATAGTTTTAGGTTTTTTATGGTACAAAAAAAAGTTCAGGGTAAAATTGTCCCGAGGGGCATAGTTCAGGATTTTTGGTGTCATTTTCCCTTTATTTAATGTTCAAGAAGTTTGACTTCTGACTACTATATGCCCAGCCTCGGTTTAAGTTATTGAATCTTCTTCCAAGGAGACGGTATAAATAGAGAGAGGTACCTCAGTTCCTCTTCAGCCCTCCTCCAACAATTTCTCTATCATTCTTCGAGCAAGTTGAAGAATTTCGAATTGCCCAAATTCCTAATCGAAGCAAGCACCATGAAGGTAATATATTGATGAGAAAATAAAGAATCGATTTATGTCGAATTCACCTTCTTGATTTTTTTCCCCTTATTTTGTTCTTCTTCTTTTTTTTTTTGCAGCAAAAGGTCGTGATTAAGGTGTCTATGAACAACCACGCTTCGGGATTTTTTTGTTTCAGCCCCCAGAGCCCTCACACCAAAGCTATGAGACTTGCGGGTGGCTTTCCAGGTGATTGTTTTAGGTGTTTTGAGATTGAGAACAGCAAGATGAAAAGAAGAAAAGAAGTTGTTCTGATTCGAAACTGATCCGTTTCCTTTGTTATTTTACTCTAGGAGTTCAATCCGTGGCGCTAGTTGGTGACCGAGACCAGATCGAGGTGAAAGGGGAGGTCGACGCGGTCAACCTCGCCAATTCCCTCAGGAAGAAGTTTGGGTCTGCAGATATCATGTCCGTGGACGAGGTCAAGAAAGAAGAGAGTGAAAAAAAGCCTGAAGAGGACGTGAAACCCATCCCGTGGCCATACCCACGCCATGAAATCGTCTACGTTCACCCCGAACCCTGGTGGTAGCGCCTATTGGATCGACAACCATCGATGATGACAGCTCATATAAATTTACAACATCAATGCGATGAGCTTATTTACACGAGAAGTTTTGAGATACATCGAGTTTGTTTGTAAGGTGAATCCGGAAAAAAAAAAAGAGGAAGTCCCATGTAGGAAAGATGTAAGGAAACTACTTGGTCTAAATATAAGGAAAAACAATTGATGATCCCATCAAGTCAACAGCAAGCCAGCTAAGCAAGTTTTGTTTACTATTTCACTAGTGAAACTTCGCTTCCGAAAGCAACTCGGGGAGATGTCCTTGAAGTCCATGCACCACGGGAGACACGCATGAACGAAGTCGCCTTCGATGCATAAACTAATGATTTACGACCGTTCCAAGAGGGAGATGATAAATTTTCACTGGCCATGATGTATTGGCTGGATTGACTAAATTACGAGATTAGTAGTCAATTCTAGGAAGCTTTTAGTTGGTGATGGTTGCATATTATTGTATGCTTTTTTGCTTGGTGTGAAACGAATCCCGTATGGTTAATGACCAAAAGAGACTTAAAGACTCCAATCAAGATCTAAGCCACCTAGATACACTCAATTTCTTGAACAATTGAAAAATTGGCTGTGTCCCCTCCATGGGAGAGAATGTCTTCCGTCCAATTTGTGATTGGTGTAGCCACGCAAGCGGGACTCTGATATGGCCCGCGAACAATGAAAAAGAAGAATCAAAACAGGGTTGATCGTAAAGGGGTCGCCCATCTTCTACAAGGTCATGGGCCATGAATTCGATTCCCGTCACAAACCGCGACATACTCAGTGTGGACAAACCTTTTAGCTACTAGTATTTTGGTTAGGCTGCGACAGTAATGAGGCAATTTTTGGACTTTCTAGTCCAAGTGGTGCAGAGTAGTAATAGCTGAAACTCGACAGGTGTGCGGCCCATTAGTAACCATTAGAGAGAGTTATTAAGCTAGTTGCATTAACAACTACAGTTTCGAGTATCTCAATATTTAGCACAGTTTTTAAGTGTTGCATCCAAGCAATTAGAGATGTTATTCATGCAAACATTGCTGTAAGACTTTTCTCCATCTATTGGAAACACAAAAATAAATAGGTGAAATTTTGCAATCAAACAATGCAAATGGTCATACAGAATTCTTTATAGCATAATTATTTATATGCCATAAAATTCTTTTCAAAAACTTTGTGATAGAAAGGCGGAATGTTCTGCTAATGAAACGAGAAAACCCAAAATACGTCCAATTAGGAAGGCTAACATAGTAACGTATAAACACCTTACGATATAGGGTTCGAAGGCAATTGAATCGATCCCCATGCTTACCTCGGCGAAGGCCGTTCATTTTTTCCCTGGGATGGCAGGGGCAAGTAGGTTTAGCAGCCCGTGCAGCAATTTTGATGAGCCAAAAATCCCTTTATTTTCTTCAATTTTGCTTAGGCTGCGAAAATAGGTGTTTGCGGGATAGCAAGTCAGTAGCGGTCACCATCACTATGTCAGGTAACCAAATTTTAGTTGCACAAGAAGAAAAGCTAAGTGAGATTTATAAGAACACTTCATACTATTCTAAAAATCTAAATTATTAAATAAAAATATAATTTATTATTTAAATATTGTAATACTCTCTTGATGCTTAATTTGATCTTTTACCTAGTGCTAAGCATAAAAATTTAATTGATGAGATAAATAGGAGTCTGAAAAGATTTGAACTTGAGACCCCCAGCTCTGATATCATGTGAGATTTTATGAGACCACTGTCAATTATTGTAAAAGCTTAAACTGTTAAATGAATATGTGGTTTATTATTTAAATATTATAATAAGGTAGAGGATCAAATTTGCATTGAAAAACGAGTTAAGAGGGTAAAAATCAGTATATCCAATATTTACCCCCCACGCGAATGTTTGATCAAAGAAATCATCAACAGTCGACCATCAAATTCAAGCCAGGAAACTGCGAATGCTCCTCTTTTTTCCTCTAGCTCCAAGTTCTAAGTAACACCCTTCTCGACTACCACCGTATCACAACATTTCCACGTATGACCAAATCGAGAGCTCTTTCTTCTCGAGTTTGGACTTCAAGGAAGTTTCATAAAAGGGAGCTTTTCTAAGCGTACGCATCAGGCGAGTGTGCTACACTCCGAATGACGAGCAGCTAAGGTGACAAACCAGTGATTGAACCCGGTTTGAATCAGTCATTTCTTTTGATAGAGCATGACCTTTCCCTTGACTCTCTCTTTAACGGTCCTTGCCTCGTCCTATTATCATTCCTTCTAGTCGGTCGTCTTCGTCTGCTCGTGCCATTGACTTCACATTCTCAAGTCCATGGCATTAAGTTAAATAGCAAGAGTAGAGCCAAAAATCAAAGAGTCGATGTTCAACAAGTTTGACTTCTGACTCCTATATGCCCCGCCTTTGTTTTGAAGTTAATTGAATCTTCTTCCAAGGAGATGATATAAATAAGGAGTGGTACCTCAGTTCCCTCTTCAGCACTCCTCCAGCAATTTCTCTATCATTCTTCGAGCAAGTTGAAGAATTTCGAATTGCCCAAATTCCTAATCGAAGCAAGCACCATGAAGGCAATATATTGATGAGAAAATCAAGAATCAATTTGTCGAACTCGCCTTCTGATTTTTTTCTTCCTTACTTTGTTTTTTTTTTTTTTGGTTGTTTTTGGCAGAAAAAGGTCGTGATTAAGGTGTCTATGAACAACCACGCCTCAAGATTTTTTTTGTTTCGGCCCCCAAAGCCCTCACTCCAAAGCTATGAGACTTGCGGGTGGCTTTCCAGGTGATTGTTTTAGGTGTTTTGAGATTGAGAACAGCAAAACACAAAGAAAAAAAAAGTTGTTTTGATTCGAAACTGATCCATTTTCTTTGTTGGTTTTACTCTAGGAGTTCAATCCGTGGCCTTGGTTGGTGATCGGGACCAGATCGAGGTGACCGGAGAGGTCGACTCGGTCAACCTCGCCAATTCCCTCAGGAAGAAGCTCGGGTCTGCAGAGATCATGTCCGTGGGCGAGGTCAAGAAAGAAGACGAGAGCAAAAACAAGGCTAAAGAGGACGCCAAGCCTATCCTATGGCCATACCCGCGCCAAGAAATCATCTATCTTCACCCTGACCCTTGGTGGTAGCGCCAATAGGATCGACAACCATCAACAATGGCCACTCATATAAATGTACAACATCGATGTGATAAGCTTATTTACATGAGAAGTTTTGAGAAGTGAATAAAAACAGTTTCTGATATTCACCGAGGTTGAACTTTTGTGATCGTACTGTGGCCAAGACCACTTCTCTCTTTTCTCCAACGTAACAGGAGTAGCATGCGTTCGTATCGATTGTGCTTTCTATATGAATTCTCTTTTCTTTAAGTTGGCAATATCTATCTTTTCTTCCGATACAGAATAGTTTATAGCATAATTATTTATATCCTATAAATCCTTTCATAACTTCTGCTAAAATGTTCATAACCTCAAAGTCTACCCAATTTATAATACTAATATGGTAACATATATACACCATACAAGATAAGATTTGATCCTCCAACTTAAAGAGATGGCACGTAATACCAAATTTGTTGACATGGCAGGTCAAAATCTGATGTAACATTATGTCAAAGTTTAAACCTATTTAGAACCCAACTACTCATCAGTTCTCAAAGATGACTCATCCTCTCTCCACTCTCAAATCATAATATGTATGAATTTTTAGCATATGTAACGCTAACTTGTGGCTAATATGGCGCCACGTCAGGAAAGGCAAAAAAAAAAGAAAAAAGAGAAAGGTAAAAAAATTTTAAAAAGAAAAAAAGCCAAAGCATCAAAGGGCCCTCATTTTTTAATATTCTGAACTTATGGCTCAAATAATCTTGATGAGTGTATATTTTTTTGAGGTACATTAGGTAAGATTCCGCCATTAGTGGGATGGTAGACCTGTTAAACGAGTGGGTCGAATTGGGTTTGGATCAAATCATAAATGGTCTGACCTAAATTGACCCACTAACCCATTTATGACTCATTTAAGCATAATATATCCGACCCGACCCATATTGTTAAAACACTTCCCTATCTAATTAAACTTAGGAAAAAAAAAGATTATATTCCTTTAATATTTTTTTTAAATCGAATTATTAATAATTTTTTTTTTAAATCGAATTATTAATAATTTTTATTTTATAAAAATCACGCTTACATATGGCCAATCAAGCCACCATCCGACGATGGTGGTGACCACGTGCGACAGCGCTGCCGTGCGAGCAAGAGAAAGAGCTGTTGTACGAGTGGTGGGAGTGAGACAACACGCTGTCATACGATGAGGAAGGTTTCTTCATTTTGATTTGAGAGCAGAGAGAAGATGAGTCATCTCTAAAGACTGAGAAGTAGTTGGGTTCTAAGTAAGTTTAAACTTTGACCCATTAACGATCCATGTATTTTAGTCTTTTTAATTTTAAATCCATTATAAGTACACCTATCAAAATGAGTCAGGCTTTATTTTTCAATCACCTATAATGGGTTTAAAACTAAAAAGACTAAAAGAAAGCGTGATCCATTTAATATTTAAATATGTCATAAATGGGTTATGCATCTATTTTGACATTTTGACAAGTATATGGGATCTTCAAGATCATTCTAAGCAAGTGATGTAGTGATTTGATAAATCAACCGTTTCACCATGCAAAGGAAGTCCTTGAAGACAAGTAAAAGAAAGATCGTTCTCTAAGAATTCCACAGTTTTTATTTGAATAGGTCTAAGTCAATGATATTTTTATGGTGCTTAACAGGCATGCTACCATTTATCGTTGTGTCGCAATTATGTCCAAACTTGACTTGTCAGCCGTATGGACTTATTATGCTAACACGGTCTTTGCTTGACGGGCGAGATGCATTGACTTATAATAGACTCATCACCTTTTTCTTGGTCTAATCTCTAATGTTTAAACCAAGTTTATCAAGTTCATCTCAAGAAATTACTTCTTTTCAGCTCAAAAGTTCATAATCCCAAAATAGGGAAACTTTTTAATTTAAAAAATACAAAATTTATCCATATTAGCATTAGTCACACCACATAGGATGGCCAATGGTCAAGCGGTGTCCATGTGAGTGATCTCTAGCCTAAATTGACTAAAATAACTAAATTGACTAGCCGTTAAAAAATTTAGAACTAAATTAGTAAGTTATCAAAAAGTTTAGGATAAATTAAAAGGTCTATGACTAAATTAACAAATTATCAAAAAGTTTATAAATAATTTGATATAATTAAAAAGTTTAGTATTGAATTAGTCGCTATAAATAGGCTGTGGGCTTTTTAGACAATAATCCCATCAACAAATCGATGATTGAACCTAGTTTCAATCTTTGACAATAAAAAAAAATTAATTTAGTTCAAATCAGTCATTACTTTGAATTGAGCAAGAACTTTCCGATGATTTTCTTTTAGCGGTCCTTGCCTTGTCCTATCCTATCATTCCTGCTCGCAAGTCGTCTACTCACCGCCTTGACTTCACATTTAAATTTTGACTTATAGCTACCATCTGCCCAGCCTTTGTTTTAAGTCATTGGCTCTTCTCCAAAGGAGAGGCTATAAATGGAGAGTTTCGTCCCTCAGGTCGTCTTCATCCTTCTCCAATATTTTCTCAAAATTCTTCGAGCAAATAGAAGAATTTAGATTTGCTTAAATTCCTAACAAGCAAGCATCATGAAGGTAATATGATGAAAAAATCATGAATTAGTTCCCTTTATGTTGCTTGCCAATTCGCCTTCTTGATCTGTTCTTTTAAATTTTCAATCTGATTTTTGGTTTGCAGCAAAAGCTCGTGATCAAGGTGTCGATGAACAACCACACCTCAGGATTTTATTGTTTTGGACCCCAAAGCCCTCACTCCAAAGCTTTGAAACTTGTGGGTGGCTTTCAACGTGATTGTTAGATTTTTTTTTTTATTATATCTCGATTACTATTTAGGTGTATCTTTTTTAGTGACTTATATTATGCGTTGCGAGATTGAGAATAATGGGGAAATAGAATCTCTTTTGATTCAAAATGGATCCATTTCCTTTGTTGGTTGCACTCTAGGAGTCCAATCTATGGCATTGGTGGGTGACCGAGACCAGATCGAGGTGACCGGAGATGTTGACGTGGCCAATCTCACCACTTTGCTTAGAAAGAAAGTCGGGCCCGCCGAAATAGTGACCGTAAGCAAGGCCGACGAGGAAGACAACAAAGAAAGCGAGGGCGAGGACAAGGCGGCACAGCCCATCTCGTGGTCGTACGTCGGCGGAGTCCCGCACCGTGAAGTCGCCTACGTCGTGGATCCATACCCAAGTTACAACGAACCCCGGTGCTCGATCATGTAGGATCGACATAGATTGACGATGATGATTTATATAAATGTACACCGTCGATGGTTCTTTTAATTCTTTTACACGAACAGTTTCAACAAATGAATAAAGATCGATTGCCCATTTTCCATTGAGATTGAACCTTGTGATGGTGCCATGACCCAGACAGCTAGTCCCTGATTTTAGCTAAGTTGGAGAATCTAATTCACATTTTCTCCCAGTGATTGCAATTTCTTGGGAAATCAATCTATGACGAAAACTGTTGTCTGGCAATGCCCATGACTTTCGAGCTTGGAACTCATTATACTGTCTGAGTATCGGGCGACTAGGGAAACGAAAGCAGTCTCGCATTCTGGTTCTACGTCGAGCATGAACGTGATCAAAATTTTCACAGGATCAAGTTTTCGAAGAGGGAACTTGAAAGAAATTGAAGTGACGAAAACGAAATTGATGCAGGCATGCTACGTTGTAATGTAATGCTATTGTTTAGATTGATGTGTATCTTGTACATGCTTTCAACCAAGAGCTGAGTGTTATAGAGACAACCATTGATGGGAGCAAATAAAAATTTGGCTATGGTTTTGCCTCGTTTTGGTGAAAATTCTCTCAATCGATTTCTAATTGCACATGATATATGGGGCATTAGGACCCCAATGGTTGTGGCGCTATAGGCACAAGAGTTGGGAGAGATATTGAGGGTTTGCCTCCACAATTCTTTTAGAAAAATTTATCTTCCCCTTTACGCTAGTCAAATCACAGAGTGACTCAAAAGCTTGTGCGGAAGCATAAAATTAGGGGTGTGCAAAAGAATTTGGAATCGGACCAGATCACCCAATAAGTAATCCGTTTCTTGACTGGAGCCAATGAGTACTGATACAATTTCAATTAAATGAAAAATCCTAAAATCCTAGGCTACTGATTAGTTTTTATGTTGGATAACTATCTGCTTTTGCCCATTCATAACAAGTTTGGTGAGTGTATTCTATTATTTACACGCATCCTAACATACTAATATTGTTGGTTCATTGACTCTAACTGGGAGTGTCTTTAATGAAGTAATTTAGTCGTGTAATTATTTGTTACATATTATAATGCTGACTCATAAAGCTTGGTGGGACTAATTCCATGAGCCCATTTAAGAAGTGAATCCAATCCAGTTCTCGATTCTAATTTTTCAAAATCAATCCTTAGTAGATAATTCCTTGATTTTTAATTTTAAGATGAAAATCACTCGTCCAGACCATGCTCATTCCTAATAAAAATGCCACAACATTTCAAGCAACTAAGAAAAATCCATGAACTCTTACTCGAGGGATAAAATTACCCATTGTTATGTTTTCTGCCCATGCGAGCCGACGTGGCATATGATAACGTGGCTAATAGGAACGCGTGCAAAGAAGCACTAACGCATGAATCCAGAGACGTCACGAACACGTCAACAGTTGCCAAATGACGTTGGTATTTCTTAAAATGCCGTCCTCTCTGATTCCTCTTAGTTGGGATAAAACTTCTTTGCATAAGTTTTAGAAGATCACTACAGCTCTTTTCTCTACCAATCTATTTCTCTAAAACGTCGTTGCTAGCCATGTCATGTGCCATTTCAATTTTTTTGGATGGAAATTTTAATGGTTTCCTTGGGTAGAAATTTGAGGTTTTTTTTTTTTTTTTATCATTTCAAAAGTCAAGACACGTTTGTCTTAGTAACAAAAGTCAAGGTGTTTTTGGAATTTGGCAATTTATTTTTAATCAAACATAAGACTCTATAGCTTTATTTTTTTTTATTTTTTTCCATCTTTATCTTATTCTAATTCTTTTTTGGTCAGTCTTTTTAGATTTTTTTTTTTAGTCGGTATTACTTTAATCTCACTCTCAAACTTTTGTTCTACCTCCTTACAGAGCATAGGAGTCAAAATCCACACCTGAAGCTAAATTGCTCCCACCTCAAATTCCCTTCCCATTTCCATATTAAAAGGGTAGCCACTGAGGTAAACTTTGATGGTTTCTTTTTCAAATATAATTCATGAAATCATGTTTTTGACTTTCCTCTTATCTCATAAGCATGGAAGTGTACTTTAACTTCTTCTTTTAAATCAATCTATTAATGTACCATTTATTAGTTTATAATATGAAATTCAAATTTAGGATGAGAAAATTGGATAATTATCGTATTATTTTCGGATATTATGATGCTCCTAACTTTGATGACATATGATTAAATTATAACAAAAAAAAATAACATTCTTTTCTGAAAGAGATTTGACAGCGTTGAAATAATTTTTTCCAGAAAATCTAATATATATAAATTTTAGTTTTTTTTCCACAGGGCTAAGATGTCCCCCGTAAGTGGTTGCCACTGTCACTTGCCAACTTTTTCTTTAATTTGCTTGTGTCGGGAAATTGCGTGTTACATTAGCCATGTGTAAAACTAATAATAAGTCAACCATAGTCACATCACTATTTTATTTAACCAAATTTAATTTCACAAATAAAAGCCTGAGGATCATATTACATAAATAGAATCAATTAGAGGGTGAGATCCGTGACTATACATACCCATGTATATGGATATATAGCCGTGTACTCAGTGATAATATAATTTCATTTCATATTGGAAAATCTCATATTGTTTTCTCCGGCATATTCCATATCGACCTCATGGGAATGTTATGGTTTGAGACATCATCAACAGTCAACCCTCCGATTTGTACCCGGAAAATGTGAATGCTTCTTTCTCTAGCTCACTAAGAAACAATTAAGTCAACAAACCGATGATTGAACCATGTTTCAAATCAGCCATTTACTTTGGATCGAGCATGAACTTTCCGATGATTTCCTCTTAACGGTCTTTGCCTTGTCCTATCCTATCATTCCTTCTGGCAGGTCGTCTGCTCACCCCCTTTGACTTCACATTTGAATTTTGACTTATGACTACCATCTGCCCAGCCTCTAGGTCATTGACTCTATAAAAAAAAGAGTTCTGTCCCTCAGTTCGTCTCCATCCTACTCCAATGTTTTCTCAAAATTCTTCCAACATATTGAAGGGTTCATAGTTGCTTAAATTCCCAACAAAGTAAGCAACATGAAGGCAATATGATGAAAAAAAACCGTGAATTAATTCGCCTTACGTCGCATACTAATTCATCTTCTTGATATGTTTTTACTTTCAATTTGATTTTTGTTTTGTAGCAAAAACTCGTGATGAAGGTGTCTATGAACAACCACACCTCGGGGTATTATTGTTTCGGCCCCCAAAGCCCTCACTCAAAAACTTTGAAACTTGCGGATGACTTTCGATTGAGAATAGTGGAGGACAAAAGAACCTCTTTTGATTCAAAAGCTATCTGTTTCCTTTGTTGGTTTCGCTCTAGGTGTTCAATCCGTGGCACCGGTGGGTGACCAAGACTGGATCTAGGTGATGGAAGATGTCAACGCGATTAACCTCACCAATTTGCTTAAGAAGAAAGTCGGGTCCGCAGAGATAGTGACTATGAGCAAGGCCAACGAGAAAGAAAAGAAGGAAAGTGAAAGCAAGGATAAGGTGGCACAACCCATCATGTGGTTGTAAGTTGGCGGAGTCTTCACCACGAAATTGCCTTTGTCATGGATCCATAGCCACGTTACAGCGAGCCCTCGTGCTCGATCATGTAGGATCGACAAGGATTGACAATGATGACCCATAAAAATATATGCCGTCAATGGTTTTTTTAATTCTTGTATACAAACAGTTATGAAAAATGAATGAGATCGATTGTCCATTTTCATTGAGATTGAAGTTTGCGACCGTGCTTTGATCAAGACTACTCCTCTCTGATTTTGACTATTGGATACATCTTCTTCCAAATGTTCGCAATTTCTAAGGGAATCAAGCTGTGGCACAAAAAACTTTGTCCGTCAATGTCTTGTGATGCTTGTGACTTTCAAGCTTGAAATGTACATGAAAATTATCCAAAAGTTATAAACCTATTGTACTTTTATCAATTCAATTTTTAAATCTGTTTTGCCAATAAAATCCTAAACATTTTTACATTTTGCTAATCAAGTCCATCCAACCAATTTTGTCTGGATTTATTGAAGTGGACAATTGAGAGGCTGACATAACATTTTTTTAATAATATGTTGAGGATATTTTAATAACTTTTTTTTTAAGTCATTGGCCCTGGGCAAGGGCATCATGGCCCTCACTAGCTTTGGGCGAGGGATGCGACACCCTCGCTACCCAAAGCAAGGATGCACGAGCCCTTGCCGACCTTGCTTGGGGCTGACAAGGGCCACCAAGCCCTCACTTGGCCAAATCTAGTGAGGGCATCGTAGCCTTTACTGATTCTATGCGAGGGCTCGCATGCCTTCACTTTGGCTTGCGAGGGTGACCCTCATCAGCCCTCTCTCAAAAATCCAAAAAAAAAAAAGGCAAAGAAAAGGAAAAAGAAAAAAGAAAAAAACCATAAAATTTTCAATAAAATATTAAAATATCATTAAGATATTATAACATCAGCCATCCATGTTAGCAAATTCTGGTCAATTTGTTGGATGGACTTAATTGGTAAATGGTGAAAAGGTTTAGGACTCAATTGATTGAAAAGGTTAGGATTAAATTAGTAAAAGTGCAATAGATTTAGGAATTATTAGACAATTTTTCCTTGAAATGCACTATACCAACGCGTCAGGTCTACTTGGCTCTAATTCCTCTACCATGGCATAAATATATTGGGCAGATCGATGTTCCTCCAAAGAAAAACAACTGACCTCGGTTTGAATCAGTCACTGATTACTTCTATGCAAGAATCTTCTCTTCGTCGTCTCCTGTGGCGGCTCTTGCCTTGTCTTCACATGTTCCTTCCCGTAGGTGGTCGTTTCACCTCACCCTCTCTGCATTCTCTCCTCATATTTCAAAGAAAATCAGAGAGACCGACGACAGCGACGGGGAGAATAACATAGAGCACAGAAGTTTCAATCAATCACTTCAAGGAAAAGGAGTGAATCAGGACAGTTGTAACATGGGACTAACAAAAAGATGCAAAATGAAAAGGGTTTCGTCTTCCAGACATGCATACGCATGGGGAACTCATGAAACTAGAGCAGAAAGAAAGGGCGAGAACATCAGATGGTGTCAAGTGAGGGGAGAAGATTGATGAAAAGGTGGCGCTGCGCGTTAGGCCTGCATGACTCCTCTGATGCCAACTAAGAAGAAGTCCAACATCCTCCCTCTTCTTTGGTCTCAACGATTGGAACCACATCCTTAGATGGCATTCAGGGAGCCAGGCAGATCGTATGCACCACTGCTTCATCGCTCACCTGCGATTAAACCTGCATGCTGCCCATCGTCCTCTTTCTCTCTCTCTCTCTCTCTCTCTCTCTCTACACTGGAGGACTCACTCAAAGGCAACGAACCGAAGGAATATCCTATAAATATCAGGCTAATGTAGTGTCGATCAAGCCTGCGTGTGAACCTCCTTATTTTCTTCATGAGATTTGGAGTAAACATCACCTCTTACGTGATGGGTTATATTCACAATAAAAATTTCAACGATGTCATTTAAGTCACATATAGACGACAAACATTCAAGGCGGAGATTGGGAGTGGTTGGACCACACGGGCGGGCGGCAGATCAAGAAAGCTCCTGTTTGCCCTAGATTGACCACGCAATAATAATATGGTCGCTGGCCCCCGCATCTATATGACCGAACTAGAGACTAACGTATTTCCAAAGTTGTAGCCCAAAAAAAACTGCCATTATTAGAGTGTGGCATTGGCCTTTTCTGTAGCTAGGGATGCAACTATGTGGCCACCATTGACGGACATCTGTCCCGTTTTCTCTATCATTTATTATGGCTTGAATTATGAATTCGATCACTTGTTTATTTATCTGTTGTTTTGTTGGCTGAAAGTGTCGGTATTGATTGGATTAAACATGGTGGCAAGCGGGAAATGGGGTTGAAGGGAAAGTGGAAAAGTGCTACGATGAGAAATTATTTGATCCGTGTTTCAGATGAAATGAACCTGAAACGTTGAATTTGGTTAAATCAATGGACGGATCCATCCGGACCCATCAATTTTAGCAGTCTAGATTTATTTGAATACATGTATGAGTTTGTGGAATGGTTACTCGTATTGATAAGAGGGTGCATATGCTATTAACTCTCGTGTCTTCTGGATAATCATGCATCTTTCCTTTGACAGAATGGTACTGCTCTAACTGGTAGAACACAAGTTTCCCTTTCTTGTTCCGAATGATGCAATTATTCAGAGCTCTTTGAGAATTCGATATAGTGCTCGCGGCACCATCCCACTCGAATTGCCATGAGCAATAGGCAATTATTAAAACATCACATTCTTGGAGGCAATCCCAAATACCAAGTTGTCTTAAAATAGGATCGCGTAATTGATTCAAACTCTAATATAGAGCGAGACAGACATTATTGTGGCACTCAAGTCGATATGCCACAAACGACGGGTAATTATTAAAGCCTTACATTTTTGGAGGCTGCCCCCAAATACCAAGTTGTCTCCAAATCAAATAGCGTAAGTCTAAAATTCGAACTCAAATGTGAAGCGAGAATGAGACGAGCACACTTAAATCTTGCCATTAAAGCAAACCCAATCCATCTAGGACCATCCTCTTTTACCCATGCATCTACCTAACTTGACAATTCCGGCACATCGCCCATTTCACAAACATAATGACATTAACTCACCTTCGCACGACAACATCATTTGCTACTTTTTGTCGGGATTGACTCTAAGTGAAACACTATCGAATGATGCTTCCAAATTGTAGGAACTATGTAGCTAGGGCTTTGTGGATGGAGTCTAACAGCAAGGGCCTATCTTGAGACCCCGGCCCACTTCTTGTCCCAAGGTTGATTCATTGATAGGGCTGGATTTTCCACTCTGGCCCAACCTATAGGCCCATGCTTGCTTTTCTGGACCGGACAAGGTTTAATTGAGTTATGATCATCATGCTCTCAGCAAGAGCCCAATGTAAGCATTATGGGCATTTTGTGTTTCAATTTGCTTTTCTTTTGTAGTTGGCCTAGTGATAAAGGGATTCCTATCTTCCATAACATCACAAGTCCGAGTCATGTAACAAGCGCACCTTTGAACGGCAGATGCCGCAAATGGCAAGTCTACATGTACGAGTAACTAGCCTCTAGTTGTGCACTTAGTAAATAGATATAAACAGAATTTGCATAATATCCTGATCTTTTTAGGCATGCATACTACTTGATATTTGGCCATGGTATCTTCAATAAGATCACAAAAAGAATTCAAGGCACAATGAGTCGCGGTCTAATTTACATCATGCAGACATGACTGACTCCAATTTCGTGTCCCAAACTTAAGGCAAATTACATTTTATCCCCCAAACTTTTTGTATAGTGGCAAGTTGGCTCCTAACGTTCAATTTTGGCAATTTACACCATGACTTGTTGAAATTGATTGCCATGTTCCCATTATGTTGACTCCAACCAAATTTTACTTTCAACTTTAATAACATGATCACACGTTACGTGTGATCACGTTATTAGTCATTCAACTTTAATAACATGATCACACGTTACGTGTGATCACGTTATTAGTCATGGAGGATAATCAATAATATATCGTCTATCTATGCGAAAACAAATGGAAAAACGGCTCAAAAACAAATATATTTCAATATTGTATTTCAACTTCACTCTAGCATTGATGGCAATGATTATGCACTCTCACATGCAACATATTTCTCTAAGTGCCATTATTCTTTATATGTATATAATTTAGGGGTGTCAATGGGTCGAGGCAGGTCAAGTTTTTATGTTATTCAACCCGACCCAAAGTGTAAGGGTCACTTGTTCTGACCTGACTTCACCCGACCCAAAACACAAAAGAGTCAAAGCAAAAACCGAGTTGGGT
Source organism: Corymbia citriodora subsp. variegata (assembly GCA_014858505.1). Classification (NCBI taxonomy): domain Eukaryota; kingdom Viridiplantae; phylum Streptophyta; class Magnoliopsida; order Myrtales; family Myrtaceae; genus Corymbia; species Corymbia citriodora. Next base: position 19,359,111 of record CM026420.1, on the reverse strand, counting down.
CAGGTCAAGTTTCGAGTTTTCTTTGAACATCAAACAAGCACTTGGACTTTGATATTAAAGGCTGAATCTGCTGGCCAGAATCCATATCCGCTAACCAACGCACTCAAGAGCGCTACCAAATGAGGACTCGTGAAGCACACAATTCTCCATAGGCATCTTGCCAAAACATCGCAAGGCTTCTTCAAATCTTTCATGATGCGCATAACCCGATAGCATCAAATTCCACGAGCATTGGTCAGGTTCTAGCATTGACCTAAATATCTTTCCTGCTTCATCAAGAGACCCCAATTTGATCAGCCCGCCTAGGATGGCGTTCCACGTGAGGATGGCGTTCCACGTGAAGGTGTTCTTCGCGGGCATTCTATCAAACACCCGCATCTCTTGTAAACGTCGATGAGCCAATTCTCGATAAAGACCTCAGTGGAGAACCAGGACTTGACAGTCTAAGCATGGACGGAGCACATGTCGCGTGCCAACTTGGAAAGGTCATAGCCATCCAGGAGCTTAGCGAATGGGGTCATGTGACAAAGGTCTCCATCGCCCACCAGAGCAATGACAATGACAATCCCCATCAACCGTCCAAAGACACAATCTTTCCACTCTCATAGGTACCCAGATTCAAATAGCTCTGTCAAAACACAGGTCAAGCAACGATTTATTAGCGCTCTCTCTCTCTCCAAAGCACCGATCTATATGAAGAAATCATCAGAAAAACCCAAAAAAGAGAGTTATCTATCGCGGCTTCTTACCTAGAGAGAAGAGGCAGAGGATAGAAGCGAGTGGCAATTGGGGAGGGCACAAGGGACAAGAAGAGACCAAGGAGATTCAACAAGGAGGAAGAGCCGTTGACGGCGCTGAAGTCGACGAGGAGGAGAAGGTGGAGACGTCACGGGCTCCGAAGTTGTTTAGGTGGGTGTATTTAGGTTAAAGCTTTTATTGTGTTTGGGTGGAACAACGTGTTGCCCCTAACCTAACCCAAAATATGTATTCCGGCTATGTTTATAATTGTTATCCGAATAGTATTAAAACTCGAAATACGTACTATATTATTTCATGTTCAGATCGGGTCGGGTCGAGTCGAATGGGTTTTTTGGATATCCCTAATGTACTTATATGATTAATTTTCCCTTAATCAATCTCATATTGTCATGTGGTTAGAGCTCCAATAAAATTTAGTCAAAGCCATCACTAAGGGGCATACTACAACCGACTTCAAAAATTCAGGTGACAGATTACAAAAATCGAAATTGCAGGGACCAATTTGCAATGACCCTAAGAAATAGGGCGCAGCATGTAACTTGCCCCAAAACTTATCCTATATTGCTAATTAGAACAGATTGAATTTGAATCCTAACATGATGAGAAGCAACTGAGGTTGGAGTGTACCCATGGCGAAAGAAAAGTCCAATGGCAAGGAGCACAATTTCATCAGTCAAATGAGAATGATCTAGTTCACTCCATATGCTTCATCGAGTGCAACGCACAGTTTCCTTCCACTAAGGAGATCTCCTTGAAATTCGTGAAGACTAAACAACCCAATAAATTGTTTGTTGAATATTTCGAGCCTCATCTTATTCGAGAAAGCTAATTCCCCATCAACTGTCTTTTCCAAAAATTGTTCAATTGATATTAATAGCCATCGTGTCTGAATCAAGTCGAGGTCGATCGTGTGACTTCCTTAGGACTCTGTAGTATCCTTAGCCTGATTTACAAGACTAAAAAAGTTCAGTGTAACATACACTTAAAGTGCTTACATACTCAATCTTGATTATGGACAACTTTTTTAGGGTAAAAGCAAACAAAAGTCCTAAATCATATTTACTATGATATATTTACCTCAAAAAAATTTATAATATTAAAAACTTCAAACTTATATCTATATAATATATTTATCCTAAACTTTTACAATCCAATAAATTTATTCTAAAATTCTTCTTTTGACATTAAAAATTCAAACTTCCATCGATACGACACATTTATTTCCATTATAACTAAAGTTGAGGATTTTTTTTACGTTATAGAAAAGTTTAACGCTAATATGTCACGCTCAATGGGTAAAATTTCGGTTTTTTTTTTTTCACTTTTTCCTCTCTTTTTTTATGCTTATCTACTCAATCTCGACGATCGTACGATCATCGCGGCACCAATTGGGTTGATGCTCAGTCGAGTCCATTCCAACAGCAGAAGCTCGCCTAGGAAGATTATAAAAATCATAGGAAAACGACACGTGCCGCCACGTGGTATTTTTTATTGATTTCATTGGCCTTTAATCAATCATTCATCATTAACTCTACACGATTCGTCTTCAAAGGCTGCTTTCCAAAGCCAACGGTGCTCGTGGGCTCCAACCATCATATCACGTGAATCCCATCTCTCTCTCAATCACGATCGGGAGCTATCAAAATATCGACGGAAAAGATATGAGAAATTCCAATTAATAAAAAAAAAAGGAAATTCAACGGTGCCGGTTCCTTCCCGTGGCAGATAGAGAATTCTACGAGTCTTACCCCCAAAATAAATATAAAAAGAAAAGAGAGAAAAAAGAGGGAGAGAAATTATAAAATTACGAAATAAAAGGGGAAAAAAAAGGAGGAGGAAAAAGGAAAAGGAGTCGACAGGTGCATGTGACCCCACCGCAATCTCCCACCGTCAATTCGCATCCACTAAATTGATATCTCTCTCTCTCTCCTTCGCTAGATTTTTCTTTTATTTTTTTCTCAGGCCTAGGAAAAATAAAATAACGGCACGTGCATCGCAGCCCATTATTTAATGAAATGTCTAGACTGCCCTTGCATGGCCAAAGTGGAGCCAATTAGAGTCTGCATGACAACGTTTCTGTTCCCGGAAGCAGTTTTTACTCAGAATTTTTTTTTTCTGTTCCCGAGAACAGTTTCTAAGCATTTAAAAGCGTTTGGCAACTGAAAAAAAAAATTTCTGGGAACAAAAATGCGTTTAGTAAAAATTTACAATCTTTTATTCTTTTAATTTTCTTTTTTCTTTTTTCTTTTTTCTTTTTCTTTTTTTTTCTTCCCTGTTGGCCGCCGCCTCGCCTTGCCCAGCCGCCACCGGCGAGGCTCGAGCCTCGCCCAGATCTACGAGGCCGAGCCTCACCGGTGGCCAGGCGAGGCAAGGCTCACCAGTGGCAATCGGGCGAGGCTCGGCCTCTCCTCGCCGATGGCCAGGCGAGGCGAGGCGAGCGAGGGTCGCCCGGCCAGGCGCCGCTTGGGCAAGGCCGGGCGAGGCTCTGCCTCACCCAGATCTACGAGGCTCGCTCGGCCTAGTGCCGCCTGGGCGAGGTCGAGCCTCGCCCGACGACGGCAATAGGGCGACAATGGGGCGGCTGAGGGGTGGGAGAAGGAAGAGGAAGATGAAGAAGAAGAAAATGAAAGAGAAAGAAAAAAGGAAAAAAAAAAGTGTTTCTTGAAATTATTCCCGGGAACAAGAAACAACTTTTTTTTGTTTCTGAATTCTACTCCAAATCTATTTTAGGGAACAAATTTGTTCCCGGGAACAAAAAATTTACCAAACGCGTTTCTGTTTTAGGGAACAAAAGAACAGAAACAGCTGTTTCCAGGAACGTTACCATACGGACTCTTATTATCGTACATGAAGAGCATGTTGACATGGGAACGAAACGTTTCAGCGTATTACATACAAGGGATTCATCGAATCGAATCGAATCGACTACCGGAAATAGCTTTTGTTAGAATTCCCACATGACTCGGTACATTTCAATAGGAAAAAAAATTACGAAATGATTTAGAGCATCTCATAAATAAAACCAAACCAAATCGAACCAATTGGAGTTTGCAAAAAAAGCATTTGTCAAGATTGGGTTTGATTCGGTTGGAGCTATTCTTTATTCTTTTACTTTGCTCTTTAGTTTTTCCTAATTTCATGAGCTTAAATCCACTAAAAGCAATTGGGAAAGAGAACCGATTCCACAGGAAGACCAAACTTTTTACTTTTAACAACTCATAAGCTCACTCATAAAAATAATTTTAACAAAAAAGAAAGGCTACATCATGTATAAAATAGGATATGATAACAAAAATTATTATAATGCCTAGGAAAATAACAGAAATGGTTCTTAAAATTTGGCACATTATCTAGCATAGTGTCTAATATTTTTAATTTATTCAATATAATCCCTAAAAATTAAATATGCAACTCAATCTATGAATTTTTAATTTATTCAATATAGTCATTGAAATTTTCTGTACATATTCAATTTTGTCAATGAACTATATAAACATATTCCATATTGTCTCTAATCTTGAATTAATGGAAGACCAATTTTGAACATCTTCATTTAATTCAAAAACTACATTGAACACATATTAAAAATCTACGAACTATACTGCGCAAATTAAATGTTCAAGAGCCACATTGTGCATTGATTTAAGCAAGGATCATATTATTCATTGAGTTGAAATTCATGAACTGTCTCATAATCTCTTTGATTCAATTTATGTATTATTTTAAGAGAGAATACTCTTAAATTAAATCAAACTATTTGATGAAAATACATGAGCGGGGGAAAGAGCTTCAAATCCCGAGGGGACAATTCCGTAAAATCAACTCCGCTCCGCTCCTTTGCGAGCGGGAGCAGGAAAACTACAAATCCCGAGGGCCCATCAGATCATCAACTCCCCTCTTCGCCTGATCTCCATCCTCCTTCCTCCACAAAAATCTCACTCTCACTCTCACTCTCTCTCTCTCTCTCTCTCTCTCTCTCTCTACACTCCACAGAGTTCACAGACTCAGTTCCACCACCTCTCGCCTCGACGTCGGCGGTGGCGATGGCGAGCATGGCCGCGGTGGGGGCGATCAGGGTCCCCTCTTCCTCCTCCTCCTCCTCTCCGGCGTCTTCCGAGTCCCGCCGGGGCGCCTCCGCGCTGTCGTTCGCCTCCTCGCAGGTCGCCGGCGACAAGATCGCCTCGGCCTCGGCCTCCGCCGCTGCTTACAGGAGCGTGCGGAGAGCTCCGGTCGTCGTGTCTCCCAGAGCCGTCTCCGATTCCAGGAACTCGCAGACGTGCCTTGACCCGGACGCCAGCCGCGTTAGTTCTCTTCTTCTTCCCGTCTTCTAGTGCTTCTCCTCTTCTCTGGCATTGGAAGGATTCGATGTGAAAATGATCCGATGCGCGAAAATCTAGTGATAAATGCGATGCCTCTGATTGAAATTCGATGCCACTAGACGGTTGACGCGATTCCGGTTGAATTGCTTATTTTAGAATCTTTTACGGTACAAGTTGACGCCTAATGATATGAACTTCAAGTGCCAATGCAAAAAGCGATCATTTCTTTATAATCATTGTAGGATTTTTTTTCCCTTGCTAGTTACGTGTGTAGTGGTGCCGTTAGTGCCTGGTTTTCTGCGTATGGTCTTTGGAATACAGCTTGGTGGAGGTGTCGCGAAGTGCTTAGCTCGCGGTGGGATTTCAAAGCAACTTTTGGATCGTATTTTGGGTGTTCGACTTCGTTAAGCGTAATTCATCGGGTAGACATCGAGGAGATATCTTGATATCAATCATTTTCACAGTTCTTTAGTTCTTCTTGTATTTTTGCGATTTTATTTATTTTTGGATTGCTAGTTGGAACTGCATACTCCTCGCTGTTGCGAGGAAAATGAATCGAAGAGGTTTCATCTAACTTTGGAAGCTTTGTCTGTGATGTGGTTCTCTAGAGTGTTCTTGGAATTATACTGGGAGGTGGGGCTGGGACTCGTCTTTACCCCCTGACTAAGAAGAGAGCAAAACCCGCTGTGCCATTGGGAGCAAATTACAGGCTGATTGACATTCCTGTGAGCAATTGCTTGAATAGCAACGTATCAAAGATTTATGTCCTCACGCAGTTCAATTCTGCATCTCTCAACCGTCACCTTTCTCGGGCATATGCCAGCAACATGGGTGGTTACAAAAATGAAGGTTTTGTTGAAGTTCTTGCTGCTCAGCAGAGCCCGGAGAACCCTAACTGGTTTCAGGTAATTAGAACAACCGTCGTAACCTTATTTGGCTGAATCTTTTGTTTCAAATTGAGTCGTTCAATCTTTAATGACTAATTAATGGAAGATCCTCTTCTGCAAACATCTGATCAATGTCTCTGGAGCCGCTGGTCTAATTAAATTGACATAGCTGTGACTGAGTTGTTCACATTTAATGTTTAATTGGCTCAAGAAAGTTTGGTTCATTGTTGCTGGAGTCATTGGACTACTTAATTGACGTAGCTGGCCGGTTGGCAGCATGAGGGCAAATGTTATTAATATGCTTAAGCTTTTCGAGAAAATGGTCCTCATCACTGAAAATGATTTATTGATGCCTGATAACAGGGCACTGCCGATGCTGTCAGACAGTACTTGTGGCTGTTTGAGGAGCATGATGTTTTGGAGTTCCTTATTCTCGCTGGGGACCATTTGTACAGAATGGATTATGAGAGATTTATTCAAGCCCATAGAGAAACTGATGCTGACATCACTGTGGCTGCACTTCCAATGGACGAAAAACGTGCCACTGCATTTGGTTTGATGAAGATAGATGAAGAAGGACGTATCATTGAATTTGCTGAGAAGCCCAAGGGAGAGCAACTAAAAGCCATGAAGGTTAATTCTTCTCTCATTGATCTCTGCGTCATCTTTCTCTGCTAGTGACAAAGGAAATGCTTTGGTTTCTATGGTTTCAGTTCTTTTTAGTTACCTTGTTTTCCTTTTGTAGGTTGACACAACTATCTTAGGTCTTGACGATGAGAGAGCAAAGGAGATGCCATTCATTGCGAGCATGGGTATATACGTTATTAGCAAAGATGTGATGCTCAATCTTCTCCGAGACAAGTTTCCTGGAGCAAATGACTTTGGAAGTGAAGTCATTCCCGGTGCAACTTCCATTGGGATGAGAGTGAGTGTTATAACATCTACTTCTTGTCAAATCAACCTGGATAGTTTCACCTTCAAACTGGTCCTTATTTTCTTTAGCAACGATGTGACATTTTGGAATTGCAGTGCAGTATGAATTTTTTTAACTTCCATTTTCATCCACTCCCTTTCACATTACTCCTTTCAACGAGTTCTTCGATCATATTTTTTTTTCTGCTTTTGCAGGTGCAAGCTTACTTGTATGATGGATATTGGGAAGATATTGGTACAATTGAGGCATTCTATAATGCAAACCTAGGGATCACTAAGAAGCCAGTGCCGGATTTCAGGTGGTTCATGTTCTAAACTCTCAGTTGATGATCATTCCAAAAAAAATTACAGATTACCTTTCTGAGTTCTGCACATTACTGGATTTTCTTGACAGATCACTGTATGGACTATGACTTGACACCAATGTATTCGTTCTGCAGTTTTTATGATCGTTCATCTCCAATCTACACCCAACCACGGTATCTGCCTCCCTCCAAGATGCTAGATGCTGATGTGACAGACAGTGTTATTGGTGAAGGATGTGTTATTAAGGTACCTTCCTCAAGCCATTGGTCTTCTGAATTTGCTGACAATACATGACATTTTGTCCTGTGAGTAGTGCAGAAGAAAAAAGATGAATCATTCAATTATTACCTTTCCATGTACTTGAAATGCAGAACTGCAAGATCCACCATTCGGTAATAGGACTTCGATCATGCGTTTCAGAGGGTGCAATAATAGAAGACACCTTATTAATGGGAGCAGATTATTATGAGGTAATCATCACCCTTGAATGATTGAGGTTTTCTCAGTTAAGCTCTGCGCTTAGATATACTCATCATTCTCCCATTATGGCGTGGTATTTTGGTGCATATTTGACTTGTTTCCCCATCTCTTCTTGCTCCAGACGGATGCTGATAGGAGATTTCTGGCTGCCAAGGGCAGTGTCCCAATCGGTATTGGCAAGAATTCACACATTAAGAGAGCAATTATCGACAAAAATGCCCGCATAGGGGACAATGTGAAGGTAGGCTTGCATTCCAATCACCGTTCTTTTGTTTCTTCGATTTCACTGTGATTGACTAGTTCGACCATGATCACTTAGCATGAAACTGTTCTTGTGACCTTTTTTCTCCTTGCATTTTGGAGGCTAACTGGTATTGCTTTATGGTCCAGATCATTAACAGCGATGACGTTCAAGAAGCTGCAAGAGAAACAGATGGATACTTCATAAAGAGTGGGATTGTCACAATTATCAAGGATGCTTTGGTTCCCAGCGGAACCGTGATTTAGAAACTCTCCAATTGCAATCTAGCAAAAGCTTTGCATTGAGAAAGCGATGCAACTGGAAGTCTTTATCTCTTTACAGTAGCTTCATGGTTCTCCCACTACAACTATGATGTATATCTCAGCGCAACCGGATGTAACTAATAGAGGAAGAGAGGACTTGAATACTTTACGCTGTAAAGGTCTTTTTCCTTAATAAGTCAGGTAAGCAAGTGTGTGACAATCTGCAATATTTCGTTTTAGCATTTTGCGTTATTCAACTGGGCGGAAATCACCCCCAGGATTGTCATCATTTCTGTTTAGTTCATCGGAAAAAAGTTGAAGATAGTGACTACATGCCTGGAATTGATGAGAGATCTCCTTTCAGAGGATTTTAAGACTAAAGAGGATAAGTAGTCCGCATCGTGCATCGGCAAGCAATCTCTGACTCCTGTTCATTCTAGGGGAACGGAACTGAAATGATTCCTACAATTTTAGCGGGATATCATTTCCTGTCCGAGTCCAGATAAAACATATAAACTACTCGATCCAATCTGACCATTTTTCATGTACATGATTATAAGACCTGTGAGATTCCCACTTTAAATCTGAAGATAAAAGAATCCTCGAACTCTTGTTACTTCTATGAGAATTTAAGAAACGCCTAACTAGAATAGCGTCAGAAGTCATGACGCCATTTCTATAACGGCCGCAGCAAAACGAGTTTCCTTTGCAAATGACTGAACATTAGCTCGTCATTCGTCACATGGGAGCTCACTTATGTACAAATGCTGCCGTCCAGAGCTACGGGAGAGGCTTTCCCCACCAAAAGCCTACTAAATCCTCATGGAGAGAGTGGAGGGTGGAAGAAGATAGCAGCAAAATACTAGCGTCTACCGAGTGACTTTTGCCCTCTTCAAAAACCATTGACTGATATCACTATCTTTTGGCAGCGATGTTCTTCCATTTATCCTTGAGATCAACAGGTGTGCGACTTGGATTGAAAACACGACAACCATATTCCAAAATTTTCCTCCAGGGGATATTCTTGTTCGCATTGCTTGAGAATAACTGCACTCCTTCCTGCAGCATATCGTTTCATATGAATCAAATTCAAAAATCACCAAGATACACTTTCTAGTATCTCAAGCTCAACAAAAGCCTTTAATAGCAAATTCTATTCTATAAGAACAAGAGTAACTCAATCAGAACAATGAAAGAAGTCAAAAAGAAATACTAGAAGGACAATGAAATTTGGATAGCGCATAACAAAAGGCTATTCGGGGGAACTGAAAATTTTGTTGCCGTCTTTTTTCAGTCTTCTATTCATCCGCGGTCATCTTGCTCTGATTTTGCCTAGTCTTAGCGTCACTTTTGGCACTTGTTTGTATTTTCTTTCTCTTGTAATTTCTAAAAAAAAAAAAAAAAGCCTTCACTAGTGAAGGAAAGGAAATAGGTTGATTGAACAAAGTTGCCAATTGGTGAATCGCTATGCCCAAAAGGAGGAAACATCCAACAATTCACTAGAGACTACAGTTCAATCTATTTGAAATGGAGTTATGGCTTTCTATGTATAGATATATCTGTGGATATACATTGTGCACGCAAGCTAGCTAAAATCAAAGAGAATTTAAAGGACTTAGCGGATCCTTATATCATATCATCATCACTTTGAAGACTAAACATGTTTACTTTTTCCAAATTTTATGAGCATAGCTGAGGATTAGGCCATTTTTAAAGGAAATACATGGAACTTGAAAAGATACAAACAAGAAAAGGACTATATGACAAGAAAAACTTGCCTTTAGGATCTCCTCCTCTTCAGGTGACCATCTTAATCTGCGCTTTACATTGGGAAGTGGTGGCTTCGGTCTGCATTTATAAAAACAGTAACACACCCCATAAATCCAGTTTGTTGCTACCATTTTGAAACGATGAATTTTATAATTCAGTGAAATTTCTCAAGTTAATCAAAATCACTCACAATTTCCTGGGAGACTGTCGTTGTCGTCTTGACTTTTCAGCAAGAGTGGCTCTCCTCCTTTCATCATGGGAATCTTTCTGGTTTGTCATACTGATGCCTGGTTCAAAGGAACCTTTTCTTGGTAAAACAACCTCATCCACTGGTGCCTTGCCTTGAGGTTTTGCACTTGGAGAATGTCCATTGTTCACGGGACCACCCTCCACATCAGAATCACATACTTCATCTCCCATATTTGCTTCTGGGTTCACATCAGTGGCAAAATCTCCTTGAATTGAAGACACCGTAGCATCACTTGATTGGACCTTCTTCCGTTTTCGTTTCTTACTTAGCCCATGACTTCTGCGAATACTTTTACGATGCCTTTTTCCTTCAGAAAATTTAGACGGTACAGCATCCTCAGCTGCCTCAGCTGCCACTTCTTTTGAAGGATGATCATCAGCCGTCTCTGCTTTCTCTTGATTAAAAACTTCCTTGCAGTGGTTATCAGTGGCTTCTCTTGATTCCTCTTCTTGTAACCCTTCTTCATGGACTAAATTTCTCTGACCAGGGACACTAGGAGCTGATGTATCTATTTGATTTTCAACCAGAGCTTCATCTTTACTGTAGACTGAATTAACAGGATCAGATTGATGTTGCCCTTCGTAGTCTTCTTTACTCACATCATCATGGCAATGGTCATCTCCTAGAGATGGAGATGGATTGAGGTCTTTCTCCTTATCCTCCCCACCTTTCTGCTCCTTCTGCTCCTTATCAACTACCCCAGTGTCAAGAAATTTGGATAAAGCCTCTTTGCGCAACATAGCTTTTCTTCTCAATTCATGAACCTTAGCCACCACTCTTTTGTATGAACAATAAGGGCAATAGAAGTCCCCCAAAAAATCGAATTGAGGTTTGCAGCTCAGGCACTTCTCATGGATAGCAATTGGGCAGCTAGGCTCAGTACAGACTAGCAATTGGCCATGTCCATTGCATGTTAAACAAGTCCTCTTTTCCAATATATGAATATCCATACTTTCTTGACTAGAAAGATTTCGTAAGCCTCCGTTTTGGGATTTCTCAACAGGTAAAATCTCCACTGGGTCTGTACCAGGAACCTCTTCTCCATGCTGCTCAACTCGGTTGTTACATTCATTTGTGCCGGGCACATCATCCTCTTTGTTGGCTACATTCTCTTGACAGCATGGAGTTCTTGACTGAGAAACAAACCATACATATCAGTCACAAGACATAGCATCTAGCCACATTGTCACTTACTGAAATTTCAAGAGCATTTTTAATCATATGCAAACTTTAAACATACAATTCAAACCAATAGCTTTAGTCCTCAACATTGGCAAAAATGAAAGGCACAAATACTTTTAGCAAAGTAACAAGAACACCCAGGGGGCGCTAGCCAATCGCAAGTAAGTCAAAGACAGGGCAAGCCCCTTTAACAGAACACATATAATGACCAAACGCATCCCACATTACAAACTCACACACCAGGCCAAATAATATAGTTGACTAATAACAAACGTTTTGAGCCATCGCTCGTTATTCTAAACAAAGACTCATCTCCTCCAAGTCATGCTTCACCCCTCAAAACTTGTAGAGAACAGCCAGAGGAATGAGGCTGAAACCAACAGCCCTAGAACCACCACGCCTTGACCAGTTCGGAACGCAAAAAAGAAGTGGATCACCCTTTTCGCCTCAAATTCATGCAAGCAGAACCCAATTGAGAAAAGCCGCAAAATGGCTCCAACCGCCCCCCTCAAAAGAGCACGATTTCGCATACTTTCGCACTTAAACGTCTCGCATCAAAAATTGCATCTCCCCATTCATCAACCAATACTCTCCATCCATAATCACGTCCTAACCTCCGATTTCAACCACATCGAAGGAGACAACAACAATAAACAACAGCAACAGCAGCAGCAGCAATAACAATCACCATCCACGCAAAAGAAGAGAGGCAAAAGAACATTCAGGGGACTGAGAGGACGGCTCGAAGCGGAAACGCAGTGCACATCCCAAGAACTACTAGAAGCTCCCCTACCAATCGCGCCCATCGGAAAGATTCGCACAGCAGCTGACTAACGGAAACGAAACCCTAACCTGATCAGGGGGAGGCGCCGGCGTCGGGGAGGTGGCGGCGGAGGGCTCCGGGAGAGATTCCCTCCGTGTCTTGACCCTCATTTCCGGCGCAGCATCCGATTCACTCGCGCTCCGGCGACGGAATTCGAAGGCGCTATGGGTTCGAACTTCCCACCTGCATCGCTCGGACTGTCGGAAAGTTTGATTTTTTTTTTCCAATAGATCCCGTGTATATTGAAAGAGGCCACGACGCCGTTTGTTTTGTTATACATAAATTTTTCTTTTGGGTAAAATTATCAAAGAGCTGTTTTTATTATAAAAAAAAGCCGTTTAGATGATTATGGATAAAATTAGCTATTTTAAAAATAAACAAAATTTTGGTGAGGGACAAAAATTTACAAATTCTATGACGCATTCGTATCATAATGTCAAGGCTAGATGTTTCCAGTTTAAGGAAAATATGTGACGAGGCAAAATATTAAATTAGCTTTCTCTTAATATAAGTTTCAAAGGATGGCATTGTGAATTGCGTCTTCATCATTAGTTGTGCCATGCACCATTTTAGATTGGACATGTAATCCTTAGAGCTAGGTATGTAGATTAGTTCGGCACAACAATTGATCTTGTCCAATCATGGCCATCATCACGAGGAGAGCACTCCCAACCAAGTAGAAAAAACCATTCTTGCCTTTAGAGATTCTCTAAAATGATAATTATCTCATTTTTGGATTTTTAACAATACACCCTAACGTTACTCATGAACTATTCGTATCATTATGCATTATTGGGAAAAATTGGACCATGACACTCTCCCTCACCCAATTTCTACAACCCCTTGTTGTAGATTATTTTATCACTTTCTCATGTTCTATTAGCTATCGTTACCACTCTCTTGGAAATTATGAGGGTGGCAAATGCTCACCCAAAAGAATGGGTCACTCCAATCAATCAAAGTCATTTGCACATTTCTAAGTGCTCTTTCATTTGAATATGACAACACAACTACTGCTCGATGTGATTGTCCTCTTTGAGCAAGTGATGATTGCCCGCTAACCGTCCTATGAGCAACAATGATCGCCTCATTAATCACACCGACCATGAGTGAGATAGATCATAATCCCACTCAAATCATTTTTGACTTGCAAAAGAATAGAAAAAAGAAAAGGCATTGCATCGACATGAGATACTTTCTTGCAATTTTACTTTACCTCTAAAAATATTCAAACACGAAGGGAGTGACACAAGAGGAAAGAGGCACAAATTTATCATTTGTGATTGAAATTAAATTTGATATGAGATATCCTCGTCTTTATATACAACTAAATTAGTTATCGAAAGCCTTATATAATATCGAAATAAGATACGAATTGAATTATTTGAAGATAAACTTGAATTGAACTTTTAAATCCATATTTTACGCACACACATATGTATATCATCGTTGTCCGTTGATTATGAAATTATCCAGGCAAATAAAGTTCGAACATATATTATAAAAAAAAAAGGTAAAAAAAGAAAAAGAAAGAAGGAGTCAAAAGGAGAGGTAATGGGAGCCATCGTAATCCGACCAAAAACAAAAAAGAGCCATCGTGCCACGTCACCTAATCAAATCCACGTCAGCAACTGGCCAGCCACCAGCCAGCCAGCCAATGCTCCACCCAAATTCTCAAACCCTAGAAAAAAAAAAAAAAACCAGCAGCAGTTTTTGTCGCTACTTTTTCCCGAGCTCGAGTGTGCGTCCGCTCTGAAGATTCTTCTTCTTCTTCAACCTAACGATCGTTCCAACTGCTTCAACAAGCCGACGAGCAGTGAGGAGGCGAGCGCGATTCCGATTCGAATCCGAATCCCGAAATCGCCGCCCATTGATTCGATCGCGACGTCGCCTCTCCTTCCCCGCATTACAGCCCCTTCTTTTTCCTTCTCATGAAACTGCCTCTCCTCCGAAGATGGTTAGCATTCGCCGTCCGATGCGCCTCTCCTTTTGGCTTGTGTTTTAGCTCCGATCGGTCAGGTCCTAGGGGTCTCGTCGTTCATTTGGTGTCCTTGTTAGTCTGGTGATGGTAGATGATTTCAGTCGGATCCAGTAAAGTGGGAGTTGATTGTTCGAGGTTGTCGTCTAGGTTTATGAGCTAAAGATTCGATCTTTACGGGATTGGAGTCGACTGGTTCATTGTGATTATTAGATTAGGCACTTGAAGTTACTGGATCAATTTTTAGCCTGAGGAAGTCCGTTTTGATTTGATGGTGTGGCTGCGATGATTTTTGGTGGGTGTCTGATTGCTTTGAAATTGGTTTTGTGCGTAGAGTGGCCGGATAGGAGGAGGAAGGGAGAGGCCTCGGAGGCTTGAGGATAGGAGCTCCACGCTTGAGGATAGGAGCTCCACGGGGCAGAGCAGTGCGCCTCCGTCTAGACATCTGTGGGTCGGGAATTTATCTCACTCCATTTCGGAAGGCGACCTCCTCCGTCCATTCCTGCGGTATGGAGAGCTTGAGAGTGTTGCTTTTCAACCGGGACGTAGCTATGCTTTCATTAACTTCAAAATTGACGAGGGAGCAATTGCTGCCCTGAAAGCGCTCCAAGGCTTTTCTCTTGCTGGCAGTCCACTTAGAATTGAGTTTGCAAAGGTGGTTAGTCTTGCCCCAAACCTTTGTCACTCTTTTAAACTTCAAGCAAATTGTTGTGTAGTCGTATTTATGACTGTGTATCTAAGTATTTGTTTTCAATCAATCAAATGGTTTCATTGCCTAAAGACCACTAGGTGTCTCAATTTCTTTCACAAATGCTTATCAAGAATCTGTCCCAACAATATCGTCACAAATCAACAGCATCTCTAAAATCTAACATGTTGACCTAATCCACATATTGCGTATCTCAAGAGGTTTGCTCCATTACAAATCATGAAAAGAAAGTGTTGCATTTTTTAAAGTACATTTGATTACAGGTCGAAATTGTTAATGATCTCCATTCCATCACTCAATTACAGGAGAAAGGGAAATTTGATCAGATGCACGGTGCATAGATGTTAACTGACAACAATGAAATTTTGGTTGTTCTTGCTTATAAGTGGAATGAAAAGTGCAGCACAACATGCTAAAAATGTGCTTTTACTTCCATTAAAGTTATCAATGTCAGCACAACATGCATATAGCTCCAATTAGAAGACCAAGAAGAATCTTGGGAAGAAATATGAGAAGCACAACATATTAATTAGTAAAAACTTTTGTCGAGCTATGACTTTCACCCATATTGGCCTAAGGATAATGAGACGTTATGCAAAATGTTAGGAGAATCACCTTTGGAAGTGTTTGAAGCAAAAACTTGTCTTCCCATGTTCACACATGGTTTAAATAGTGATATGATTATCTTTTGTTCTCGATCAAAGGTTAACCATCTGTGATCTGCTTATACATGCACCCATTTTTCATTCAAAAAGAACCTCATTTGAACTGCTACTTATACATTTGTGGTACGTTAACTGATAATGTCCTGTCAGGGGATCTTTTGTTTTTTTGGACAATTGAACCATTACGATAGAAATATGGCTAGTCTCTGTATAAAGGCTTTGCGCTAGATACAGATGCAAAAAAGGATTTGCAGCAAGTGCAGAAACCTCCACTTGACATAAATGAGGTAGGAATCAAAACCAATCCAAACTGAAACATAATCAACTCCAGCATTGAGGATAATGAACTTTGCTGCATCTGCTAATGGTTCTTGTCCGTCATAAACTCTTCCATTTGTTTGTGGCCATCTATTTGGCGTAATGATTACTAGTAAAGGCTTACTAATTCTTTTATCAAGTTTTAAACTCTTGACCTTCTCCAGAAAGAAAGAAGTTTTATCAGACTCAAGAGTGACCCAGCCTACACTACAACAATGACAAACAACAAAACAATAAATTAAGCCTTATTTCACTAATTGGGATTGGCAATGTGAATGCTTTAATGACATTGTGTTGAAATTTATATAAAGTTTTCTGTAACATTGGTGAGAAATAAATTTCAACTGTTATTAAAATTGAAGGCCAACAATATGAGCCCAAATTGAATAAAAGGATCATCCACTCAATCACCAGTGTTCTTGCATGAGCAACAATGTAAACAATCGGGATTGGACATTAGAACCGGGGTTTATGGAATGAAATAACTGCTTTCTTTTATTGACTTTCACTTCGTTTTGAGGACCTTAAAGAATATAGCAGAAAAATGGGAGACATACTTTGAAGGAACATAGTGGGTGGAAAAAAAAAAATCAAGTGTTCAGTCAGAATCCAGATAGCAACCAAAGCAAAATAAAAAGAGACAAATGGAGCTGTAGTATGTAGTGTATAAGCTGGGTAATCCTATTGAAGTAATATCAATTGTCACGTATGCAGGTCAGAAACAAAAATATGGATCCAGTATACATTTAGCAGTTCAAGTTGTAAACTTTCAGTAAAGCACCACAGTTGACTGGAAAAGAATTATCCACTCAAGGATATTCCTGAGATCAAGTAATCTGGATTTCTGTGAGCATCTGTAGATGGTGTCATCATCATATATAATCACCAATTATGTCACTCACTCAAGTTCTTAATGCCAAAACTCAGTGAGTTTATCACTTTGCAAATGAACCGTAAGTGGCTCCGCAACAATAAAAAGCACCAAAATTCCAAGCATGCAAGGGAGATTGAGATATCCAAAATAACTGTAGCCAAACAGCATGGATTAAGAAACCTGCACTGCCTCTCCAATATTTTCATCCAATTAGTTGCAAGTGTGCTCCAGTCCTAGTGGCGCATTAAGGTGGTTCAATATTATCAATGATTGACATAAGTGATAAAAATAGAGTTTTTCCAGTCCATTGAACTTATTATTCACATGGTAGGTCAACTTGAGCTATATTTGACTTCATGATTTCGTTATCCAGCTGGAAGAAAAAGTCATTGAAATCTTAAGATATACCATATGCTGTTACAGTTCCTACATACATTGCCTACATAAAATAATTATGCTGCCACCGATGACGCATTACTCTGTTAACTTATGGAATTTTTACCAGTCACCGAATATATGCAGTGCGGAATGTGATAAAATACAATGCAAAAGTTTTGTGAGAGCCCATTTCATACTTTCTCTTAATGAATTGGACCAGTGCAATTTCTGGCAATTTAGTTCCCTCATTTGTTAATCAAGACTTGAAATTCTGTAGCCAATTGTCATAACAAAGCGAGTTTACTATGTTCAAATCTTTTTCAGACTATAATCTGGACTTTCACGAGCAGTCCAAGTTAAATGCTCTTTCCTTGTTATTGAAACATGTCAGCATATCATTCTATTCCAAATTTTATCAACAGGTATTGGTCATTTCATTACTAAGGAAATATTCCAGTATCTATATTTAATTTATATAAAAAACCTTAAGCTCTTATTTATAGATATAATTTCTTTACACTCTCTTTACACATGAGCCAAACCCTAATGTGATATGCTAGATGTTAACATGACCATTGTAACATAACTTTAAAGGATACAATGATTTTTAAACAAACTCGACAATAAAATCCAGGAATAGAAAGTCAGAATATGTTTGTGTACGTATATGTAAATGTATATGTACATGTATGTCAGGATTTGGAATCATTACTGTGTTCATATTTGCAAAAGTTTAAACTTATACTGTAGTGTGTTTTTTTTTTTTTTTTGACAATCCAGAACACCTATCATTGGCATGTAGTATATCTGCATTCACAATATGTATTCAAAAAGATAAGAGAATAATGGGCACTGATCAGAGTTGCCATCCAAATGCTTTATTGTATTTGTGGTTGAAGTGGCATAGTTGTTGATTGAATGTTAACTCGCGTTTTAACGAAGTTAAAAAGGTACATGAAGCAGCTTATCGAACAATAAAAAGTGGTTTTTGTGTGAACAGGAGGCATTTAGCTAAACTAATATAAGGATTACTCTCTTAAACTTCTAGATGATTACCCAATTTCTAAATGAGCCGGTAAATGCACTTCCACTGTATTAAAGACTTGGACTTTTAAGGGGTTGGATAGAGGTTTTTAGGTGTTCCAGGAGGACCAGGGCACTCATCCATCAAACCAACAACAGAGCACAAAATGCCATGTATGTCACTGGCTTCTGCCAAAAAAAAGTCATCCACCCATACTGTTGTTCTGTGATATGTTCAGTCGATGGATGGATGGATGTTCGCAGGAGGACCTAAAAACTTATTGAGCTTGGGAGCCTCAACTACCTAACTTTGGAACTGAATGCTCAAGAGTCGTATTTTTCAATATTTTTTGCATCTCATCAGCCAAAGGGAATCAGGTTACTTGTGAAGAACTAGTAAGAACATTCTTAGTGAAACATCTATTATATGGACCGTTTTAGTTTCTTAGAGTTGCTTACAAGATAAGGTGTGCTATTTTCAAGCCTAATAGGCTCTACATGTGTGCAAGGGTGTGTCTTACATGTGATCAGATGGAGTAATGAAGGGAATAGCACTTAGTTGTGATTCTAGATCACTACTGCCTTATTGATCATGTATCATTTTTGAGGGATCACAACACATTGGCATTGCTCATGGCCTAGTCTCAGCTTATGTAGTTGGATGGTTTAATCCTGTTTGGATGCAACAGCCGGTTTAAGTTATTGCCTTTCTATGTTGATTATAGATGTCTCTATGCGAATGGTTTACCGTCTCTGATTTTGACATCTGTTGATTGCTTACTCTTTTAAACCAAGCTTTTCCAAGGGGATCCTGTTTTGACCCTTTGTCGTGAGTGTAGTACGAGATCAGTATTACCTTTTTGACTCCATGTTTGGTGCTAGAGGGAAGGCGTCCTGTATTTATCCTTCCAATTTTGACATTCTAATGCAATGAGATGCTGGTTGTCATTATATAGCAATATACTGTGGGGATTGTTCTTTCGCTGTATTGAAACATCTATTTTTCTAAATAACGAGTCCTAGATAGAAATAGTTCATTTGTGGTAAGGAAACTTGTGACTTCCAACTCTTTTGAGCTTCATTATGATGGTCTCTTCAACTTTCAAAAATGATGACAGCAACCAACCAGCCAACCACCAGCTACTACCCAAGCCCCTTCTTTAAGAGGGGATGGCAATATTTGTGTCCTATCGTGTATCACGTCCCCTGTAAAATTCATATGGCCAAGACTGTACTCTGCCTATGTGCATGCATTACTATCATCAGGCAGAACAAAAGTATGCAGACTTCATGTGTTATTTAGGTGTGGACAAGGCAACTTTTTTTCCAATATTGATACGAATGTTACACACTGGACAGAAACTTTTTAAATGTTTAAGCTGGAGAAAAAGAAGATAGAACACTTTTTATTGAACCACTGTTGCATTAGTTTAATGGACTTATGCACTTTCTATATTTGAATGGTTATGAATTGGAACTCCAATTGCATTTTGAAAGTGAATGCAGCAATGGAAGATAATTGTCAAGAAGGCCCCTGGGCTTGCATTTCTCTCTTTTGACTAAAACCATATGGGACATTTTTTTCAATGTTGAAACTATCTTAAACAAGTGTCCGAGATCTCTAATAAGATAAGGATGGAAAGCACATCAACGAAAATTGATCTAACGAATTGAAGCTTTTTCTGACTGATTCTGCTGAACTTTCTTGTCTTTCTGGAAGTCTTATTTCCAAAACCTAGGGTCTTATTTATAAGTTGGCATAATGCCATTGCTGAATTTGTTTAAGTTCATAAGTTTTTCTTCTTAAGTCACCGGGTGCTCTTCCCTTGTTCTTGAACAAAGATGCATTTCCTGTTCTTTCTTTTGGTGGTCCATGGAAAATTATCCCAGTTGTGATCAGTATGTATCATTACGAACTTGGTAGTGATTATTTAAGACAATGCCTTTTGGGTTTATTCACTGAGGATGTCAGAGCAAGACATCTAGAGAGGCCCCTTATTAAATGACTGAAAGCAAGATATCTGGCATAAGTGCACTGCTGAACTTTTGTTCGAATTAGTCACAATCTCAAAGCTGTTTTTTAATGGGAAAAGTCGGTATCTTTGCTGTAGTTATCATTGATTGTTCTGTAGCAGAAGCTGGATACTTGGTTTATATGATCCTCTGTTGCTTGTTGTCTGACGAATTTAAGCTATAGATTTCATGGGATGGATTTTGGAAGTGTCGCTTTCCTCTAACTCAGGTGTTCTAATGAATCTGTATCAGTCTTCAGATGACACGTTGATTTATGCGCTGCAATCTTCTAGGTTGATATTCATTTTTGTGCAGAAGTAGTCATATGAGATTATTGTTAAGAATCTTTGATGAATATCTGTCCCATGTTCCACTGCTTATAATATAGAAGTTCAGGGTTTGTAACAATTAAGGTCGGGTTACACGTATGGCCCGCAAGTTAATTGTAGGTGTACCAGAGAGTTGTGTTGCATACTTACTAGATCCTTAATTGTAGAGTAGAGTCCCTGTCCCTGATGAATACCTTATCATGGTCTGCATGAAGACAAAAAAAAAAAATACTTGTTCTCTAGCATTTATTGCAGATGTTGCTGCGAGTGTTGCAGAATGAGAATATAATGGTATTTGAGAAGGATACCTTTGGAATTAAGTGATTCAAGAAGAGGTCTGTCAAGTCTCATCAAATTTTGAGCTGGTTTGGAAATGGAAAACTGTGATGTGCTCTAGCAAGTATGCAACACAACTCTATGGTAGGCCTATGTGTCATAAGGGTGAGAAACCATTGTAGGACAGGTATGGAAACTGTATCAAATTACCTTATATATATGTCCCTGGTGAAGGACACGATACTGGATAGGATGCATTGACATGGAGGTTATGTTGGAAAAACCTTTGTGCTATTGATGTTCTACTACAGTGGACAGATGGTCAATTCACTTTTAGCAGTAGAAGAACCAATAACCACACTGTTTATCTGGCAAAATGTCTGAGTTTGTAATATTAATTCATGTCCTCCAGCCAAGGAAAAGGAAAAAAGAACCATCTCAATTTTGTTTTCCAAGTTTGCTTTTACACTCCTGGTGAGTAAGATGTCTGTCAAATTCGAAGTGTCCCAACAACTCACATTGCGGTTAGCATTATCATGCCGTATTTAATGTTACTAGCTGTACTCTCTACAGAAATAGTCTCACCTTCAGTGTCATGCAAATTCTCAAGCAATTCCTTGGTGTTACCCTTTGGAAACTTGTTGAGACTTTCAGCATTCTTTCCTCTGGAAAAGACTGACGAGAATTTCTCCATTTGATGCAATTAAATAAAAAGGAACGGATGTTCCTTCTGATTACACATGCTTCCTTATTTCTTCTTTTGAACAGTTTTTTCTCTATTGACACCTTACAAAAATTCAAACTGATGTATGAGCTAAAGATGAGAAAGGTAGAACTAATATCTCATTTGATAGTCTTTTTTCTTTTCTTACTTGATACTTTTCCTGGCTGGTCAATAGAAGATCAACTTATTCAAGGTAGTATCTTTCAGTTCTTCAGGGTAGTTAAAAAACAGCACTTGCTTCTTCAGAAAGTCTGGTGATATGTGTCTTGATTGTATTTGTTCCTCCATTGGCTCTCTCATTCAGTTTCAAAGTTTTTATTTGCTATTGCAACACAATAATCCTTTTTACAACGGATGTCACTTGTTCAATTTTTGGTTTTATATTCTAGTGGCAAAGAGTTATGTTTAATTTCCTTCTGACTTGACATCATCTTCTTATCTCAGGAAAAGTCCTCTGTCTCGTCACACAATGAGGAGTATTTTGAAAATCATAGTGAACAATGCCCTTCGTCGAGGGAACCTCCTCTCTTGCGAAAGGACTCTAGGGTTCGCCATGCTAGTCCTGATCCATTTCATCCAGATAGACACAAGATGAATGATAAAGCTGCAGAACCTAGTGAGGTTTTATGGATAGGATTTCCAGCTTCGTTGAAGGTGGATGAAACAATATTAAGAAAGGCCTTCTCGCCATTTGGTGAGATTGAGAAGATCACCACGTTTCCAGGGCGCACTTATGCCTTTGTTCGGTTTATAAATTTAATATCTGCTTGCAGGGCAAAAGAAACTCTCCAAGGAAAGTTATTCGGAAATCCCCGTGTGCATATATGTTTTGCAAAGAATGAATCAGGTTCATCCAGTGGTGGAAGGAGCTCAATAAGTGGTCCTCTCTCCCCCCGTTACCAATCCAATGGTCACCATGGATCTTCGGAGAGCTTTTGGCACGATATGGACAATGCTAGCTTATCTGGAAATCCTAATGTCAGGTCTCCTCGTACTTTCACAGACTTGGATTCTGAAGGTCATGATGGTTATGAATTCAGTAGAAAGGGTAATTTGAGGAGGAGTGGTTTTAGTTCCCTGGAGCATAGGAGATTTGGAGAAGAGGAGTCTGAATTGAGGTCATCACATAGTGTGTATGAATTCCGTGGCAGTCCAAAGAGAGATTGGGATGCTCACCTGCCATATCCTACTCAAGGATTTTCTCAAACGGGTGCCATTTATGAAGATCAATGGGACATACAGGAGGAAGTCGACATCCTTCATGGGCCAAAGAGACTGAAGAGTGATGCTTATCCTCCTGACAATGAGCTACCAGAGTTTCAACTCGCTGATTTAAGACGTGAGAATCAAGTTTTTTCTCATGTATTATCAGACTCTGTTCGATCTGACTCATATGGCATCGAATACGAGCAAATGGTTAGGAGTGACCATCCAAGAGTCTCTTATGAAAATATCCAGATAGGATCTGGTTCACTGCCAACGGTTAATGTTGAGAGTAAAAGAATTACTCCAGAGATTAAACAGTCTTCAATGAAAGAGTGGAAATGGGAAGGTACCATAGCGAAGGGAGGATCTCCTGTATGTCGTGCTCGATGCTTTCCTGTGGGAAAAGTGCTTGACTTCTTGCTGTAAGTGTCTTAATCTGTATTAGTGCCATACTGATTTTAGGGGGTAATGCCATGGTTTCTTCAACTGCCCATGCACTGCCTAACGTTTGCAATTTGGATCCCACTTTAGTAGAATGATGGCTTGAGATTGGCAACCATTACATGGCATGCATATTATTATGGGTTAATACTATGAAAAACCTTAAATTGATACACCTGTAACAAATTTACCCCAAACTAATTTTTGACCATCAAAAACTCCAACTGGTATACTTGTAACAAATTCACCCCCAATTAGTTTTCATTAAGTTTTACTTTCAAATTGCTGAATTAGGTGACACGTGATAGTTGATAGGTGTACCGATTTAGAACTTTACCTTCTATTTGTGACAAGTATTATAATTTGTGGTTTTTTGTGGTATTAATCCAATTTAAAAATAATAATTGAGTACAAATTTGTCATAAATGTATCAATTTGGGGTTTTTAGTAGTCAAAAAATTAGTTTTTGGTGAATTTGTCACATGTGTACCTGTTTTGGATTTTATGTGGTTAAAAAATTAATTTGTGGTTTTCTCACATAGGTGTACCAGTTTGAGATTTTTCGTGGTATCAACTCTATTATTATTGGGTCTTGAAGTCTATGTTTTCAATACCGTTTGTCTTTTAGTTGCCTTTTAGTTGCCTTTTAAATTCAATTGCGCTTATTATTTGAGAATTTGTGGTCCCTACTAATTTTCTGATTACACCCCTGAAAGAAATGAATAAATTTCAGAAATTTTTGGCAAATCCAAAGAAGATTTTTCTGTACGCTTATCACAAAATATTTCTCTATCTTCTCTAAATTATATGATCTCATTTTCCTGAAGCAAATTCATCTAAAAATAGTGTTATATTTAGATATTCTGCTTAATGAATAAAAGAGAAACCTTCCCGAGAGTTATCTCACTGATCAAAATTGCATTCTGCCTTTTGCGAAATGTGGTTAAGGAGCTAAACAAGCATAGTCAGCCAGTTATGTTTTTTCCTAGATAAGAAGCTCATACATTGTCTTTCTCAGTCAATGACGTCTACTTTGTGAAATTTTTACGCTGCTAGGAGACGGACCCCCTGAAGTATTTTGGGGCTCCTGCACTCTTGCCCCTTAACCCAAAATCACCCTAAGTACTCTAAAGGAATTGCTGTCAATTTTCTGTTATGTGTTCTCACTGCATCTCAAATCTTAATTAATATTCTCGTAATGCAGGCCTAAATTCTTGGATTGCACAGCTAGGACTGGTCTTGAGATGCTTGCAAAGCATTATTATCAAGCATCTGCTACTTGGGTCATCTTTTTTGTCCCTGGAACTGATGCTGATATTGGGTTCTATAATGAGTTTATGCATTATCTGGAGGAGAAGCAGCGAGCAGCTGTTGCTAAGTTAGATGAGAGAAACACTTTGTTTCTTGTGCCTCCGTCTGACTTCTCGGAAAAGGTACTAAAAGTACCTGGAAAATTAAGTATTTCTGGTGTTGTACTGAGATTAGAGCAACCTGGTTCCAAATTTGGCACTGTTTACCACCCGGATGAGCTCAAAGACCCAAAATCAGTGCCCTTTCCTGGGGATTCTTCATATCTAAAGCCATCAACACCTTCAGGGACACAATTTCTAGAAACAAGTAAACTGGGGCCTGGGAATCGATATCTTGCCATTGATGCTGCTCCTGTTCCATCTGTTCCATTTTCAATACCACTGAATCCTGGAACTAGTAAATATGACACTCACAGTGAGGACAGGGATGAATATCTGCCCCAGCAACAAAATCTTCTGCAATCAAACTTGCACTATCTAGCAACCTCATCAGGTACAAGAAGTGCACAATCGCAACTTCCAAGCAGCGCAGTTGATTCTATACCAAGGATGGTGCAAATGAGTGCAAACTCTGGACGTCCTTTATCTGGAAATAACAATATGCCTGTTCGGGAAAGGGAAACCCGGGTTCAATCATCAACTCCTCTTCCTAGCCTACAACCAGAACAACTTTCTCAGTTGGCATCTCTTCTTGGACAACAGAGGCAATCTGGAAGTGTTCAAAACATTTCTGGAGGAAAATCAGATGGTTATGGTTCCCAGCATGTGATGACGACTTCTTCTGAGCTTCCGGTGTCTCATTTTGGTGAAGTCCAGCCATTCCACCACCAGCAACATCCACAACATCTATTAAATCTATCTGCTGCCTCGAAAGAAGTTCAGGCTGGAGCTCAGGGGAGTCAACAGGTGTCTACTGCTGGCTTGCAAGAAGCTGAAGCAGATCCCCAGAAACGTCTCCAAGCAACGCTGCAGCTTGCAGCTGCTCTTCTTCAGCAGATCCAACAAGGCAACAAAGGTTCTTAGATAGGCAGACACGTATCTAGGTGGCTTAAATACTGTTCAGCTAAGGACATGGAAGGGATGATGAAACAGTATGTGTGGCAATAATGCAGGATACATCGTTACTAAGTATAGGTTTCCCCTGGGTAGTTTTAAATTGTCAATATGCTGTAACTTCTTGCGGTGATAATTATGTGCTCTCTTTTTTGCTCGACTGACAAGATGCGGGTTTAGTAAGTTATAAGTCTGTTCATTTTGGTCCTTTTAGCTCTCAATTCATCTGGTTTAATCTTGTTAATATTCTCCGCCTTCGACCTGTTCCTTCCTTTGATTGGTCATCATAGTAAAACTCAATTTCACCAGATCTGTTTCTGTGCCTTAAAGAGATAAAAGACAGCACTCCGGAGTCTGAGAGTCTCAATACCTTGGATTCATATGAATTTATAAGAAATGATGCACAAATCAAATGAGCTAGGCGTGTTTTCCCTTTTGTCCTGCTGATGCTTGGCAGAGTTTTAACAATGGCTTTTAATGGTCACCAGTACTGTTCATTATGCAAAAAGTAGATCATCACGCAACGACCAGAAAATGAACCTTTATTGACGTAAAAAGTTTGTGATAATTGGACGATGACATATGATACAAGCTTTTAATCTCATACGGAAGAACCTTCTAAAAGCTTGGGCTCTATAGTGTGGTCCTGTACACTGCTAAAATGAACAAATGAAATGACAGATTCGCCAAAAAATTGACACCCCAGGGTGGTATAATATCTACACATAGAAGTAGCTCGATGAATCTGCAGCATTTGCCGTGTCTCTGCAGAGTATTGATCGAGCTTCAGTCACTGAGCGAGGCGGTTCAAGATCCTTTTCTTGAAGGGCATTTCCTAGTAATCGTTGCATCTGAGAGGCAAATGTATCGTCCAATATCTGCAACGTAGAAAGGAAAGTAAGAAGAACATCATAAGAATGTCGAATAGCCCTTCCTTTAGAACACAGACGTTGTCAAAGATATTCAATATGTACTACCCGTTTGAGCAATTACACATGGGAATTAAGAAAAAGTCTATGTTTTGTACCCAGTGAAAATTTTCCAGCAATTTGGCAATGGCATACATATATAGGATCTGAATATAGATAAAGGCACGTACCACGAGAGCATAATAAGATCCATTATACCACACTCGATTTTCTTTCCTGCCCTCGAGAAACTTCAAAACAATCTGGCATGGCAGCACCATAATATATAATAGTATAAGCATAGTTCACATCTAATTTATTATAAAATTGTTTAAAACATTGATATCGAGTATAATGTGCTAACCTGCCCCATCCTGTCCCATAGCCCACGACATGTTGTGACAAATATTTGACTCGAGAAGACCTCATGTAAGTTCGTTATTGAGTCAATGAGTTGTGAACTCAGCATCTGCATTCTTTCACGGATCTCAACCTCTCCATCTTCCTCCTTTGTTTCTTCCAGAATCCTTTTCAATCGTGTACTACGGTTTTCTTGCATCTATACAAAAGCATTAGTTTAGTATCTAATAGGAGCCTAAAGATTCTCAAATCAATTGTAGCCATTCTCAAATTTTTGTCTTTCAGGATTTTATTTGTAATTAAACAAACTACTTCATCTTCAGGGAAGTGACAGCCACTTACATTGCTGACAAGCTTTCCTACTGTCGCTTGCAGATAGTTCTTGTATTTTGTTCTCAATAGAACTGTGATTCCATTCATCTGCTCTCCAAATGGGGACTTCTTATCTCCAGTCACAGGTAAATAGGATGCCCAACACTTCAACATGTCCTCCACTCTACAGTGTAGAACATCTAGTATTCTCTTTATGGTGTTCAGGAATATTCCCAACTGAAAAAAGAACCACATTCCAATCTTTCAGCCTAATAGTGAAAGTAATCCCTTTTATCAGAAAAACTTGATTTAACGGTAACTACTATGACAACATATTGATGTTGTATACTTTAAAGTACTTGCCTGGCTGGGAACAGAATATACTGCTGTCGACTGTCGTCTTGTCAGCTTTTGAACTTGCATATTCAACCTCTTTGGGATGCTGTCTTTTAACGGAGTCAAGATGTCATTATATTGCTTTTC
The DNA here is from genome assembly GCA_014858505.1 of Corymbia citriodora subsp. variegata. Taxonomy (NCBI): domain Eukaryota; kingdom Viridiplantae; phylum Streptophyta; class Magnoliopsida; order Myrtales; family Myrtaceae; genus Corymbia; species Corymbia citriodora. The sequence continues at coordinate 19,331,538 of CM026420.1, read as the reverse complement.
CAGTGCTTTTATAATTGCCCGTTCCACATCCGCCACAGCCTTTAATTAAGTCAGAGAAACATCAGTTGATACGATGGTCACAAGATAGCATGCAAGTTGTTATTGCATTTTTATTTAGCCAAGAATTGCATTCATATCTGAGACTTGCTCTCAACTTTAGGGCAGAAACAGTGCTTACATTTTCCAGAATGAGAGAGTACTGCGGCCAATGATTGATCACTACTTCATACTCAGTAAGAGCATTTTTCATTTTCTCATACATCTCCTCCGCAAAAGGCGAGGTGAAATGATTTGTTATTACTCCTGACCATGGAACCTGCAAATGTGAATCAAATGAAATTTTATGAAAAATAACTTCTTTCACACAACTAAAACTTGGCCAGGTTAGAGAGATCTGCATATATGCTAATGCTAATTAAGCTTATACATCTCAATAAAGATACCTTTTCTGCTTTGCAGAGTTCCAGCAAGTTCAGTTGCATATCCTGTACCCACACTGCGATATAACCATGGAACAAGTTCCGCGAATCAAGTCCATCCTGCACTTGACTGCACCAGAAGCATGTCAAACAAAAATTCCATCTTCTAATAGGGCATGTGATTAGTTACTTCCTCAGATTTCTGGATACATTTGTGAGCCATGCTCCTACTTTTTCCTCACTGCACAAATCTTTACTATGATAGAGGAAGTTTTCTTTCACAAACCTGAGGTTCCATGACTCAAGATCCCTCTCAAAATCAGCAGTTGCCTTTAAGAGTTCATTTACATATGGCAGTGGACTAGATGGAGGCCATGCAGCAAGAAAAGCACTAATCCTCCTATATAGCTCGGTACTGTACACAGCAGCTGTGATGTTCGACAGATCAATTGAACTGGAACAGAGGAATTATGTTAGAAACCCAATGACATAAGCAGTATCTACTTTTGGCAGGTGAATGTCTCAAGCACACTGCATATCTCACAAAACTTTGTATCAATAGATACCATGACGAAATAAATCAAATGACACTGGAAAATATACAATTATTCCATCTGCTTCTTGATTCCTGTCTGGTACTGTTCTTTTCACCGATTATATCCAAACTCCAAATCACATTTACTGTCAGCGATAAATTTCTGAGGAGAGTTCACAAAAGTTTTTAGTACCTTGGAAGTATATGCTGGTTGTGGATCTTGATATCTGCTTGTATCTCATTACTTAAATTGATGCATAAATTCTTCATCTTTAGATATGCTGTCGTTATGGTAACTTGATCAACTAGAAAAGTGTCAGAGTTGCTTGACACGAATTCATCTGTCTCCAACATATGCTTCCGACACCTCTTCTTTGCAGCTGTCTGTAAGAGGTTGAATCAAAATGAAGCCATAATAATGCATATTTGTCAGCAGAATTAACAAATTGATGACATCTATATAGAAAGTCTATCTCAAATATGATGACCTATACCCTGGCCCCTTGTATTAGGCCATAAACATCCTAATAAGTGAAACTTCCCTTGTGTGATTTAGAATCCAAGGTTTTCTTTCAAAACATAATATAGAGCTGAATCCCCCTACTTCGTATTATGTAGCTTAAGTTGTAGGTCAAACCATTAAGTCTAATGATCTCGAACTCTAAATTTTCGACCTCATTTTATGAAACGCTATTTACCTGCAAATAGTTCCTCAGCATATTCTGTGCATCTTGAGCAAGAATATCATGAAGAAGGGTAAAGACTTGGACTGCAGGAGCAAGAGCTGGTGCAGCGGATTCTTGCATTGGACCAAGCAAGTCTACCAAGCCAGTGGTTGATTTTTCATCCAACGATTTGTAGTTCTCAAAAACACTTGCAAGTAGACCCTCGATTTGGGTTTCACAATCCAAGAGAATACCTTTCTGCAATACAGGCAAAAGATGCAACAAATAAGGCTTTGTCAGGGTACTTTCCCAAGTGAAGTTTTGTAAGACAAACTTGACCCTGACGATCTGCCTAACAGATCAATTAGTGAGTTGGAAGCCATTATCTACTAAAAAAACTCACCTCCTGCCTTGTCAGGTTCTTCTCACCCTTTGCCTTTATGATGGGTACAAGTAATTCATTCACAAGCTCTAAACAGCCCTTCGTTGGAGTTGCCACATTCATGACTTGTGAAAGGTATCTGATAGAAAACACAGAGTAAGTGGAGAGAAATTAGCATAAGGCAAAAGTATAGAGCAAAATACGGATCAAAATATTGCTTTGAAGGATACTCAATCGTTACCTCAACTTAGTATATGAATCTGACACTTCATAATAATTTGCAAATTCAGCTAACAGCCACTTCCAGGGCCCATCGATTCGCAAGTTCCCAGAATGAAAGTGTTGTGCCCGCATAGCAGCATCGAGCACTAAATCATAAGCTAAAGTTTCCACGACAGGTCCACTCTGGAATTTGGTAACATTTACTTAAACAGTTGCATCCACAGTTTATCAGCAAGAGTGCTTTTAGGGAACTTTGGCATTCAAATGCTCAACAGTACTAATATATCATGAAAGATGTGCAAAAGGGTATGAGTTCTCTTGTTATGTTTGTGCCTCTTTTCTTTTTCGTCTGCTCAACCTGACCAAGTCTAAGTGCTTCCTATCAGAGAACGGACATGCATAAATGAACACGAATAAGTTATAGAAGAGAATCAAGAGATACTCTTCATTGCTCAAGTCCTGAGAAATCATAGAATTGGAAAGCACTTGCCTGAGATATTCTTTGTCACTCAAGTCTAATTAGATGTGCTTCTTCTTGCTCAAAGAAGGTTATATATAACAAAGTCTTGTATATCTTTCTTAGTCTTCTATTAAATTGTGGTATAATTTAACTTGAAAAACACTATTTGAACCCCCCATACAAAGAGTAAAATTTTGTCAAGCCCAAATAGATGCACACTAAGTATGAACAACTATTACCAATGTTAAAAAGTATAGTCGACTGTGGTTACTGCAGATGCTGTAAGGAAATTTAGGCTTGTGGAGGACAATCAATTGGATATGTACTCTGCAATTACTCATGTTTTTCTAGTAAAATGATAATTCAAAGGTATTGTATTGTAATAGATGGAGTTGTGCCTTAACTATGAATTACTCTTCGCAGTAGATGCCTGCTGATTAACAAGTTCCAATCTAGATCATATCTGTTGTTACTGCAGATGCTGTAAGAAATTTAGGTCTGTGGAGGACAATCAATTGGATATGTACCCGGCAGTTACTCATGTTTGGCTATCAAAATGATCTTTCATAGGTGTTGTAATAAATGGAGTTGTCCCTTAACTATCAATTGATCTATGTAGATATCTGGTGATTTACATGTTCCAATCTACATCATATCTAGCTATGCTCTAAAGAGGGAGGAATCTTGTTTAAGGGCCATTAGGCATCGACCGTGCTAATGGTTCACTAATGCTCTTAGCAAGTCAGATCTGCAAAATTTACACAAATTGAACTCAAAAGTGCTGCATTTATCTAAGGTTACTCATGTAAGGTGTCTGTCATTAACTAAACCTTTCCAACTTGAAAAAGAATGATGAGAAAATCGAATTATATCCTGCTAATAGATAACTCAAACCTTTATATGGTGAGTCTCATCAGATGTACTGGTGATAGCAATGGAAAGTTGGATCTTCCCTACACATTCATGATCATCATGGTATATTGGCCACCATCGTAGTTTGTCACTCTGCAAAATTTCTAATTAGAGTCGCATAGTGGAAGCAAAGAACAGCACATAGTAAGACATAGATAAAATATGCATACAGGATTGTCAGTCAAGGATGAAATTGGAATGGTAGCCCGAGCGAGGACTGACTTTTTCGTATCTTGCACTTCCACCAAAAGAGCATCACCTTGACTCTCTGGGAAGCTGAAAGAAGCCAAAGACCACATCTATATAAATAATCATACTACTACCTTGGCCATTTTCAATAAAATTAATGCACCCATTACCACAATTTCCACTGTGATATAGACATATGAGTTTCGGCGCCCCTAGAATCCACAACTTGAAAAGATAAAAGCAACCACTTACAAGACATGGTAATCTCCACATCCTGGATGCAAGCTAATTCCAGAATCGGTTTCAGCCTGAGGATCATCTGAAGAACTCTTGAGTTGGAACAAGCAAGAAAGGGGCTCTGCAAAGATGCAAAAAAATCATTTACACATCTGCAAAAACTCGAGAATTAAGTTCCTGATATCATGATTAATTACTGCATTGGCAAACTCAAACTACCATTTATTGCTCAAATCTCACTTACACTCCTTTCTTGCGTAACGAAATTCTGCTGTTCAGATTGACGTGAAAGTAGAATTTAATGAGAAACGAAGCCCATAGAAGTTTTTTATTGTACTTCTGCAAATCATCCATATGTTATTTTAGTCTTATGCGTATGTGGACATTAATTATACAACAAGTTTTGAATCACAGCCTGCTGTTTAAAAACAAAAACCAACATGTCTTGAAATTCTTGTTATTAGATAACTAACCTTCTGGTGTGATTGTAAATGAGGCTAGTTTAAGAGAATTCATGCCGGTTTTGACAAGCGAGGAAACGTGTCTGACATACTCTGCTCCTGCTTGCAGATACATGGCACTTCGCTGCGAATACATGCTTTTAAGCTTCCTCCTCGGGACAATTCGAAGTCGTCTAACTGACACACCAAACAAATACACGCTTCAGTCCCGCAGGCATCTTTACATCGATTGATTGCTATGGATGATATTAAATTGAAGTAGGCAATTTATTTTGGGTCATCCACAAGGTCCAGGCATGTGGACAAAATTTTGAAAAATCAATTTAGAGAAGAGAAGAAACTGGAGTGACAATTTTTCAAATTCGATCTGCATTTGACAGGCATATTTTGAAGTTACTGCAACGCAAACATCAAACCAAACCTTCAACTCTTATCTTGCCAACAATCTTTTTTCCCTTCAAAGGGCAAGACTGCACATTCTTTGTACTCCTCCCTTCACTTAATTTTACGCTCCTCGGATGCAGCAAAAACTTTTGTAGTCTGCATAATTAAAGGATGATGGACATGGACGAGTTCAGACTTCAAAGTAGAATTTGAACTGAGATTATAGTGAATAGAGTAGTTACATAAATAAATAGCATTTGGCAGAAAACTAAAATTAGGCTACCCAAAGGCATTGCGGAGGACAAGGCATTCGTCTCGCAGAAATTCAGGTGCCTCTGTACAGCCCCTTGCCCATGCATATAGACATAAGCGAATACATGCATCATATGCTACAAGTGTTTGCCAAGCATATTGACCGCTGCAATAAGCACAAATACCATGCCATTAGGAAACAGATAAAATCTGACATATTGAAAGATAAAAGCAGTATCACTTTAGCACAGTGCCGGGAACTGGTTGAAGCTGATGTGTCTTGGAACAAAGAATTAAAATAAGTTGATACTTAACATGAAGCAGACATTCTCTTAAACAAGTGGAACCCAGAAGAGCTCAAGCTGTAATCTCTACCATCAGAATGAGAAGATGTGAACTGTGAATTGAGAATGGGAACCATACCTGGCACTGTAATAAGGTGAATGTTCCAGTGAGTTGGTCTGTTGGTGAAGCATCTGTACTCCCTTCTCATCCTTAATGGTGTCTCTCACTCTGTGATTTGTTGAGGAATCTTGGTTACGTATGCAATGCACAAAAACGTAGACAGTAAGCTAAAATTCTTATCGTGGACTATACATCCACAAAGTACCTTTCGCCAACCTCTTCAGGTATTTCGCTTGTTCCCCAATCTACTGTATCTTCAATAACCTCTGAGTTTTCAGAAAAACATGGTCCATTACCGGTCTTGTCAATATCTATCGATCCTCTGAAAGCTTCTTCATGTTCACTTTCAGCTTGAAAGCTCTTCTCTTCAATCCTGTCATCCATTATAGGAGGTGCGCTAGGAGTCCCCAAGTCTGATATGCCACTTCCTGAAACATTCACATGAGTCGGGTTTCTCTGCAATCAATTACAAATTGACAACCATCAGTCCAACGGCTATATCGCTAATATTTACATCAGATTAAGTGATTTGGATAATCATCTCACACCCACATTTCGTAGTAGAACTCGCTCTCGGAGCATATGGCTGCTTGCAGGTGCAGATGTCAGACCACTCGGAGCACAGGTCCTCATTCCTAATCCACCATCTGATGTATGTCTTCTACAATTCCCAGGCACTTCAACTTTGAGATTCTCCATTGCCAACCCTCTGTTCAAAGGTCGCCCTGTGCCAGATTTCACTCTCGCAGGGGGCATATGACCAAACACTTCTTCTTCGTCATATCGGCAGAGGACTGGCTTCGATGAATCCTCTTCTTCATCAGTGTAGGAGCAATCCATATCATCCATGACAGAAGCCACACTTTCCTCGTCACTTCCCAAATCGTCGTCATCGCCTTTTCCCAGGGGTGGAGCTACGATGCTGTGAGGCGTGAGGAGACCCGAGTGAAATTTCAGTGGAGGTAAACTGTGGGTTGACATGTAACTGTTGCTGTTGAACCCTAGAGGAGATTTAGGAAATGGGTCTACTCCGGCGAGCCTCTCCGTTAAAGGAGAGCGAGCTGGTGCTTCTCCTGCATCTGATCCCTGCAATCCATTGATCAAGAAAATGATATGCCGAGGCAAATTAAGGACAAAAACTGACCTTTTCCTTTTACTGAAACTATAGTCTTCCTTTTCTGTTTGAGATGTCACCATAGTTTCTCTATTACTGATCTTTTTCCTATATCACTTAAAAAAGGCAACAATTCATCTTGAAAAGGCGAAACTCAAGATTCAAGAACAAGAGAACAAAGGAGCGTCCGGCCCCATTGGGTTTTCTAATTTCACAAACTTTCCCCTCGAATCCACTAGTCGAGACAAGAACGCCGCAGGGGCAGGATCAAGAAAAAAACCGAAGATCTGAAGAACGACCGGGGCTCACGTGGATGAGAAAAGTGGAAGAGCTGGGAGTTTACCTGCTTCACCCAGCTGATCGCGCCCTCATCCAATCCGTCCGTGAACATCTCAACAGACAGATAATACGCGTGCGTGAACAAGAGAGGGAGAGACTGAGAAATTCTTCGAAGAAGAAGAAGAAGATGATGGCTTGAGGGGAGAGACGTTGCGAGGTCCAACGAAGCAAGAAGAAGAAGAAAGAGAAGAGAAGGAGCAGGAGCGTTCGTAAAAAGTCTTTTAAATGCTAACGGCTAGTTTTGAAATTAGCTGTTTTTTTTCTTTTTGGCCTTTTCTTCTTTAGTTTTCTTAATGCTCGAAGGAAAGAGCGACGATCCGCTGCGCCATGTTTTATTTTTATATCGTTGCGCTCTCTCGTCTAATTTCCCTTTTGTCCCTTTTTTTTTTTCATTTTCTTTTTCCTCCTTCTTCTTCCTATAATTTTCGTTATCACATTGAAAATTTTTTACTTTTTATCTATTCTATTGTAACTCTAGACCTTTGTCTTACCTTAATTAAAATTCATATCTAAAATTAAATATTCTAATCAAAATTCTTACATTTCCCTTCTCACTTAGAAAGAATGGCCGTCAGAAAAACCCAAGCGGTCAAAAAAGTATTGGCGCTGAAGAAAGGAAAGTCTAGAAGCAAAGACCGTCCTCGTCATCCTCATGCCCGTGTGCAAAAAGTGTTTACTTTTCTATCGGTATGAATATTCCAACAAAAATCAAATTAAAAAAATAGTAAGAAGAAAACCTCCCCTGTAAGGATTCTCTATTTCTTCGTGCGCTTTTGACACACAACGTTGGCGTTTTCGGACAGAAGACTCTCTCTCTCTCCATGGACGTTTCGTCGGACGTTGCGTTTCCGGCGAGCGTGCCGATTCCGATCGATCTGTTCGGGTCGAAGAAGCACAAGAACCTCCCTCGCGGCGAACTGGGGTTCCTCGATTCCTCCGGTGATGCCGTCTTTCGGGTCGTCCGTCTACCCAGATCGTCGTCATTGTCGTCGTCGCCGACTCGCCGTGACACGAAATCGCTTCTTGATGCTGCAGGCGATCCCGTCTTCTCCATCGTCCGCGGTCGCGTGAGTGGTCTCCTCTCTGCCTCTCGGCTCTTCTTCTTGGGTTCGCGTTTGAAACGGTCAAATCTTTCTGCAATTTTCTATTTTTATTCTTTTTTGGCGGGCTTCGCGGGAGCTCTGTGCGTGCTTTTACTGGAAGTGGGAGATGGGTTGATCTGTCGTAGCTCGTGTCTTGTGATCAAGTGAATTGGAGCTTTTTCTGTTGTAAATTCAGCCGATGATGAAGTAGCAGACGACGGGGACGCGTTCTTTTGCGGTGCTCTTTTTTGGGGTAGTGTTATATTGATGGATTCCTAGGTTGTACCTCAGTATTGAGCTGATGATCTGTGACGAACCGATCTGTGTGATTAGTGGATGCGTGAGATCTCAAGTCGGATGTTTGGTTCTGCGTGATTGAATAGGATCGGTGCCGAATTGGCCCCCTTCTACGGCACTCTTATGAATTTCGATAAAGTTCGGGAAGCCAATGAAAACTGACTGTTTATCTTGTAAGTGAAGTATATCACTGCTCTTGGTAATAGCCTTATAAAATCTAACCTTTGGTAGGACCAGCGCGTGCCTTCTTTCGGGTAATGCAAAAGTATCAATATTCCAGAGAAAAGTTGAGTCACTTGTGGTGGGATCTGAAGGGGAAAAAAGGTACTCTTCTAAAGAGCAAAATTCGATCATACACTGTTTAGAAAGGTAGGATACATGGACGTCAATGTGATTATCAGTTAGGCACCATCTTTCCCAATATATCATGTAAAATATACTGCTTGGCTTTTGCTACTTGATCTTGGGTTGCTTTGAATAGTCAATTCAGTTATGTCTTGCTTCTTTTCTCATGGCCTTATTTGTATCCCTTCTTATCATTCGTTCATGTTCCTCTCCGGTGAGTTTAGAATGGGTCGTGGGAAATCTTCAAAGTCGATCATGGTGAAGAGAAAGAGTTGATATGCAATGTGCAGAGAACTCGAAAGTCCCTCACCAGAACAGCGCTAGAGGTCCAGGTTATTGGCGAAAGCTTCGGCAGTCTAGGTCCATCCTTCAAGATGAGAGGCTTTCCATTCCAGAAGTCTTGCACAATCTATCAAGGTGATTCCATAGTTGCCCAGGTACATAAACTGTTTTGGGGGTTATAAGTGAGGCCTAAATGACTCGGACCAGTTATTCTTAACAGATTTGTTTAAGTTAATTCTGGCTTGTTCCCTTGTCTGAAACATTGTTTTCATACTCGCAGACTAGCCTTATGTACAAACTTCATCAGATTTATGTGAAACGCGGAAAATTTCGAGTGACAATATATCCCGGCTCTGTTGATCATGCCTTCATTGTTGCGCTTATTGTTATCTTTCTTTCTAGCGGGTAGTAGCATGCCTTTTGCTTCTCATGCGAACTATTAATGAAAGGTATGTGCTTTTTTTCCAGACACACTTGACTTTCTTATTTTTTTCTTTGATAAGTTCCAGACATGCTAACTTGCTTCTTTGTGGAATATCATGGTCTATCTTCCTTCCGTTTATCAATTGACTTCCAGGATGTCCTGGAATTATCTCTGCAAAAGATGGCTTCTCTCTTTATTGGTCCAACGTTTACAGCTTTTTTAAATGCCCAATTTTTTCCCTACAGATGCTTCTTTCCAGCATACAAGATGCCGCTCAGGGCAAGTTCAATCCTCCTTTGCTGCTCCTTGGATCGGCAATGTCATCAGGGATCCTCCACTTTCAACATCTGATAAATCGGATCACATGCCCAACATGAAGTATTTGCTTGTTGCCAAATGAATGAATCGACTCAATAGAGGGGCCACGGGAAAATGGAGGAACCAACAATAGCTATCGTGCCGACAATTCGAATAGTTGAAGCTATCTTCAAGATGCTGCTGCAATTTTGCTTGCCCGGGCCTGTGGCTGCAGATCCTGCATAGGCCCTCAAATTGCTGATAATTAACTTTGGATGATAAATTGAGTCGCTGGACTAAAGTTGACCCTTTGTTTAGCTTAAGTCGAGTATGATTTTTTGCAAACTCGACTTTCCCGCCTCATATTTCTGTGGCCACATATCGCGGAAGCAAATACACATTGGAAATCTGGAATCTAGTTTTAATGACGGTTCTTCATTTTATAGGTTGCGCCTGTGCATCGCCATTTAAACTCTCTAAGAGAGACAGGACGTAGGTGGCTGTTCTAAGGATTGGACACCCTACAACATCATCCTAAAAGAATCTTTAGCTCTTTATCAGATAAGCTAATTAGTTGTTTTCTTTTAAATACGAGAAAATGATTATTTTGATAGGTGCAGGTGCCAGGACATACGCGGAGACACAAGATGCTTGTCTGAAAATTGAAAGATATGAGACATGATCTCTTCGGGTTTAGTTTCTGCCCACTCGAGCGTTCTTGCTTTTTCCTACATTCATTTAATCACACGTCCAAGTTTGTAACTGCAGAACCCGGAGAACAACACATTGGCAATCTGATCCAAATACGTTCAGAGGCGCCTATATGCATATTTTTTTGTTGATCCGCCAAATCACTCCTGTATTAACAAACAATCTATTACCAGCGTTCTTAATTAAGCGAGATTGTCTCTCGTGTAACAAACTGAACATGGCAATTATCAACAATTACTAATAGCACTTCGTTCCACGCAACAGATCATCGGGTGAATAAAAGCCTCTGATTCATGTTGGCCAAGCTTCACCGGTAGGACCATCTCCAGTCGGCACCCTCACCCTCCTCATGGTCATGATCATGATCAAGTACATTGTCATCATACCCCATCACATCTTCAAATGAATCATCTATGTCTGACGAAGGCAGTACAAAATCCTCAGATTCTGAAGAGCTATTCTTGGCACTCTCATCTTCTTCTTCTTCTTCTTCTTCCTCTTCTTCTTCTTCAGATTCACCATCAGAATCTTCACTCTTGATTTCCTCTTCAGATTCCTCATCAGGATAATCATTCAGAGGATTATTCTCGGCTGCAGGATACCAAGAACAAGATTATTAAACACTCCAAAAGGGTTTTCTGAACAATATACATGGAAAAAGAAACACACGGTACTGTCATACCATTAGAATCATAGCTCTCGATATCTGACTCATCAGGCCCATCAAAAAAATCATCCTCCTCTACTTGTACTCTGAATCAAGATTCTTTACTTTCAGTCCAAAAGTGAGAAAATCTTAAATAATGAGGAGCACAGTTGCTAATAAAAATCTTCATATGCAATACTTACAGCGGAAATTTGCTAAAAGAATCATCCTTCCACATGTCTACATTATCATTTACTGTATAGTAGTCGTATATATAATCATCGGTGGCTCCTGAGACATAGAAAGATGAGTGAACACTTTATAAACACTTCACAGGATGTCCTATGTGGGTGCAATAAAAACTTTCATTAGCTTTTTCTTACAAAAGATATGACATAACTAACCAACGATGCTAGCAAGCAGGAAAACTAATACTGATAACTAATTATGATGCATAACCTTGTTCTGACTTTTGGACCTTCAAATCGGATTCAATCTCAACTGCAGCACTTGGAATAAATTCTCTCAAAAGAGGTAGAAAACTAGATAACATCCTCTGATCGTCCAATGATAAATCTCTGCATCAAGATGATAAGAGTCTCTAACATTGTTGAATTAAAAAGGAAAAAGTATTCAAGTAGGAGCTTACTCTTCCTTTGGGACCATACTGGGTTTCTCTTCACCATCAACACGAACAACATCATAAAACTGATACTTTTCATGCAGAGTTTTGCTGTTTGTGTCCCCTTCGCCTCCTTTCCGTCTCCTCCATATTTGCTCGAAGCGAGCATTTTTGGCAATTGTCTACAAGCAATTGAACTAGAATAATAAATCAAACAAGCCTTCATGTATTCTCAATGTACAGCTCCTTTATATGACGTTAATTGCCAGATCACCAATACTGAATTTCCATATGAAGCCAAAAGAGAAATTGCATAAAGCTCCATGTTTAGACATTATTTAAAAGGAAATCTCATGGAAAGGTTAAACTTCAGCCCTTTATTAGATCTCTTATTATAAGAATGCCCTTGACAACTAACCACAAATAACTTAGCAGACTAATTAAATGAGCCTTAGTAGGAGCCCTTTGATTTTGCACCTATAGATAAGGCAAACAGGGAGATCAAATAGAAATAAATGATCCAAATCTAAAGTGCATCCATAAAAGTAGTCCTAAACCAAATATAGAGCTGAGTAGAATAGCCTAAAATTTTACAACCCTTACATGTAATATTTCTATGGACTGTGCACAAAGTTAATTGCACGCACTATTGCTCTGTGAAACATGGATTCCAAGGAAATATATATATGCTTGTCAGACAGAAGAAAATTGCATAGAGCTCCATGTTCAGTCATTAATATTATTATTTTTATCAAAGTATGAAACCACACAGAGATGAAAAGGGACAACAGAACACCAAGTGACCAACCTTACATACAGCTTAAGCAGTCCCAAACAGTTGCCCAAATCACAACCATTTGTTCATATCTGATGAAATCCCCACATTCTTTAAATTCATGTACTGATTGGAGAGGAAAAAATATCCAGCTAGGTTTTTGCCTTTGTCCAAATAAAACATAGTGAAGTTCTGGTAATTATGTATAACTCTTTCTCATCAAAATAATAGCAGGAAACACTGTAATATTGTGCAGGTCTGCTTCATCTCCTTATCTCTTTGAATTCACTCAGTAACTTAATTCAAGTGAAGCAACACCATTTCCATAACCCCTCAAGTATAAGAAGAAGCATCCAATGCACTGACTCTCAAATAAGAACAATAACCTAAATGTATTTGAAGTATCGTTCAAGAATTAATTTGTACGGGGAAAATTTCTTGATGAATTGAAGAAAAGCAAGCATCTCTCTCCTTTTTTCTTTAGTGAAAGCATACTTGAAATGGAAATAGAACAGAAAAGCAAGTGGATTTCAAATATTAGACTGTAGAGAAAATTAATCGAGTGTTATCTGATATGCAATGCACCTCTTCTGCCTCTCTCGCTTTAGACAGCAACTCCTCTTGTATCTGCAGCCAAGAAACACAAAAGTGTGAAATACACGGTGACATCATGCCTTAGATGGCAATCTTTGAAGATCATGCTTCAACTCTGCCTCTCCTCTGTGAGAGAGAGAGAGAGAGAGAGAGAGATCTTACATTATCCTTTTTAAATGCACGTCTTCTTTCCTCCATAACTGCATTAGATCCAGACACTTCAGCAGATCTAGGCTGCTCAACAAAAGAACCTCGATGAATCACTTAGGATGGACAAGAAGTAAACCAAAAACATGCCGGTTAAAGGAATGTAATCAAAGTCCTTGAAGCATTTCCAAATTGCACATGCCCCGTGATATATAAGGGTTCTGACCAGAAATGATTGCAATAAATCAACGTCAGCCTTGGAGCTGTTTGTGCTTTCAACATGTTTCACTAACACCCTTTTAATCTTCAACTCATTCTCTGCAAGTACATATTTCGACAGCATAACATGTTAGGGCAACAAAGAAAAAAACTTGAACTGAAAGAGTAATCATCATAACAAATTTAAAAACCCGTAAACTCAGCAATGTCGGGCCAAATTTATCAAAAGAACCAGCGGTTGCATAAAGTTAGGACAATCATAAGTCAATGGAACACATTTATCAAGCAATTTCAACATGACTCCACCAGTTAGAAGCTAAATTGTCGAAATAGGAGCACAATCGATCAGGGCGGCCCAGTCCCCATACCAACACAGCAACGTCCGCATAAACATTTAATCCAACCATACGACACTCTGCCACTATAGATTCTCAAGTAGTCTGGACAATCTACCCACTGAAGGTATTCCGATCCAAGAACAGAGCAACCATCTACCGGCACCTTTCTTCCTAATGCCCTCAGAAGACAAAAAACACGGGAACCAAAGCGATCAAAACCCGAGGGCAGAATCAAGTTATACCCTTTACAGAAGCGTCTGAAATAGACAATCTCTCGAAGTCGAGGAAGGGTCTCTTGAGCGGCCTCTCGTTGATCTCCAACCCTGCCAAACCCCACTCAGCCGTGTCAAAAGATATCGCAAAAGGAGAAGCGAGGAACGAGAGTTGGGAACGATGAGCCATCGAAGGAAGCCGGAAGAAGTCGCGAACGGGAAGCGGAACTCACAGAAAGCGTCGACGGGGGACTGGGAGGCCTTGCGCTTGACCCGAACGATCAGCGGCTTGTCGCCGCCGTCGCCGTCGTCGGGCTTGGGACTACCCGAAGAGCTCTCTCCGATGGCCGCCATCGCCAACTTCCGGAGCAAGGAATCGAGGGTTTAGGGTTTAATGAGGGCGCCGACGGCAATTTTGATCATTCGAATTCGCCGGCGAGACGTTCGCCCGCTCTAAAGCTTTTTCCCCAGCTTCCGACTCCACGCTCGTCTCTTTGTTTAGCGCTCGGATTTCTCTGGAGCCTTTACTCTTTTATCTTCAGTTGGCGGAACAATTGCGTTACAAAAACTTGCGACACAAGTACCTGCCAAAAGTTCAGAAAAGTAAACTTATTCTTTAAATAATTTCGTTCGATAACATTTCTATTTGAAATAATTTTTTTTTAAAATAATTCTTTTATATTTCAATTCTTTGAAATAATTTTAAAGTAAAATAAGGCATTTGGTAACTATAAAAATTTCTTATTCTCGAAATAGAAAAATAATAGAATTGCGCTTAGTATCGATAAAAATTTTATTTATTTGTAACAACGGAAATCGGTGGGCAATGGAGGCGATCGATGGCAACAACCAACGGCAGCAACCAACCTATTGCCGCTACCGTCTGCCACCGTCGATCACCGCCTACCGTCACCGTCATTGGGTCGCTAGTCTCTGTCACCCATCACACTAGGTCTCTGGTTGTCGCTGCCAGTCGTTAGTGGCCTCCAGTTATGCCGAGTCACCAGCAACCAAGCAAAGGGCGGCGACAAGAGGTCAACGACTAGCGATTAGTCGATGGCGAGCGATTGGGGGCAACCAGCTTGTTAATCAACGGCTAACAACAGGTAGTGGCGATGGCAAGCGATGGGTGGTGGTAGGCGAGTGGCAACATGCTAGAAGCAATGAATAGCTCCCAATTAATAATTTCTAGCTATTTTTTTCTACTTTTTATTTCTACTTCAAATCTATTCCCAAGAACAATTTAGAAAAATCAGTTAATATTACCAAACGTATTTCTGTTCTTTTTCTATTCTAAGGAAAAAAAAATAGAAAAATAGAAACAGTGCCATGTGGAGCCTTAAATGCTAAGATCGGAGAAAAAATCATGACAACGGCGAGAAAATCCGACCAACAAAATGTTGATGTGGCACTTTTTCAATGAGTAGAGGTCAAAACAGCGTCATTTTAATCGCTGACATGGCCAAATAAGCCCAAAACGATATCATTTTAAACATCACATGGCTAGATCGACTCAAAACAGCATTATTTTTTATGAAGGTGAGCTAACGTGAAATTTCGGCGAGCCACGTAAATATTAGAAATTATTAAAATAAGTCACATTGGATTTCTGATGACATTCGCCGAAGTTGGCACTTAAGTGGTCCAATTTTAAAAAAAAGTGGCAAAAGTGTATCTTTCATAATTTTGGCACTTGAATGTCATTTCGTGCCCAGTTTTGACACTTGAGCTGTTCTTTTCCCAAAAACTTGCGCATGCAATTCCTAAATTTCTTATTTCGTGCATTTAAATCATATAATTTGTCATGATTATTCAATATAATCCTTCCATTGACTTCATTAATTCATGGGACATCCGACCATTTGAAACCAATGGAAATCAACCACAAAAATTCGAACACGTCCAACTTGTAAGTTTCGGAGTTCAAATACACAAAGGGAAAGTCTGGAGACTTGAATGAGTTTTTTTCCAAAATGGTGTCGTAATTCTCTCTTGCTTATTCGTTGCTTAATGTGGCCTGAATTTTTCACTTTGATTTATCTTGAACATTTGGAAATGGACCGAATACGTAAAAGTTTTGACAGCACTAGCTAACGTAGACATCGACAATATCAACTGGTCATTAGTTTTTGTAGGCCATGACGTCCAGGTGATTATTGCATATTACCGTCTCAAGGCACTGCCTCCAGAGCTGTTGCCTTCACCGTAGCTGCTCTATTCAATCGTCGCCAACAATAGTACTCGACTATCACTGCCGATGTTAAACTAGCAAATCACCAATGGGGTCGATCCTCACCACCACGGTTGCCGCTAAACCCGACCATCATCACTGACAATTTCGTCTGTCGCCTGCTACCGACATCACTATGCCTATTCTACTCGTTGCCACCGTCGTCATCATGTTTTCGTGACTGCACCTGCCCACCACATCATTACACTAAGACGAAACTTTGCTTTGAGGTAGGACCCTCGTGTCTAAGCACACAACCTCCTTATCCTATTCGAGGTCAACCATCTTAGTTGCCGTCTTAATCTCCATATGGAGAGATGAATAGAAAGAGATAGAGAGCTCACATAATATCAGCAAAGTACCATAATTGACATTAGGTGTGTCAATAACCAAACCAAAAACCTAATCAAAATAGAAAATTGAATCAAATTAAATTGAAATTTTGTGCATTTTTTGTTCGGTTTCGGTTTTAGTTTGGTTAACCGAAAAATAACTATTAATTTTTCGGTTCGATTTGATTAACCGAATTAAACCGGAATTTTTAATTAAAAGTGAACAATCTTTTTTATTATCATCTCTTCTTTATTTAGGTTTCAATAAGTAAAGAAAAAATAAAGAAAGCGAAAAACTGTTCCAAACCGAATCGAACTATTTACACCTCTACTTGACACCACATCGGTTTCTAGTCGAGTGCATGACCATAGTACGAGATTGACAATGGACAGAGAGTTTTCCCCAGATCGTGCAAAATATAGGGCAAAAGTAATGAAACATTCAATTGGATTCACACGGGCAATGCTGTCTTGTGCTTTACCGTACCTCTTTTTCCTTCTTTTGGAAAATGACGAAATTTAAATTAAGGATACAAAACCTCTTCATCATGTATTGTAACTCACTAGACTGTTTCTTTCAAACGCATACGCAAACATGAACTCCTAACAAGTTCTGAAGAAATGGTGGGAATGGGATATTTTGAGTCCGAGACTCCACATTTCTTCAAGATTGTTCTTTCTAATGCCTTTCAAAATGGAAGACTAGTAATCTCTCCCTCTCTCTTATGAGGACTTTACATGGAATGATCTTTATTTCTCAAACCATCATACATTTTGAGAATACAACATGACTTAGTCACCCAATGTCAATAAAATTGTTTTATCTTTTAGGATCAGCACTCATCACATGAATTTGGTGTTTCCATGTTCATTAGGGGTGTCAAGAACCGAACCGAAATAGAAAATCAAACCGAAATTTTGTGCGTTTTTGGTTTGATTAACTGAACCAATCGAAATTCTTAATTAAAAGTGAGCAATATATTTTTATCATCATCTTTTCTTCATTTAAGTCTCAATGAGTAAAGAAAAATAGAGAAATCGAAAAACCGTCCCAAATCGAACCGCATTTTCGGTTTGGGACGGTTTTAGTTTGGTTCAGTGTTATCCTTATCGGTTCCGTTTTTCAAAAAAACCGAACCAAACCGAACCGTTTACACCCCTAATTGGCATCAGTAATGATGATCACCACACATGGCGAATTAAATATTTGATTATTTTCATCTTCACGGTCTCTTATTCAAATTTAGAATTTTCACAACACATCTTATTTACGAATTTCTCCATCTACAAAATGACATGAATATATGTCCAATGTGTCAAATTGCAGCAATTAGAATTACCAATTTATAGTTATAATGCAATAAAAGTGAAGTCACCCACTAAAAACCCAAAAATGCGAGTCAGGTCTCATCACTGCTGACCTGGCATTCCACGTCAGCGACAGACACGTTGCACGGCATTTTATGTAATAGGAAGAAGGGCCTAAATGGGTGGGGCCCGTTTTTATTCTGGGCCCAGTTGAGCTTGGAAGCCCAGCCCAGCCCAGTCAAGACTCTCCCACCTGGTGCTCTAATGCGAGCAAGCGAGAGGGGAAGAGAGTGGAGGAGGGAGAGCGGAGCGAAGAAGAGCAGGAACGAGCAGCTCGTTCCCACCGAAACCCTAGATTTCCGCCGGAGGTCAGTTCCTAATTCGTTTCGTGGCATCTTTGCTCACATCGATAGCGTGGCGTTTCGCCTTCCGATCGCGCGAGGAATCGCCGTTGATCTCACCCATGGAAATGTCGTCTCTGTTTCATTCAGGGTCCCTGTTAATTTCCGACCAAGCAGCAAGAAAGTGACGGCGGAAAGCAATCGGCCGACATGGTAATTGCTCGTGCTGCTTTTTCCTTTCTCTCTACAGCTGAGCGTGTCAGGTGAATGCGCTGGAACAGAACAACATGCGAAAGAATTGGCTTGATTTTTTTTTTTTTTTTTGGTGATGATGTTGCAGTCGGGCAGGAAAGAGACGGTTTTGGATTTGGCCAAGTTCGTGGATAAGGGGGTTCAGGTCAAGCTTACCGGTGGAAGACAAGGTCAGTTCTGGTCTTGCTCTCTTTCCGACGTGAAAAGTGAAACGCGAGAGATGTGTCTGAAGAGACATGCTTGTTTCTGTCGGTGTTTTGCTGCCGAGTTTTAAGCTCTGGGTAGTGAAATTCCTGTCTATTACGAAGTGCGAAAGAGTTTGGGTTCCATGCCATGAGTTCTATTCACTGATTTTCCTTTCTCGTTCTTCTTTATGTGCTGGTGATTCTTTGTCCTTTTCCACAGTTACTGGTACTTTAAAGGGATATGATCAGTTACTGAACCTTGTTCTGGATGAAGCTGTGGAATTTCTACGAGGTAATCTCTCTGCCACTCAGCTTATGGATTTACTCTAATTGCGGGTTGACTGAAGTGTCTTTGATGTGGAGAGAAGATAGATATACTCATTATGGTGGTATCTTGACATTTGGTGTGCTCAATCTGGGTGAGGAAAGAGTTAGAAAATTATATAGTTTTGCTACCAAAAGACCCTTTGTTCCCAATCTCTTATATATATATATAGTCTCATTACCTTTAACAATGTACTGTATTAGGTTGGGGGGCTTGGCTTTGTGATATCTTCTTCAATTTCTAGAACTCTGATTTTAGGGCAATAAGAAACCCCATTTGGTGCAATTTCTTGTTTACAAGATTGCCCAGTAAACATACTCCAGCATTTCCTTCTTTGATGCTGAAAACAATTTTATTATGTTCCTCGCTGATGATCTCCGTGATTGTCTAACTCGTTTCTGTTAGCTGGTGGCGCACTTGCAACAGAATAGTCAAACATAACCAATTGATTAACCTTCAGTGAGTTCCTAGGAGCAGACACTGCCTTCACGGTGGACATCCTCTTTAATGGAAGTTATTAAGTTATAGAGCAAGTCATTTAGGTCTTGTGGCCATTTCATTTTTTTGACCTGAAATGCAATTGCTTGTACTTTTGCTCTATTATCATTAAGCTTTCGTGCACGTTGCTGTGGCTGATGCTGTATCATTCCTTTTTTTCACACCTTGAAAGGAAGGATTGTTGGGAAAATATTATTTAAACATATAAACTGGTATTTACATGAAGCCTAGGTTAACACTTAGTTTTCATCTTTTTGTGCTTTTTAGTTATAGCATCGGCATTTTCCAAGTTATATTTCTAAAGGTGAACTTTTTGGTTTGTTTCATCTGTCCTTGCTTTTTGTTCGTTATGGCTTAGCTGTAGGCATTTGTGTAAAGATATATTCCGAAGTTAATATGAACCCTTGCTGGTTGGTGTTCAAAATTGCACGTGTTATTGAGCATATCATAGGTGCCCTTCCAAATTTAGAGTTAAATCACTAAAACAACAACCTAAATAGCATATCCATGCATCTATTTTAAGATTATTATTCATTTCAGGTGGAATTATCTTCGCCACTGATACAATTGAATTGAACTATGGCCGATATCCTTCAGAATTCTAAAAGCATCGGAGGGAACGGTTTAATGGCTAAAACCAAAGACACAATCAATTACCTGTCCTACTATGGAAAGACAGAATTAGGAAAAGTATTCATTTAGGTAAAATATTTGTCACGACTTAATTGAACTATGGCCCATATTCTTCAGAAATGTAAAAGCACTGAAGGGAGCAGTTTAATGGCTAAAACTGAAGAGCCAATTAATTATCGGTCCTACTGTGGAAGGACAAGTAAAAGTTTTCGACAACTAAAGAATTGCTGCAGTTCCAGATTTAGGTAAACGCATCAAATCATTGAGTGGTCTTTTGGTGGAGAATAAAGAGAGATTAGTTAATTGTTTAGACCAAAGAATTATCATTTGGGGACCATCCAATACTGCTATATACATTGTTTTTGGCTTTTTCAATTCTTTTACAAGACTAGGCATAAGTAATGGTTGGTCAACCAGCATTTAGCATGTGTGCTTTTATCACCTTTTGGCTGTTCCCCATGTAGTAAATGGTTCACTTGATTGAGTACATGATGCCATGCAGGACTTCCCTGTTGAAATCTCACGTGCTCAGGGAACTGACAATGCAAAAATCTTGTCCTTTCTCTGCAGATGCTGATGACCCCTTGAAGACCACGGATCAAACCAGGCGTCTTGGCCTAATAGTAAGGATATCTTTCATTATGTCATCTGAATGTTTAATATAAACTGTTACTTGGCTTTTGATTGGAAAAAAATCAACTTAGATTATGAGTGAGGTTAAGCTGAATATATGTCAGAGATGTGTGGCAGAGGTCTTTTGGATGGGCCTGCCGAAAAATGTGGACCATTTGACGATCAAAACTATTTCACCAACTACATATCCAGAATATTGTGATTTCAAGGACCCTATAGTTTCCTGGTGTGACTGGCAGACCTCTTTAAAGCTACTACAACAAATGAATTAAAGATTGCGAGGATAGGTTTAGCTGCTTGACA
This sequence comes from Corymbia citriodora subsp. variegata, assembly GCA_014858505.1. Classification (NCBI taxonomy): domain Eukaryota; kingdom Viridiplantae; phylum Streptophyta; class Magnoliopsida; order Myrtales; family Myrtaceae; genus Corymbia; species Corymbia citriodora. Next base: position 19,310,531 of record CM026420.1, on the reverse strand, counting down.
TTAACAGGATGTCTATCTTTAGAAATCTCCAGACCATTTGACCTACTTGTATGGTGAAGATTTTTGGAGGCATTGCACAACTTGTATGGTTTGGGTTTGGATCACATTTCCAATTCTGATGTGTTAAGTCTAAGTTCTGGTAGCACACAAAATAATTATCGAAGTGCTGAGGTTTTCTATGAAATTGCACCTTATTTTATGCAGATTACCTTTTGCACCTTGATATTGTGCAGAAGATATAATCCACACTAACTGGTAGTTTCTTTTTAACTTTTCCCGCTGATACAATGTTCTGGTAGTTTGTCGAGACCTTCTGTTTCATGGATGACCCAGTATGATAGAACACGTTCTCGTCTGTGACATCTGAAAGATCATCAAATCGATGTTCTTTTCAACTTTACACCTTCCTCTCGTATTTCTTTTCTCCCTATTTTCCCTTTTTTATTTCCTGATGAACGCTGTTCCTGTGTCATTTATCGCAGGTCTGCCGGGGAACTGCTGTGATGCTTGTGTCGCCTACTGATGGCACAGACGAGATTGCCAATCCCTTCGTCCAGCCAGATGGCGCTTAAATTAATCTTTCCCTTTCTTTTATGTTCTTAGCCTTACCTTTGGCTGGATTTCTGTACAAATATCTTGCCATTTCATTATGAAGTAACTCCTCAAAAATGTTTAGCTTATATGCCCTAGTTGTTTATTTTTGAATTCAGAGAAGTGCGCTCTCTCTCTCTCTCTCTCTCTCTCTGGTAGTCAAGTGCAGTTTCTCTTTTACGGTGAAGCTCGGAAAAGGACGACATTTTCCTTTACGGTTGGGAAGGTGTTCCGAGACTCCAAAAGCTCTAGTCTTGTCAGTGAACCTTAGTCGAGTGCCATGAGGAATCAATGTTCAAAGTCAAGTTGAAGCATGCATACCCCTGGATTCTTGTTCTTCGGCTTGATGTCTGAATCACGAAGGAAGTCATAGCCGCAAATGTGCTTTGTTTTGGCCATAGTGACCAAGTCCAAGAAGCTATTGTTACCTTAAGTGGCAAAATCTTCGCCTTATCAACTATGTTCACGGGCCTGAACTTTGAGTCGACACCAAAAGGAGGAGGTGATCTACACGCAATATTGATATACAAGGGAATACTTGCCTTTTAAAAATTACTGCCAATTCCATAGCAAGTTCAAGTCAAGAGGCCTAAACCGTCATCATCAATCGACTAACTTGTTCGATGCTTAGACTACACCCATACTACACCCATAGTTGGTACGTCTGCGCATTCATGACAGAAATTCACTCCCAAATTTACTGCTAAATTCCACGTTGAATTCCGCCGTAGCTTTGCCACCCTCCCTAGTAACAACTTTAACATCTAAAACAAGCGTATAGCCCCGTTGGGTTTAGAGCTTGTGTCTATCGCAAGCTGACTATTATTAGGTTCCGTTTGATTCAGCATTTGAAATGGACTTTGAGGTTCTAAAGTCCCTTAATCAAATGCAAATGCGTTCGGTTCAGCTTTTGGACTTACTTTGGAAAGACGTAATTGCATCTCTAAGGCTCCTCAAAGGACTTTAGCTGAATGGCTCCTTAAAAGACTTTAGCTGAATATAGGGTGGGAGGTGATTTGGGAAATTGCATTTTCGAAATGCAAGTCGGTACTATTCATCTTATCCGTAAGCCAACAAAATCGACAACTGCCGACCAAGGGGCCCTTGACGCCGATGAGCGCTGCCTGAGGGGCCACCTGACCCTAGTGTCCACCGGCCAAAGGGGGCGATTGCAACCATCCATCAGCCAAAGGGGGTGACTACCACCCTTGGTTGCGTGACCACCACTTGGGTCGCGTGACCCAAGCGTTGCCTAAGGTCCAAGACAACCGCCTGGGTTGCGAACCTAGCGATGGTAGCGACCCAAGCGAATGCATGCCTCCATCACCTAGGGGAGCCAAGTTGGCAACCTAGCGACGGTTGCCTAGGTGGCGATGGAGGTATCCGCCTGAGTCGCGTGACCTCAAGCAAGACTGTTTGGCAGCCAAATCTAGCCAGTAGAGAGTGGATTCGAAAAAAAAAATTTCTTTATAATTGTTTTATTTTTTAGCTAGTCATTTATAAAATATGATATTTACCAAATGACATTTAAGCCAAAATTATTTCACAATGCAAAATTTACCCAACGCTATTTGCATTTCAAGAAATCCTTTAGCCCAAACATATTTACATTTTCCACAATGCATTTGCTCAAAACCGAACCAAACACACCCTTAGAGGGAAATCTTCTTTGCATATATTTGTCATAAGTGATAAACTAGACAAAAATTAAAAAAACAGGTTTGAGGATGAGAGACGATGCGTGTATAGTGGCGCGACGCATGCCCAAAAGATAGGTCTAGAATGCGCTCACCTTCAGAGGAAGCAGACAAATATGCTATTCCAACATCAGTGAAAGTTATGCCCCCATAATCTATAGCAAACAGCTCCAAGAGGGCTTCAGGGTAGATGTCTTCACCAGAGATCCACCTCATCTTACCACCAGAGATCTACCTCATCTTACCACTTTAGTGACAAGTACAACGTCACGTCGGGAAATTGCTGCTGAGTAGGCAAGCTATCGGATGATTTGATAGACATATCAACAACAGTATGATTCGATTATTGCCTTATTGAATTGAGTAGATATCGAATCTGACATGATTGCCAAGACAGCATCAAACATTCATAATATGAAATAAACTGTCCATTGACTAAAGTATTCGCTGACATAAACTAAAACCCATGAACAAAAAGTTTTGAATGATCCGACATCCTAGAACAATTTCAAGAAACTATAACGATATCATATCCTCTAACCTCACAGAGCTCAGATATGATATAAGGCGTGGATAATATCAGCAATAGCGCGCGCCTCTTTATCCAGTGCATCATGGTTGGCTACAAAATGATACCTGGAGAAAGCCAAAAGCAGGGACCAAGAAAACTTTCTACAAACCAGAGGCAGAGACTCCAACTAACTCGTGGACTTCATGAAAAGTGGATTCCTTTTTCTTTCTTTTGGTACGAAAGGAAGGTGAAAATCTCTAATCAATCTTCACCGATGAGAAAAGGTAATGAACAAAATAGAAAGATGTGAGGAAGCCAATAGTGCCAGTGGACAACATGATTGCAGTTGCCATAATCAGAGAATAACCAAGGTAAAGCATGGCTGACACAGGTCCACTCAAACTCTGAAGGTCAAAAATCAAGTAATTGATGGAATATAGGAACACATAAAGGGCAACTGAACCAGATGCATAGAAAGCTTTCCACCACCATCGCCAGTCCTCCACACAAAGATGCATGTAGGTAAGGACCACAGACACTTCAGCACAGACAACAATCAGCAATAAGAGAACTATTAGCAGGAAGCCAAAGACGTAATAAAACCTCCCGAGCCAGATGCTAGAGAGGATGAAGAACAGTTCAATGAAGAGGGTTCCAAATGGAAGAGTCCCCGCACCCAGAACAAGAAGCCACGAGGGATATTTGCGTGCAGGAATTTCTCTAGGGATCTGGTTGGTACGAACAGGATATTGAATGGCCTCAGCACGTGTTCCTAGAAATCCTCCCAGGAGGGTGAGCGGCACGGAGATGCAAAACCAAAGGGTGAACAGGATGAAGTACAAGGATATGGGAATAGCGCTAGTACTGCTGCTTCCCCAAAGTAAGAAATTGAGTACCGTAAGAATTACGAAGACAATCCCAGGGAAAAAGCAAGCAACTGACCAGGAGACAGACCTCCATCCCTCCGAAGTTCCCTTGAGAGTTCTCCACAAGCGGACACCAACATACCCAGCAAAAATTCCAAGGAAAAGATAGAGGATTATCATCCCAGTCAAGAGCATTCCTCGCGAAGCAGGCGACATAAAGCCGAAAGCTGCAAAGACAATGGTGACAACTGCCATCCCTGTAATTTGAACCCCATCTCCAATCATCACACAAAGAAGCTTGGCACACTCTGGTTCTCTGAAGACATCACCAACGAGAAGCTTCCAGCCAGAAAGTTCCTCATTCATCTGCGCTTGAGCTTCTTTGTCCAATTCCTCATACCTTGTCAAATCCCTTCTCACCGTCCGCAAGAATATCACAAAGACAATACCAGCTAAGAAAAAGATCACCATCAATGAGTTGAGGATGGAAAACCAGTGTACTTTTGCACCTTCCATTTGTAAATAAGCATCCCATCGTGATGGCCATCGAATGTCACTCTTCACAAATTCAACATCATACGTGAATGACACTCGCTCTTGCTCCCTAATTATTTGTGACTTCTCGAGCTCCGCTGGGCAGGTAACGGGTTCAATATGGTCATACATTTTGTGCTTTGACATCTTGTCGGGGTCATATTTAACACTGCAAGGAACGACCTCAAACTTAACTATCTCAAAACCCGAAGCCTTCTTCTTATCATCAGCTTCAGAGATTACACCAAGACCTTCTTCACCAGTTCCAATGATCTCCACTCCACTACCTTCATACTCATGAACCAAGACCCTAAATTTGAGGTGATTAATAATGTAATCCTCATTGCTGCCAGGTGGCGTGTACCCAACTGGAAAACCAGTCCACTGAATGTTGACATCGTTCTGCTTGGCATACCTCAACGCTGGCAAATTGTCGAGGATCATGTTGACTTGATACAAATCCCGAGTCCTCTGCTTAAGAAGCTTCACTTCATTATCCTTCAGCGGGGGCGTAGTGCAGAGGTACACCGTCTCGTTCCTATTCATTTGGAAGCGATAGGGGGAGTTATCAATTTGATCTCCCATGAGCAGCTCACCAAGATTCTCCGCACTCTTCTTAACGCCATCCGGTGGTTTGCAGTAAGGGAGACTGTAATAGCTAAAGGGAAGTTCGGTCTCAATTGATGTCAAAGAATTGACTTTGCCGAATATCTTATCACCAGTGGAGTACGTGTGCATGTAGCTTCCTGGAAGATAGAACCCACTACAAACATGGGCCAACAGAACCAACAGCAAAGGCAGACGCCATTTGCACATGGAGTGCATCCCGGATCTCGACATCTGAAGCCAAAAACAAAATGAATAAAACTACAAGATAAAACACATTGACATCATCGCGCAACACTATGACTGGTGTAATTCGATGGGATATTTTCACAGGGGAGAAGACAATCGATCTATAAAACCGACCATCAGAGAAACATCTCAAATCGCCATTCCAGCAAAAAGATCGTTGCTTGAAAAGTGAAACAGTAAACAAAGGTCCGAAATGAGTAGCTTTAGCCTTTATCCTAGCAAAAGAAAACCAGCGATCCCAACAACAACCAACGGAGCAGAGCTAAATCCGAAAGCACGGAGGGAATCAAATAACGAGGGGACGCCTTCCGACAGCAAACAAACAGTGCGGATCCAATAGTCAAGACACGCATACGACGACAAACTAGACGCAACCGAGCCTAACAGCCGCTACCGCGAGCCGCGAAAGCGAACCTAATCAACCAAGCCAGACCACTCCTCGCCTCGCCTCGCCGGACTCGGCACCGACTACAGCAAAATGAACAATCCCCCAATCAAACCAATCAGATCTACCGCACGGGAACGCATTCACCGCCCGAAACAACAAACGATCCGTACCTTTTCCCTCAGATCTGGACCCAATTCGACCCGATCAGATCCGCCCGCTCCTCAGCGCTCCCGAAACCGCATACGAATCGACGAAAGGAAAAGCCCAGCTCCTCCTCTTCTTCCCTCCCTTCGGGGACCTCAGCGACGCCGACGCTGCTCGATCCCTTCTTCCTCCCGCTCCCTCTCCCTCTCCCTCTCCCCGTGCAGCTGAATCCTTCCCCTTACTTTATACCCGAGGAAAGGCCGTGAGGTGTCGACTGCACATGAAGCAAACAATGAGAGGAGCTGGAGCTCAGATCAGATCAGATCTGCCATCGGGGATGAGAGCAAAATACACAAACATAAAACGACGTCGCTGTGACAAGACAGAAAAATGGGGTTTCTTTTATTTCTTCCTTTTTTTTACCCGGTGAGGATGGAGGACTGTAGCGTGACGAAGAGTGCGCCGGTAGAAATTGAATAATCGATGAAGACGAAGAAGAAGCAGATGATGACGACGAGGATGACGGGGGGATGGAATTTCGGGGAGGGGGTTTCGGCCTTTTACGCCATGTGTAACCAACCTTCGGTGATCGCGTCTTTCTTGGCGACTCTGGTTGAGCGTGTGCGGTTGAGTCGGGCCCATCTAGGCCCGAGTTCGCTCATCGCATCTTTTCACATCGCGAGCCTTTGGGCGTCGTCTTCCTCGCGTCGGGCCGAACCCTAAACCTCGGCCCAATCTGGCAAGCTTCGAAATATTCCGTGCAAAGATTCTCGTCTCCTTCGAGCTCCTCCTCCCCGGCTTCCGTCGCCATTTGCAGGAACCTCAGCAGCACACTCGCCGGTGGTCGTAGGGTTTTGCAGGTCCGCGTCGTGAGGCGTCGACAACCCGCGACGTGTCGAAGAGGATCGATTCGCATCTCCTCGTCAGTCGGGTAATCCTCTCGACTCTCTCTCTGCGCGTTGTCGGCTCCCGCATTTGCTTCGATTCCATCGAAAGTCATTCATTTTGTTGGTGTTGTGTTCGAATTCGTCGTCTGTAATATGCAGTGGAATCGCGTTGGGAATGGCGCTGTTGAGGAGCGTGACGAGGACTCCCCTCGGGAATGCTCTGTGCAAGCGGCTGCTGAGCGGCGCGGTGGTCGAGAGAGGGTTCAGCAGCGGCAATGTCGGCGCCACGGAGCAGATGAGCTTGATCAGGCAATTGAGGGAGAGAACGAGCGCTCCGATAAAGGAAGTGAAGTCTGCATTGGTCGATTGCCAGTGGGACATCGAGGCCGCCCAGAAGGAGCTCAGGAAGAGAGGGCAGGTGGTGGCGTCGAAGAAGTCTTCGCGGACTGCGGCAGAGGGTTTGCTGGCTCTCGCCCAGAGTGAGGGCAAGGCCGCTGTCATCGAGCTCAATTGTGAGACTGACTTTGTTGCCAGAAACGAGATCTTCCAGTATTTGGTAAATTTCACTTTTTGATCAAAATTTACAATTCTGCTCTAGTTGTATATGCGTGAATCCATGCTGAGCATTCCATATTCGAGACAATTGGAGATGCTGCTTTGTTTGTCTTCCTTGGTTTTCTATCTCCTATATAGCGACTTGGTTTGTTCGTAGTCATTAACTAATTTGTCACAAAAGAAGTAACTTGTTAATCGTCAATGTATATGAACTTCAGGCCTTAGCTTTGGCGAAGCAAGCTTTACTGGTGGAAAATCCTTCTAACCAAGTTTCCGGGATCTTTCACATGGGACCTGAGCACTTGGAGGTAAGAATTATGTATATTTGATCTTTGGCTTTAGCATTCTAATAGATAAATAGCTTAATTTTGTTACGGTCTCTGTGTATGTAGATGTCTGTTGTCATCATCTGACCCCATGCTTGAATTCTGTTCCCTTTAAGATATGAGTGAAAGTGCAAAATCAATTATTCACCATGACTAGGGTAAACAGTCTTTGAGAGATCAGCATGGCTTTAGATATTATACACAGGTATTAAATGTAGATTTTTCTCTGTCCAAGTCATGACCATATTGTCTTTGGACAGACAGTGTTTTCACATTTTGTTGTCCTCTCAATGACGTGGCTCAAAAAGTACCATGTACCTGTGCTTTAGGCTTATCATGGCAATTTGATCTTATTGCATTTCACAAATGCTCTATTTTATTTAGATAAGTCAAAAGCTCAATTTTCAAGAGCCATAAGAGGGTTGTTACCTTTCACTAGGGCTTGAAGTTGAAGCTCGAGCATCCAAAAATCAGTGGAGAGACAACTGTTCAGAATGCAATTACAGAAGTGGCTGCAATGATGGGAGAGAATGTAAAATTCAGAAGAGGTTATGCCATGTGTGCATCTTCACACGGTGTTCTCTCCACATATCTTCATACTAGTCCCCTGCCAGGTAAGAAGTGTTTGGATGCCTTTTTTTCTTCGTAAGAGATTGGAGATAAATGTGAGAGAGAGCATGCTTCTTTTCTTCATGTGCACTCATCATTGCATTCATATCTTGAAGCAAAATGTAGTTGCTTGATGGAAAGTTTCCGTGTTGGATGGATAAAAAGGCCTTATGGGTTGGATGCATGATCTTATTTAGGTTTAGGCCGTATTGCTGGAATCCTGTCTCTTGAAGTTGAGGGTGAGAATTCACAACTTGATGTGCTTCAACGAGTCGGTTCAGAATTGGCGATGCATATTGTGGCTGCCAAGCCTTTGTTTTTGACTAAGGAGCTTATCACACCCGATGCATTAGAAGGTGAACGGGAAATCCTGAAGTCTCAGGTAATCTTTCTAGTGCCTTTGTGAAAGTGGTAATTATTGGATCCCACTCAAACTTAAAGATTATTTGTTCATGCTGGTGCTTTTTTCTTGGAAAACTGTTTACATATTTGACCATTGACTCTTTTGTTCATTGGGCTTGGCAAGGCATTCGTCTGAGTTCTTTGTGTCTAAACTGGCTTTTTTACATGATTTTTTGGTGCCTTCAGGCAGAAACTTCAGGGAAATCTCAGATGGCTGTAGACAAGATGGTTGAAGGTCGTCTACGCAAATACATGGAGGAAGTGGTACTTATGGAGCAAAAGTTTGTTGTGAACGATAGTATTAACGTGAAGGTATGCATCAAAATTCTCCTGTATTTTGAGAATACAAGAACATTCTCATGGGATTAAAACCTGCAACCAGAGCAAAATGATTGCAAATCCCAGATACAGTTCATTGGTTCTTTCATTTTCCAAATCATCTATCTCTGTCATTTGTGGCGATCTATCATCAAATGGTAGAATGATCAAACTATGCTATCTTTGTCTTCATCCATAAGCAAATTACCTTATCTCTTTCTTGACATATTTGTTTGCAAAAATGGTTTGCCTTCCAGAAGATAACATGCTAGCTCTGGTGATTGACATAGGTGGAGATGGAAGTCAAGTACTTGTCGACTTGTGCCAAAGAAAGAATTCAAATTTTAATTTTAGTGACTACCAGTGAGCCAGGTGCTAGTGTAGGTTTATTCAACATGTATGGAAGTTTCACTGGCTAAAAGATAAAATATATGTGGAAAATTTATAAGGATACTCCTCCTGTACTTTTCAACATCATCCTTTCCTTGTGCTCTCTTGTGAACAGCCTTCTGGGATATAACCTCTATGTGGTCCTTTTCATTTTATCTTGTTTACATCTGAGATCCAAAAAGGATGGACGCATTTGCACTAATGAATTTGAACTTTACAATGCGGTTTGGGGGCTAGGCAGCAACGTGTTTCTATCTGTATTTATATCTATCAAAAGTGACCTTTTACTTGATTTGGTATTGCAGACTTTGATAGGCAATCTATCGAAGGAAGTGGGATCCTCTGTGAAGATTGGAAACTTTTTCAGAATGGAAGTTGGAGAAGGAATTCAGAGGTAGCTACTTTCATTTGTTAAGATAACAAGACTCTTAAATTTCAATAATAGCAGGTGTCTCTAAATATTTTATCTCTTGGACATTGTAATGCATATGCGGTGTCATTTGGATGAGGTGATTTGATTTCTCTCCTCAAGTCCTTGGATCACTGGAAAAATGACATTTTGATATTGATAGTTGGACGATGTTATTAAATCTTTCTCTTGGGTGGTCTGACCAACAGTCAAGGTTTTACTGTGATTGGAATTTGTTCTATAAAAGTTGGTGCTAGCGTATCTTATAGTAGATGTTAGGAAATCATCAAGCCTTTGGCTCATTAAACTTTGTTTATTCTGGAATGGAAGATTCTGAAGGACTCAGGCAGTATCCCTACTTGGTACTAAGATTGTGTCCATAATTCCGGGAAAGCCTCATTCTTGATTGGGCATTCAGTCACTTTGCTGTACTGTGGGAACCCAGCTTCACTGAGACTTAGCAATTACCTGCTCTATCATGTTATAGAGATACATCTGTAAATGCAGAGAAAGAAGATCCAAAAATAAATAACACAGACTGTTGATATATGGACATAGCAGGTGTATCTTTCATACTTTTAACTGAAATGTGATTCTTAACAGTGAATATTGCACTGATGCTGCCATTCTACTCTATGGTTGGATAAAGTTCTATTTTTACAAATCTGATGTCTAAGTACTTGGTGTCAACCTGTTGTGATGAATTCATACTTGTTCTGAACTTTTAGAACAAAGTACGCTAGGACCTCCATCAATGCCAAGAGTGAATTGTCCATGAAAATTCAAATCAAGCAGTTGTCCCCCAGTGTGCTTCAGAGAAGTGCTTAGAAATAAGACTTTGATATGTTATTATGGTAGCTTTTACAGCTCAGCAGGCAACTTGATTGAGGTCCTGTGCTTACTGTAGGGGTTGAAATTGCAGGGGTTAATGGGTTGGGTGGTTGGACCAAGTCTCTGTCTTTGGTGTTGCACATGTCCTGGTGCCTATTGGTGAGGCAATGCCATGTCTGGCCTTTTTGACCCAGGTTGGGTGATGGTTTTCAATTAGCTTGTCCCATGCATAGAGAACTGCTTTCAGAATCAAGCCAAAAACAGGCTTTTGCAGAAGCATTTTCCTTTGAACATATTCCATGCCTTTTTTCTTTCAAATAGGATGTTTCATAAAAGCATGAGATGGTGAAAAGGAAGCCTTGGATAGCCAAAACCTAGCTGAGAAATAAAGCTCGTGGGGCTGACTAACTGGCGCCTGGTAGCACCTATAGTTTTGATGACTAACATGTACAATTCATTTTCAGCATAAGTGTGCAACCCTGCATTGTTGTTTTGTAAATCTCAATCTGTGTCTGATGTATAATATGTTGCCGACTGTAATCACAGGAATGAAGCATCGAGTGCACCTGAACCAGTGGCTCAAGCTGTGTAATATGAGGGCATGCTCTCAACAGAATTTATTGGATGCAACACATCACTGTGAATTGAGGACCCTCGATTAGTTTCTCTGTGTGCAACAGGCGTAATTATTTGAGAGGCACAGCTACACAGTCAAAGTTGTGTTGTGAGCTTTCCCTACTTTTCACTTATTACCATGAGAGTTGTTAGAAATGCAGAGAGCGATAAAGCGGTGTAGTAGATTCATTGCTCCAGTTCCATTTGTTTGGCTCTCTCGAGCAATTAAACATCTGACTCCTGGAACTTTCTAAGTAGAAGTAGTGGCGGCATCTCTGATTTCTGTCTAGGTTGATGAAGATCAACAAGGTGGGATACTCTGATACTGCCAACATGCTCATTTAGTGCAGATAACAGTTTAAGGTGGATGCAGGAGAAGATCATGAATACGAGTGGGTTTATGTCATCTTTCCTCGAGTGCGCCTGCTGGTCATATCACTTATCAATGAAAATACATAGGCTGAGATCTACCTTGCGGTTTTGCCAATTTATTATCATTTGCTTGGTCGAAAGAAACATTTTGAGCTTATCAGAACCATTGCCATTCATGCACTATGTTCTAGTCACCGTGAACAACCCATGACACGTGTCATCACGAACGATGGACAATCTTCCTACATATGTGATTATGTAGATACAGGGTAAACCACAAATTCAGCTCGACCTGATCTCGAACTCCTCTCAAATGCAAGAGCAACTGTCTAGGCACTGCCATTCAGAAGTGCAGTTTTTAGTTCTTTACATGTCAAGGTTCCACATTGATCCCTCATTCAACCTCTTTTCACATGCAATAACAGTATCACAAGGGGGCGGTGGCGACAAAGAAGGGAAGTACTTAAAAACCCTAATGGAACTTGAGGTTGGTCAAAATGTTGTTGTTGACTGGGTCAGCCAGGTGGTCCAAGAGGTTTTGGTAAGGCCCAACACCGGTCACAAGGCCTTGGATGAAGTAGCCCAAGATGGCCAACATTGCCAACCTCCCATTCTTCACCTCCTTCAGCTTCAAGTCCTTCATCGACTTCTCATCTTTTCCAAACCCTAGAGGGTTGAAGAAGGGGCCACCGGGATATGCTGGGTCTCCCGAGCCACCCAAGCCCTTCTCGAGCCCTAGGAAGTACTGTTTGCCCATTGAGCCCGGCTTGGCCCAGTCTTGGAACCTCCTGTGCTCGGCGAAGCCCATGAGAGCCATCTCCAACACGAAGAGCGTGTAGGGGTCGGCCCAATAGTTGTACGTCCCGGCCGGTGGGATCACGCCAGTCTTGAACCATGGGAGAGCAGTTTCTGGTGGGATCAACCCTGCCTTTCCTAGAATCTCTGGTGCAATTGCTCCCACAGCACCCAACATGGCGTATCGCCCGTTGATTATCTCTCCATAGGCTAGCCACCTAGGCTCGATGAACCCCCCAGTGCCCTCAGGGTCCGAGAGACCCAACGGGTCGAAACCAAAGTCACCAGGGAGGCTGTATCGTTTATGGAAAATAAAGTGCGTGAGAAATTGGACCAAAATCGTGACATTTAAATATTCGATTGTGCACGTCCCGCCAAAAAGGAAGTTCATCGGGTAACGCTGATGATTCGGAAGAAATTTCTACTGGTGCTCTTAATAGGAGAAAACATTTTCATCTTTAAGAATAATTCTCCAACCGACTAAACTTCCAAGAACAATTTGGCCTTGATTCGGTTAACCTAAGAAAGATGTATGTAAAAGCAAGTATACATAGAGCTCGGAATTACCTTCCGTCCAAGTATGTAAGGCTTTGCTTGGATGCAAACCACAATTGTCTGTCTGCTCCTTGCTGAAAATAACACGAAATTCACACATCATCAGCTAAATCGGGAGTGTCAGTGGCATCAATTGTATGACCACGTGGTCTCAAGTTTGTAGAGGAAAACCCATTTTTACACGAGCGATTTCGAAAATCAAAACGAGCTAGGACCATCGTCGTAAGGTCGACCCGACCCCCTTTCAAAAGACAAACCGATTCGGTAATTCGAGAATATGATCCTGAGTTTGTTTTCATAAATGCATAGCCAACCGAATCAATCATACTCCTAGAGAAATGAAGCGAGAGGGACCTTGACTGGCGGTGTCGAAGCGGCTCTAACGACGAACGAGGCCTTCCTAGAGGGAGCGACCGGCCTCGACCCCAGCAGATGCCTTGCCGACTCGACGGAGGAGGTTAGCGACGACGATACGAGGGCCTGTGCCGCCATTTGCTTCCTTCCCTAATGCCCTCCGGCGAACTGTGGAGCTCGAACGAGGAGATGGAGAAGAGAATGGCGAGAGATGTCAAAGGAGAGAATGGCTTGAGTTATTCATCACGGGACAACTGAAAATATACAAGGGAGCGAAGCGAGGCCACAAATCCGCGAGTGGGGCCACGGAAAATCCAGGTGAATGGGAGGTAGCCAAAGGCTTCGAGATCAGGTTAGGATCTGGCCGTCCAACGAGGACCGTCCACGTGGCGCCATGGCTCGGATAAGAGGATCAATTGCTGATTTGTGGGAAGAGTTTCCAGATTCCAGATGGCAGTTACTGGATCCAGGACCATTGGTCCGACGTGGCATTTAATCCTTCACAGTAATTTCGGCTCCGTTTAGTAACTCTCCATAAATTCGTTTTGTTTTTCTATTTTTTTATTTTTTAAAATATAAAATGAACATAAATTCGTTGGGTAATATTCACTATTGTTTCTATTTCCCGGCATAGAAAATTATCCTAGGAAATAGCTTTTAAATATAAATAAGTAGAAAAAAGTGTTTATTATTCCTGAAAATGATTTTTGAAAAATTATTTCTTAAATCGCTGCTACTCGTGATTGCCATTGACTGTCGCTTGCCGCCCTTTGTTTGGCTATTGATGATTGACAACTGACGGCCAGTAGTGGCAAGCGGCAGCCACTGGTCGTCGATCGTTATCACCATGTAGAAAAAAGAATAAAATTTTCTTTATTCAATACCAAAGGCATTCATATTCATTTTCTATTCCGATAATAGAAAATTTGCACAATTACCATACACGTTATTTAACTCTGAAATTATTCAAAGAAACATAAATAGAGAAAACTATTTTTAAAAAGGAATTGTTCATAGTAATAAAAATGTTACTAAATGCATCATTTATGGCCTCTCAAATTCTTTTTCTTTTTGTTTTGCGATACTATTTTTTTTTTAGTGAAAGCATAAAGTGAGATACAAAGATGAGTCAACAATATGTCGTACATATTTTCCAGCAATGTAGAAAATAAAAGGTTAATCTTAATGAAAAGTAATGAAAAGGTTAATACTATAAAAAATCCAAAATTGATATATAACAAATTTATCTTAAATTAATTTTTCAATTACCAAAAACCTAAAATTGATGCACTTGTGACAGGTTTATCCTAAATTAATTTTTTGATCATAAAAATATCCAAGCCAATACACTTTTGATAAATTTACTCAAAGCTAATTTTTTTATTGTCAGAAATCCCAAATTGATACATTTGTAACAAATTTAGTATCTATCAGTTTCCGTTGAATTAAATTTTTACAACAAAAAACCATACACTGAGCCTTAAATGTATATTTGTCAATTGCTACATGTTATCCAACTTAATAATTTAACGGTAAAGTTTAATGGAAACTAATAAATGGTAAATTTGTTATCAGTGTACCCATTTAGGCTTGTTAATGGCAAAAAAGGTAGTTTAGAGTAAATTCAACACGAATATACCAATTTGGAAATTTTCATAACCTTAACCCATCAATGAAATGAATTACTAAATTCAAAATTTATTTTATACCACAATTTCATCAACTCCCCTCGTCCTCCCTTTCTCATCTACTTATCTTGCATATTATTTATGCTTCACTTTGCCTTTCTTCTTCTTTTTTATTTTTTTTTATCAATGGCATCTCGAGCTTCGCAAGTAGCTTGAAAAAGCCAAAAATTAGAATCCAAGGTATATGCCCCAAGGACCGGCACGGCCCTAGTACAAATTGCAAAATGCGAGGGTGGTCCGGTCGGGCCAATTACGGGTTTTCAAGCTCTTGATAGCTCCTGAATTTTAACAGATTCTTGTTGTTTATTTTTTACTTCGCATCTCTGACGTCCCCATTGCTGGATGGGTGGACTTTTTAATTTCCTCTCTGTTTTTTTTTTAATCTACGACGTTGAATGGGTTGGGCTTGTCGCTATCAAGGGCCCAAAACGAACCGGGCGGCATGGAAGCCCTAGGATCGGCCCAATTAGCGAGCTCGAGGAGCCGCCACCGCCGCCGATGACAGTCGCGAGCGGCTCTCCTTAGCCCGCACGCACGCACGGCCAAGGAAACGGCGCGCCGAAGCCGATGACGTGGCGCAGATACATAAACCCTTCGGTTAGAGAGAGGAAAAAGAAAAGAGAAGATATTTTGGACAGAGAGTGAGGAAAAACCCTCAGGCGAAAGGAGGAGAGAAATGATAAAAGAGGAAAAAATATATAGATAAAAACCTAAAACCCTACCTCTGTACTCGCACCCCATCCCTCCTTCCCACCTCCTTCGTCTTCTGCTCCTCGCCGGAACACCGGGTCGCTTCTCCGCCGAACGACGCTCGGCTGGGTGAACGGAGGCCGCCGGCGCCATTGGAGACTGAGCTCGCTCGGAGGTGGAAAAATGAGTTCTCGCAGTTGACACTCCTCACTGGCTGCTGATGCTGGCGCTGGTGGTGTGACGTCGAGGTGAGGTACGTTATCTATTCTCCCGCGCGTGAATTTCGACCGGCGGAGTGACGGCGGCGCGGCATTGAGCGACGCAATGCGGGATTTTGGTGTGAGAAGCGATGGTTTGGGTCGTGGTTTCGCGGTTTCGCTTCGTCGGGAATTGACTTTTGTGCTTCCTCTTCTGGAGGAGGAGTGGAGTTTTTTTTTTTTTTTCATTTTTTTCACTTCATCTTCCCTTTTTGTTTGGTGTCGCCAGATGATGGGAGGTTCGATCAGTTTGGCTTGAGAATTGTTGGAATATCCGAGGGAACTATGGAGCTGAAGAGGAAAACCCCGCTTCAGCTTCAGGCGCTGGAGAAATTCTACTCAGGTGCGCCCGATTTTTGTTTTCTCAGGTGTCGTCTTTGTAGCTATTCTCATTATATCCGCAGTTCCCCATTGGGTTGGAATTGCGGCGACCCAAGGGGTTTATGGAATCCTCCCAGAGGGATTGTGGAATCCCCACGCGTACAATTTCTAGAAATATTGCTCTGCGATTTGCTGCCATTGAATTCATTAAGGTTACGTTCTTATTCCAGAGGACCAGTATCCAACGCAGAAGGCTATGAAAGGTTATGCGGCATCGTTAGGATTGACATTCAAGCAAGTGCAGGGATGGTTCATGGAGAAGAGGAAGCGACGAAAAAGGACCAGTGATGTACCCTTCAGTGTTTCTACTCAAGACAAAGCACAGTCGGCTGATTCGTTGCCTTCGACATGTGGACATCTAGCTCTTACTAATGCTAAGAGCGGGGAAAAGCCCATTTGTCTGCAGGATATGTTGTTCAGTCCTGATTACATTCTGAAGAAAGTGTTCCGCAAGGATGGTCCAGTTCTTGGTGCAGAATTCGATTCTCTTCCTGCAAGGGCGTTTTTGCATGGTAAAGCTGGTTGGTTGTTGGACAAAAAACTTCGTTCACATTATTTCTTAAGGAGTCTGTCAAGTGTTGATTCTTTTTTAGGTTTTATTTATTGGATGCACCACAATCTATTTTTATCTTGCTTCCTCGGGATTTCATTGTTAATAATCCTCCTGTCATGTAGTTTGTTTTTCCAACACCAATCATTTGGGAGCAGCTTTTGCTCTTGTTGTCTTGCTTGGTAGAGCATCTGACCAATGTAAAGCTTAGTCTCTGCTTTCAGCTGTTGGGTGCTATGTCCTCAATTCCTCGGCTGACTAATTGAGCTACACAGCACATAATCCGTAAAGCAAAAAAAATTCTGGCTTGCTTTTGTCATCTTTTGAAAACCGAAATGTAATGGTGGCAATGGTAAAGTCTCTTTTGCTTTTGAATCAATATGGATTAGCAGAGAATGGTGCTTTTAGCATATTTCTTTTGTCTTATTACATTATTACCTGGCGTCAGATGTGGATCCTATAGTTCTTTTGTAATGAATCTGTTGTTCTCAGCTATAAAATACTTACATATAGCAGCTATTTTTCGCTATACTTACATATTTGCCTCTCATATTTTGGCCTTTAACTTACATATAGTCATTCTATATCTGAATTGGTTCATACTCTTATTTGATGTTTAGGCTCCCGAAATAAACTTTCTTGCCAACAGATTCACAGAGAACCGAAAAAGAGAAAGGTATCTCTAGTAAACTCTAGTTGGTGATTTAATACAAACTTCTGTGAGGGATTAAAGTTTGATATCCATTTTGTAGGGATCTAATGGAGAAATCATAGATGGCCAGGATGGCTTTAATAGTGGTCCAGTGAAAAGACATGGCATTGGCAAGGGCTTGATGACAACTTGGCGAGCAACCAATCCTGACGGTGGACACTTTCCTACTGGTGTGGATACTGTTAGAGGAGTGGATGCCCTATCAAAAGTGTCAACTTCTAAATCAAGAAAGAAATCATGTCAAAGCAAAACCAATCGTCAACAAACGCTTGCAATGGCAAGTTATCAAATATACATGCTGTATTATTGAATTTTATTTTTGGTTTATACCTTTTGTCTTTTTTGGTCATATTATTGAGGTAGTGGACTCTATGAGGAAAAAGTAGTCTTACTTTGAGGTGTCTTTCAGATACAGAGGAAGTTAAAGGAGAAGTCATTAGGAAAAAAGAAGCCTTTGATGAAGAAGAAACAGGTGAGCTGGGATATGCATTGTAATGGTGGTGAGTTCTGCAAATGCAGTACACTTATAACGTTGCTATTTTTGTCCAGAAACCATTAAATAAGGATATAATCCTGAAGGAAACCCGCAAGGAAAAATGCGACCTCTCTTTGGAAGGGGGAATTACCCAAGAACTCCTTGAAAAATTTGCAATGCTAGTGGATGATGAAGAAATGGAAATGAGAGAGTTACAAGCAGGGCCAAAACCTCTCTGCTGTTCAGATCATATTGCTTCCAATGGATCACATGGTTGTTCCCTCTGTAAAGGTCAGTTTTTTACCTCATTATCCAGTATCTCAGTTGTCTTTGAGTCACAATGTAAATCAAAATTCCTGTTGGTTTTGGGGTTTCCAGATCTTTTAGCAAAGTTTCCTCCAATTTCTGTAAAGATGAAGCAGCCCTTCTGTATGCAGCCTTGGGATTCTTTGGAGATGGTCAAGAAACTCTTTAAGGTACATAAAAGTTCTTGATTAATTATTTTTTTTTCCATTTTCTGTCAACGGATAAGTTATCTATCAAAGAAATAGTTCCTAGAATTTGTTAAGAACTCTCGATAAATAAGCTGGAGAACTTAATTTTGCAAAACCTTGTTAGATAGGGATGTTATACAATCCTCAATCACCGCTTGCATCCAATAGGGCCTTCACTTGTACTAAATTTTATACGCTCACTGTATGCTGGGAAGTGCACTTCACTTTTGTTGATACATTATCTTTATTTGTATAAGAAAAGGTTTTAGCTTCTTTTAATTCTGAACTCTAAGTTGATTTCTTCCCAGAATCAACACTTCTCTGTATTGCATTTTTTGTTTGGTAGATTGACATTGTGTCTTATTTACTTATTACACATGTAATTGATAAATCGTGACATACTGAAGTTTCTTGAGTAGACTGTTGATTGCTCAGTTTATGGATTAAAAGAACAGAACAAATTCATCTCTATAATTTGTGTCTTTGCAGGCCATCCACTTTCTTTATACTTTTGCTGCAATGCTTGATATTAACTCTTTTACTCTTGATGAGTTTGCTCAAGCATTTCATGACAAGGTAATCTTCTATTCCTACTGTTGTTGCTGTTTAGCAAAATTTCTGCAAACCTGCTTAACTTTTGCCGTCTATAAGTGTTGCTGACATTTGTCCTTTCTGATCTGTTTGTATATTATTTTCAAGGATTCCTTGTTACTTGGAAAGATTCATGTGGCCCTCCTGAAGCTTCTTCTCTTTGATGTTGAAACGGAGCTTACTAGGGGGTCCTTTCATCACTCGAGCAAATCTTGCAAGTTATTGGCATTACTACACTCGGTGAGTTACAGTTTCAAGAATATCTATGATAAGTACCACCAGGAATGTGCTTGGTTTCTATTTTTTGGCCCTGTTTCTGTCCAGAACCAACCCTATACAGTTTAGTGCTTTTTCAATGCTTCCCTTCCCCTCAGAATGAACACAAATGAAATGACAGGGTAGGTGCATAAACCACATAGTGAGGACTGAGGATGTTATTTATCTTGCACTACTTTGCTTAAAAGATAAAGAAGAATCAATCCATTATGCTTGAGATGATTTACCCATATGAGATACTTTAGTGGATGGGTGAGTATTTAATAAAATCGGGAGTAAATTGAATGTATATAGGGATGGTATTGATCTTTCCCAGCTCAAGGATGAGACAATCAAGTCTCATTTCATGTCGTATCCCTGGACAAAAATGACTATGTCAAGATTCTTTAATGAGAATGAACGACTTTTTAGCTAAGTGTTCATGACAAAATCAGTGAACTGTAAGAAATATAAGTAGATACCCCTAACAAGCATTTTAACAATATGAACATAAGGAGGTTTATTAGGGATAGCGCTATAGCATGGAAGGATCCATTTGGCGACTACTTTTAGCGGGAAAAGGCCTAGAGTCTATTCCCCCTGTTTCTAGTTTGTGCTTTTGGCTTTCTCCAACTAACAATATGGTACGAAAAATGATATGCAAACTTAACTGTTTCGGTGGAAAGGAACTGAGATGCTGCTGAGATACATGTTGATTTTCGCTTTGGCCATTTTTTTGTCTCACTCTGGACATTCTTTAAAAGTTTGGAGCCAACTTTGATGTGAGATGTACTGCATTTGCCTAAGGATGTATTGTTGGAGGGCAAAAATTTATGGAGAGCTTTTTGTGGTAGTCTAGAAACATGGTTGGAGTCTTGAAAAATTTCTGTCCACAGTATTGCGTTTGGGATTTCATCATCTTATTGACATATGCTTGACGAATGTCATCTTTAGGCATATTACTTTTCACGATGGAGATGTGAAAGTTCTAGAAGATACCACTTTGATTGATTTCTCCCTTTTGTTCTTTTGCCTGAGAACCACTTTGCTGGTTAATAAATTTTCTTGTTATGGTCGATTCCTCTTTTTCCTCTTGATGGATTGTGGTGCAGAGATAGTAAATTTTGCACTTTTGATGGCACTGTGTAGGTTGAGAATCAAGATATGATTGTCGATTTCTGGAAAAAGTCCTTGAACCCATTGACATGGACAGAAATACTCCGTCAAGTATTGGTTGCAGCAGGTTTTGGATCAAAGAAAGGCGCGTCACACAGAGAAGCTGTTAGCGAGGTATGCTCTTTTTAAGCATGTCTGCTCCTTTCAAATGGTTATCACTTATCATTAGTATACTTTCCTCAAATTGCTTTTAATCTTAAATTTTCCCCAGATTGATTTTGTGAGAGTTTTAGAAATTAGGGGTGAAGTAGAGAAAGGCAAAAGTGTAGAGAAACTAGTTAGCATAACAGAGATTTAATGATGCCAAAAGTTCCCACGATAGATCTCCAAAATCGAGTGACATGGCTGAAACTTAACTCCCACATTAAGGATGGGTGAATCTTTTGAATTATCCTCCGAGAATTCAAATTATGAAAGTGGTTTTGAATGGAAAAAGCTGATAGGAAATGATTTGACATTACCTACAGTTAGAACTCATTTTAATATTACTTAGCTTGTTTGGATTTCTTTCTAATTTTGTTCTTTCATTTAGCCGCTGTTGAATCTGGATGTGTGTCTATGGGGAGCTTAGGATGCGTCTGGATATGATTAGGCTGTAGTGTTCTTTTTGTTCCATTGTTTCATAGTGATCATGGATGAGAATATTGTTATGTATAGAACCTTTTCAATTGGTCCTCTAGGAAATGAGCCTTATGATGAAGTATGGGATGCGTCCTGGAACTTTGAAGGGAGAGTTATTTCGGCTTTTGTCGGAGCAAGGTAATAATGGCCTGAAAGTATCTGAAATGGCAAGGGCTTCACAGGTAACTTTATATGAATGGAGTTTGCAATTTATAAAGTCAAAAAGCCACCTTGTATATTGCACTTATATTGATGGTTTCTTTGTCAAAAAAAAAAGGTTATGGGATTGAACATCTCCAGCAATAGGGAGGAACTGGAAAACGCTATATGCTCCATGCTTTCAAGTGATATTACTTTGTTTGAAAAGATTTCATCTTCCACCTATCGTCTACGGATAAATTTTTCCTCAAAGGATGCTGAACATCTTCAGTCTGATACAGATGACTCTGGAAGTGTTGAGAATCTCGATGATGATATGTGTAGCAGTGGTGATGATTCTGAGTGTGACTCAGGAGGTCTTACTGTTAGAAAATTCAAACGTGCCAATAGTCACAAAAGTAAAAATAGCATGTTAACAGTAGATACGGAGATTGATGAGAGCCATCCTGGAGAAGTATGGTTGTTAGGACTGATGGAAGGTGAATATTCCGACTTAAGGATTGAAGAAAAGCTGAATGCTTTAGTGGCCTTGATTGATCTTGTTCGTGCTGGATCCACCATTCTTATGGAGGTATCTTGTTATCCATGGTTTTTCTTCTATTTGTTTGCTTCTATGCTTCTTTTCATACCTAGGTATCTGTTAGTTTTGGTAATGCTCAAGAAGATTTCTTATGTTTTGCTTAATCTTTGCTAGTCAAGATTAAAGATCATTTTCAACTTTTAAAGTCAAATTAATTTTATGCAGCAAAATCATATATTTGTCAAATTAAAGCTTCTCTTTCTTAGGACATTTTCCATTTCAGGTCAATTCCTGCATTTGTGCCCTTTGAGCACAAGGATTCTCTTAAGCAATTAGAGTCATGTGGCCTGTAGCAAGTACTTCCTATTGCAAGCTCCATTTATAAGACCAGAATACTTTTTCTTTTTTCTACTGTGAATCCTATATAATCCGATTTATCTTTGTCCTTGAAGAAATGCAAATTTGTTCTTTATGTCATTAGGCAGCATCAAGTTGATGCTGGATAGATGGATCTTGAGGAAGATCCTATTGCAGTCCAGATGCCATTTTAGCTTGCATCAAGTTGATGCTGTACTCATGGATTGTTGAATATTGTAGAGTCCTTGTTGATTGGTAGAGATGCTTACCGTTTACTTTTTAGCCTGACCAGAATTCATCACAAGTATTGACCGAAACTGTTCGGAGCGCCATCTATACTGGTTCTGGGGCAAAAATCAAGAGACCATCGTCAAAGCAGCAAAACTTTTTAGGGTCATCCCGGGTGCCTCATGAACAAAGGCATGGCCGTAATTCATCAGCAGAGATTCGACCCATTGATTCTTCAGCATTACTGTCAAAATTGCATAATAAGCAGATTACTTCTGGCAAATCAACAGAAGCAAAAGATGTAGAAATAGCAGATTATCCGCACCCAATGCAATCTGTGTATCTGGGATCAGATCGTCGGTACAATAGGTACTGGCTTTTCCTGGGTCCGTGCAATGGTTGTGATCCAGGACACAGGAGTGTATATTTTGAATCTTCTGAAGATGGGCACTGGGAGATCATCGATACCAAAGAGGTGAGTTCAGTCCTTGTCTTTTTGTGCTAAATATAGTTTCTTATTATTGTCCTGTAGCTTGAACTTTATGACTGATCTTCATCAATCTGTTTTGGTTACACATGATGCAGGCTTTCTGCTCCTTATTGTCGGTTTTAGATGATAGGGGTGCTCGGGAGGCACTTCTTATTGAATCGTTGGAGAAGCGAAAAGCTTTTATCTTCCAAGCAATGTCAAGCTGTATGGTGAGTCAAGCTGATGTTAGATCAGGGATCCTATCTGATTCGACTGAGCTTGATTCTGTCAGGGAGGAAAGTTCTTCTCCTATTTCTGATGTAGACAATGGTACAAGCTTGGTTACAAGTGGAGATTCTTTTCCTTCATCTGGTGCTATAACCATTGAAGTTGTGGAGAAGGGGGAAGAACTAAAGCAAAGATGGGGCCGCCTCAAAGCATTCGATTCGTGGATGTGGAATTTTTTCTACTTAGCACTGAATGCAGTAAGGCATAGAAAAAAATCTTATCATGATTCACTTAATAGATGTGAGAGATGTCATGATTTGTATTGGCGAGATGAGAAACACTGTAAAATTTGCCATACAACGTTTGAGCTGGATTTTGATTTGGAAGAAAGATATGCAATCCATACAGCCACTTGTAGGGAAAAAGAGGAGACTGATACGTTCCCGAAGCACAGAGTTCTATCATCACAGTTGCAGTCTTTAAAAGCTGCAATTCATGCTATAGAGGTGAGTCATTGTCTTGAGTTTGTTTTACATTTCCACTGCAACCCATGTGTTTTTACTCTAAGAGACTTCCTTGAATTCTTGTTGTCCATATGGATAGATGCTTCTAGTGCATAATTGCAAAATGCTTTGAATGTGTTATATTCCTGCTTGTTTATTGTCAACTGTAGTTTAGTGTGCTTCTGGGTTGTTGAAAATCAAAAAGTGAGATGGTGGATAGATTGTCCAGCAAAGAAAAGGTTGCCTTGATCATCACTCTGTTGCTTTCTGAAGGCACCATTATGTTCTGCCTGTGAATTGTCAGAAAGACAATAAAAAGCATTAGTCCAGCCTCTTTGAATGAGCTGCTTCTGCTACTTCTGCCTATGTTTGGTTGGTGTCTTTTACGGATTGGATTGAATAAGTTAATAATTCTGGTTGATTCTTAAGATTGATACTTCTAGTGGTTGGTCTGTTCATGGTGGACAAATTGTTTGTGATTGTTACTCTATACATGATTTAAGACGGAAACACAGTACGCTCCTACAGTAGTCTGTGCTTCTGTTTCATCACTCCTCTTCTGATGACCAATTAAAGATCAGAGGAAGGTCACTTGCAAAGCTGATCGACTCCATGGTTGAGGTGTTATCTGCTTGGACCCCTTAAGAGAGTAGGCTTTGCGTTATTATATTCCCGCATACTCAGTAAATGGGAATTTCCATGTTATTGCAGTCAGCAATGCCTGAAGATGCACTTATTGGTGCTTGGACCAAGTCTGCCCACAGGCTTTGGGTAAAGAGACTCAGACGAACCTCCTCCTTGTCAGAGCTTTTGCAGGTTTATTTTAGTGTATTTTTGGGGACCTCATTTGGGTTGTTTGTTAAAGTCTGTTTAAGATCTAATTCACATGCTTTTTATTTTTGTGATCTTCCAGGTCCTTGCAGATTTTGTTAGTGCAATTAATAGGGATTGGTTGCGCCAGTGCAACAATGTGCCTAGTTACAATATATCTGGGGAAGAAATAGTTGCGTGTTTTCCTATTATTCCCCATACAACATCTGCAGTTGCGCTCTGGTTGGTCAAAATGGATATGCTAGTAGCTCCGTATTTGAAAACCTCGCGGTCTGCGAAGAATCATTAGTTGGATTTGTCATAAAGGTATCAATCTCTTGATGCATTTCTTTGTAAATTGGAGTTGTGTTTTCAATCTTATATTGTTTCATTTGCGGTGTAAATTCTAATCAACCTCTGCTGATCGATAGGCAGTGACATTTTTCACAAAGAGGTGAACTTTGCTGCCTCTTGATTGTAGCAAGGAGTGTCAAATGGGAGGAACTCGAAAAATTGCATATTTTTCACTGAGGTCCAGAGCTTTGTGCCATTGTTTCTGGAAAGAGCAGAAGATTCAAATGATATGCGTGCGGATGTTACTAGGCCAGGATGGAACTGGATAGGAGTGAGAAAGCAGTACAAAAAAGCACTTTTTTACATCCATTTATGTTGTGGAGGCATTCTGAGGGAACTATTTGTGATTGAATGATGTTGTAAAGCACGAGGCCTTTTAAAAGTTTGAGCTCTAGGAATACATAGTCACTACACCAGTGGCCTGCACCTTTTGGCAACGCTACCTTTGCTCCTTTCTTCTGGAAAAAGAAAGGAAAATAATGTCTCTGGCGAATCCTTATTGGAGAAATGAAGTTTTGTCCGATGTAAATTGTTTGAGTAGGTCAATGAAATAAATTTAAAGGGTTATGCGGCAGACAGTCAAAACGTTAGTTTCGTTTTGGTCACTTGGTAGGTAGCCTATTCTTTGTTTCTGTTCAGATTCTTCTCTCGTTTGCTTTTGTTGGGGCCAGATGTTTTCTTTTCTGGTTTGATGGTATACGGGGTCCGTCGCACTATTTACTTTTGGCCGTGTTCCTGAATTCTTCAGGAGGATGAGCTTGAAGCACGTCGAGATTTACGTCAATCTGTTGAGAGCAATGGGTTAGATGAATTCAGTCTTCGGAGAACCAAAATGAACATGTCCTCTGTCCGGATCCCATTTTGAGATGGGTTGGTGAAGAGATTTCCTTTCATCTGACTTCGCTTTAATCTTAATGTATTGATGGTTGCCTAGCAGTCTTCAAGCGTTCGGTCAAGCCGATATCGAAACTGGAAGAACAGGGGTAAGATCTCAGGGGACTTACTGCAAACTAGAGAGGTGCCAAAATAGGTGATAAAATTCATATTATGATTCACTTTTAATTAAATAGATTAAATATGGATTAAGTGAAAATTAAATATGGATTTTAAAAAATTAAACAAAAATAAAAATCTGTCTTAATATGAATCAAATATGAGTTAAGTGGATTCCCTAATAATTCATTTTGAACCCTTGGTCCTAAGCTCTCCTCCTCTCTCTTCTTCCATCTCATGTCCCTGACCTCTGTTGCCGATCTTGCCTCCACATTGCCGTCAGCATTGTGAATCCTGAGCTCGCCGTCGTCGGTCGGAGCTCGGCCGGGCTCTGGCAGGCGAGCCGCAAGCTTGTCAGCCTTGACCAAGCTCTGGCTTGCCTGGATTTGGGCAAGCAATCTCTGAGGCCGCCAACCTAAGCGTGTCCCAAATCTCAATAGGCGAGCCTCGAGCTCGTCGGCCAAAGCTCAGCTTAGATCTAGGTAGGCGAGCTGCAAGCTTGCCAGCCTTGGCCAAGCTCCAGCTTGCCTGGGTTTGGGCAGGTGAGCCCCGAGCTCCCCGCCCTTCGGCACCGCAACAAAGCTTGGCCAACATTGATGAGCTCAAGGCCATCTTGCTTGCTTGGATCAACTAAGCCTCGAGTTTGCCGACTTGCATCTTGGCCGGTTGTCATCGAGTGGTGCCAGCGGAGGAAAAGGGGGAAGAAGAAGGAACAAGAAAGAAAAGAGAAAAGAAAGAAAAAATAAATAAATTTTGAGTTTTTTTTAAAAATTATTTTCCAAAAAATATTTCAATTTAAAGATATTCACATGTTTTTATTATATTTACTAATTTTTAATTATTTAATTTACTTTATAAATTTAACATGAAATTTTTATTTAAATAACTTATTTGTGAAAAGTTTAAAGAGCATGAATAGATTTTCTTCAATTAAGTTAACTATTAATATGTGTTGGAAATATGAGTTAGGTCGAGTATGGGTCAGATATTGGTTGGGTCGAGTATAAGTAATCAAATTTATATTGCATAAAAATGGATTAATATAGGTTGGACCATTTTCAATCCGACTCAAACTCGACTCGACCTAACCCGACTCGACCTAACCCACCAATTTGACAGCTCTATTGCAAACCCCAAATCCTCCAAAAGAAAATAAAGTCACAGTGTTCAAGTA
The DNA here is from genome assembly GCA_014858505.1 of Corymbia citriodora subsp. variegata. Taxonomy (NCBI): domain Eukaryota; kingdom Viridiplantae; phylum Streptophyta; class Magnoliopsida; order Myrtales; family Myrtaceae; genus Corymbia; species Corymbia citriodora. Next base: position 19,283,842 of record CM026420.1, on the reverse strand, counting down.
TTTGCAAGTTGTCAATGCGCAAGCTCTCCACAGCCACTCGCCTAATCATATTTGATCATAAGTAAGATTTGACTCCATTTGGTTTAGCATTTAGAATGGACTTTTGGGTTTTAAAGGGTTTGGCTGAACGTAGATGTGTTTGGTTCATTTTTTTGAGGACTTTGACTAGATGTAATTACATCTCCAAAGAGCTTTAAAGACTCCTAACATAAAGTAGATCTAGAGGTCCTTTGGAAAGTAGAATTCTCATAATGTAAGTTTCATTTACCGTTCATCTTCTTCGGAGAAGCTACATGGAGGCTGTTGACTGTCGACCAAGGGATTGCCCGGATCGCCAACCAATGCCAAAGGGGTCGCCCAACCTCAATGACCACTACCTAAGGGTTGTGAGCACTCGGTGATTGCTGCCCAAGGTTGCATGACCTTAAGCAATACAGCGATCACCTGGGTTCCATGACCTAGACAACAGTCACTTGAGTTTGTGTGACCTAGGCAACGTGTGAGCTCATGCAGTCTCAAGCGAGGCTGTCTGGTGACCATTTCGGCCACCAATGACTGTATCAAAAAAAAGTATTTAAAACTCTTTTTATAAAAAAATCAGCAAAAGCCTTTTACAAAATATAGTTTTTATCAAATGGAATTTAAGTCAAAGTTGTTTTGTAATACATTTTAAAATAACAATTTACCAAACTGCATTTTAGAAAACCCTTTTATGTCAAAGGCATTTGTATTTTCGCAAAGGATATTTGCCTAAAACTAAATCAAACAGGCCCAAGTGCCAAGTAGTCTTTGGATAAATGCCTTAGGACATGTGGAATGCAGTGGGGAGTCTTTCCTATTTAAGGTGGGAGTTTGGACAAGCAGCCAGGTCCAACTAATCTGGTAAGAGAATTACTTTCAGTTGTACGTAGACTTAGGAGATGCATTTCACACCGGAAGTCAGGGTTTCACCTGAGCTCGAAATGCAAGGCCTACATTTTCGTTCATGGGCTGATAGTAGCCTGCTGGGGACCGTCCATTTTTTGATGTAACTCACAACGCCTTGTAGGCTGGCATATATGCAATCATGACAACCGGTACCAACTTACCAACCCAACTTCCTAGCTCTTCCTCGAATTTTCCTAGGCTGTGCCAAGCATTATGAAGTCCGAATTTCAATAAAGTAGTGCTTATTTCTCAACTAAGTTTTCCCTAGCCAGTAACAAAGTACAGCACTGCGTCTGTTGATGCAAATCACAGAGAAAACAGTCACATGTACAGATCAGTGTGTCCATCCTGGAGATTCCCTTTTCAATTTCATCAGTCCATTTTGCACTGTGGACGAGTTCACTTGGAAAGAGCATGCGACAGCAACAAAACTCTCTACTAAGCCAAAGCAACTTTGGTTTCTCTCGTCAATAATAAAACAATTACAATCAATGAAACAACATATAGGAATGACACGGAGATGCAAAGAGTTGGTGATTAACAGGGCAGAGATGATGCCAGAAGACAGTTGGAAAGAATAGCATTACGTTGCATGATATTATTTATTCCAGCCACCTAACAGACATTCCACTTGATCACCTGAACTTACTTGATCGCTTCGAGGCACCAAAGCCACTAAGAAAATCTACATAAAGCTGCAAGTCTATTTCCTGCATAGGATTTGGAAGAAGGAATGCCAGTTATTGAATTGTTGTTTTATCTGAGAGATTCTAAAACACATCAAAAGTTCTCAATCAACACCCAAGAGGAAAACTCCTACAGTTAATACTTTGAGAGTGACATACCCTCTTAGAAGCCTCAAGGTCCTCCTACAGGTGATGGTGTAAGATCAATTTTAAGCTGCCGCTTCCCTTTGCTTGCCCTCTTTGGAAAGATAAAAAAGAAAGCTCCAATCATAATTCAATGCTATGTTGTCCACTCATAAGAAGATGTAAAGCAATTTTAAGCAAGCTAATATTTTACATTTTCCATCAATGATTTCTGAGGAAATAACAGAACTTAGACAATGAACAATATTCAGGTTTCAGTCACTGCAGATTAGTAATAATTTACAGCATTCAGCACAAGCAGTAATATCATTAAGATCTATGGAAGTAAAAAATTGGCATTTCAATTTCCAATGCCTTTCTTCTGGGTTTTCTAGCAGCAGGAATTTCCTCTGGATCAACCATATTTTTAGACTGGTTAGTCAAATCCTTCTAAACTTCATTTTTTCTAGATCAACACATATCCTACTCCTTGAACCACATCACATAAAGCAGGCATAAGCTTTCTCATCTATTTTTACAGAAGTGAGCTTTCCAGTCTATCTCCATGGTGCCAAATGAGAAACACGAGCTTCAAGTTTCATTTATAGCATAGAACCCCTTTCATATTGTTAAGAACTAGAAGTGTAAATCATTTGGCCTTTTTTGGTTAAACTCTATTATACAGAACATTATGTCATGATTTCATTCTAGGATTCTATCAATCATGCTTGGTGTATAACTACAGGTGTCCTCACAAGATAATCAATTGAAAGGTAATCTCACTTAGAAAAAGTGCGGATGTCCTCAGAACATGATAGATTGAAAGGAAACAATTCAATGCTTGCAGATATATGCACTTGATTGTAGTATGACTGATCATAAAAAGAATAAGACAAAACTCACAGCTATTGCCACAAGCTCTTCCAGAAGCTCCTCAAGATGGCGTAAGGGCTGTCACCATCAAACAGTGGGAGTTTTAGACTGTTTAGTTCACAACTTAGCCATAGACAGTAATTAATTCCACAGATCCTTTAAAAAGTGCAATATTTTCTTTGAAAAAAGGTAGGTCTTCAGCAAAATGATGTATTTACTGAACTCACCCATTGAGTTGGACCATCTACTGGTGCATTTAAAGGATCATTGTGCACCTGAACACATCCAAAGTGATTCTCAGAAGACACACATGATTGAATTTAGAAGAAGGGATACAAGAAAGACGCCTGTAGCTATACATAGTTAAGAGCATAGTTATCTAGGATAGTGTTGAGCCCATGGCTAACAAAGGTAAAAGGGTTGATAAATAGCAGACAAATGCTTTTCTCAGATGAACATTCCAAATGAGGGAAAATCAACAGGTCTTTGTTCGAAATAGTCCCAGTAAATCCATACATATGTAGGAATCAAACCAGTGTTCAAAGAAAAAAAAATGCATGTGAGCAAATAAACTCTGATGCTGGTCTCTAAGTAGTATCGCAATCTATGCCTTTGCTCTACTCCCTGAAAAATAAGGCTCGTTATTCCTGAGTAAAAATTAGGGCATGCACCAGTCCAGAGATTTTCGACAATCTGAAGAAAATTGTAATGACCGGCAATAATTGGGACTAAGCATACCTCCATAAAAAGCCCATCCACTCCAACTGCAACTGCTGTTCTTGCAATGCATGGAATGAGTTCCCGAAGACCTCCACTAGCAACACCTCCACCTTCCAACTACAGAAAAAACATTGTTTGGTTTATCAAATATGAGCAGACACTACAGACGGGGATTTACATTGGGTATATAAAAGCTACTACCCGGAAGATCTAAGGACAGACAACACTCTTTGTTGTTATCATGCATTTACAATAATAGAGCCAAACAAGCTACTCACATAGTCACTAGTTTTACTTTATTTCGGAGATATTCAAGAAAAAAGGGGAAAAATTTGTTTATCTATTTCTCCATATATGAGAGAAGTTGAATATACTCCTACAACTAAACTTAGGAGTGAAGAAACAAGCAAATGTGGTCAGAGCATGAAAGGTAACATAGTCACCAGTTTTACTTTATTTCAGAGATATTCAAGAAAAAAGGGGAAAAACCATGCTATTCCATCTTAAAGCATCCATTTTCTGCTTGCAAGGAGTTGTGCAGCTAACAACATAAGGTCATAAAAGCACGTGTTTTCATCCCGAGTGATGAAATAGGTAGTGTTCTCATCAAGACCGGCATAGCATGGTATGTCTACTAAATGACAACAATTTCACTAAAATCAGCTACGCGAATAGCAACCATCTCAATTATTTTATAGACATTACCCAGGACATTCAATGAGAAAACTTGAAGTTTAAGCCAGTAAGAATCCCCTTTTAACATTATATGAACGGAGTTGATACCTTTCTCCCAGCAGGTTGTTGGAGTGAATGTGTGACATCAGCTACCTGGGGCAACAGAAGGTCAAATAGTATTCCCACAAAGCAGTGAAGAACTCACAGGCACAGTGAAGAAAAGCACTCCTCAACAGATTAGTCTGTTGATGCATGCAGGCACATTGACATTGGCCAAGGCTATTACAAAATACAAAATCCTTTGTGTTTGTTTTCAAAGAAATGTTCACTAAGATATTAGTTAAACAAAAAATTTCAGTTATAGTTTCTTAGGCAAATCATCTTAAAATTTCATATGCATGCACAAGACAGATCAGGCAGCATGCAGCAACTCACCAATCTAAGAAACTATAGTATACTTACAACAGGACAGTTGGCCTCTCTCATCCACTCGAGATTGCGTGGATCCACAATTAAATCATCTAAAGACAGAATGAAGAAATGAATCAATCACACAGGATAGGAAAATAACCCCTACAGATTAATTGACTTTCCTGTGATCATGACATTACTCTAGAGTACGTAAACTAGGATATAATCAGCCAACTGAAGCCTAAAGAAAATTAAAGTCTTTCCATTAGGGACAAATGAGGTGTCATATAATCAGAACTTGATTGAAAGCTGTTCGCTCATCCAACTATTAGTTGAGTACCAATATAAAAAGGGACCACAATTTAGGAAGGATGCACAATTCATAACCCAGAAGTAGAGAGCATATCACCCTTTCAGATATCAGAAGCTTCAAGTTTTGACAAATAAAGTGCAACTGATATTATCTACTGTCCTCAAAACCCTGAATGAAGTTGACGATCTTTCAATAGCATTATAGAATAATAGAATCACTTACTATAACCAAACATAGTTCCTCTTTCACAAACCATGACGTGCGGATTCCCAGCCAGTCTAATCTTTTCGGCAGAGTTCACCATGACCTGCATATCTGCTAATATTAGCAAGGTAGGATTGCACTTGACAAGTCAAGCAAACAACCAAGTACATATAAACACTTAAACCTATGCACTGGATCCCTAAACCTCCTAAACAATCAGCATAGTTAAAAACATTTCGATAGAAAATATTGCTGGAGGATTCAAACTTTAGACATAAAGGAAGTTCACTTACAGAGGAAGCACAAAATTGGCCTTTCTTAATGTTAATAATCTTCCCAGTCTTAGCTGCTGCAACTAGGAGATCTGTCTGCCAATATGAGAAGAATAAATTGATTTCAGACTTCAGAAGCCTCTGTGATTATCAAAATGTGATCAATTACATATCCAACATCTGTATTGCAGAACCTGACGGCATAAAAATGCTGGAATTTGAATAATATCTGCAACTCTTCCTACTGCTTCACACTAAACAAAACAAAGGAAAAAGACAGATCATTAATACTGATGCACAGAAAATTCTCAATCAGCAACTTCCGTGCAGTATTTCACACAAACAGCAATCCTGCCACATGCTAATTACAGAGAGACAAGAAAAGACAGCGGCAGTACTAGCAATTTGCACCACAAGCATAAGAACAAGGAAGCTGTCAAATGGAATGCTAAAACAGAAATGCGACACAACATGATATTCCAAAACAAGTATTTAATTAGGAACACTGAATGTGCAGAATCAAAAGGAAAAGTTTCTGAAATTAGCTATTCTTCTATTTTTTTCCCATTATTGAGAAGTAGTGTCATTGTAGTGAATTAATACATAAACTTGGAGAACCTTACAACTAAACAACTTGGAGGAATTTTTTGTTCTGACAAGCGGCATCATTTAAGCGATCAAAAAATGAACGTGGCTCACATCTTTGTGAGAATGATTCTTGATTTGGTCATGGATTTGGTCATGGTCATTAACAAAGCACGACCTTACCATCGGTTGATTTTCAAAGAAAGGAAAATAAAAAGAACTAACGGAATAGGACAGATTGAAATCTCATAAAGATAATGGAAGAAACAGAACAAATAGCAGCAAGCCTGAAACAAATAAGAAGCTACACTCTTCCCATAGAGAAGTCCAACCAAGATGAGAAAACAGCAGAATTACCTGAATTGATTCATGCACATCAGTCACAATAGGAATGTCGTAAGTTGCCTTAACTTTCTCAAGAATCTGAAAACAACCAAAATAAAATAAATAAATATAATCATGTGACATGCAGATTGAGAGAAGAACCAGAATTGTCAAACATTGTACAATTGAGGACTATACGCGCACCAAATGGATAAATTTCATATTCAATTTTCTGCACAACTATGAGCATCCTTGATGTCCTTTAATACCAATCCCATTTGTCAATTTCTGTTGTACTTGTGTTTCGAAGATATACATCCAAAAAATGAAAACAAGTTTTTTTTCTTTTGGGGGGATTACCTTGAGGCCTTCAACCATGCCAGGACCCCGGAATGATTTTGATGACGTTCGGTTGGCCTTGTCAAAGCTTGACTTGAATACAAGCGGTAAGCCAACTCTGCAAGAGTGCAATGAAAAACCTCAACACGAAGAAGTACCGGATCAACTCCCTATAACAACGCCGAACCATATATCTTCGCTCAGTTCGCTAAACAGAAATACAGTGGCTTCCATTTTATCAGGGAAGCAAGCCCAGTCAGGTGAAGTCAAACGACAAAAGCATAAGAAAGCAAGTCAAGCTCTCTCCATGTCCCCATTTCCGTCCGAGGCAAACGGCTCGCAAAACCCGAACGCAAGGGGAAAACATACTTTGCGGCGACGCTCTTTATGTGCTTCGCCATGTGCAGAACGTGCTCCTCCGATTCAATCACATTCGGTCCGGCTAACAGAAAGAACGGATCCGCCGCCTGTCAAAGAGTTCGAGCCATCAACCATCAATCGAACCGCCGCGCCTCAAGGTCGGCTAAAGAAAGAAGAACGAGATACGGTCCGAACCTTGAGCTGGTTGAGCAGAAGAGCCGACGAATCCATCTCCGTTGAATCAAGCCAGAAACGAAACGGACACTGCAATCGGGAAAAGATAAAGAAAAAGCCAGATCACGCTCCGGGAGGAACTCGACAGCATCACCATTCTCAAAAAAAAAAAAATTCACCAAACAAAGGCTCGATCTTCGCTACCGCGACCAGGCGAGCGGCGGACGAGACGAAAGAGTGATCGCGCGCGGGGTTCGAGATCAGGCGAAGGATACGAGCCAATGCGGATCGCGAAGTATCGGCCGGCGAGCTCGTTTCTCACCTCTTCTTCCGGCGGATTCTCCGAGGAGTCCGGGGGAGGAAATGGCGGCCGGACACGCGACGGCGGAACGGAGGGAGAGATGAGCTTTGCAGGATTCCGAGACGGGAGGATGAAAGATGCGGGGCGTCGACGCCTGCTGTTTCCGGCAGTCGTCGGTGTACTTCTCCCTGCTTGCCAGTCAGCACACAGCAGTGAGCTTGCCGTTGCGGGGATTGGATACCGACCCTTCTGATCTTGATTTATCGATTGGTTCGGGAAAAAATATTTTTTTCTTTTTTTATTATATTTTTCTTATTTTGTGAAAAATAATAAATTGAAAATATATTTTTTAAAATAGATAATTTTCGTTTGAAAAATGTTTTTATTTAAGGATGATCGGTTCTCGAACTGGTATGATTATACTTGGAATCGCAGATTAAACCAGTTGGTCTTAGAATCAAGAAATAGTCACTTTTTTTCATTACTTTACGCTATATGTTACGATAAAAGTAAAAAAAAAGAGTTTGTTACTTTGTTTTTAAGGAAATAATAAAATAAAAAGAGTTTGATTCTGCAACATCAATTCCACTTTGAGGAATGAAGAACCGGATCATACTAACCGATTCGGTCTAGTCTAACGGTCCATTTTGCACATCCTTATTTTTATTATCAACGATAATTTATATTGAAATATTTCATGAATGAGAAAATATTTTTTGTTCATTAATTTTTGTAAGCGATACAAAGAATTATTTTTAGAAATTTTTTTTTCAAATCATTTATTTTTTATGAAATAAATGTATTGTTATTTTTTTTCTTATGCGAGATGACGAGTAAATGAACAATACGTTTTTTTTAAAGCGATATAAAGATTCATTTTTTGTTTTGTTTTGGGCAATACACGTTTTCTCGGAAACCCGCCATATATGGGTGGTAATTAGACGAAACCCAAAAGAGCAGTGGACATGCTCTACGAATAAGGCTGCGCATGGTAACCATTCTATTTCTGTTTGTGGAATAGATTTCTATTCCAGACCTATTTCTGGAATAGAAATCCGTTTGGTAAAAAAAATTTCATTTCTATTTCTAGAACAAATTTCTATTCCAGAAATAGGTTTGGAACATAAATCAGAAACAAAAAATTTTTACTTTTCTATTTCTGGAATAGAAATCAGAAATTGTTTCTCATTTTCTTACTCTTCACTCGAAGAAATTTTTTTCCGTCTGTCACTCACCACAACCACCACCCCCGCCCATCGCTGGCCCCCGACCGCCGGCCGCCGGTCGCCGGCCATCGCCGCCGCCATTCACCGTCATCCACCACCCATCATTCGCCGTCTACGGCCAGCGATCGGCGAAGCCAGTCGCCGCCCACGTCCGCCACCGCCGATCCCCGCTTCTCCCATTATCACCACTACTTAGATCCGGTAAAAAAATTTTGATTATCAAACGAATTTCTCTTCCAAGAATAGAAATTTTTTTGTTGTTATCAAACGCGTTTTTTGGCTCAAAAACTCGTCTAAAAATAGAAATAGAAAAATCTATTTCTGTTCCAAAAATGATTTCTGGAACAGAAATGTTATCATTCGCGCCCTAAGCTGTTGGAGCCCCGAGAGGGGAGCGAAATGAGCAAGTCTAATCAAGTCATTCCCTTCTTAGACCTAACTGTCAACTTTGGTCTGACTAAGTCTGTTGAATCCGATCAATTTTATATGGAATATTTGATCGTTTTAAAGCATGGTCGAGTTTGGGTGCTGTTTATTTGGGCCTAGTGTTTGTTCGGATAATGAAATAATTCAGCTGAATATTCAAAAGTTAAGCGAAAATAACAAATAACCTAATTCCCTAAAAAAAACCTAACTTTAGATACAATCTAAAATCTGTCCTCATCTCTCTCTTTTTGTCTAAAAAAAATCATCAACTTTATTTCAACCTCAAATATGCCTCTTGTCAAAATACGTCAAAAGATTTTTTTCAAAATTATCAATATCAAAAGGTTATTGTTGTTCCATAATAAGGCACATACTCATATTTTGACAATAAACCTCTAATTGCCCCCGATGTTGATAATTTTGAAAAAAAAGATAGAGGCGATTTTTTTATGTGGAGGTAGATTTAGAATTACAATGAAAGCTTGTGATATTTTTCAGAATAAAATAAAGGTCGGGATGTGATTGAAATTAGAGGTTTTTTAAGAAATTAAGCCAATAACAAATAAGCTATTCGTCACACATGTGATAAATAAGCTTGATTACATAGGTTATAAAATTTTAGAATTTCGCACTCTGTACCATCTTAATATCTAAACAAAGCTCTCTTCTAAATGTACTCACTCTATACCATAATCTTCAATCAAACATTTGATTGCAAGTGGGAGAATACTAGGGGTGTCAAAAACCGAACCGAAATATAAAATTGAACCGAACTGAACCGAAATTTCTTATGTTTTCGGTTCGGTTCGGTTCGGTTTCGGTTCGGTTAACCGAAAAATAACCGATAACTTTTTCGGTTTGGTTCGGTTAACCGAACAGAATTAGAATTCTTAATAAAAATTGAATAATCTCTCTTTTTTATCATTTCTTTTTTATTTAAATTACAATAAACAAAGTAAAAATAGGAAAATCAAAAAACCGTCCCGAACCGAACCGAACCGCATTTTCGGTTCGGTCCGGGACGGTTTCGGTTCGGTTCGGGACGGTCTCTTGTCGGTTCGGTTCGGTTCAGTTTTTTCAAAAAACCGAACCGAACCGAACCGTTTACACCCCTAGAGAATACACTTAGGTGTGTTCATAGGTCTTGATTCTCCAAGCAAGAGAGTGTCCTATTCGTACTAGTTGTGCTCAATTAGTTGTTCTTTTTTTTTTCTTTGAAAAAAAATTATATTTATGCCTCAAAATAATACACGACAAGTGCTTAGACTTTTATGGTAAAGCAAATTGAAGTAGAGCAAAAGCTAGAATACTACAAAATAAAGCTAAATTCAGAAAAATAAGGAGGATTAACAAAGCACTAGTAAGGTTAAGCACATATTCATTGCAAAATGACAGATCTATCAAGCAAAATAATTGATGGCTAATTATTGGATTTTGTATCATTGTTAATGATGAGCACACATCGGAAATTTATTATCCAATAATTACAGCATTGTTAGTTGGTGATGTGAACCTAGGTTAGGCTTTCTCTATATTATTGCCTTACAAAGATAGCCAAAATAGGTCGAATAAAACAAATCTAATGTTTGGAAAAACAAATCTTCGTAATTTAGCCAGATATTAGAGCTCATGTGATCATCATTAAAATAACAAGCATATGATATGTGCATGAATAGAAAAAGGGGTATCGAATTCCCAAAATTATTATTTTAACTCACAAATCTAAATTGAGAAATAAGAATTATTGAGTTCAGAACTAGATTTGGAGAATTCAAACTCCCCAATATCTACATTAAGAGAGCATGGTTCTCCAAATTTAGATAAGGAGAGAGAAAAGAGGAAAAGTACAAAAAGTGCTTAAAGAAAATCCAAAGAGATGAATGAGGTGAGACTATGGGCGCGAATGATAACAAACAAAAATGATTTATTTCTATTTCTGGATGAGTTTTTGAAGGAAAAAACATGTTTGATAACAACAAAAAATTTCTATTCTTGGAAAAGAAATTCGTTTGATAATCAATTTTTTTTTACCATATCTAAGTAGTGGTGATAATGGGAGGAGCGGGGATCGGCGGCGGCGGACGCGGGCGGCAACCGGCACTGGTGACTGGCGGCACCCGGCACACAGCGACCGCCGGTGCTATCGGTCGCTGGTTGTCGGCCGCGAATGGCGACCACCGGTGCCGTCGGTCGTCGGTCGCCAGCTGCGGACGGCGACCGGAAGGCGGCGGATGATGGGCGGTGGACGACGGTGAATGGCGGCGGCGGCGGCCGGGGGCCGGCGGTGGGCAGGGGTGGTGGTGGTGGTAGTGAGTGACGGATGGAAAAAAATTTCTTTGAATGAGGAGTAAGAAAGAGAAAAATAATTTCTGATTTCTATTCTAGAAATAGAAAAGGAAAAAATTTTTGTTTATGATTTCTGTTTAAAATCTATTTCTGAAATAGAAATTTGTTCCAGAAATATAAATGAAATTTTTTTTATCAAACGGATTTTTATTCCAGAAATAGGTATAGAATAGAAATCTATTCCAGAAACAAAAATAGAATGGTTATTATGCGCAGCCTAACTTAACCCTCATGATTGAAGGTCAAAGAAGACAATGAAAAGGAAAGAGAAAGGAAAAGACTTATGAATGATTCTTGGAGAGTTTTTTAGGAATCATAACTTGTCTTGCTTAATTAGTTGTTTAAACGGCTAATTTTTCGAATACCATACCTTCCAAGCGGCGGCAGGCTCGAGTATCTCTGTCGCCCTAATATTGACCATAACGGATTCGAGCTTTCCATGCGAACATTCGAACGCCACAAGCTCTTATGTCTAATTATTTACGAAAAAGAATATTCTTGAATTTCCCATTGTTTATTACTTTGTTGAAATCTCACCATGTGATCGAACAACGATTGCCGGATGTTATTTTGAATCGACCAAGAGGTTTTATTATTTATTGGCACGTTCTTCTTTTTTCTTTTTTACTTTTTTTACCGAATTTAGAAGTTTGCTTTGTCATCGATATAGAAGCATAGCTATGGGCACGGGTTTGGTTTAAAAACAATGAACTTTAAAGCGAAAAGAAGATGAAGAGAAGAATAAAAATATTTGCAAATTTGGTCTCAAAAGCTGTCAAACCACACGCTTCGTTAGATCCATGGGTGAGTAGGGTACAAGTGAGTGGTTCTTGAACCTTGAAATTGGGAACCGTCCACCAAGGACCGGTTTCAAAAATTTGAAACCAAACACTGCCGGTTAGTTTCATGGATTGATTTTCAATCTCTACAATTCGCATTCATCAATTAATATCACGGTGAACATAACTTCTACGTGGGTACTTCTTTGCAAGGGAAAATGTAAGAATAACAAAGAAATCTGCTTAAGGATCTTGTTAACACGAAATGATATTATGATTTGATATTTAGTTCAATCTCTTGCTTACCGTTCAATAGGAAGCTAAATAGACTTCAAAGAACTACTTGTTTTAGCTTAAATCTATCATCACAATGTCAAGTGTTATGCAAATCATTGCTTCAAATATCAGATCGAGTCAACCAAGCTAAAATAGACGCATCAATGCTCAATAGCAATGATTGACTGTTCTAAGAGATAATTACTTAGGCAAACCCTAATAGCGACTCTTCTTACTTGGAAATGGGGAAGTGGGGATTCAAATTCTCACATTCTCATGAAGGTTAGGGGTGCAGACATTTAGCTTCATATGTGGGTTTCATCTCCCGTGTATTTTAAAGAGGTGCAATAAAAATTTAAGAGTGAGAGTTAGAGTAAGAACAAACTAGGACTCACAAAAAAAAATGTTCTAAGAAATGCATTTGTGATAAGTGGTAGGGTAGAGAAACAAAGAGAGATTCACATAAAGAAAAGCAGCAAAAGTGAGCTGGAATTATATATATATTGTATCAGTTTGGTTTAGGTAGGCAGTTCCACGTTGATCGAAAATTGGACCGATATTCACTGTTTTTAGTAAATTAGAACTGGGAATAGGACCGGTCCCCATAGAAATTGATGATTTTGGGTCTGTCCAGTTCGATTTGGTTAGATCCAATTAAATATACGTTTTGTTTGGACGAGATTCATTTCTTTAGGCCGAAGATTGGGCCGGGCCCAGCCCGTATCCATCCGGCAACCTCGCCGTTTCCTCGCAGCCCGACTCGATACGGGCCCATCGGGTCGGTTCGGATCCACACCCGCTTCGACGAGGCCCGACGCGGTTCGTCTCCTTGGAAAAGGAGCCACTTCGCTCTCTCTCTGACCCCTCCGACCACCTCCCTCTCCCTCTCTCTTCGTCGCCGTGTATATGCGCGCGCACGTCATTTTGCGTTCGCCGCCGGGAATCTCCTCCACTGTCGCCATGGCGACGGCGAGATTAGACCATTAGAATCGAAGCTCGTCATCGTCTTCCTTCCTTCCCTCGTTCCCGCGCGCAGAGAGATCGCAGAAACGATGTTCGAAGGTCTGGTCCGGCAGCTGCTGTTGGGGTACCTGGGGCGGTACGTGAAGGACATCCAGCGGGAGCAGCTCAAGATCACCCTCTGGAACGAGGAGGTCCTCCTCGAGAATGTCGAGCTCATCCTCGAGGCCTTCGACTACCTCCGGCTGCCCTTCGCCCTCCGGGAGGGCCGCGTCGGCCGCCTCAGCATCCGGATCCCGTGGAAGAAGCTCGGCTGGGACCCCATCATCATCGTCCTCGAGGACGTCTTCGTCCGCGCCTCCGACCGTCGCGACGAGGAGGTGAGCCCTCGAAGTTCCGCCGTTGTAATAGCGCGGGTCCGTCCGAGTCCGTCGGAGCCTAGCGATTTCGAACTGTCTGACGATGGCGGTGTTGTTGTGCTGTTTCGGTGATTCGCAGTGGACTTCGGAGGCTGTTGAGAGGAGAGAATTCGCTGGCAAGAAGGCGAAACTCGCGGCTGCCGAGCTTGCGAAATTGTCACGACGCATGGACGGTGAGCTGAGTTCGTCTCTTCCTCTATGGCATTGTTTCTTTCTGTGCTGTACTTAGTGCATGCTCTTCACTTCTAGTACAGTTTGGTGAGGTGGCAGATATTTCTTCACCTCTCGTTGAACACGGTCCAAGTAACTTTCATTTTCGTGGCTTAAGACATCGAATAAGCTGTTGCTCCACTTCTAGTACTGACTGTGGCTCTGCCTTGCCCGTTTATGGATGTTATAGTATTGTCATCCTGATTTGAGATGTTATAGTATTGTCATCCTGATTTACGTAGACATAGTCGGAATATATGTCTATGAATGTTTGAATAAAGTTGCTGCTGGGGTTCATTTTGGGGCGATGTTAGCTGCATTTCCTATGTGTATGTACATGTACATGCTTTTGTCTAGCTAATTTCTATTGGAGTTCATGGCAGATAATGAGGCTGGGCAGTCGTTTATTTCCTACATTACTGCGAAGGTAATTTAATGAGTCTATTACTAGCTTGTTGCTTATGCATTACGCTCCAAGGATGCTTTGAGGGTGAAAATTTTAGTGTCATCCTACTACATGTTGATAATTTTTCTTTTCTTTCACCATAGATACTTGATAGCATTCAAGTCTCCATCAGAAATGTCGATATTCTATACCAAGCTAATCAGAACAACTTGCAGAGTCCTTCCGTAAGTTCTACTCTTTTACTCCATCCATCATACTGCATTTTAAGCCATATGATTAGTTCTTATGCATTTCATTGCATTTTAATGTCTACCATATCGATGTGCAACCTGGGGCCTACCATTTTCCCTTGTTAATTGAAGCTCCTTTACTATTTTGTCTTATTCACAGATAATGAAATACATGGTATTTTAATCTGTCAAAAGCCCCAAATATGGGTATATGGTGATTGGCATGTGTTTTGCGTTAGAAGAGAAATAGAACATTATATGGCTATCAGATTTAGAATCTTCTTTTTTTCTTTTTGCCAATTAATAGTGAATCTTTTGATGTGAAACACAATGGAAAGAGATGGAAACTGCACATTGGCAGCCCCTAGGAAGTTGCGGCTTACTTGCAGACTGATATTTCTTCGTTGTCAGAGCTTGAGGTGCCACTAGTGTATTAATATTGGATTACAAAAGATAGAGAAAGCACATTCCTTTTTTGACTTGACCCCTTCACTGTCCTAGTTTTCCTTTCCCTTGAGAAAATTCACATGGTACTCAGTAATTCTAGTCTGGTTATACCCACCCTGTTGTCGTGGCAATGACTTCCCTAATTTGTGATGAGTCTTTAGATTTTAATTTCTCTGGAAAATTTATTATATAGAAGGATATATACTTGTGTTCATCCTTATACTTCTTTGGTATATTGCTATTTTGATAACCGTACGATCTTGTTTCAAGTTGCTGTCTAGTCTGACCGAAAAAAAAGAAAGTTGCTATCTAGGCAATGATTTTCATCTTCGAAATTTGCTTCGCTTTACAGAGTTCTTCTGATTAGATTATTACTCTCTGTTTGATTTATTCCCTGCACTTACAGGCATGATGTCTTCTGTATTGTCTGCACTT
The DNA here is from genome assembly GCA_014858505.1 of Corymbia citriodora subsp. variegata. Lineage (NCBI taxonomy): Eukaryota > Viridiplantae > Streptophyta > Magnoliopsida > Myrtales > Myrtaceae > Corymbia > Corymbia citriodora. The sequence goes on along the minus strand of CM026420.1, from coordinate 19,268,395 downwards.
ACAGGCATAACGCTTTTAAATAAGTGGTGACCTGAAATGTGGATTCAGTTTCTCCATTGTATCTGCTAGTGCTGTATCTATAAGTCCACTGGACATCCATCTTGACAACTTTTTATATTTCACAGGCACAGATGATTTTCGGTGTGAGGTTATCCAGCTTAAAAATTATGAAGCAGATGTCTGTTAGGTAATATTTATATTGACTGTTGATTAGGTCTCATCCTCCTTTTCTTAAATGTTTTAATGGGAATTGATTGGACCTGTGATGTCGGTAGAGTCTGAATTTTGGGCTTGGCAGGATACATGTTGCTGTTCTGAGGAAACTTCATAAATCAACTTGATCCCTTTCTTTATCTTCAATTTGTCATAAGAAAGGCACTTGGAGCTTTTGAAAGAGAGTCTCCCTTAGCAGTGTTCATATATGGTTGAGACAACTTTATGGAAAAGCATAGTAAAATTTCAGATTGGATTTATGAGTTCTTGCAAATAGTTTAGATTAACTAGCCTTGTATTTCTTGTCCACTTTTAGGAACTGTGTATCCATGTTGGCATCCCCTTTGTGTCCTCTGTTGAAACATTTAACTTATTTACTTATAAAAAAAGGAGAAAAAAGCCAGCATTTGCATGAAGATGGAATTGGGGAATTAGATCATGTTTGGAAGAGTGGGAGGGGAGGAAAAGAGACGGGGAAAATATGGAGGTACTGTAATATTCCCTTGTTCAGGAAATATGTACAAAATGAATTGAATTGAATTTTTTTTTATTTGTAGGGTCAGCATGTTAGCATTCACTTAAAGGTGGAGTGAAAAAGAGTAGAAATAGAACAGATTTTCCTTTTTCCCCTTGAAATAGGTTGTAACTTTCCACTTTCAGGGTTATAAGAGGAATTTCATCATTTGAGTATTTTCTCTCTTCAATTTTTTCTCCATTTGAAACAAGTTACTCTATCTTAAGTTTCATTATCATGCTTCCAGACAACATGGAAGAAAGTAGTCCTCTTCTCATCAAAATTCATTTCGCCAAATCTTTTTCTTGTATTTTCTCCTCCCCCTCCCAAATGTAACATTAAGAAAGTCCAGTAAATTGCTTTTCCATCTTTGAGCAAATCACAGGTAATTTTTTGGTTAACTTACAACTGTTTAAAGCTTTTAATCATTAAGTAAATTTATAGCTTTTGTATGATGTAATTTACAATGCAAAGAAGATTTCGTTATAATCCATAACTGAGTAAACGATCTAAATTGGTCAAGTGTTTCTCTAGGGAGGTATTTTATAGTGAGCGCAAGTCCAGCTGGTACAGTATTGCCTGTAGTAAGGCATATTGTTGAATTCCTCTCCTAGGTATCAATATGCTTTTTCTTTGACCTTGGTGTTAGATATGGTATAGTTGCTGGTGAGTTAAAGAGTAATTTCTTTTTAGCGGTAAGTTGCAACATACAATTTCTGGGAGCTTAAACTTCATAAAATGCAAGCCTGTATGATGATGTTTCTATGCATTTTTCTGTCAGTGAAGTAATGACTATAGAGGGCCTATCTTGGCATTGCTGTTGCTTTAGGATGTGGCTTTTGGCCGCATAATCATTACCACTATTCGACAATTCTGCTAATGAGGTGGACCCATAATCTTACCATTCTTCTGCAACCTTTCTAATAGTTGAGATGTCTGAAATATGTGCATTTCTGCTCAATATAGTGAGGCATGCGCATTTTCCCCCTGAGACGTGTGAAGAGCCGAACTGACTGTATTTCAACAAATAGAAGTCCCATTATTTGATGATCTGCTTTTGAACTTGGTTGGAAGTTAGGATATTTACATGCCTATTTACTTCTTTCTGTTACTTGCCTTTACAGCTTTATTAATTTTGTCTTGGTGAGAAACCTGAAGTTCTCTTTTCTCCTTTGCCTAGCACAAAAGGCCAAGTCCACAAAGTTGTAGAGATCACGGGTTTAGAAGTCTACTGCAACTCCTCCAATGGAGGTTTGAGTTTTAGGGAAAATGCTGGAGACAGTCAATGCCTGAGCAATGCTAGTTGTGAAAGCAATCAGTTTCAACCTATTCTAGCGCCACTGAATGTGTCTGTGTCACTTTCGGTACGGGTTATCATCATCTTGCCTATCCTTCTTTCTACAGACACAGGAGTATTTTTGTGGTCGATTCTGTAACCTATGCACAAAATTGGTCTTTCTTGATGCTAATATACATTGCGTTCAATGACCTAAAGGACCTGCCAGCTGTTAATGCATACAGTGTTTTCTTCATCATTGGCCTGATTTTTTTTACCATTCTCGAAATAATTGATTTTCTAAACCATGCACAGCATTAAAATGGTATTTTAGATTCTGGTAGTTTTGTTATGTTCCAAACTAAAAAATTTGTTGTTCACGTGTGCATCTTCAATAAGGATGTAAGTTTGAATTCAATATTTGACCTCAATAATCAATTTGCGATGCAACTTGTCTTACATAATGTTATTGATATGGTATCACTATCTTCTTTTGTCATCATTGTTATGCCCTTTCTTTTCCTTTTACGGTTCCTTTTGTACTTACCATAGGATCCAATGGCTATCTTTAAGAATAATATTTTTTGGCGTGATGCTTGTCATTAATGTGACATTTTTTTCATGAAGTATAAGGAGGGTTGTAGGGCGTCATTTGACCAGCTGTGTCAGGAGGTGCTGGTTCTTTTGTAGTGAGGGTCTCCTGAAGGTTTTTTGTAGATCATTCCTACCTCACAGATTAGTTATTAAGCTCATTTCTTGTTAAATGTGTTAGAATATATAAATAATAAACCATGCCGTCATCTAATAGCTTAAGCTTTTAGAACAGTCGGCAGTGGTCCCACAAAATCTTACATGGTATTAGAGCCAGGGGTCCTGAGTTCAAATCTTATCAGGCCTCATTTGCCTCCCTAATTAAATTTCCACGCTTAATACTAGGCAAAAGACCAGATTAAGCGTGAGGGGGAGTGTTAGAATATATAAATAATAAACCATGCTGTCATCTAACAGCTTAAAGCTTTTAGAACAGTCGGCAGTGGTCCCACAAAATCTTACATGGTATCAGAGCTTAAACCATGCTGTTATCTAACAAAACGGATTGGTGTCTTTTCACTGGAGAGCGAAGATAATGAGTAATTTTCTTTTCCACTGGCTAGTTGAACAACCCAGGATGGATTTGGATTTACTCTGACATGTTATATGTAAAGATGAACAAAGAAGAGAGCATCAATTCCATTTTACAATGATGCTTTTTATTTTTTTTTGGGTCTGGAACTCTATAATATAGACTCAGTTGTGTATATTATGGCATTGTTTTGATGAAGTGCATGTAGATTTATTTGGCAGTGATTGGTAGATGTATTCATCATTTGATCAGCTGTGTCAGAGGTGCTGGTTCTTTTATAGCGATGGTCTTCTGAAGGTTTCTTGTAGATCATTCCTAAAGGGGTACTCTGTTTCGTCCCAGATTAGTTATTAAACCTCATTTCTTCTTAAAAGGGATTGATGCCGTTTCACTGAAGAGCAAAGATCATGAGTATTTTTCCTTTCCATGTGGAACAATGAAAAAGGTTTGACTGGACAGTTGAGCAACTTGGGAGGGATTTGGATTTACTCTGACAAGTTATATGTAAGCTGAATGAAGATAGCATTTGCAATGATCTGTCAGATCCTTTTTTCTTTCCCCGGGGAACTCTATACTCTAGACTCAGTTGCATATATCGTTGGACAGTTCCTGGGGATCTCTAAAATTTTCTCAAAGGGCACAGAGGAATGAAGGGAAAAGAGAAGTTTGTCTTTTGGGGATGGGTAGTTAAATGTCTTTGAAAGTATTGCAAATATGATGGTCGTAAACAAAGAAATCCAATCTCAAAAGAATGGGAAAGCTGGTTGGGACTAATAATGGAGGGTTGTTATATAGTTAGCTTTAAGATTCTATTGATTAAATAGTTGGTTTGAACAACTGGGTTAGGAAAAAATGTTCTAATTAGATTCCCTCTCATAGCAGTTAATAGAGCGTGGACTACCAGGAAAGGTGCCACTAGGGCTGGTTCGTCATGCTTCCTGTGATATTTCACAAATAGTCAAAATAATGTATTGGTCTATTTCACTGGAGGTTTGTTCCATTGGATTATCCCCTTTTAACAGTTGTTAATTGTCTGCTCCCACTTATGTGTATGCTGAGTTCCTGTATATGTCTTTGTTTAGGGGGCCTTCTTATGTTTGTTGGCAAAGTTGAACTTGGTTAATCATGCTTGTGCTGCTTCTGGTTCAATCCGTCTTAAATATGCACTTTATGTTGATAGTGGTTTCTACTATTCACTGGTGGTATCATGGCATTAATCCAATGTGAATTTCGGAGATTGTGTTCCCCAATTTTTGTTATTTTTGAAGGTGTAGAAGTGATACTGATAAAACTCTGAATGTATTCTTCTTTTGGCCAAAATAATTCTATTTGTAATTTCATCTGACCAATGAAATTATTTCCATTGTAGGTCAATCGACCTGGGAAGCTTGATATAGACACCCCACAATGGTCTGTCTGGGCTGAAATAACCAGCTTGGTTGGTTTGTGCTCTAAAAATCTTTAGCATGTGATCTTTTAAATGACTGTATGAATTGTAGATGAAATAAATATGCTTTTTTGTTCTCTTGACTTGTATTAGGTAATATCTCTTGATGATTTCCAGCTTCAACAGATCCTGATGTTGTTGGACAACTTGACTATATGTCAGCTAAGAGAACAGTATGTTTGAACATTAGTGTTTGTTTCTTATATTTTCTCTTGTTCCTTTGATTCACATGCTTTTATAGTATTATTTGAATGTTACATCTTTGTCAGTCACGACTTTGCTTGGTGTTGCTTTTTGTGCTTACCTATTGCATTTTCTAGTCATGTATTGTAGTTTCATGATTTTGTTCAATGTCCTGATTCGCGGAGCATATTAATCAACAATGGCTAGTTGTTTGCCTTGAGATAGATGATAACCGCTTTTCAGATGGCTTCTGGTAAAGTACTTACGCCCTGTCCTGTCTAATGTTATTTTGGCTCGTGAACATGTATGTTGTGTGTCTAGTAGTTGGCAGACCTGAGCTCTAGAATCTCTACTTGATTATTTATTGTGGTGTTCTTTTGCAAAGAAAGAAAACCATATAGCTAGCATGTTGAGGATGGTTGATTATTTATTCTCCAATCTCATTGAGGGCTCAGGACAGCCGATGCCCGTAATTAGATTCTGAGAAAGTTTGATTTATAAATAGTTCTGGAGACAGGTTATTACTACAGAAGATTGAGAAAGTCCGTCTACTATGGTGCAGTGACACAATGCTATATGTCAAACATGATGATGGAGGGATTGTCGATTGCTCTTTATGAATCCTTCTTCCTTGTTGATTGTTTCATTGAAGTTTCATAGTTTCTATATCACTAAATTTGATTGGGAATATATCCAGGCCGATCTTGTAATGACATATGATATTGATGGTACTTCACTGTTGATGAATATTTTTCAATGATAAATAATTCCTACTGACTTATCAAAAGCAACCAAGTCCTTTTTGTGCTGAAATTTAATGTGTAAATGTAGGTATGGACGTTACCGTCCATGGTCCAGTCCATTGCAAAGAAAGCTCAAAAACTGGCAGAAGCTGTGGTGGCACTATGCACAAGAATCTGTCTTGTCAGATGTTCGAAAGAAATTAAGGAAGACTTCATGGAGATACTTTGGTCAGCGAATGTGAGTTTCAGTATTTGATATTAAATGTCTTTGCATTGTGGTTTTGCTGGTTTGTATGCCTTTGGTGCTCTAATTGGGTAAGAGTAGATATCTAAAGAACTGTTTTTCGAATATGTTTTGTTTCAAACTGTGCATGGTGGTGGGAGATCTGGCCATATTTTGAAATTCTTCTAATGAAGAGGGGGTTAAATCACTATAAGCTCAGCATGATGCACAGAGATCATGGGGCTTATACAATGAGTCGAAAAAATGTTTTGAGAGTCTGCTTATTAGTGGAAGACCATTCTCATATGCTCATATACTGACATTGCAACTTGCACTTGACTCTCTCTCTCTCTCTCTCTCTCTCTCACACACACACACACACACACACACACACACACGGTACTACATAATTTGTCAATCGATTTCATCTCATGGTTGCCCTAAGCAGTAACTTCTCAAAGCAATTGGCTTGTTGTGGTTACAAAAGGTACTCGACTAGAGATTTTTTTTTTTTTAATGTTTGACAAAACATGTAGAAAGTAGAAAGTTTTATGAGCAAAATGGGTAGCCTACCTCTCTCCTAGTTAAAGTCTTGGAAATGTGGCTATTTGCCTCGATAACTGCTTTGCTTGTGTAGATGTCAATTCATCTTATACTGCTGTTCTTTATCTTGCTTTATCTTGCTTTTAGAATGTTTGTCATTATCTTGTATTTTGGTTTTTCCCGATCTTGAAGCTTTATCCTTAATTAGTATTATTATTATCATTATTATTTTATTATGTATTCAACTCTATCTTCTAGAGAAGCTGATCTTTAGTGGCATCGCAATATCTTATCTTACAGTTGACAACTAAATTCTATTTGTCAAAATTAAGTATAGAAAAATATGCTATTCTTGTCTCTTCTTCAAGATTGATAAATGTGATGGCAGCTTTTATGTTTTGTATCTCACCTCAAGCAGCAGATGCATATTGGGATACATGCACATCTGTAAGTTTGTCTGTCTGTACAGTTTCTTTTTGGGAAAAAGGTGCTGTTAAGGAAACATCAGGTTAAATTTTCATCATGATTGTGGCATCAGTCTTTGTGCTAAAACCAAAGGCCATCCTCTTTCATCATGTAACTTGCACATATCTATGTAGGAACTTGATTAATACTCTATGGCTTGCCTTTCTTGAGCATTTCCTACTTTTGTAGCATCTTCCTTAGTTGCAAGATGGTCTCTGTTAGAATATTTAAATATTAAACAACGTTATCATCTAACAACTTAGACTTTTAGAATAGTCGGCAATGATCTCACAAATTCTCACAAGAGCAAGAGGTTCTGAGTTCAAATCTTCCAGGCCCCTAATTGCCTCCCTAATTACATATTTCCTCGCTTTAGGCTTAGGCCAAAGACCAGCTTACGTGTGGGGGGGAGTGTTAGAATATTTAAATATTAAACCACGTCTTCATATAATGGCTTAATCTTTTAGAGCAATTGGCAGTGGTCCCGCAAATTCTCAAAATCTCAAAGTGTATTATTGATGTAGTAAAAGTCAATACCTGTAAGATCGAAATCTCTTTAGATCTGGAGAGTATTTTTCTCTCCCAAGTCTCGAAAGCCGATGTTGGTGCTTCACTATGATCATGGTCATTGTTGACAGCTTCAGCGTGAATCCTAGGAGTTTTTTCTTTCATTTGTTATTTAAATTGGGCTGTGGATAATGATTGCTGCAACTTAAGGGCATCTTTTTCAATGGTTGTCATTGATCTGTGTACCTATCTTCAAACATGCCCAATAATGCCAAACTTACTCCTTTGCAGAAGAAATCGTCGGGAATATGTTAGCCTGTACAAAAAGAAACTAGTTTTTCTTCGACAAGAGCAGGTGTGTTCCTTAACATGGATGAACGTTGTATTTTTATATTTCCTTTGTAATGTTTCTTCTTTCTCCTGTTTCTCTTGAGATGCTAGGTGGTAATTTAGATTGTTGAGGTCCATATTCATATGATTCTGGATATTGAGTTTTTGCTTGTTCGTTGTGTATTGTGCTTTGTCTATATATCTTTAGTTGGAAATTTTTTTTGTTCAAAGACTTGAGAAAGTGGTTATCTGTTTCAAAAAATTAGTTGAGTGAACATGAGGCGATAAGGTATGGTAATTATATGTTGGCATCTTCTGAGGTATAAGGATGTTTTTCATTCAAGTTAAATTGTTCATAAAAGCTTATTTTTGTTGTCTGATTGTGATTAACATCTTTGCTCAGAAGGACAAATGAAATTTCAATATACTTGATGTGTGAAGGTTATGAACAATTCATAGTGGAGTGCTATTTATCTAGGCTGGTGATAAAGAAAAAGTTAGTTAAAGAGATACAAGTCCTTGGCATTCGCAAAATCACTATCTGAATTCTAAACGGCTTTTGGGTTCCTCTCTCTCCACACTGGTTAAAGATCAGCATAGTCTCTGGGACATGAATTTATTCTCTTTTGTTTGTTCTCTTCCATGCATATATCTCCTAACCCATTTGCTGCACAAAGTGTTGTTGGAATGCAATGAAAACTTTATAGCCAAACTGCCTTCAGAATAGGTAGGTTGCTTATTCCCCATTAAACAAGGCTGAACTGATAACCTTCTTGGCTACCTCCTCCCACTGAGATCTCCTCTCAGGGTTTATGATTTGTCTTGAAAACAGACTAGTAGAGGAACATAGCTTGATGTGTTATACATATTGAGTGCCATTTCCATTAAATTTGGGGATTGGCATTTGCTAGGTGCCATTACATTGAAATTGTGTTTTTTGTCATCAAAATGGCAGAACACCATTTGCTTTGTTGGTCTTTGGTCAGTTCTGTGGGGCTTTCTGCTTCTCATTAATTCAATCAGTGAATTGTATGGCTTAGTGAAGGGATGAGAACTCATCTATCCTGTTGTGTTGTAGATCTTTAGAGAAACTAACACTGGATCAGATTCATAAGATAGATGGGTTTGATGATATATGTGAAATTCACTTCAGAAATTTCCCAATGAAGATTTTTGTTCTCTTAGAAATTTCCCAATAAAGATTTTTGTTCCCTTTGGCATCCTTTTTATGGAACATATGCTATATCTACAATTTCCTTGTGTCATTTCTTATCAAAGCTTGGAAATATCTTTCATCATCTTATGAATTTCTACCTACCTTAATATGACTCTGTTGAGGACATAAAGATAGGCATACACTAGTCAGACAACTCTTGGTTGGAGGATCAGCATAATGCTGTCCTGCACCTGTTAGAAGTTTCTTTCGTGATAAAAAGATACTGAAGCCTCTTGGACCTTGTTATGTCACCTAAAGAGTTGCGTGAATTGGGGGCCAATCCTAAATACCTATGGGAAGGTTGATCTTTGCATAGCTAATTTACCTAATCCGGTCTGCTTAGATGTTTTCCATTTAGTTATTTTGTTGACAGATGTTCAATTCACCTTTTTATTCTTACAGAAAATCGGAGTTGCGATTTTGTTGTTGAGTGATGATACATGACTTCTTATCTAGTTTAAACTATATGGAGACCTGTTCCAGCCCTTCTGTGAAACCCCTAATGTAGAACATTGTAAATCATAGCAGATTCTTCTCAAAGCTTCGTAAACCGCTGGATGGACCTTAATTTAATACATTATTGATCACTCTTCTTGTTGGGATGAGATGTGTCCTGAATTTGAAGCATGGAAAATGAAGTTGTAATCGTAGGAAATGAGGGGCCTGGAGATTTGACTTCAAAACCTCCTACTTGGACCATATAATGAGAAAGGAGAGAGTTAGAGGAATATAGAACCTGTTAACTCACATATTCTCAATTTATAATATATGTTGTGCCGCTAGCAAGTCTTTAATAGGTCTCTTTTTCAATTAATTCCTCATTTTGGAGTATGATTTTATCAGTCAGTTGATGAACAAATTCTTCAAGAGTTGGAGCAAATGGAAAGAGCATCTGATACAGAAGATATTTTAAGTTATCGCTCAGTTGCTGAACGTGAACTCCAGGTACGATAGAGGTTTTGTCTCACAATTTGCTTGATTTATTTGTTTGTACTTAATAATAGCGATGAATACAGTGTTGTGATTAGTTTTCTGATGTTAAATTGGATTTTCAGTTTTTTTTTATGTGACTGGTCAAGCAAATAAATTATTAGGTCTTTGATCTAGTTATTCTATTTCCAGGAGCTTTTGTGTGAGTCTACCAATAACTATGTGGAACCAAGTCTTGAGAAGTCACGGAATGATGAGCGGTCATCAGGCAGGTCGCGTGGATGGTTGAATTGGCTGTCTCGTGGTATGCTTGGTGCTGGAGGTACCGATGACTCTGGTCAGTTTTCTGGTGTCGTTTCAGATGAAGTTATCAAGGTAACTTTCTCATGAGCAACTTATGTTTCTGCTTCCTTTTAATTGAGAAACAGAAGTCCTTGAAGTTTGAAAAGTAAGATCACAAGACAAGATCTTTTAATGAGTTAAAATGCAAATAATTTGATATTCCTTTATTCTGCCAGCGTCAAATTAGCGAAAGGTGTAACTACGACCATTTTAGTGACAACTATTACTCCAAATTGTCATAATATTTTTTGTCTTTGAAACTCTTTGACACTTCTGCAGGATATATATGAAGCGACAGAATTCCATCCTCCATCATTAAGCAATGGGGACGCTATTGCAAGTGATAACATGTGTAGATGCAAAGTCAAGTTCTTAATTCATCGAATTTCTGCAACACTCCGAACTGTGTAAGGTTTCTATTGTTGATATGTTTGATTATTGGTCATTTGAATGTGTGGCAGACAGGTTGATTGTACTGACTAATTCGGCTGTATTTACTTTTCCGACAAGCTCTTTATATATTTGCCATCAGTGCTAAGCATTGGATCTTCTGCTTCCTGGTTTCTTTTTGGTGCTTAATTATTTTTTTTTAGATCTTTGTGATGCTAGTATTGTGTTAATTTAGTTTTATTTTTCCCCTTGATTGTCTAAATTCTATGGACGGGCTTGGGCAAGACCCTTAAGAGGCACTTTTGGAACTCAATTTACTCGTTAACTAGGATACTAGGTGCAAATTTTTTTTTCCTGCCTTAGGAAGCTGGTTCATGTAATTGGAGGACCCGTGACTTCACAGGAAAATTGCCTATTGTGTGATCGTGTCTGCTTTTGAAGGCATTTTTGAGTCACGATGTGTATAAATGGGATGCCAAAGAGCCTAATTTGGACAAGTGCAGAACCAGAGATTGGTGGGTCTGCTTAGAAATTGACAAAAAGCTTTAATCCCAGCAGGAAAAAACTTCAACCTGGTAGTATTTTCATTCATGGATCTGTTTGGCAAAAGATGCTTGTGTTATATATTATTTATTTTTCTTTCACTTTGTTTTCTTTGGGGGTGGGGTTTTCAAAATGGGAAAATAAAGTAGATGAATGGAGTTAGAAGCATGTATAATGTAATTAATTGAAAACATGAGTGTTGATTACATTTTCACAAGATGAAGGCAGTGACCACCATGCCGAAGGTGATGCAGAAAAGGTAGGTCTCTTGGATCCTTAATTGGAGGGAGTTACAATTCTAATCAATTTTTGAGACTGCACTAAATGTAGCGCATATTGAGTGTTTTGAGGTAAGTCCACTAGGAGTCCTGAAACTTGTGTACATGTGCAGTTTAGTCCAACAACTTTGGATGGAGCAATGAGTTCATGAAGCGATTGAAAAGTTATTATTGACGTCCTTTTGTTAGTTCTTGAATTAAACTAGAAGGTAATTCTATGTGGTAGTGCCACCTGGGGGTGTATAAGACGACTGCCATAGGTTTCCATGAATTTTTTTTTGGTAGGACTTCGATAGACTAGTAGTGAAAACTTTTTGGGGTTAATTGTTCAATCGAAAAGTTTTAGGGCTGAATATTGAGTTTGCAAGTGTTAGCAGTTCCAGTGTACCTAATGTCGAAAAAAAATTATGTCAGTATTTTTTGGTGGGGGACAACTTTATCTTCATGTTTAATAGTTGCACATCCACATTTAAATAAGGTGATGATGGATTCATTTTATGTAATTCCTAATACCTCAAGGACCTTAATGTTTGATCATTTGGTCAAAGAGCTTGTTTGTGTGACAAGTCTTGTGCTTTTTGTTTGTTCCTTCTTTTGCATACCTGTATGAACGTTTTGTACCTCGCTTTCATGGTTTGAACCTTTAAACGTGGTTAGATAGTTTTGGTATGATTACCACTCCCATGGAATGTTATGCATCTTGTTAGTCTTGTTAAATTATATGCTTTGGCACAGGAAATCTGGGATAGACGTGGCAGAGCTCCTTGTTGATGAAGCTTCTGTTGAATTCACAATGTGGGAAGAATCTGCTCTTGCTATTGCTGGCATCGACACTTTCAGGATTATCTACCCACAGGACAAAAATGTTGTTGTACAAATGAGGCAGGTCAGTGCTTTTTTGTACAAAGGATATGGCATGTAATATGCTGGTTGAATCAAGTTCACAGTCTAGATTAGATAGATAGATGTGACTACTTAGTGGATCTTTAATTCCAAGAGAATCTTTAAAATATTGTCAAAGGAATGAGTGCAAAATTTTGAAAAAGCAGGAGGGTGGGGTGTGGAAGAGTGATTTTAGAGATAATAGATTACTACCTGGAGAAGGGAGGGAGGGAGGGAGGGATCGATTGCAGATAACAGCCTAGCATGTCAATAACCAAATGTGACAACAGAAAATACCAAATTATTTTCGCAATTGAAGTATGAATACATTTAACTTAAGGCCTAACCAGTCTAATTTTATGGAAAAATATGCTTGACAATAACTGTTATCCATTTTTAAATCAATAGATAGCCAATAAATTGTCTAGACTGTGAACTTTTCTGATGTATGGTAATAGCCACTTGATAGCTTTACTGGCAACCAAAGAAGAAATTAGACAAGCTGTTTCTGGCTGCAATGGCACAAGGCTTTACGAAATGCTGAGACATTTTTAAAGAGGATTTGATGGAAGTCTTCATCAACTTCTACAGATATATGGATTTTGTCTTTAGATTTGATGCCACTTCGTGTTGAATCCAAATAGATTTTGGATCAGTTGGTTTGGTGGGATGTCTTTACTACTGTGATAGTGCTCACAACTTGGCCAAAAAGATTGATAATCAAAGTTGTAGTATAATTCCAAAATACTTTTCTTGAGGGGAGACGAATCATGGATTGGTGCCTGATAGCAAACGGGGTGGTCAGTTCTATGAGGAGAAGTTGGACTGAAGGTGTTTTTTGGCATGGAAAAATTGTACACTTCTTGGCAATACAACGTTCTATAAAGAACGGGCTTTTGGTGTGGTGGTTGTGCAGGATCATAAGGATAACCCTTCCTGCTCTCTGTCGTGATAAATGGCTCCAATGTAGGTTTCTTCAGTTCTCTAGCCTTTTCCCTCACTTGGCCAGGGAGCTATGAACTAAGTTGAGAGAAAGTATGTTTAATTAAGGAAGGTGTCCAGACGATTTGGTGAGGATGATGAAGGTGAGATCTCATTGAGCTAACCTTTAGAATTGCCTTGCCAGCGGCACAGATGGCTGATTTGTAAGACCTTGGTTCATGTTTAGGCGGTGGCGGAACTCTGTGGAATCTGTCTAAAGTAGCCAAACTCCATTAATTTACCTATTAGAGAATGGTCAAAGAACTGCTATAATTTCAGTGGCATCTTTGAGCCTGGACCTTGAGGTGTGATTTTATTAGAGGAATGGGCTGCCACTCAGGGTAGCGTAGCCTTTGTTTTTTGTAATACTGAGAATCCCTAGATAGCCAATAATGTATTACTTGGGGGGTGGAAGGAATCACTGGGACAATCAATTAAGGGCTTATAACCAATTTTGGCATGTAGACAACTGAGTAATTCTAACCTGGAAGTTTCCCAATTTTCATTTGCTGATGATAATATTGTATTCTGTGGCAGTGAGCCAGTAAATCATCAATCCGAGATGCAAGTGACTCTGCTTCAAAGTTGTGACAGGTTTGAAGGTGAATCTTGGGAAATTGGAATAGGTTGTTTCGGGTAATTTGCCAGACCAGAGAATATTAATGAGAGTAAAGGATTGCGAGATGGGTAGTCTCCAATAAGAACCCTAGGACAACATGCCCAATGTATAAGCTGGTATTAGAGCCATCCGCTGTGTCTCCTAGTTGCAACTGTACAATGTGGGTGTTGGCGATGCCATATTGCTGTGTTTGCCTTGAACTTGTGTAAATAGTAGTTCGCAGGCATCCCATTTGTGTGCCCTGACTGCAGAAGCATGGCGTATTATCATGACCTTGATTGCAAGATATGAGAATTGGATCTGACATTGGAGTTGTGATGTCCTTAATATATGTCCTGGGCTTTTCCATTTCAATGGCTAGCTTTCATGGTGTGGTTCTTTTTTTTTTTTTTTTTTGTGTGGTTTGTATCAGTCTCCCTATCACTTATCTGTGACTGACCTGTCACAGCTTCACTGGCACCAAATGAAGGGCTTCTAACTGGATTTGGTGTGTCCAAATGTAGTTCTAACCTTTAAGTAATCCTACTGTGTTTGGAGTTGATAATTATTTTATGTGAAAGTGAGCAAAGCTAAATTGTCGCTAGTACAATGGATTTCTCATCACTCCAAAGATGTGACAGATTTGAAAGCTAATCTGGATAAACTGGAGTAGATTGAACTATCCTATGTGCTGGACAAGGGAATGTTCGTGATATAAATGTGGTGCAAGCAAGTTAGTCTTCCTATCACAATTTTGGGGAACTACCTCTAGGAGCTAAATTCGAAGATCAGAGAATGTGGGATTCAGTCATTGAGAAGTTGGAAAGAAGATTGGCTAGGTGGAAGACGTCATATATTTGTAAAGGAGGCATATTAAATTGGTTTGAGTTCTAATAAGCACCCTGTTGGTCTTGTAAAGCTATGGCTTTGAGGGTTTTTAAGGCAATTTTTGTTGATAAAAATGACTCCAGTATTCAAGGCACTCTTCCCAATTGTTTCAGAGGATGATAAAACCTTTGTAGAATATTTTTCCCTTTAATTAGTGGCTGCTGAATTATACATCATCTACACCACCAAAAGCTACTGCATGAAGTTACTACCGCCAAACACACTCATTTGTCTGCCAAACACGCATCCTAATGAGTGTGTTGGTTAAATTTTTGTTACTTTTCCCCTCCACCAAGTATATAACTTAGACACTCAAGATTGTAGAGAGGAGATTGGAGGCAACCAAGAAGCTTGCCGTATCCTTTGGACTTTTGGAGGAGGGGGTGGTGTAGGGTATAAAATTTTCGATTAGATTACAATAAGGCTCAGTGCAGAGTGGCTTGGGACATTGAGGACTAAAATTATCTTTCTTGGAGAGCATAAGCACTGAGAGATATGGAACAGGCCATTTTGGATGGGTAAAATATACTGGTGAAAATAGATTGTCTAATTTCAGCTCCAATCCTGCTTTAATGACTCTTGAGTGTGTCTGCTGCGAGTCGTGTGACGTTAGCATCATGCAGTGCAGGTATGAGGGATGTCTTAGTGTCAGCCTGAGACATTTTCCATAATGCTTTGCTTAGTGGCTTCAATATTAAGAGATCCATGAACCGGACCACGGTGTGCTCCTGCTTTACTCAATTACTGGGACTGGACAAGAATTGGTCAAAGCCAGTATTGACCTGGTTTAACCAGGCAACCAGTGAGCACGTCACTAGTTTGACCAATCTTTCTGTTACAAATTTAGAGAAAGGAGGCAAGGGGAATGACCCTGTCTTCTTGAAAGTGGAGTGAGTGTCTCAGCCGTCTGAGCTGTGCTCTCATGTTGGGTTGGATGGGTAAGGTTAATATCTTTGCATGCTTACATTAGTGAACTGTGAAACTAATTAACCCTGGGTTGAACCTATTCAACTGCAAACTGGAAACCAGACTGGTTCTTTCTGGTTCTGAAAACAATCTGTACTATAAAGGTATTGCTTTGTTTTGTCTCTACCATGCCATTATAGGTTGTTTTTTTTGCTTTTTTCTATGCGGACTCTGTCTCATATCTATTTAGATCGGGTTCCTTTTCTTTGTGGAACATTAAGCCCAATGCCATGCCAATATTCAGTCTTTTTCTTTTTTTGCCAACATGTGTTTTTTTTTCGGTTGTTGATGCATCAATTGAGCTGTTTTTTTCCATGAAAGTAAGATCCACAAAGTGCCCAATAGTATAGACCATATGGAAAGGTTTTCCTGGTACAGCTTAATGCATGTTCTTCGCACTCTCTTCTAGAGAGATTAGCCTTCATTTGCATCTGCCGACATTACTGCAGGTTCTTCTTGGGGAAAGTTTGCAGGATGCTGACAATCCTTCCTGTAAGATTCAAGTGGATATTTCACCAAAACAAGAAGTTGCATTGTCAATAAAGGTATGGCCTATTACTTCAGTTCTCCATATGGACAGTACCTATTATGGCAGTCATCTGTTGTTTAGCTATTGATACTAGACTCAAGTCTGAGTTATTTGCTTAAGTAATTTTTCTGTTGTTTCTCTGGTTAGGTTGTGATTCAACCCCTTACAGTGGTGATTGATACTGAATTTTTCCTCGACTTCATCGAGTTCCTTGATATATTGGGGTCTTTTGAGTTTCAGCATGAATGGGTAAGTTCTAGCATTTGTTTGCACTGCTTTTGTTTTGCTAAATGTCTTGCCTTATTCCCTTATGGCAGGGCTCAATTTATATATTTCCCTGTTAAATATGAATTTTAATTTCTTAAGTTAGTTGCTTCTTTGTTTATTCCTTCTGTGTATATGGTGTTGTGCCTGAGGTCACCTAATTCACTCCAAATTGCAAAAAATTTAGTCCAAATCTCTCTGGTCCAGCTACATTTTTAAAGTATATGATTCACACTCTTAAGTCTTGCAAAAGAACACCTATTAGCTGGGATTTTTCTGCTCTGATTAACCAAAGGAAGAATATGTCCCCAAGCAGCTTCCCAAGCAAAAAAGGAAACCTTCAATGGAACCTTCACTTACCAATTAGATTTCCACGGAGAGAGCGTGCTCTGCTGTAATTGCATCTGAGTGGAAAAGAGATCGGAATGATAGAATTTGACTGAAATTTCCAGAGGTACAAAAATTCCATGTAGCCTATCATCCTCACTTATATCTGGCATCGCTTGGTACTTATTTAGTAGTGACCCCCAAGACTTCACTGATCAGTTTGATATTGATAGGACCCATTGTGAAGCTTCTTAATCAGACCACTCCATTGCAAAAGCATCCCCCTACTTGATTCTATCTTGTCCCTTTGCCCCTTTGAGAAAGTGTAGGAGCATGTACGATTGCGAGACTTACTTCCCACTCTAGATCTCATAATCTGAAGAAAAGGTGTCTGTGTAGCAAAAAATCTTCTTTACCAGATATCCTTTGGCTAAGAACATTCTCAACAGGCACATCAATGCTTTTAATAGACACAGGCATCAACAGCAAGGAAAGAGAATTCCACGGTTTTGCCCAAACCAAGGAATTGAGTTTGTACAATTTTCAAAAGCTGAGCTAGTTTATTACTAGCTAGGACGTCCGACTACACAGCCACTGTGACTCCTTTTGTTTTACACTTGCAGTTGCCTTATATTTCTCTGAGAGCCTTCAAACATCACACCTGTGCACACTAGTTTTTTTCCTTCTCAATCAATATTTCAGCAAAGCTTTGGGTTGGCTAAAACCTCCCATTGGAGACAAAGCCACAATTTGGGCAATTTCCAGAAAAAACGAAGTCCCAGTGGGGTCAAACTTCCCTAGAACAAAGAAGTCTTTGTGGCTATTGCACTGATTTGTCTGAAGTCACTCCTGAGAGCATAACCTGTCCTAACTCAAGGAGATTCATGTAAATTTAGGAAACAGAATTGTCCTGGAACCACCCTGGTTGATCTTAGATGAAAGCAGCATTCAACCATTGAATTTGTTGCAAGGAAAAAAGAAGAACCATATCTCCACTTTGGAACTTCCTCGTCTAAGGTCTTCCTTCTTGTTCCCATGAGGATTGATGCAAGGAGTTGAGCAATATTAGTACAAATAATCCAACACTCATTAGGGTCCTTAGATAGTTTTTGCTCTCTCATAAATAAAGATTATTCATGCTAATTAAAAGGGTGCTCTATTAGTGCATTCAGGTTACATAATCAGTTTTGGTTAAAAGGGAATATTAACGTGTTTCTTTCAATTCTTGATATATTTAATTGTAAGTTGTATAAAGAATCGTGCGGATAATTCTAGCTTATACATATGCAGCTGCCTAATAATTTGTTTGAGATGGCCCTTGTTTTATCGAGTTTTTTTCTGTTCCAAGCTTTTTGCTCCAACAAAGGTAAACATTTTCATGACAGAATGGTATCTGTTAAATCATGAAAATATTATTTTTCTGGTGCAGATACTCTCTTCACTAGATGGCATTGAAGATGACAGAGCTCGAATACTTTCTAAAGCTGAGTGAGTTCTCTGTAGCAGTTGACTTGTGCTATTTCGTCTTTTCAAAGGAATTTTAATTGTCAGCTGTAATGTGATTTTGTCCAAAAACCATTCGAATGTACCTCATAAGTTTGATTTATTAATTTGTCTTTCTTTTTGCAG
Organism: Corymbia citriodora subsp. variegata; assembly: GCA_014858505.1. Taxonomy (NCBI): domain Eukaryota; kingdom Viridiplantae; phylum Streptophyta; class Magnoliopsida; order Myrtales; family Myrtaceae; genus Corymbia; species Corymbia citriodora. Next base: position 19,250,065 of record CM026420.1, on the reverse strand, counting down.
ATATGTGTTGTCAAGTCGCAGAAAAGTGTCATGGAATGTCAACATCATGGATATCATCTTAAATGTTCCGTGGACTGGTGCAGACTCGGAACTACGCGAAATGGTTAGTCTTGGATATGAAACATAGAACGTGATGTCCATGGCCAGAAACTGCACTTCATTGATCATCTCTCCATCAGCTCCATTTTGGTGCTTGCCTTTTCGTTCTTTTCCTTGTATGCTGTGGTTTTAGGTTCAACTATTTAACTTTTTCACATGTTCGTGCTGTTAGATGTGTTAAGAAACAAAATATAAGTGGCAATAGAGTCGGTTTTTGAATTTGACCATATCAGAAAGTCCAATTTGAAAGCGTAAGCTATTAGGTAGATCAATGATGAACCTGTAAGTAATTGCTGTGGGAATTCTTTGAGGGAAGTACTGTCATGCTGTCCTGACCCTTGATTTGAAGCTCTGATAGTACATTGAATAACCATTTTTTTCTCAAAAGTTTAAGCTGTGAGGATGTGGGTCCAAAGTGATTGTTATACCTCTATCTTGGCAAAATTCAATAACTAATAGAACTTCATTTTGCAAGTCATTACACATTTAAGCTTCTTTCTTGTTGTATCCAACTGCAAAATGACTCTGCAATTATCTCTTTCTTTGCTGGTGCTGGATGTCAAACCCCTTATGTCCTGATATAACATCCCCACCCCCCATTTGCTGTCCAGTGTTACTTAGAAATCCTGACTTCATTGGAGATCTGAATTGCCAAACCTGGTGTTCCAAATGATCTGCACAAGTCAAGGTATAGCATGCTGAGTAGAGATAGCCAGAGATCTGCACTCGCGTGCACAAGGAGCGGAGGGGAGGGAGGGAGATACTTATTAGATATTCCAGATTAATTATTTTGATCTTTAAAATTGTTCCTGTTCAGATTAGTGGTTTCTTTTGGCATTTGAAGTTACCCTCTTCATTCAGCATAATGGAGTGATCCACATATTGGGTAACCCTGCAACCATCCATCTGGCCGATTGCCTGGTTTTTATTGGAGCTGTTTATAACTATCATAGGGTACTTGAAATTTATGAAGACATCACAGAATTAATTGTGTTTTCATTCGTGGGTCTTTTCTGTTCTGCTTCAATGAGAATGTGCATGTAATATCCTTTTCCTTTATATATGAAGACCTTTTCTGTCCATGGTAGATTGGCATCTTCATTGAGTGTGCTTACATGGTTGTTAAGCGTGGAATTGAATCTGACTTATCTTGTGCTTATACTTTTTCACCATGATTATTCAGTCATTGAAGGTCGGAGCCTTTCTTATTAAATCAAAGTGCCTTTTGGATGAAGACCAGAATCAGACACCTAAGGGCTTTTTATCTTCTCTTCCAAAGTATGACTTCTTGGAGCTCCGATCTTCGGATCTGCGTGATCATTTTGAGATCCAGCTGGATGATTGTGAGGTCTGTCTTCAGCACCTTTTGGGTGCCCTTAGCATTTTCTTTTGCTGTTTCTCAATCAAAATAAAGAACATTTCATTTCCTTACTGGAATCTAAACGTTAAGATTAACATAGTAAGTTTTTACTGTTTCAGGTGAAACTAATCTCGTCTTCTCATTCTAAAGCAGTCACAGTTTTGGAGAATTTCTCTGCTTCTAATTTCCTGGCATCCTGTGCCATTATGGATAAACTAATATCAAAAAGACTAGAGGTAATCTTATCCTCTTCTAATCTGTGTGCATGCTTTTCACAAATGAAAGCTTGTGTCTTTGAAGTGCCTTAGGATATGTAGGTGGGTAGGTGAGATTAGTGCTTGTGTGTGGTTATGCGTATATGCGTCTGTGCATGTATCTCACTTAATCAGCACACTCTGTGCTTTTGCCAATGGATGTCTTAGTTGCAGGGTCTATTTTACAGTTTGTGGAGAGGCTAGGGTTGTTGACGTTGAGATTTGTAGAACATTAGAACTGCAACTTACCATCAACGGTCGCATGTTAAGGAACAGTACTGTGATCCTCAATTATGTAGTTTTGTCAGTGTCAAGAAACTGCACCATGAACTTAGCTGTCTAACTTGAAGAATGAGATTAGATGCTTTAGTCTTCCACAGCCAGATTTCCACTCTGCAGAAAACTCCAGAGATATCTCTCATTCCCACTGAAGGTCCAAGAGGAATCCCTGAAACAGGAAAAGAGAATAGATGAACTAGAAAGACTGTTTCACATGTTAATTCTTCATATGATGGAAGTAGTCTGTAGAATGAGAACACAAACAAACCAGGTAACTTGACAAGTAGCTCTAGGACATTGTCAGTGTAAAGTAAAGAGTATCCTAATTCAAGTAAAAAGATATAGACAATGTGGTACTTTTCAATGTTTGATGTCTTTCCGTCAGTTAAAATAAAATGTCACTTACTGGCACCAAGGGGGTTGCTAGCCTTTAAACAAAAATCATTTGCAGGAGAAGTATCAGGTAGGTCTAAGATATGTACTATTTCCAACCTTATGTTTATTTAAGAAAAAATTTGATGGTGAACTTTTATGCTCACCAGATCTCTTTCTTCACCCTCAGTAACTCTCATTTTTCTCTCCATCCACACTAGCCAAAACCAAAGAGCTGTAAGACAAATCTCTTTCTTCACATTCAATAAAACAGGCTTTGCTCAAAATGCTTTTTCACTGAAGTGGTGGTATGATTATAAGTTTCCTGGAGCCTTTGGAGCCTCTTAAGCTCCAAGCAACAAGATGTTGATTAAGGCAGATGTACGTGCACAATTTACATGGAGAATGACTTGTACTTAACATTTAAAGGCCAGAAAAGAGAAACCTCCCTGAAAAGTCATACAAAACCTTTGGTAAACTGTAATTTCCCAATTGATAGGCATAAGATATGCTTCTTGCCTACTTTTTGCTATTGGTTATTGGGTTCTGTCTCCTTGGAGTTTTAATGCAAAATTTTTTTTCAGTGAGGCAAAGGGAAGGAAAAGCTAATCCCAAATAACCTGTTCTATCATCTGCCATCACTGGCCTTATGTTTCAGAAGTCAAGCTTTCATATTTTTTATTTATTTGGCTCATCACCTCTGGCAATGGACGATCGCTGAATACTTATGTCCTTATAGGTATATAAGTGTAATTTGTACCTTAAAACATCATCATCGGTTTATGTGCATGGTTGCCAGAGGCATTTTACTTTTTAAAAAAAAAATGGGTGCTCATAGATATCATTCATTTAGTCTCCTCTGATTATAGATTCACATTCTTCTCTATTGTATAATTTCAGGTTTGTATGACAGTCTCCAGGTTTGATGCACATTTTTCACCTTCTCTATACCTTGCACAAATGGAACTGGTTGAATACTTAAGTAGTGTGCATCGTCAGTATGAACTTTCACCAGCCAGGAGCCTCAGTTCATATTCCAACAAATTGAACAACATGAAAAGTTTAAGCTTTGGTTTCTCAATTGCTGCAAATTTGAAGGAATTCAGTCTACATGTCGACCTTGAGAATGAAGGGGAGAACAACTCTGCCTGCACTCTCTCTCTCGTTGAATTAGATATCAGGTAGTGGCTCATATGTAAAAATTAAGTTTCTTTAGTGGGCTTTATATGCATGTTATACTTTTTATCATTAATTGTTGGATGTCTGTAATTCATACCTTTGGCTAGGAACTAATATTTACTTAGGGTATCATTGTTCAGTCATAGATTTTGAGTGTTGCTTGATTGTGATTGTGTTTTCTCCTCTTTCATGTGCCCTTTTAGGTTCTTTCCTTTATTATTTCTTTTCATATATATTTATTTTTCGCAATTGTGTACCTTGTTTCTTTATTGTAACTTTGTTCATCACTCTTCTCACACGTATTGGTTGATGTGAAGGACAGTTCTTCACCTGTTTCATTTCTGGAAGTTAGTCAAATCCATCGTCCTAAGAGAAGTGGAGTGCTGCCACTTCATGTCTTGTGAGGAGCATTACATGAGATAAAAAAATTGTTAGATGAATTTCAATGTTCATCTTATGTTTTTCTATCTTTTGAGCACCTTTGATGGTCTTATTCTGAGCTCTCAACCCATTAAAGTGCTTTTTGTTTTTGTTTTGTTCTTATATACTCCTAGTGTGTCAGAACAGCCTTTCTATTGTTAAAGCTTGTTTCTTTACTTGGACAAATTTTCATTCATAAATAAACAGGTTTCATTCCCTTGATGCCTCTACCATGAATTGTGCTGCTTTATATGGATCGTGGAAAATAAAATCTGTAGAATTTGTTTATCCAGAATTTTCCCCAAAATAAGGGTGTATGGAAAAACATTAGTCTAGGGAGTCTCTGCATAGCTTTTCCATTATCATCATAAGCAATTGTTTTCATCTCATGGTTTTCTTTTATAGGTATAGTTGATCAAAAGAAAAAGAATTAAAAGAATTAAAGGCAATGTACTTCGAGTTATAAACGGTAATGTGGAATTAGATAATCCTTGTAGGGTGGCTACATTTTCTGTTTTATTCTGATTGTACACCTGAGAAGAGAACCCTCAAGGTCTCATAAGATTGAGAATGTTATTTGATTGTTATGCTGGTCAGACTTTTTTCCTTGTAATTATTTAGGAAAGCTAAGTTCTTGCAATGCCTATTTTCAACAGATATGATTGTACAGAGATTCTGAAGTGTTGGATATGTGCGCAAACTTTGAACATTATTATTAATTCTTTGAGGGATGAAAGAAAAGGCCATACTGTCTGCTCATTTGGCAGTATGTCTGCTACTGGTGCTCCTTGTCAACAGGGTTTCAGTATTGGGGCTGGCAACATGGACAAAATCGACTACAGAACAGTCACATCTGCTGATTTTTGTTTTTCTTTGGATTATGAAGCTTCTAGAATGGAAACCGCTGGTTTCCATAATTTTTTCATACGCCTGAATAATGGCGATCTGCATTGTCACCCTTACATATTTGCTATGATGGAAGAATTTTTTGACAGACTATCTGGGTATGGTATGTCTAATAACACTAAAATCTTGTCTCACCTCATTGAAGATAAAAGAGTTTCAATAGCTCCACCATGTTCTGGGAGTCAAAGGTTTGGTTTTTCAAACTTCATCGAAGCTGGATGCCCTGATCATGCAAGCATTATGTTAAGTCACTTTCCTTTTGTCACTATCTGTCCTTCTGGTTATCTGAGTAGCCTTGAGAATTCTCTTCTCTATGATGTTGCTGATTGGAGGAATAATTTCTCTATAAGAACTAGAAATTCAAGAAATTCTAAGTCCATATGTAGAAAGAGATCCAAGATTAGTTTTACGTCATCATTGAAGTCCCTGTTTGGTGTGGATGCTCATTCTCTACCTGCTGAATCCTCTACCAATCAGTTTCTCCTTAATCTGAACATCTGTGGTGTCAAAGTGCATTTTCATGATTCCTCATGCATTATTGGGACAGTTTCGCTGCCTACAGTTAACTCTGCAGTTATCCTCTCGGAAGATTCCATGGATATCTTGTGTTCAGCTGAGGAATTGGTTCTCACATCATCGTGGTGGAGTCATAGGTTTAATGAATTTTTGTGGGGTCCCTCTACTGAGAATCATTCTCCTGTTTTAAACCTGCGTGTGAAGAAAGGAAACACTCATTTAAGTTCCCAAGTTGAAGTGAGCATTGGCATTCAGCATGTGTGCTGCATTCTACCTCCTGAATATTTGGCCATAATAATTGGTTACTTTTCATTGCCTGAGTGGACTTCATATTCAAGTAAGCAGCTCAATCGTGAAAATAGTAGCAACCGGTGTGCAGAAAGCGAGAGTACACTTGTGTATAAATTCGAGATATTGGACTCCACGGTAATTTTAATTGAGAAAGAGAGAGGCTCTCAATCTCTAAAACTTGAAATACCACAGTTGTACTGTAGTTTTGTGGATGGAAGATCTGTGAATGGCTTATTGAAGGACCTTCCTTCTGAATGTTTGTTCCCAGAGCACAAAATCTCAAAGGAAAGTCACTGTTTAAATATGTTTGGACGGCAGTTATCGCTTTCAGTTTTGTTTTGTAAGAATGATAGAGATTGTAGGCTCAGCTTAGATGAATGTGGTCGGAAATGTGCTCACACCTTGATTGAGACACTCAATGCTGATGTATGGCTGAGAATACCACAGGAGAATGTTTTGACTTCTGATGCTTCTATGTGCGTCATGGGAAAGATTTACACATGTGAACTTATGGCTGATGGTAAGCTGGTCCTCTTATTTTATGTACAGTTTATAGGTCTTCTGAATTTGGCATGTCACTCTCTTTTTGTTTGTTCAGTTTACTAATGGTTTTTACCTTCTATGTGAACAGACAATTTGCTTATTGATGGATTTGATGCATTGTTGGATGTCATAAATCAGTTGTCTTCTGTCCAAGATGAGTCTAAACTTTTCACTTCAGATGTACTACAGTTTCTTCAAACTAGGAGATCCATAAACAAATATAACACTTCCTTACCTGTGGTCCCAAGTGTGCTCTTAACGGAAGTTGTAGTCTCTGTTGACTCATTGTCAACAAAGTTTCATCACTCAACAGAAGACTCGATTCTTTCGCCAGTGGCTAGGGCTGAGACGCAGTTTAAGTGCTCTGCATCATTGAGAAATGATACAGCTGAATTCTTGAACTTTAGCTTCTCTTCGGTGGTCTTGTACTCCTTACATAGCCATGCAATCTTAGCAAGATGTACTGCCCCTCATTCAGCTTCATCAGTTCTTGGCATTACTTACTCCAGATTTGATCAGGTCAAAGATGAACTATCTATTTTTCTTCCTTCTCTTGATATTTGGTTGGAGCTGTTGGAGTGGATGAAGGTCATTGACATGATCAGTTCTATTGTTGGAGAAATGACTGATGCTGATCATCGGGAAGCATCATTAGCAAATGCAGATGATGGTCCTCATGTTGTTGAGAATACAGTGCTTATAGTTCCTGAAAGTCCTCCAAATTTGGCTTCTTCTGATAGTGTTGTATCAGATAATATCAAGCAGGACACATCTTCCCTGATTGTGAAACTAGAAGACACTGGCATTGCATTTCATTTTCCCATTGATGTGTGCAATTTCTGCTGCAAGCATGGGAAATTTGAATGCAGACCTGCTGAGGATCATAATATGTCGTCTTCCTTGTTGGGGAAGAAACAATGCAAATTCGTTGTGCTCACTATCGAAAGCAAATGCACTGAATTGTTCATTAGCAAGAGGAATTCCAACTTGAGATCCTTTGTGGAAAAAATAAGCTTGAACGTTGAGATAATGGAAGACGGTGGCCTTCACTCGTCTCCATTTTTCCAGATTTTTAAGATTAGTCTTGGGGCAGAAATTTATAGTGGCGAGACTGATAATAGACATGTCTCTGCAGATATTCAGTGCGACCATATAGATCTGGTGCTTTCACATCAAGTATTCTACTTTTGGCATGATGTTGCCCTAAGTATTCCTGAAGGAGGATCTTCTCAGTTTGCAATAGGTAGTTTTGAGTGTAACCTCCATGTGCAGAAGGTATCTCTACTGCTGAATGATGGGAGGGTACGTTGAAAAATCTGAACTTGTATTTACTGTCTGTTTCCTTGGTTTATCTATTGTAGGTTTGATGACTGCCATGGGAATGATAAATGATTCTGTTTTTGCACTGAATCTGGCTAGCAATCCCTCTCTACATGCTTGCCAAGGAGAAACTTAATAGATGATGGCCTCAAATACATATTTATTGAGAATGTCATGCAGTTGTAGGCATCACAATTAGCATGAAAAAAGAGGAACTGCAAACAATTAAAGGGATTAAAGTCTGGTGAAGCAACAATACCATTGGAAGGAAGATTAGATTTGGCTCCGAGAGTGCATTGAACATGCGTAAACCTTAACAGTAAAAGTCAGATGCATTTGCAAGTATCTGCATAATCTGGCGTAGTGGCATGATGAGATCTGTTGAAGATGACCGTAAGATTCTTGACCTTTTGTTGTCAAATTCTTATGGATTCAAAAAGTTTCACATGCCAATAGGATCTGATGAAGCTTAATGTCTGGCTATGCTTAGTTGTTGCCTTATAATACTTGCAATGATTGGTGTGGATGTTATTGCCTTATTTTGCATTTATTCATTAGCAAAAGTTTTAGATTATGGATTGTTTTTTTGGCTTTCTCATTATATTTAATCACATATTACATGTCTCTAGGGTTTTTCTGATTCATTTAGTCTTAAATCTCATTTTGATTTGATGCAGTGGAGTTGCAGTGGACCTCTCCTGGAAATTCTTATGAAGAACTTGGTCTTCCATGCCAATGTGTGTAGAACATCTGTAGAGTTCTCAATTGTGAGCGAACTTGAAGCGAACTATAACAATATTCACAAGGTAAATAGTTTATTAAATGCAAAATTGTTAGAAAAAGTTTTGAGTGAATATATGGTAAAAATCTGTCACAGGTCGTGTGGGAGCCATTCATTGAACCTTGGAAGTTTCAAATTAGCATTAGTAGGAAACGTGAGATCAGTATTCTTCTGAATAGTTCCATTATCACGGATATCCATCTTGACTCTGTCGCTCAGCTCAACTTGAACTTTACGGAATCCTTTCTCGAGGTATGCCTTGATCTTATTGTAGGTGGTTGTTAATTTTCTTTTCATTTCACTAGCGTGTATTAACTCTTTAGTAGAAGTTATTACTTAAAGTACGATTTACTCAAATGTCTTAAACAGCTGGGAATCTAGTGTAGGAGAGAAGCTTCGGACTAGTTGCTGATTTCTTATTACTGATTGAGATATTTTTTCTTTGGAAGAATATAGTTTAATCGTAAAGAATGAAAGTGCTACAAAAAGAAAAAGAAGAAGAAAAACAGGAACACATTATCATTATACTTGTGGAAAGAAATGAAATTCCAAACATGCAAAATGGCGTGGGAATTGGTTAATAACAAGGGCAATAGTGTAGCTAAGATGGTAAGAACTGTTCTTACCTCAATTGACAGGATGCACGTTTTTTTCTTCGTATGGCAAACTCTCTGATCCTCTCATATTCAGCTATAACTTGATGCCAGGAACTTATGTACTTCCTCTGAATACTGTTTAAGCTTAATGGTTTTTGTGAGTAATTGACATCTTGGTCATTACAGTTGTCTATTATAGTCTGTTTGCAGGGCTATTGAGATGATCAAGGATGCTTGGAATGAAAAGAAACCGACTAATCTCTCAGAAACACGGACATTCTTGAACTCTCCTTATATGGAAGATGCCTCTATAGGAAGATATGCTCCATATATTCTTCAGAACTTAACTTCTTTGCCTCTATCATATTGTATTTTTCAAGGATCAGGGCATTCTATAAAGCTTGATGCCAAAGAAGTGAAGGGTTGGAGTTTTGTCCAATCGGGTTGTTCTGTCCCGATATATAGTAATGAGACTCCCGAGGAACAGTTGCTTCGTTTTAGACCCACTCGTTCCTCTGGTCAACTAAATGAGAAGCAATCAAGTGGAGTGGCTCACCACTTTATTTCAATCAAGCTTGATGGAACCTCTGTTCCTTCTGTGCCAATTTCCATGGATCTTGTTGGATTGAGCTATTTCGAGGTTGATTTTTCTAAGGCATCAAATAAATTAGAACTTGAGAAAACTGTGGATTTTCCAAGGTACACAAATCTGGAGGAGGACATTAAAACTAATGCAGGAGAAGGTTTTATTGTCCCTGTTGTCTTTGATGTTTCGGTACAGCGTTTCAGTAAGTTAATTCGGTTATACTCAACGGTATGTGAAAAATTGCTCGTGTACTTTTTAAGGGTTTGATCATTCGCTTCCTTCTAATAATTACAAATTTCAGGTCATAGTATACAATGAAACTTCTGTGCCATTGGAGTTGCGGTTTGACATTCCATTGGGTGTATCTCCAAAGGTATGGAATTTAAACATGTTTCTAACAAGGAGGAGATTTTCAACTGTGTAAGAATAAAAAATCTTTACCATCTGTATTTTCTCCCGATAATTCTTATCTATAATTTATGTTTCACTATTTCAGATTGTAGATCCTATATATCCTGGGCAGAAGTTTCCACTCCCTTTGCACTTAGCTGAAGCTGGTCGTATAAGGTGGCGACCTTTAGGAAACTCTTATGTATGGAGTGAACCTCATAATCTTCCAAATATTCTCTCCCAAGAAAGCAAGATTGGATCCCTTCGTTCTTTTGTTTGCTATCCTTCTCATCCAAGTAGTGATCCATTCCGCTGTTGTTTGTCATTAAAGAAGATCTATTTGCCTCCATCTGCAAAACCAAAGAAGGTTTCTGATCTTCTAAAAGATATTTCTAAGGATCCTGCTGGGGAACATGATGAGGATTTATTACTTGGCCTTGATAAATCAAGTAAACGCTTTATTTACCAGCTTAGTTTGAGTACTTCTCTGGTGGTTCACAATTATCTTCCACAAGCTGTGTCATTGACCATTGAAAGTGGAGGAGTTAGTCGCACAGCACTGCTTTCAGAGGTTTGAATTCCACCTACTAAAACTTACTTGTTTAATTTGCATGTAGTGCTCTGTTCTTCACTATATATGCCAGCATATTGTTGAAGCTTCATCTAGAAAGTTATTAATTTCTTAGTTTCAGGTGAAAACAAACTTCCATCATGTTGATCCTTCGCATGAACTGGGGATTGAATTTCATATGGAGGAATATAAACCTTCAGTCTCAAGATTTTCTCATGCGGAATCATTCACTACCCTAGCCAAGCTCAGTGGAACCAAATTTACAGCATCAGAGACCTTGACTTTCGATCCTTTTATTAACAATGGTAAGTCATATCTATGGCATATTTCAGCAATGGCTTTTTACACAAATGTATTTTAATAAGCTGTTCATATTCTGTTCAATAAATTAGGTCCTGTATATGTTACTGTTGAGAAGACATTGGATGCATTTTCTGGGGCTCGGGAGCTTTATATCTTCGTTCCTTATTTGATCTATAATTGTGTTGGTTTTCCACTCAGCATATCAAGCTCTGCTGATGAACTGAAAGAAAGTTTATTCACTGTTCCTTCATGCTATGAGTTGGTTGAACAAGAAGAAGTTCATATCAAGCAGGAGGGCCTCGGCCTTTTATCTTGTACTCATGATCATGATTCAGAATCTCCAGCATCACGGACTGATTGCCTTTGGCATGACTCTTCAGACGATTCTATTGTTTGGAATGACGCGGGTGTTGATGGTAAGAGGATGGCCAGAAAACCTCTGATCAAATTGGGACATTTCATTGGGGAAAAGGATGGTAAGGAATCTCAAAGAAGAATCTCGCTGTTTACTCCAAATAAGGGAAGGCATTGGAGCAACCAGTCAAGCTCCAGCAACTTGAATATTGTAGATGATGGCCATGGAAAGGCTAAGGGGTATGCATATTCCCCTCATCCAAGTTCAAGTCTGGGTAATAATATGGTTAGGCTATGTAGATCTCTGCCTAAACGTGTCAAAGAAAAATTGTCTAGCAACTTTTGGTCAAATCCATTTCCTCTTGTTCCTGCCAGTGGATTCACCAGTGTCCTTGTTCCTCAACCATTGCAAAGTGCTGCATATGTAATATCTGCGACTTCATCTGTTCTTTCTGAACCATTTGCTGGGAAGACAAGGGCCATCACTTTTCAGCCCAGGTATGGCAGCTCCACTGAAAAAATGGTCCTGGATGTGCACTATATCCTGCTAGCTTGTTCACCTCCTCTCTATTTGCAGATATGTCATTAGTAATGCTTGCAGCAAGGAGTTGTGCTATAAGCAGAAGGGAACTGACATCATCTTCCATTTGGGCAAAGGGCAACATTCTCATCTTCACTGGGCAGATACTGCAAGGTATTCTGACCATGTTCAGTTAAACTGTACCAAGTTATGTTTTTCTCCTCATGATTGAATCATATTTAATTCTTGGTTATGTGGTGCTCAAAATTGCCAGCTGTACAGACTAGGGGATTTATTATGACATACATTGGGTAGTATGAATATGTCATTTGTCCCTGGTGTCAAATTCCAAAGACTGTTCTTGTTTGCTTCCATCGGTTCTTATGTCACTCTGCAGTTGGTAACAGTATCTATGGCACATTTTGTTGCTCTAATAGATAAAGTGTCACAGTTCTATTAGTACAGCCTATTGTAGCTATTACACTGTTTGATTTTAGTGATGGAATAACTATTGCTTTCCCTTGTTTGACACCATAATAGCAAAGGAATAGGGATAACATATCCAAAATTCCTAATTACATGATTATAATGTAAAATACTATAGTCAGATATTAGTATATAGATGTATTACCTATCAAGCATTAACAATTTCATAAGTACATGATTATTATTAACTACATTATCAATTGTAAATAGTGTTATAATTAAATAAATTATTCTGCACTCAACATTATACTAATTACATCATCGTGCGATAATTGTTACATCTCAATTTCGGTCATCATTGAAAATTGATATCATCTCACCACCAGTATAGGGAAGAGCAGGAAAGAGATGGGGCTTTTGCGAAATCTCTATTGCATATAGGCTGAAAGTAGGCACACAATAGCTCTATAGGAGGCTGTGCTCTAGAATGTTACAGTTTTCGCTTTACTATGAATTTTAGGAAATAGTTATTGCTACAAGCAGGCAGTACAATATGCAGTAAACCTGTATTAGACCTACAACATAGTAGGCATTACTGCAATTAATTGTGCAGCTAGAGGAATGATTTCAGTCACCTTAGTCTCTTGGCTAACGTTGGACTGCCCTGGTGATACTAACTGTGCCTAGTTATTTCTCTCTTGTCAAAAGATTACACCACAAGAACTTATGCCAGTAGATGAGAACATGGCTTAGTATTGGAATGGTCTTGTGCTCCCCTTCTAGTGTAGGATGGGATTTGGCCTAGAACGGAATTAAGGAATTGATTATAATTGTGCAGACGAACAAAGGGCCTGGAGAGGTTTAAACATGACATTGTGTGGTGATGCTTTCTTGAGGTCGAGTGCTCAATCATTTGTTTAGTGATCTCCCGGTTCTATACCAAGCAATATGTCTCGAGTTCAGTTTTTGTCACATCTAGCTTATTTGTTTGTAAGTTTCCCTCCTTTATGTGATTTGGATTTCAATAATTCATTCACCATATGTATTATTTCTCATACTTGAGTTGTTTAGCATCTTACTAGCTTCCTTGTCCGAGTGGGGTTAAATTGAAGTCATCATTACATGCTCTAGTACATTGCTCTTGGTGCATCTTAGCCATCAGATTGAGGGAATATTCATTTTAGTGCATAGGAACCTCATGTATCCAGTGGCTGAGGTACAATAGACTGATGCTTTCAGAGCACCTAAAATGCAATATAACATGGAATTAGCACCATTTGTTAACAATTGAAGTTTTAAGAATAAGTGGTTGCTTAATGACAAAATCTTTGCTTGCTGATGATTGCAATAGCTAAATCAATTCTTGCTTTTGCTACCCATTGCAGGGACTTGCTGGTTTGCATATGTTATGATGAACCTGGATGGCAATGGTCGGGCAGTTTCTTGCCAGAAATATTAGGTGATACCCAAGTGAAAATGCGGAACGATATCTCTTGTGCAGTAAATATGATACGTGTTGAAGTGCAGAATGCTGATATCTCCATGTGGGATGATAATGTTGTTGTTAGTCTTCATAAAAATCCAGGGACACACTTGATTTTGTTATCGGATGATGATTCGGGTTATATGCCTTACCGCATAGAGAATTTCTCGAAGGAGGTTTGTTATTGTCTCTATATTATATAACTTACATTAACCAATCAATGTCTCTTTCTTTTTTTGGAGTGCATTGCATATTGTTGTTGCCAAGTCAGAATCTTAACTGTATTTTTCTTTTTCTTTCTTTTTGTACTTCAGCGATTACGTGTTTATCAACAGAAATGTGAAAGCTTTGAAACTATGGTTCCTCCTTACCATTCTTGCCCGTATGCATGGGATGAACCCTGTTATCCACACCGTCTTATAGTTGAGGTACCCTTGGTTTTTCTGTGTCCTGCACTTTTTTAGAGAAGTCTTTGCTTAAAATGTTCGATACTCAACTTTTGTTTATATATTCAAGGTACCTGGTGAACGTGTCCTAGGATCATATGCTCTTGATGATATAAGGGAGAGCACAGCAGTCCATTTGCCTGCAACTTCTGAGGTCTGATGTTCTACCGATGGCAAATCAAAAGAAAAAACTTTCTTACTGTTCTGTTTTTTTCCTTTTTGTCACCAATATTTATTCTGATCTTTGCCAAGTTGGGTTTTATTTCTTCGTTTGTCATGTAAATGATATATGAAATTCTCGTTAGTTTCTTAGGAGGAATAATCACTGTAGGTCTTGGGAAGAACTGGTAATAGAAATAAAGGTGCAAAAGATTCGGGACTTTGAAAATGTGAGAATTTGTGATACCACTGCCAATTGCTCTAAAAGCTTAAGCTGATAGATGAAGTCGTGGTTTATATGTGTAATTCTGCAGACGTATATTCTTTTCTGAAGTATCCACTTGATGAAGAATATCTTGTAAAATTGGTAAATTAATTCGAGTGGAGAAAGGATGCTATAAACATGACATGATGTTAAGCATGCACTAGCACAAAACATGCGCTCATTCAAGATGTTCTCTTTTTGCATGACTAGAATTTCTATCATTCGTTTTCTCATTTTGCTAGTGTAGGTAAATTAAGCAAGGAATGTAACTCATCTGCATGCTGAACAAGAAAAAAATGCCAGTAGAAAGTGTCTAGTGCATGAAGAACTGCTTTTATATGTTTCGATAGATGGGGTGCGTGCTTATTCACTAGTACTTGATTCATGTGATCCATGTTGTTTATTTTAGTGTTATATAGATGATTAAAAAAAATTATATATATCATGGCAGACTTGCTATGTGAGCTGTCCCATTGGGTCTTATTTTGAAGTATTTGACTCAAATTAAGGTTTTCTTTGACTTCAGAAACCAGAGAGAATATTGCTTATTTCTACTCTAGCTGAGGGAGCAACAAAGGTGCACATTCTCAGTGATTCAACTAATGATAAACCTTTTTTGCTCTGTTTTTTTGACCTTTATTTTTGTGTCTCCACTGCAGGTTCTTCGTATTATCGATTCAAGTTACCATGTGAATCCATCCATCGAGAACAGGAAACATGAGCAAAGACAAGAAATCTTTTCTGAGTATCAGGAAAAGGTCTCAATTGATATACCTTATATTGGTATTTCTTTGATTAACTCTTTGCCACAGGTATGTATGAAGAAGCTTATTGAGATGGCATGATTTTTGTGGTGGTTTTCTGTCCCTTCATCATTCATTTTCTTTGTAGGAATTGCTTTTTGCCTGTGCAAAGGGCATCAGGGTTCATTTGCTTCAGAGCATGGATCAACAGAGGGTTTCTTTGAAGGTTTTATCATTGCAAATAGACAACCAAGTTCGCGCTGCCACTTATCCTGTCATCTTGTCCTTCAATCGTGGATACAGAAGTAGTTCGTCTAACCATGATGATGCTGCCCAGAAAAATGAGAATTCACAACTTCACTCTGACCGCCCCTGCAAATCGGTGATTCATGTAGCTGTTTCAAAGTGGAGAAAGAAAGATATATCATTGATTTCATTTGAATATATAACGCTAAGGTATTAATCACTAGCATCAGTATGTTTGATTATTCTTTTATCTTCAAGAACTTATTAGATACTTATTCTGGCAGAGTGGCAGAGTTTCATCTTGAGCTTGAGCAGGAAGTGGTCTTGGGCTTGTCTGAGTTTGTTAAATCTGTTTACTTGAGATTCCATAATGGAGTAATGCCCTTTTCTGATCCGACATTGCTACCACTTCTACACGATACCCCTCTGTTAGGGAACTCACACTCACATATTCCTATCAGTAGTGCTCAAAACAAAAATCAAAGAATCAGTGTATTATTTCCCTCAGTAATTCCAGTTGGAGCACCTTGGCAGCAAATTTATCAGTTGGCAAGAAGACAGAGAAAGATATATGTTGAAATGTTCGATGTAGGAGCTATAAAATTCACTCTAAGGTAGGTGACAGATTGTCCCACTTTCCTTTTTTGGAGGGTCATTACAATCAATGTCTGAGTACTACTGTGATAAAATTTGGTGGTGCAGTTTTTCCAGTGACCCATGGATGCTTAGAATGGGGATTCCTATGTCAGGAGATTCTCTTGTGCACGTAAGTAGTTTATCTTATGTTGGCTAGCTGTAACAGCTTTAATACAAGGGATTCCTGCTTGGACTCATGTTGCATTCTTTTGATTTTTTATCTGTGCCTGAGCTAGAACTATGACATGTGCGATTCTGTTCATGCATTGCGCATATACATGATTTTCCTTGTTTCTAGATAAATGCATGTTTCACTAATCATTATTGTTGTTTCAATAGTCTGTACTTCACATAATGTTTATTGATTCTATGATATTTTGATGCTGATAAATTGTCTATGCTGATTATTTGCATGTCTGGATATGCTCTGTCAGGAGTCATTATGTGTTGATCGAAGTTGTTATTTATTACTATTAATATCTGCTAAAGTTGTAGACCATCAAGTGCTGCTTTGAGTTTTATCTGGAATCCTGTGCATAAACTATAAAAAAGATTTATTAGTATCTATATTTTTAATTTCTAGGTATCAATTGTTAAAAGTTGAACCTGACTTCGGGTCATCTGAGATTTTCTAGGATTTTCCGTCTTTCTTGATGGTCAACTCTGCAATTCAGATATCCATAACTATAGTAGAAACATTTGAAGCAATACCGCTTTCTTGGATTTGAGTACTGAAAAAGCAGGAAATATTTTCCTATCTTGGATTTGAGGTAAAACAATAGTTTAAATTCTGTTAGCTAGCAGTTATTTGCACTGGCTGGCTTATTACATACTCAGTGCATCACTGGATGCTGAATTTTAGAATTTTCCTCCCTGGTGGCATATATTTGTTATTTTTAACTCATGCCCTCCTAAAGGTTTTGCTGACATAAGACAATGAATGGTTACAGAGAGGCCTTATGGCTCTTGCTGACATTGAAGGAGCAAGAATATATCTCAGAGAGCTGAAAATAGTACATCACATGGCTGGGTGGGAGTCCCTTCAGGAGATCCTCCTGAGGCATTACACAAGGCAACTTCTGCATGAGATGTATAAGGTGATTGGTTGATGCCTTTTTTATCAGTGTCATAATGCTTAGAACATGAGCATATTTTGGTAACAAGTTTTATCATGGTCCACTCTATTTGGCATTTGTCAAATTGTAGATTCTAGTGTTCTAGTTTCTTTTTACTCCATCTGATTTTATTGATGTTGTCTTATGCACTTTTTACTATCTCAAGAAAGCTTGTCACGTTTTCTTTTAATGTTTTACAAGTCTGAAATTAACAAAAATGTGTAAAACTTGAAATCCATGTCATGTTCCAAGCTACCGTCTAAAGCTTTTCTGTCGTAAGACATTTTGGGCAAATTTTTAACATTGTGGAATATTAAAAATTTGCTTTCGAATTTTTGACTCATTGAATAGGCAAAATGGTGTACCAATTGGCAAATCCATTGGTGAAAATTTTCCTTTTACTCTCCTCTTTATCAATTACCGATGATATGGTGGGTGTCGTCTGCTTGTTAAATTTAGTTAGTACATGATAAAAAAGTATGTAATACTTTGTGAGATGATAAATGACTATTTTGAACGCTTAAGTTGTCAAAAAAAGATGTGATTTAATTTTAAAATATATTTAAGCTAATATATTTAAGCACTTCCCTTCACATGTTGACTTTGATTTGGCATAAGACTAACCGTTGGAATTGGTTATAGGGGAGGCAAATATGAGGGTTGTTTCTATTCATGACTTAATATTCTGTTACCTTCTGGGAGACCACTTCAGCCACTCTTTTAGCTATAAGACAATAAGTGTGGTTTGATATACAAATATTCTAACAGATCTCTACACCCACATTGTTGAGAAGAAATCTTTAACGAGCTTCAGTATTCCTTCAAATATCTGGAGGGAATGCGAAATTATATTTTAATACTTATTTGTACTATGGAAATGCAAAAGGCATATATATATGCCTTTTCTGTTACTTATAATTTGTTTTTCTGATAATTTATGCCCTTGTAGCTGCTCGGTTCAGCTGGTGTTATAGGAAACCCCATGGGATTTGCCAGGAGCTTGGGGCTTGGCATCAGGGATTTCCTATCTGTTCCTGCAAAGAACCTTAATCAGGTATATTGGAATCTTGTAGTTCAAGTTTTACCATCCATCATTGTATTTAATGGTACAATTTGCTTCTACAGAGTCCTGCTGGACTTGTCAGAGGTATGGCACAAGGAACAACTAGTCTATTAAGCAACACAATCTATGCCTTGAGTGATGCTGCCACTCAATTCAGTAGAGCTGCTCAAAAGGTACATTGATGAGTGATGGCTTCTGAGAAACTTTGTGCCCATCTGACTCGACTTTTTCTGACCGGCCCCCAAAAAAAAAATTGACTTTTCTTATTTGTTTCTTTTAGGGTATAGTTGCACTGACGTTTGATGAGCAAGCTTTTTCTAGAATTGAGAAGCAACAAGGGGGTGCAATTTCACATAGTGAAGGTGTTATAAATGAAGTTTTGGAGGTATGCAGCCATCTATCCACTTGGTTTCAAGTCAATATTTTTCATCTGAACATGCATGGTTGTAAATGAGTTCCTTAGACAGTGAGAACAAGGACAGTGACAGCATTTAAGACTTGTTTCAGTGTGCATGTTTAGAAGTATGTAACTGTCGTCATTATTGTACCCTATCCAGTGCTTAATCCCTGAAGTTCATTTTTCTCTTTTCACTCTGAAGATTTTATGTCTTCCTAGGGTTACTGCGCCCTTATCACATTTTCTGTTCTCTTTTAAAGTTGAGACATCATTTTCTTAAGAACCATCAATGTGTTTTTCCATCTAAATCTCCAACATTGCAGAAACCTTTTGCAGTGTTGATTCCTCTCTTTACTTTGTTCCATGAGTCCACTAAAGCATCTTTGCCTCATTATTGATTTTGGTGGCAATGTCAATATCAAACTACTAAAGCGTTAGATCTACAGAAAAATGGCCTGTTATGTTGCAATTTCTTGAAATCCTTCCCTTGATTTGGGTGGCACTTATGCAAATAGGATTTGGAATCCATTTTCACAGCGTCCTCCATTGATTTGGATCTACTAGTGGGATTGAGTAATACCAGAAACTGCCCTTATTTAGTGCCTCCCTATTATTAGCAGATAAATCTTTGCCAAAGTTTCTGCCTCGTTTTCTGACCAGCCTCAATGAAAGCCCATATTCCTCCCTCAAGCTTCAATTCTCTCTGGTCTGATATGCAATATTTTGCATAGACAGAGGTAAAACCTCCAGAAGGGAAATTGAATAGAACTTCAGGCAAAAAAGAAAAGGGTTTAAGAACTTGTCTCGGCAGTGTGCATTGTCCATTAGATCAAAATAGTGATTTCTTCAAATAGCTTCTTGGAAAATTCTCTTGTTGCTTGTAGTTTTTTCCCCTAGAAAACCGTTTCTTTCCCAGTAACTTGTTTGTCCATTTCTGACACCCATTGGCCAAACTTTATTGCTGTAGGGGCTTACTGGACTTCTACAGTCCCCTATACGAGGAGCAGAGAAGCATGGTCTTCCAGGTGTCCTGTCAGGTAACAGTAGGAGCTTAGATTGCTAGTTCAAATACATTGACACCAACCATGTTACTTTAACGGATTTTGCTTGCTATCCTTCTTTGCAGGGGCAGCATTAGGACTTACTGGACTAGTGGCAAGACCAGCTGCTAGTATTCTTGAAGTAACTGGGAGAACGGCTCAGAGCATCAGAAACAGAAGCAAGCACTACCAAACTGGCACACGTCGAAGGATCCGCCTCCCGAGGCCTCTAAGCAAAGAATTTCCCCTAAGACCCTATTCTTGGGAAGAAGCAATTGGAATATTTGTACTCACTGAAGCCGGTGATGGCTTAAAATTCAAGGATGAAGCATTAGTCTTGTGCAGAGCTCTTAAGCAAGCTGGTAAATTTGTCATTGTGACCGAGAGGTTGATACTTCTCATTAGCTGCCCTAGTTTAGGGGATTATGCTAACCCTGAATTTCAAGGCATTGAGGCTGATTCAGACTGGGACATAGAATCTGAGATCTTTCTCGACAGTGTGGTCCACATTGATGCAAACGATGGGATCTTGCACATTGTTGGATGTGGTTCAGATGCTTTCTTGAAGCAAAACCAGCACCAGGCAAAGCGAAGTGGAATGAGGGTGCACTGTGGCAATCCAACTCTTCCACTATATCAGACTGATTTAGAACTGGCGCCCGGAAAAAATGCAGAGGAGCTATTACAGATTTTGCAGTCTCTAATAGAACGTGGAAAAGAACGACGATTTGGTGGCGGGTCTGTGCTACATCGAGGTAATATCAAGTGCAAGTCAACTGGTTACTAACAGTGCAAAATATGCTAGATCATAGCATCATATCTATGGGCTCCTCCACATGGCGGTTTAGGCGAAGGAAGGAGATTAGAATCAATGTGGGTCAAGGATCATACTAGTTTGGAATCTGTAGTCCCGTGGAAAACGCACAGGGCACCTCAACATGATTAGAATTGCTAGAATTTAAAATCGGCCTGGAGCGCTGTAGCAAGGAGTCCTTGTTCAAACTTCTCCTTATGTCCACTTAAATCTAGAAGGGAGGAGCTCTCCCGGCATGCTCCATCCAGACTGTAGAAGAGGGGAGTGATTACTGTTGCCACAATGGATTGAGTACCTTCCATCTGTAGATATCATCACGTACAGTGTAGATATAACGCAACTATAGTTTCCCCCACATCAATTGCTTCCTATAAGATGCATCAAATGTATATATATGTTGATCATAGCAATTTCATTCACTCATGTATCGTGTACAGTCATTTATATACTAGAATGAAGCATATAATTGCTCAAACTTTCGTCCGTGCTGGTTGGAGATCTGTAATATCCAAGTGATGCATCTTATTAGACGATAATATGCCCTCATGGAAACTACAACTGAATTAAATTTTGTTGTGTTGCAGAGGGCGTTTGTCGCCACATTTGTGTAGATATGTTCATTTGAAGTCGAATTTGCAAATTGGCCTGCTAGAATGATATATTTATTTTGTGTGGATACGTTGTTAAAATAGGCAAGTGTTGAGAAAACCTTTTGTATATTTTGAAGTCGACAAAACAATCTATGGTTTAGTGAGAAAATCTCATACATTTTGAAAATGATAAAAGTGGATTTTAGCTTAGTGTGCAATATGTCTTTAAACTTTTAATTTACTCAACGTGATCCTTACATTTTTTGTAAATATTCAAACTAGTTCTCTTAATTTACTCAACGTGATCCTTACATTTTTTGTAAATATTCAAACTAGTTCTCGTGTTATAGAAAAGTATTTCTCGTGAATTAATTTGAATATAAAAATAAAAATAAAAATTATATATTGTATTGAAGTTTAAAGAGTTATTTTTAACCATTTTCCCTTTTATAATTTCTACATTACATGATCTTTGAGGCTCAAAGTCTCGAGAATGACGCCTAAAGTCATGAGCTTCCGCTTAGTGGTTTTGAGGCTCAAAGTCTCGAGAATGACGCCTAAAGTCATGAGCTTCCGCTTAGTGGTTTTCCGTCTTGCTTCATCTAGAATTTGGAGTAAGCTAATTCTCAAGATGTTGTGGGTAATGAAAATGATTTCAATTCGAGGCTGTAGTGCATTGATGGTAGCTGATTTTTACTGGAATTCTAGAAAGCTCGATGAATCTCATGAAAAGTCACCAACATGTAGAATTATCTATGCATTTACTGAATGTCCTCTTCCTCTTTTCTTTTCTTGTCAATATTATAATTACTCCCGAATGTTTTATTCAAGCCATAATCCCAACAAAATTCAGTGGGCTCTGCTGGTAATCTGAAGAAGCCGAAAAGGCAAAATCCCACAGAAAAGTCAACGGTCAAACCTCCTCAGCTCCATCTGATTCTACTTGCCCAGTAATCTCCAACGGTATTCCCCGACCCAGTGGGCTTCTCCTTCACCTTATCTCCTCTCTCTCTCTCTCTCCTCTCTAAAACCTCCTCCATGAAATCTCCACAGTCGCTATAAGAAGCAGCCATCGTGCCTTTCCGCTCGCAGAAGACGCGCGACGAGGCGAGCACCGAAAGCGAAGAAGATGCCACCGCACGCCGCTCTCTCCCTCTACTCGCCTCGCCCTTCCCTTCTTCTTCTTCTTCTTCTTCTTCTGCTTCTTCCGACAGGGCGAAAGCGTCGACATTTTCGCTCGCTTTGGGCTTCCGAGCCAAACCCAAGATACCCATCAAGACCCTCGGGCGACCCGGCATTGTGACCCCCCTCGGACCCCCGCCGATCCGCTGCGCCGTGTCGATCGAGAAGGAGAACCCCGAGACGGAGCGCCCCGAGACGTTCCTCCGCGAGGCCGACGGCCACGGGAATGGGGCGGCCTCGTCGCCGTCGGAGGCCTCGGTGAGGGCAAGGTTCGAGAGGATGATACGGGAGGCCCAGGACCGGGTGTGCGAGGCGATCGAGGCGGCGGACGGGGGAGGGAAGTTCAAGGAGGACGTGTGGTCGAGGCCCGGCGGCGGCGGCGGGATCAGCAGGGTGCTGCAGGACGGCGCCGTCTGGGAGAAGGCCGGAGTGAACGTCTCGGTGGTGTACGGTATAATGCCTCCCGAGGCTTATCGGGCTGCGAAAGGCGCTGCCTCTGATCAGAAGCCCGGGCCCATTCCCTTTTTCGCCGCTGGCATCAGCTCGGTGAGTGAATTTGGTTTACTTTGATGAAGATCGTGAGAAATGGGGATTCTTCAGCTGTGGTGACTTGGTTGTGGTTCTTTCCCCCAATTTTGATCATGTTAATTTTGGTTTTTGATGATGAGAGGGACTCGTGGTGGTGATGCGTCTCGGACTCTCAGGTCGTTTTTAGCTGTTGAAACTTGAATTTTGTTGTCAACTGATGGATACATTGTGCTGTGTGAAACGGGTCGAGTTTGAATTTAGGGTGATAGCAGACAAAATGCATTTTGCGACCAGAAAAAATTCTCTTTCTTTCTTGGCTCATTAGATAAATATATCTTTCTGAAACAATTTGCAGAAATGATTTTGCATTGCTGAAAAACTCGGTTTCAATGATTTAAGGTTGTCTGAATGAGGTTGTTCAATCATTGAACTGTTCGAGTTGTGGAGGAACTACTGAGGTTTTTGCATGTCTATACCCCCCATAACTTGCTCACTGTTTTTTTTCTTTTGTTTCAGGTCTTACATCCAAAGAATCCTTTTGCTCCAACGTTGCACTTCAACTATAGATATTTCGAGACTGATGCTCCTAAAGGTACCAACTTCTTCTTAGGTTTTTAGTATCCTCTTTTCCATTATTGTTCCAGCATCCCATTTAATATTTTTCCAGGTGGAGATTTACATGTGACATTCGCATATTTTCACTGTGCTATGGTCTACAGTTCCACATTGTCACAGTTTAAGAACCGAAAAGCATTTAGCTTTTGATGTATATGGCCTGTTGGCATAATTGGTGGGGAGGTACATTTCTTGCACATTCACAACCTTCATGATGTGGTTACAATCACTTACTTTCTAGAATCGCTAACTTGACATATTTTCATCTATCCAACTTCTTTATTGAGACTCATGCTGGAAAATTGTGAAGGTCCTGGGGATAAAGAATTGCTTATTGAGAATAACTATGCTGTTAGGATCACTGTTGGGATGGATTGAGAAATGTCCATATTGTGGGATTGGATTTTGTATGCTCTCTCTGGTATAATAAATGATGTATACAATGAGATCCTCTTTTAGTTTTATTCTTGCCTTCTTATGCCACACAAGAGCCACTCATAGAGACAACGTCTGGGTACTATGACATGTGAAGGTTCCCATCTCAGATGACCACACCATTTAAATGACTTTTTGATCTGATGGCGCCTTCCTTCATCTTTATGTTATGGTGAAACAGAAGCATTATTAGTTTGATGCAGTCATACACAAAGAAATGCAAGTAGAGTATCTCTGCTTTACTTTCTTTTGGTTTGTAGTTCCAGCTATTCTCTTATGACTGCTACACGTTGTGGATTTTCTAGGCCTGTCTCTGTTGTAATATTAATTCCCTTGATGAACTGTCTTCTGTCAAATGCGATGTTTGAAGACTGAAAATGAAATCATTAACTATTCAGTCATTTGCAGTGTTTTGCTTTTCTGAGGTATGTGATTAACATTATCAACTATGGGAAATTGAGTAATCTAATTGCGATACCTCCTTGTGAAGTTTGTGTGTTACAAGTTATCATCTGAATATTCATGTGAATATAATTGGTTTCAACAAGCATGAGACATTTGCTGTTTAGTGATATCTTCCCATGAAAATTTGCGACAGAGGGAAGAAAAGGATAGCTTCATCTCCCCCATATATTAGTATGTCTTTTGTGTTGTGCATGTGTCATCACCTTTTAATTCTTACTTGCTTGCCTGATGCATGTGCATTCTTTGCTTTAACAGTTGAAATCTAGTAAATAGTGGCCAATGTATTGTTGTAGATACACCTGGAGCTCCAAGGCAATGGTGGTTTGGTGGTGGAACTGATCTCACTCCTTCTTACATCTTTGAGGAGGATGTCAAGCACTTTCATTCGGTAGATTGTCCTTTCACTTGAGTTTTCTTTTTTTATCCAATATGGTTCTATCCAAATTATAAGCATAGCTTGCCATCTAGTGGCTGATTATGTCTTATAAAGCCAGGTCTAACAAATAGTTGTAGTTTTATGTGTTCCCACCTGGGTTTGACATAGGCATGATAAAAGTGGTATGAGAAAAGAAGTGTATTTTTTTGAGTAGGTGTTAATCCCTTGTTCCAGAACTCCGAACTGTGAAAACTGGCCACTGTGTGGACTTTTCCCCTTGACAAAATTTAGGTGGCTCAGTCATTCTTGCATAGTCAGATTTTTTTCCTACATAATTCTTCCCCTCGCTGAATCTCCCATTAAGTTTTTGCCCACTGTGATCCTGTTGTGACTCCTTACCATCTATTTATGGAATTTGAGTTTTCACCTGCACAAGAGAAGTAGTCACTTTGATGTGTTGTGACAATGAAAAGCATGTGCTTATAGTTGCTAATAACCTTGTTCATAGACCTTTAATTGCAAGTGGTAGATACTCCTTTATGATATTGCTGGAAAGAAACACATTCCTGTTTATTTTTTTCTATCATGAGTTTGCTGAAAGGACTCTGTTTTTTCTTTGTAGGTTCAAAAGAATGCTTGTGACAAATTTGATCCTTCCTTCTATCCTCGATTCAAAAAATGGTGTGACGATTATTTCTACATCAAGGTACATTTTCCTTAAAGCTTCTCATTGTTGAATCTGTGCCTCTGTGCCTTCTCTGACATTGTGGCGCTTAATTGTGCATTGATCTTCAGCTGTATCATATATAAGTCTAGCCTCCTCAATCCTCTCAATTGATCCAGTCAATATTCCTTCCCATACTGGGATCTTCAGTGAATTCCTGTTTTATGGGGAGTTGATTAAATAGGTTTGTCTACTTGATGCTGCACAAAAAGTTTCATTTTTTTTATGTCACACTTTTACCATGGCTTTGTTTAATGGTTTTCTTATGCTTGATAATATTACCTCTGTAGGAATATTCATATGTCATGATTGTCCTCAGGGTCATATATTATGGTGTCAGTTATCAAAAGTCAGTACAAGTGGTTGAGTATGTGATCTCAATTATTCTCCATCTCAATCGACATTTGTTGATATGCAGCACCGAGGTGAAAGGAGAGGACTTGGAGGAATCTTTTTTGATGATCTGAATGACTATGATCAGGAGATGCTTCTTGCTTTTGCAACTGGTAATGCACATGAATGTGGGAAGGAAGCTTTTCATGTGGTTTCACCATGGAATTTCTCTTAGTGTCTCCATTGGACAGAAAGTAACATTTTTTTCCCGCTTTCAGAATGTGCAAATAGCGTGATCCCCGCTTATATACCAATCATAGAGAAGAGGAAAGACACACCCTTTACAGAGAACCACAAGGCATGGCAACAGCTGCGTAGAGGACGCTATGTAGAATTCAATTTGGTATGAAACTAAAGGAGAAGACATAATAGAAAAGCAAAGCTGATGAAATTTACAATTTTTCTGTTTTTCCCCTCTAAGCCTCATAAATTTGTTCCCTTTCTGAAAATGTAGGTTTATGATCGCGGCACAACATTTGGACTGAAGACAGGAGGGCGAATTGAGAGTATCCTTGTTTCTCTTCCATTAACTGCTCGGTGGGAATATGACCATGTAAGGTTTTGTAATGGGTCTGTGCAGATATATTTTGGATCCAGACAGAATAAACTTTATTAAACCTATCAACTCAAATCTGGATGTCTCCTTGTTTCTGTGCAGAAACCAGAGGAAGGAAGTGAGGAGTGGAAGCTACTCGATGCTTGCATAAATCCAAAAGAATGGCTCTAGTAATTCTTGGAAAAGATTGAAGTGCGGTATTTTGCTGTGTAGTCATCACCGTTTCTTCTTCTTGTAAGGTTTGCTTTGCTTGATGGCTGAGTTGGTAGGTGCACCTCATAATTTTTTACTGGCTGTAGGTAGGAGATATCGGCTGATCTCTTGTAAATCATGTTGTTGTGTACTCGTGTATCGGCGGCAATTGATCATTGCTCAATGGAAGCACTTGAGATATCTCAACATGCTCTTGGTCATGGTGGATGGTCTTGTAGCATCTCTAGTTCTCTCATTTCCAAATTTCAGTTGAGTTTGGTCGCATCAAGGAGAAATTCTCAAAGGAGAGACCCGATTAATATTTTTTAATGAAATTACCAATTGGTTCTAGATTACTAATTTTTTATTTGAGCCACCAAACACATGTTTATTTTATCAATCTCAAACTGTCATCTCTAATGACTTATTCATTTTTGTCGAAGTTACTTGCTTGTGTACAAAACTGAAAACTCCTTGTTTTTGGTAAGAAAATGGGGGTGGAGATCGAATGTTACACTATTACTCTAATAAACTAACAAAGGAAGTAAATTTTTCGGTGGTTTATCTAATATTAGAATTTTACGTAACAAGTTTGAAGTACTCAATTTGTTAATCAGTCTGCACATAAGTTTGTTTCCCTAAAAGTATGTATGGTTTGATCTATTGGACATATTCTTAAGTTTTCCCAATCTGAGAAAGAACAATGGTCTCTTCGGAGTCCACCTCTACAATTCCAATGAGATGGCCATTTCGAGACTCAAATCAATATCCCAAAGCTCTACCGTGAATGGAGCAAACGTGAACCAATTGCTTAATTTATTGTAAACAAGTTAGAGTCGGGATCCAACCAGGAGAAAGGTCAGTCCAATCCACAAAGTTATTTTGTTTCTCCCTTTGAGAAGACAACTTATTTCCAGTCATACAAATCCAAAAGATGTCCTTTAACATATCCCAAAATCATACCTATAAGTGCATCGTGAAAAGAAAATTTCTTCTAAAACAAATTTCTTGTTCCTCCTCTTATTCTAGAAATGCCAACAAGCTACACTCAAAACTAATGGCCAGTAAAAATTTCTTTTGCCAGTGTTATTAAAACCGATAGGTTTGCTAACAACCATTTTTTAAGTACTAAATTTATTTAGGTACTAATGATAAGTACAAATTACTATTAGATTGCTTCCTCCTATTTGAATCAATTTTCATAAATTATTATCAAGTCATTTTAAAATCATCAACTACTTTAATAATTTACTCTATTCTTTGTCGAATTAGTCATTTATGCTGAAGTTATCAATTCTCACGGGAAATAAGCAAATTTTATTTGACCTACTCATCAATTTGTTTTCTTTATCACTAACAAGAAAAGAAAAAAGAACACTTTGAACCGCACGGATCACATCCCAAATCAATCCAACGGTGGAGAAGCTCCTGCTTAAAACCTCGCAAAAACCCCTCAACCAGAAAAACCTCCGAAACTCAACAGGGACTGCGACTCAAAACCCGACCCGTCCATGTCGCTCGTCAGGCAACGCCTCGCCTCCCTCGCTCGCCCCTTCTCCTCCTCCTCCTCCTCCTCCGCCGCCAAGCTTCCCCTCCTCCACCACCACCACCACCGCCTCGACGCCGCCGACGGCGACGCCGCCGCCACAGTCCAGCTCTTCTCATGGGGCCGCGGCGCCTCCGGCCAGCTCGGCGGCGGCATCGAGGAGGTCCGAATGTATCCGGCTCCCGTCGCCGGCCTTGCCCTCCCTCCTTCGTATACTCTCTCTCCTGTCCCCGGCAGACTCCATGGCTCTGGCCGCGCCGACTCGTCGCCGGTCTCCGATGCCGCCATTGAGGTCGGCATATCGTGCGGACTGTTTCATTCTTCGTTGGTCGTCGACGGTAAGCTGTGGATATGGGGAAAAGGCGACGGTGGACGCCTAGGCCTCGGTCACGAGGACCCGGTCTTCGTGCCGACTTTGAATCCTAACTTGGACGGTGTCCGGTGCGTTGCTCTCGGGGGTCTTCACTCAGTCGCGCTGGATTTGCTTGGTCAGGTCTTCACTTGGTGCGTCGCTTCCCTCTGTTGAAGTGATTGGGAGTGAAATCCTTGTGGCTATTGTTGTTTTTCTTGTCAATTTGATTGGAATGCCGGTTCTGATGGACTTGAGCGTCCTTGGCATTCTGATGTGAAGTGTGCAGGGGATATGGTGGTTTCGGAGCGCTCGGGCATTCTGTGTATCATAGAGAGCTCTTGCCGAGATTGGTGGAGGGGTCGTGGGATGGGAGGATTTGCCACATTGCGACTAGTGGCACCCATACTGCTGCTATCACGGAAGCAGGTAAGCAAATTGGAGTTTTTAACTTTAATGCTTTTGTTCTTCAGACTTTCTATTTGCATGTTTGAGATTTGAGGCAGGAATATGCTTTCTAGCTTCTAATGGGTGAGTATTTCTGATGAAATCTGGCATTTGTAGCTGTCGACTTAGCTGCTGGTGTTGAATTGTGAGAAAGCATGCTTAGTTGGAAAGTGGTACCATTTCACCTCTGAGATTGTCACATTATAAAAATTTGCAAATCATATAAAATCATGATTAATCAATTCACTGTGTGATCTAAGAAATCATTTAGAATCATGATGGTTTGTTGGCTTCCAAATCGTCTCTTTGATCAGTAGTGCTGGTGATGCTCCGTGTCATGTTGCTGCCTGGATCTGATCTGTTCGTAATAATGGTAATGCAAAGTATGCTTTGAGTGAAGAATGCGCCAGGGGAGGTAGGGAGATAGGTAAATAGGTGACTGTAAGCCAGAAGTTGTCAGTCAATATAGGTTGTTGGATTGGATTACTAGGAAATCTGGAGATTAACTTGTTTAATTTTTGTTGATAAGGTGAATAAATCATTATTTTCCGTGGTAAATTTTTTGCATGCTGCGACACAATTAAGAATAAAGCTAATTGCAGTGTACACATGTCTGGTTTTGAAGTTATTACTCCTCTGATGTCATTGCTCTTCCATATGTGTAGGTGAGCTGTATACCTGGGGTCGAGAAGAAGGAGATGGTAGATTAGGCCTTGGTCCTGGTCGGGGACCAGATCAGGCAGGTGGCCTTAGTGTTCCTTGCAAAGTAAAGGCTCTACCTGAACCCGTGTCATCTGTTTGTTGTGGTGGTTTTTTCACCATGGCACTAACTAAGGATGGTCAAGTTTGGAATTGGGGAGGTACGGAAGTTTATATTTTTGTTTGTATTGTTCTTAGGTATTTGGTTTTGCATTAGGTGCTTTGGCTGTCGCAATTAGTGAAGTGTTGCATGAGTTTGTTGTTTGTTTTTGCTGTATGCTTCAGTGGTGATCAAAACAAGGCAATCAAAGTTGCGACTACTGATGATTGTTTAGGTGGTTTAAAGAACATCATGCCCTAAAATTGGGGCACATGGGGAAGAACTTTCTTGGTTTTCTCCAACAGAGTAGGTGCCTCCGGGATATGAAATGGGCCTCAGTGCTAGCTAGGATTTCTCTTTTTTTATAAACTCTGAATCTATTAAAAATAAGTAAGACAGGATAGGCCAACCAGAAAATGACACGTGGCGAATCTTGGTGCAAGCTTGGGCCTGTCTCTTTGTATACCGCATTAATGTTTTTAAAGATGTGAAAAGCAAATATGCAAAGAAAATGATCTTTCATTATCCTGTTCTATTTATACCAGTTTATAGAAAAGATCATCTGAAGTTGTATTTATTTAGAGAATTGGTCGGTGTGCACTATTTTAATTAGTCTTAAAGATTACAAGTGTTTGAGGGCAGGAAGTAAACTACATTCTGGACAGTAACTAGCTCTTTCGAGTAAAATAATCTATTATGATGTGTTAAGAATGTAAGAAAGATAAGCTAGTGAGAAACTACATTGCAGTGCATCTCTAGATAGATGCTCAACCACTTTAGAATTGCAAAAATCACCAGTGTTTTGTTGAACTCTTATGGATACTTTGCATTGAGGGTTGGAGGGTCCTGTACCTGATGAAAAGGGTCTACTCATTTCTTTTCTCACAGAATCTTGAGAAATGGAAGCAGGACAGAATAATGAAAAAAATGAACATATTTAGCAAATGAGAACATTAAATCAATGTAGGTAACAAGGACTAAGAGAGAAGAATGATGCAAAGCCCGAGCCATCGATTATAAGTTGATAAGTCATGGTTGAGTGATTGTAGTCCTTAACACTTTTTTAGCTAAGACTTATCGAGGCAATCCATGGAAGAGGGATTTTTTTTGTTTATATGGTGGTGTGGGGGTAGTGGAATTCACCATACATTAATGGTGTGTTCAAATTACTGTCATACTGGGCCTTTGTTGTTCTTTATTTGGGGATTCTGCAACAGAAGAGACAAATTTCTAAAATTTTTGCAGGGACTAAATTTTGTAAGATAAGTGACCATTCTCATAGTTTCAGCAATGTAACTTGCACACCGAATTGCTCTACTCAATTTCCATCACAATAAGTAGATGGATTCTCAAGTTTTTCTTGTAAGAAGTTCAATTTTACCGGGGAAACGCAATCTCAGCATGGCTAAATGAGTTCCTGCCATGCTAATCATTACTTCTGATTCTTTATTGCAAATAATTTTCCAATGATTGTTTTATCTTCTTATGCCTTCCATATGAACTATTAAGTATCGGTACCTTGGCAGGGATTGATTTTTAAGCACGTCGTTATGAGTAAGTTGACCTTGTCCTTCCTCGTCATACTGATGGAGTGTTCCTTGTGTTTTTTAGCTAACTCGAATTATGAACTTGGAAGGGGTAACAAAGTTGGTGGCTGGGAACCAAAACCCATCCCAAGCCTTGATCATGTTCGAACCATCCAGATAGCCAGTGGTGGATATCATTCTCTTGCTTTAACTGGTAGACAGTTGAAGAATTTCTTTGTGAAAATAAGTCTTTGCCTTTTTTTCTCTGATTCTAATGGATGTTCATGGTACATTGTATAAGATGATGGAAAGGTGTTCTCCTGGGGTCATGGTGGACATGGTCAGTTACGCCATTCTTCAAAAACTTCCTACAGTGGTCGAGGCATTTGCTAATGAGCATGTCATCTTTATTGCTTGTGAAGGTTCAACTTCAGCAGCTATAACTGGTAAGAAGTGAGAAATGAATAAGGTCTAGTGAATTTATCTGTTAACTGCATATGTTTCTTGTAGTCTTTATCCTTCATGGGAAGCAGCATTTTGGTGTATCGAATAGTAAATATCCCTTCTGAAGCATTTGTAAGCAAGCGTTTTGATTTTGTAATGATATTTTCTCAAGTCAGCTCCTTAAAGTGGTTGAAATACTTATGTGTTGAGGCTTGGCCTAGAATTACCTCTGCGGAATATTACAGGCTGAACATCACCTGCTTATGATAAGGAATTCGGGATGAAAATTCTAGACTAAGAATAAATTACCTGTGGCCATCCAGTTCAGTGTGTTTAGAAATACTTTGGAAATTTTGTTATCAAGAAAGGTCGTCAGGTTTCATGGCAAACCTAAGGGCAGGTTAGGTAGTCGTGATTATTGGTCAATTATTGGTCTCCTTGATACAGTGGCAAATACAGACCGAAATTTTGTAGATAATGCTTGAATTAGAACTAACATTGAATTGATAGATTCAGTTATTCTAGGTTTGGAGATTTTTGACAGTGCTGGTGTGTCATTTGTGATTAACTTCTGTTTTATGAAATAATTGAGATGATTGAGTACCTTATCATCCTTCTCTTCATAGCAGTATGCATTTTTCTTGCATTAGTGAAGCTTTAGCCCAATTGGCCCATTTGGTTGGATCACTTCTGTAGTATGTTTAAAATGACATTAAATTGGGTAGACGAGTCCATTATTGACTTAAAAAGTTAGAGATGGAAGAGGGAAATGTCATCTCGAATTCGCACAGAAAATTGATAGAATAGCCTTGGGACCAAAATCCTCAATTCCCTGGAGATTTGTAAATTTATGCTAGATTCTGTGACATTGGGGATCTTTCAAGGGTTGCACTTGCAGCAGTTTTTGTGCACTTTGGCTTGCTTATATATTGGCCAATCTTGTTGTGTCGAGCCTTGAATCTCTTAGTTTTTTCTAAAGGAGGTAGCTTTGAACATTTTGTTGTAAATTGTTGATGGTAGAAAGAGTAATTAATTACTCTCTTTTGTCTTCAACAGATGAAGGGAAATTATACATGTGGGGAAATTCTAAAGATTATCAACTTGGAGTGCCTGGGTTGCCAGAGGTGCATCCTACTCCTGTTGAAGTAAAGTTCTTGAGCGAAGATGATGGACTGGGACCATATAACGTATTATCCGTTGCAATTGGTGCTTCTCATGCAATGTGTTTGGTTTCCAGGTCAGGTTTAGATACATCTATCTCAAAAGATAACCAAGCGGGTACTGACTGGCAAAATGGGAAGGACAATCAGATAAGTTCTTAGAGTGATGAGGTGACGAACTCCTGTTCACGCATCCATGTATTGTTCTCTGACGGGTGAAAGAGCTTGTGAACTTGTTGCAGCAAGAAAGTTTGGAGGTAGCTTGAAGCTTCCGTCTTCCCAATTCAATTATGGTGTGGGGGAGGTAGACCCAAGAAAGCAAGCCCGTCTCTCTGTAAGAGAGCCACCATTGTGCCAAGCTTGTGATTCTAGAATGTCCTTGGAAATCAGTTGAGCAGGATTCGGATGCTGGGTTTTGTTTGAAAACAAGAGGAACTGACTGTTGTTGTAGTCTCAATACTTGTATTAGGATGCTTGATTTGTAAGACCCTGGAAACCTTGTAGTGAGAGGGACGCAACCTTTTTGACGGATGCTAACATTGCCCCATGTTGTCAGGGGATTGCTACCAGAGCTCAAGCTCATCATCATCCTCCTCATTGACCGCATAGATTATTCCAAGAGTATGTTCTCCCTTAAAATACGTCAATCGAGCCCCATTGCTCTTTGCTTAGATGGCTTTCATTCGCTGAACAGGTTTTATCCGTCTCATTAATGGTGGTGAATGTCGGCATAACCATATGTAATTTGAAACTTCCTCCTCCTCCTAATAGAACACCCTGAAAGGTCGACTTCTGGTAATGCCGACAAGACGCATGTGAGTTGATGGTCTGATGGGCATTGAAGTGGAGCCAAAAACGGGGTCGCAATCGGCTTTCCTGGAAACGGGGTCGATTGTCCCGTTCCAAAAAGAGACGTTGCGGGGATTCACAAAAGATGGCCATCGCAGGGCGAGGTGTGAGGACGGAAACATCGAAAGACTTCTTGTGGGGACAGCGGTCGTTCCATGTAACTCCAGATAAAGCTACGGAACTCAACAGCTCGGTCGCTCCTCCGCTCGTGAAATACGAAGAAAAGGTCGGAAAGCTTGCATGTGCCTGTGCGCTGGTGAGAGAGAGAGAGAGAGAGAGAGAGAGAGAGAGCACGCGCGTGGGGACGTAATGAGGACTCGATCTCCGTCTTTCTCTTCAGCCCTTCGGACCACCACTATCACTTTGGTCGGTCGCACGACTCAGCAGGCCAACCGTTCACTGTTTCATGCGTGACCCACTTTGCAAATTGCCCCCTCTTTCCTCGGGGGGGATGAAAAAATAATTATTGTGGTTGGTTGGCTTCTCTTTTGGTCAAAATCATGCGTTTGGGCCTTTCCTTATTTACTAAGCATTATAATGGGAGAGGCACCTTTTCTCTTTCTTGGTTCACAGTTCTCCGTGTGCCTCATTTACTACTCCCTTCGCACGGCCCTGTCCACGGTAAAGAAGAATCAAGGAATGGGTGGCGCATTCCCCGCACGCCGTCGGCATCTTTCGAAGACCGTTTCTGTGCACTTCAGACTGTTTCACTCGACACGTCCTAAAGTTCATCTCTTAGCCATCGCAATCAGAAAATTTGTACGGTTCGGTAGCCATCATCTCGCCTCCATCTCGAACGGGATCCGTCTCTACCTTCCCTTTATTCCATTCCTTTGCGGGTTTCTCATGTTCGGAGCTACGTCCTCCGGAGTCAGTAGTTAATCATCCCCACTATTTGACAATTAAAAAGGATACTTCATAAGGCTTAAGGTGCATATAATAACACTTTTGTTCTCGATAATAATTTCTACTTAGAAATAATTATTTTTTATTCTGTTCCTGAGAACAATTTCTGAGTATTTGAAGGCATTTGGTAACTATCCAAAATTTTTATTCTTGGGATAGAAATACGTTTGGTAAGACCTTAAAATTTCTAGTCCAAAATATTTTCTTTTAATATTTTTAAATATATATATATATATATATATATATATTTTTTTTTTTCCCTTCTCCATTGTGCCTGTTGCCGTCGTTGGCGATGGCCTACGATCGGCTGGGCAAGGTCCGGCGAGCTCGTCAAAGGCTCGCTTGGCCACCGGCGAGAGTCAACCTTGCCCAGGCAGCGCGAGATCGGCCTTACCTACATCTGTGAGACCGAGCTTGCCATACCTTGCCTAGCCACTTGCCGGCGTCGACGACGGTGGCCAATGGGCGACGATGGGGTGGCAATAGGCTGAGGGGGAAGAAGAAAAGGAAAATGAAAGATAAGAGAAAAAAAAACGGAAAAAAAATTGATTCTTGAAATTGTTCTTGAAAACAAGAAGTAGCTTTATTTATTTATTTTTATTCTATTTTAACTCTATTCCAGGGAATAAATTTGTTTTCGGGAACAAATTTTTTAACAAATGGATTTTTATTTCAAATTTACTCTTGGGAATATATAAATTTTTACCGTTTGATCGGTTACCAAACATGCCATTAATTGATGAGAAAGTACAAAAAACAAAACAAAGGAAGCGACAAATGACGAGAAAGAACCATGGCTCATGGAAATGTCCCTTCACTACCCTTTTTTTCATTGATCTTGTATCATATTCATCACACCCGCCACTTCCCTTTTGTCTATTAACATACACTAACAAAATTAAATAGAAAAAAGAACCCATAAAAGAAAAAAAAAATCAAAGCAAGTTACAACCTCTTTGAGTAAAAATATAAGAAAAAGGAAAATAAAATAAAATGAGTTAACCAAAGTATCCCCCAATCTACAAGGTAATGTATTGGAAACCTCGTACGACGCCTTTGATAACGACGCGTCGCATTCCCGCCGACCGTATCATCAATCTCGAGGCCCTTCTCCGCCGCGGAACGCCGAGCACTGCGAGGCGGGCCGCGACGGCTGCGTCCCGGCGGAGGCGGGGCAGCCCTCCAGCCCCACGGGCGGCGCCATGCAGTTGTACGACAGGCAGACCGCCGCGGCGTCCGGCACCGCCATCCCGCGGTCCCACGGGAACTCGGAGATGTAGTTGTGCTGCAAGTACAGAGTCCGGGTGCGGCCCTGGAAGACGCTCTTGGCGTACTCCGCCGGGACGCTCCCCGTCAGGCGGTTGTTGTTCAGGTACAGGCTCTCGACCCCGACGAGGACCGTCGACATCTCCCCGGTCAGGGCGTTGTGGCTGAGATCGACGATCGATCCGGGGCCGTAGGAGGAGGCGGAGGGTCCGGCGGCGGCGGGGGGGACCCCACCGGACAGATTGTTCCGTTGCAACAGCATTGACTGCAGGGTCGGAGTGAAGAAGAGGGAGGGCGGGATGGGCCCACCGAAACGGTTCATGCTGAGGTCGAGGTACACTAACTCCGAGAGCGTTGCAAGGCCGTTGAGTGGTCCCCACATGGCGTTGCCGCTGAGCGACAGGTACCGGAGCGTGGGCGGCAGCCGGGGGACCCCGCCGAAGAGCAGGTTCTTCCTCAGGTCCAGGTGGAGGAGCGGCGCCGAGACGGGTGGCACCCGACCGGAGAGCCGGTTCGACTCCAGGATCAGGACTTTGAGCCCCGGCAGCGCCGGGAGGCCCGGCGGGATCGCGCCGGTGAGCAGGTTGTAGCTCAGGTCGAGGGTGTGGAGGCCCGGGAGCGCGGCGAGGGAGGACGGGATCGGACCGGTGAGGCGGTTGTTGGTGAGGGAGAGGACGCGGAGGCCCGGGAGGCGGCCGAGCTGCGGGGGGATGGGGCCGGTGACGATGCCCGGGGAGAGGATCAGCTGGGTGAGGTCGGTGAGGAGGGCGAGGGAAGGGGAGAGGGAGCCGGCGAGGCCCGGGGAGCCGGAGAGGCCGCCGGCGCCGAGGGAGAGGACGGAGACGCGGCCGGAGGGGGAGCAGGTGAGGCCGGCGAAGGAGGAGCAGGGGTCGGGGGAGGCGAAGTCCCAGGTGGAGAAGAAGGCGGCGCCGGGGAGGTCGGTGAGGCTGTTCTTGACGGCGAGGAGGGCGGCGAGGTCGGCGGGGCTGATCGGCTGCTGCTGCTGCTGCTGCTGGAGGGAGGGGGACGGGCCGGCGAGGAGGAGGGCGGCGAGGAGGAGGAGGAGGAGGGGCGCCAGGACGGGGCGGCGTCCGGCCATCGGCAATGTGGAAGGGAGTGGGAGTGAGAGTGAAGTGAGAGGAGGGGGTGACGGATGCAGCAGCAGAGGTTTGTCAGTTTACATGGATTCTGGTTGCTCCTGGTTGGGGGCTACTTTCATATCAGGTTTTATTCGTTTTATTTTATTATTATTTTTTAATTTTTTCCAAATCAATTGTTTGTAAAAAAAAAATAGAAAAATGAGTAGAGAGAGAGAGTGTGTGTAGGAGAGGAGAAAAACGGTCGGCTTGGAAGAGCACCGTGCCTGTATTATAATCAATCGTTAGCCGAGTTTGTCATTTCAAAAAATAAGTAAATTTTAAACTTTATTTAGAATTAGTATCAGGAAAAATCTTGATTTAGTATATCTATAACAAAATTACTTTAAAATATATTTAAAACAAATTTATTATTTATTAGTTTCAGTTAAAATTGGATTAATACCATTGAAAAACCACAAACCAAAATATTAAAACTCCAATTGATACATTAATCAATTGTCATGTATTGTCTAACTCAACAAATTAATGATAAAATTTAACAGAAACTAACGAAGGATAATTTTATCATTGATGTGCTGGTTTGGAGTCAGTTTGAGATAAATTTACGATAAGTATATTAGTTTGAATTTGTTGTAGTATTAAACTTTAAAGAGAAATGATTATGTGACAATTTTAAATATACAGCGAAAATAGCAATATGTTATAAACCGCTAAAAATCAGATAATAAATAATTATAAATTATTTTGGAGTTTATTCTTTCAAAAATTTATGATTGATAATAAATTATTATTCTAATAATAACCAAAAAATTGATATACTAGTAAAGTAAATTCTTTTAATTTATATTTGTATCGGCGGATCAGATGGATGGATTTGATTCTAGCTTGAATTAATTTTCACGTGGGATCCTTTGTTTTAAGCTCCGGAGAGGCTCGCCTCGGCGCCTCGTGACTAGAGACAGGGATTCCACGTGTCCAATGGCGAGACGCCACGTAAGAGGGTTGTGGGATTGAGACAAGACCAAAGTTCAAACTCGGTGTAGCGAGATCCCAAACCGGGATTTGCCTTTGCTGCTGCTCTTCTTCGGATCGGACCGGTTGGAGTCCCCATTGATGTACTAGTTTTTGGTCGACTATATATAAACTTACCTTACCAAAAAAAAAAAAAATACTAAGTTTGACCCTATGAAAGATACCCATATTTATGTTACTACTATCAAATTATCAACGTATTGTAAAAAGATTATTCGGATTTCAACTGCGTGGTCTTTGAATTGGGTTAATGCTAAATCACGTCAGAACATTTAATTCAAAAGATCTACATTTCTAGATCAAAATTTGCAATCACTATGGAGGAGACGTGATCAATTCAATGGGCGAATCGGACTTGGTGCCTAACCTAAGCATCCTTATTGTGGGAAACCAACTGAATTTAATTAGACCAAGTTTTAGGAATGGAATTTAGGCCAATGAGATTGATAAAGTACCGAGTTGCATCATCATTCTTCCCCCCTCCAATTTTGTTAACGTATGAGAAGTGCCCTTCTGTTTAGCTCATGAGTGATAGGAGCACCCAGAAGAGAAAACACAGAGGGAGAGAGAGGGGTCCCGAGCAACATAAGTCAAGACATCGAGCAACATGTAACATGGGATATTCAAACATTATGGCAAGATGAATTCCATCCCACGAATACATCTAAGTTTCCTCAAAATTCCGTCTCCATCGAAACAAATGAATAAATGTTATCCGTTCAAAAATTATTTGTCATACATATAATATCTAACGACATAAGATCATGCGAATGTCACATATTTCCTCTCTTAAATAAGCACGCGCTGCTGACCAACTAATCAAAGAAAAAATTAAAATCTTTGGGGACACCACCCTACGACGCACGTGGAGCTCCATTAGCAAATCGGGTCGTCGGTCGATCATTGAAAACTCGGTTGAAACATGCATCCATCGCTGTTTCTGCAGACTGCTGCTCCTAGTTGTTGTTATTGCTCTGCAAATTATGTCCTCTCCTTCGGTGGCCAGTAATGGCGGTCATGAGGACAGTAGCACAGCTGAGCAGCAATCTAGAAAGAGGACAGCCAAAATTATTAGTCCTGATTAAGGCTTTAGATCTTATATGATAATCACTTCATTCAGTCGTTAATTAGTATTTCTTTTATTTTTATTTTTTTATCTTTTTCTGCAGCAGCAGTTCCTGCAAAGCGCAGGAGGCCTTTTATATGCTTGCAAACAAATATGGAATCTTTGGGGAATCTTTCTTTCAAAAATTATTTAAGTTTAGAAAAAAAATATTCGAATTATCAAATTAAGTGAGAATTCGTACCCGGTCGCTCAGATTTTGAATTTCTTTCTCTCGCATAGTCGTATGAAATATATAATTAAATAATTTTAAAAAATAGATGTACCCATTTTTGAAGGGTCAGTTTAATACTTCTGGTTTGTGGGGCCCACTTATATCTTTTTCGGAAGAAAAAGGGGGAAAAAAATAAATACAGAGCTCTTGAGGAACCTCAACCCAAAATTGGCCAAGAAGACTCCACAAGCATATCATCAAAATGTTTATAATCAAATTGACAAAATTAAAAATTATTGGATTAAATTAGTCATTGCACAATAAGTTATGGCATTTTGGATAATATTCTTGAATTTCTTGACTTTGTTTTTAATAGTGCACTTAATAAGGAATGAGTCAAAATGGCTATTGCATTATTGTTAGACGTTTTGGATAATATTCTCGAACTGCTTGACTTTTTTTTAATAATGCACTTAATAAGGGATAAGGTCAAAATGTTATTGTGGAACCAATTATGACGAGAGAGAATAAATGAGATTGTTGCCTCTCTCTCTTTTACCCCTAGAAATTGAAGAACGTGTGCGGATCGCTGTCCGAATTGTGGTTGGGCTTCAATCAATTGGAATTGAATTGAGTTTACCATCGTAGGCGATGATCTAATTAAAGATCGGATGAATTGTCATTTGATCTGTCTCGACTCATCTCACAATAATTACGACTTCAAGTTGTTCTACCTTATTACACTTGTAGCACTTGTTGTGCGATGCTGCTCTTACCACGTCTAAAGAAAAGAAAAGAAGAAGATAAACCATGTCCCGCCTTATGAAAAATGACAAAAGAGGTTCTCATAATATCAATAAAATTCGAATTCCTAATTCTTAGTTGTTTACTAATAAAAATCACGGTGCGTCTTTTTATTTTTCTTGGGTTAATAAAATCAAAAACCTTTAATTGATACACCCTTGTCATATTTATTCAAAATTAAAAATCGCAAAATAAAATAAAATTGATACATCCATAACAAATCTACGAAAAACTTAAGGCAAGATTGGGGCAAAATTAAGGATCATAACAAATTTCCAAAATGCGCAGGAGCTCTTAGGCGGAAAATTAGCAAATCCTTTTAAACCTCCGGTTGTTTTCATTTCATATATGGTTTTCCAAATCGACATCATCCAGGAGACCCATTTAAGTTGATTTTCCACATCGGATCTACATCACAAATTGATCATTCGATTTGTTTGTCATG
The DNA here is from genome assembly GCA_014858505.1 of Corymbia citriodora subsp. variegata. Classification (NCBI taxonomy): domain Eukaryota; kingdom Viridiplantae; phylum Streptophyta; class Magnoliopsida; order Myrtales; family Myrtaceae; genus Corymbia; species Corymbia citriodora. Next base: position 19,209,586 of record CM026420.1, on the reverse strand, counting down.
TATATTTCCACCTCAGTAATTTAATAGGATATAAAATGGAAGCTAGTGGGAATAGATTTATTATATTTATTATAAGTATACTAGTTTAAGATTATTTTATTATAAATGACCTGTTCGTAATATTTCTTTTCCCAATAAAAGTATAACGCCATAAATAAAAAGAAATGAAAAAGTCGGAGGAGCTCGTTTCAAGAACTAGGATTCTTTTTTTATTCCTTTATTTTTTTTTTCCCCTTTTGAATAATGCTGTCCTCTCTCGGGATAAGCCACGACAAAAGAAGGTCTCAATGATATGCACGTTCAACATGGATCACGCCGGCAAGACTCCAGATGGACTTTTCCACTTTCCAATTAATTAATTAATTACTTTTTGAGGGCCTTTTTGCAATAATTTTCTTAAAGTAAACGCCCAAATTAAAAAAGAAAAAAAGGAAAAAAATCGATCTGAACCCATACAAGCACATGCGATGCCGATCTGAGGATCAGTGCGCATAATGTGTAAAACCCACGACTCAAATAAAGTCGAGATGGAAACTTCGTGACGATGCCGCCAGCAGCCGACAGCACCAAAAGGCACATCGATTCCCGCGCGAAGAAGAGACAAAAACCTAATTTAATTAAAGATGATCACAAGTAAAACTCGTTAAATATAAAGTGCGCAAGCAACACCTTGGCTAGCTGATCTTGCAATCTTGTGATATCACATAATGATTATTACCTACTAAATATTTGTTTATACAAAAAAAAAAAAATTGATTTGTAGTTGTTATCGACATGTGAAAATGTAAAGGAGAATATGCTCGCAATCATCTAAAAAGCAAGGCGGTCAAATAGGTAAAAAGAAAGCTTCATTATCTTTCTTGGCATTATTTAGTTAATGGGATCTAATGGTCGAATGTTGCATTCTTACCAAAAAGGAGACAAATAATTGCTGATTATTGGAGCAAGGTCCATTGATGAGTTTGTTGACCTAGGAGCAAGATGTTGGTGGGCTGATGTGTTGACCCAATAGAGGAAACTATGAATCAGTTCCAATCAAAAGTGAACGTGGGAAGATGGAGGCTACCGTTTACCAAGCATAAGCACCTGAAGACCCACTAAGGGATGGCAGCTACAATGGGAAGTGAATGTGGGAAGATGGAGGCATCATGAAAGAGTCACCAACATGTAAATATAGGACTCAATTTTCGGAGGCCTAGAAGCACAATTACAAATATGAAAAAAATTGCTCTCAAATGGTTACGATAAAATACCTATAAATATGAAATTCAAAGAACCCTCCCTCGACAATCAAAATGTAATAATTTATTATCTTTACTTTTCTGCATTTTATTTTTCTTAGCTATAGATTTCTGATTCGTGTTGTCGATTGAATTCCAACAGGTATCTCTATCCCAATACCTCGTTGTTGATTAAATTTAGGTGAGCATCTCTATCATGAGTGTCGCATCGTCAATTCAACTTTGATGATACATCTTTACATGTTTTTGAACTTTGTTGTTGATTAAATTATGATACAATTTGTGTATGCACGTTACTGTGGAAATGATTGTATTTTCAAGCCTTGTACTTGATTGAATTCTAGCATGGTCTGTATATATAATTTAGTCTTAAGTTCAAATAAAGATTTGCAATTATTTTTTGTTCGCTTAGATATTTCCTGTTCAGAGTTGCTACACAACCCGTCTCCTCTCATCAAAAGCTAAAGAATGTTTTATGAAAAGGATGTTTTGTCGTTGATTAAATTCCAACGAAACAAATGGCACACTCGATGAGACCATTGTGGTTAATTTGAGGAAATATGACGGTGAAAACAATGAATCAACTTGATCCTGATGATGTTGGTGGTGATGACTTTTCATCACAACCTGGTTGTTAATGATAAAACAGGAAATTTTGTGTCATCGACTACATTATTGGTGGTGGAGCTTGTACAGGGAAGAGATATCAATATTCCAAGACAACACACCGATGAGCAGTCCATAATGTCGGCTGCCATGCGATGATGATTAGAAATGATGAATCGGTGTGGAGCATTGAGTCATTCAATTCAAGTGCAGGTGAATCTTAATAAGCCTACATTTTCTGGATCCGGGCCGACTCTTGCCCCACTGTCACTAGCCCATCTTGACGATGGTGGGGTGGTGATGGCAGCTGTGGCGAGGGCTGCACAGCCCTCGCTTGAACCCTCCCATTCCTTTTTTTTTTTTAATAAGATCGATTTTTAAAAAAATTGGTATGAATTTTTTTGCCACATGGATAATTTCTTTTTTTCTTAAATTACCACGTGGATTTTTTTTTTTGAAAAAAATTGCTTCGTTAGCAAATAAAATCACCGAAAAATTACACATGTGTAGTTTGGTCTGATTTTTTCATCGTTGATACTTAATTGATCATTTTTACTTTGATTTTGGCACTTAAAGTGTACATTTTCAAATTTTTGGTACTTAAGTATCATCACATATCAAGTTTTGGCACTCTAGAGGTCTGCACGTCAATCTTATCCCATGAATTGATCTTGTCAGCTGTGAATTTTCAAACACGTGTCGTGGAGCAGTGACACCTGATTGGATGAATGAAATTACACTAGCATGTCATATGATAATAGCATTTCATATAGTACAATTTCCAATCTAATGTTGTTCTATCGTGCTTTTGGACCCAAAACCCTAATTTGCAAGAATCTGACGTGCACATGCGATTTGGGTTATCAAAAATGAGATCAAATCAAATCAGAGTGGAATCTCGAAGAGCCATCATCTAGAGTTAGTGACAACTATACTTGTTAAAATAGGTCATTTTTTGACTCATATTTGATGGGCTAAATTATTATATTGATTAGTTATATTTAATAAATGAGTCATAAATGAGTTTAGAATAATAAATCCCAAAATAAAATAAGTATCAAATGGTTTGTAACTTACTTACACACAACCTAACTTTATGACTCTCTCTCATCCTTATTTGATCTTGCGTTTGCTAACTTAGTACTCTTACCTTAATTTAGGTATGAATTTTCCTTAATTTAGTTAAATATAAAAGCTTTATTAGGTCAAGAATGGATTGAGCATGAATTGGATCAAGTATGAGTTGCTAGATTTGTATTGCATAAAAAAATATGTTAAATAGGCCAATTTAGGTTTGACCATTTATCCAATTTGACTTACTTGTTTGATGGTTTTAGTTACAACTGACCATATCATTGGGCCGGATCTAATATGGGATCCAAGGTTTGTAAATGCATACCTCCGTGATCCGATCCATATGCTATTGATGAAATGGGCCTTTTGGGATCGGATGCATGGTATATTGAGACTAAACCAATCGGAGGCTTACCCTAACCGGCCCAAACAGAGGCCATCAGAACTCGCCAATCCAAAAGTTCATGCTGGGTCGTGGGCCGTGTGGCCGAGTCCAATTCAACTCGGCCATGTAACTTCAAAGATCACGCATAGGATAGAAGTGATTTTGGCCCTTCAAGAATATTAAAATATACTCTGAATCGTGGGCCATTCAGACTTGCCCGCAGCTTGCCCCTAACTTAGGTTGAACTATCGAAGTTATGTATGACAAATTATGGATGTTATGTTGGTTTGTTTTCGGGGCAACTTGATAATGAAGAAAATATTAAGCCATGTCCTTAGTGTGTCAAACGAATTTTTATAGACAGTGATGTACCTATAATGTATCCAAGACTTTTTTTTGTTTCACGGAAAATGACTTATGGAAATTTTTTTTTCCAATTTTCTAGTGATTGATTCATAGATAATAAACTAGTCAATGGAAAGTATACCTTTAAAAGTATCTCTTTCTTTCACCCAAACTATTATTATTATTATTATATTTCCTTTTTCCTTTTTTTATACTTTTCTTTTCTTTTTCCTTCTTCGGCCGGTCGTCTTTTGCAAGACAGCCAGTGACTAGTCATTGGCAAGGAACAAGCTCACCCAAGACCAGTGAGGCTCGATCTCGTCGGATTTAATGAGGTGGCGCCTTGTTCAAGGTTGCCTTGGCTCAGCTTATTAGAATTTGTCAAGCTTGAGCTCCTCAATTTGGTGAAGCCTCAAGTCTCACTAACCTTTGGCAAGCTTGACCTTGTCAGATTTGGCAAGATGGAGAGCTAGAGCTTTGTTGGCCGTGGGCAAGCTCTTCCCTCTCACCCAAGGCTAGTTGCTAGCCACCATCTTGGCCAACGATTGACGAAGAAAGAAGAAGAAGGAAAATAAAATTTTAAAAATTTGACTAGTTTGGTAATTTTCCTCAAAAGAATCAAATTAGATTTTCCATAACAAATGATGAAAAATATTTTCTAGTTTATTTTCAGGTTGCAGAATGAAAAATATTTTCCAAAAAGTCATTTTACAAGAAAATGACAATATTTTCCAGTTCATTTCAGGTTACATTTCAAGCTACAGTCAAGTGATATTTTTCAAAGATATCATATTTTTTGCAAAACAAATGGAGTGTAAGTATCTATTGCTACTTCTCAATAGTAAAAAATTCTCTTATGGTACATTTGCATGTCCAGGGTGGGAATTCCTATTAACTTTTGAATCTTACTATGGTTTTTAATGTTTAACATTGAACTCTTATCTCTTATGAAACATCTCATTGTCTAGAATCTCATGCATATTCATGCTAAATTTGTTCCCATTATTTTCAACTGAAAATAATTGTAAGATTTCGCATTAAGGAACCGTTTAGAAGCACTCTGCTAGCCTGACCGTCCTCCGCAGAATGACAGTAGGACGATCAAAGACCATCCACAAGATATATTGGAGGAAATCGGTATACCATATACGTACCTAGCCGGCTTTAATTTTGACTCATTTTATTTATTTATTTTAATTCTATGTTTCCTTATCACAAGCTCAAATTGAGAAAAAAAAATGAGAGGACCCACATAATTAGTTTTCTTGAATATGAATAAAGAAAATTAAATTTGATACCCAAATATAAATAATTATAAGTAGAAAATATTATCACCTACTAAATAAAATGTTAATATCATTATATATATCTATTAAATTTAAATGATGAAAAAACACTTGAAATGTTGACTTTGCACAATCATTGTACAATGAAATGGCTTCTAATTACTTTCACTCAAATTAAATTGCTCTAGACCGGTGATATCGATTATGCATAAAACAAATGAAGTAAAGAAAAAATCAAGATAAGAATAATGAATTAGTAGAGAAAAGAATTACCCCATTGATCCAAATCTCGTAAGTGAAGATGTGTAAAGACCTAAAACATTACAAAATCAAACTCAGGATCACATGATTCAAAGTTAAAGTTAAAAAATAAAAAAACAATTCTCAGTCGATTTTCTTTGGCTGGAAAATAATGTAGACTATTTTTAAAAGTTGCAATTGAGTTCTTCGTATATTTCTTTTTATTTGAATATTATCTCTTTGATTTGTTTCTTTAAAATAAGATAAGAAAATCATTTTTTTTTGGAAAATGCATTTTCATACAATAAAAACAAAAAACCTGTTAATCAAATCTCCCACTTTGAAGATAGAAAAGGCTTGGCTAATGTTTGACCGTCTTTTTCTTGGCTGACGATACTGTCAGCCAAGCATTCTCCCGTTTAGAACGTTGATTTGGAAACATCACCTATCGTTCAATAGAAACGCTTTTCACGTTGTAAACTTCATGATAAAGGAAATTACTTTTAAGAAATCATATTCTAGAAAAATGTTTTTCTATTTTCAGGTTTGGGAAATCATTTTTTTTTAACTTTCAGTATATATATTCTCTTTGGTCATAAAAGGTTTTCAGTTGACTCATCACTTTATAGCAAAACAAATATCCAAGACTAGCAAGGCTCAACTTTGCCCGATTTGACAAGGTGGAGCCTTGCTCGAGGTTGCCTCAACTCAGTTCACTAGAATCTGGTGAGCTTGGGCTCCTTGATTTGGTGAGTCTCGGGTCTCACTAATTTTTAGTGAGCTCAACCTTGTTGAATTTGGCAAGGTGGAGAGCTCGAGCCTCATTGGCCTTGGGCAAGCTCTTCCCTTGCCTATGGCCATTCGCTCGTTGTCACTATGGCTAGCAACTGGCCAAAAAAGAAGGAAAAAGAATATGAGATAACTAAAAAAATTCAACCATTTTGGTTAGTTTTCTTAGGAAAATCAAATTAGATTTTCTATACTAAACGACGAAAAATATTTTCTAGTTCATTTTCAGGTTTTAGTCAAACACTGGAGAATATTATAATTTTTTTGCAAAATGACTTCTTGAAAAATATTATTCAGAAACATCACATTTTTCGCAAAACAAACGGAGCATAAGTATCTATTGCTACTTTTCAATAGTAAAGAAAAGTCTTACTACATTTGCATGTCTAGGACAGGAATTGTTATTAACTTTTGAATTTTACTATGGTTTCCCATGTTCAAGATTTAACTCTTATCTGTTATAAAACTTCTCATTGTCTAGAATATCATGCATATTCATGCCAAATTTGATCCCATTATTTTCAATTGAAAATAATTGAAAGATTTCGCATTAAGGTACCGTTTAGAATGTCGATTTGGAGACATAATTGATCATTCAACTGAAATAATAGAAGCACTTATGGCATGTTTATATCAAGGAAAACTTCATAACAAAGGAAAATACTTTCCGGGAAATCATATTCTAGGAAAACGGTTTTCCCCTTTTCAGATTAGGGAAATCATTTATTTTAACTTTTAGTATACATTTTTTTTTTTTTACTATAAAAGGTTTTCGGTTGACTCATTATTTTTAGTAAGCCAAACATGCGAAACCCAAAATTCTAATTCATGGAAAGTTTTCTTTCACTCAAATAAACACTTCCTGAGGTTAAGAACACTCATCTTCGAGATTCATGTCGTGGCCGAGCAGAGCTAAACTTGAGACCATATGCATCTAGGCTAAGTTGCCTGAACAGTACAAAAGATTCACAAAGTTTTATGTGGACCGCCTAAAATTTTCACCTTCAAGGAGGCCTCGAATTTAGTGTTTTATAATGGGAAAAATCTTCATGGGAACGATCATGACGCGGTCACGGGTCACGTTGTCAAGAGTCTCTTTTGGGCTTCGTAGGACATGGTGGGGTGGTGGTCCCTTATTTAGTTTTCAGGTCGATGTCCCCAAGCTTTTTTGGGTTGCTCGTGTCCCTTTGTGGGGTGCTCATTTTGATGTTTGTGAAGAAATTGGTGGATGCCATGCACGACCCTCTTTTTAGGCAATGTCAATTAAGAGCTTGCGACCACATTGACTTTAGGTACCCCACAAAAAAATAAGGTTTTACTCCTTTTTTGGAAGCACTCCTCTATATTTCTTTAATATCTGAAGGTAGGACAAGTCATTTTCGTCTTTGAAGAAATCGCAACATAAATGAGATAATTTCTAAATTCAATTCCATGAGCGTGCCATACCTATAATGTATACAAAAATCTCGATTGAATGAGGAAACAAAGATTTTTTACACATTTTTCTGATATTGAAATCGATATCATCCACTTCAGTGTATATGAAATAAACCTATATAATTATTATTTTATTTATAAATACTAAATTTTGAATTTCGGGGTTTGGAAGCTCCAAAAGCCCCCAATCACATGACTTATCAATCAACTTGGTCTGCCTTCGCGAATTTAAATAATAATTAGGTTCTTGACGTACTAACCATGAGAATATCTTACTGCATTATATATCTGACAAATTTACTTGTTTTCCTCTGGCTTTGTGGGGCCGTCTTTTAACGACTCCTTTAAACCCTAGCTATTGCCACTCGTCGAGGGCCGCCTTAGAATAGTGACATCATCCAATGGAGAAAACAATATTATCCTCTCGCCTTTTCCTTTGCGAAGGGAAACCCATTTGAGTTGCTCACGAAACAAAAAATTTCAACGTCTTTCCGTTATGTTCTATGGAGAACTTAATTGTGAGGTTTTAGCGAGCTGACTTTCATCTTGAACAAGAGGATTAGAAAAAGAAGAAAAATATTCAGGATACATTTGTAAAGATTAGTTAAGCCAAAAGGGTAATCTGGATATGACTGAATTGATGGGAATTGAGCTGAGGTATGTGAATTTTAGTAATTTGTGTGCTCTGTCAACCTGAACAAATGTTATTAAAATTGTTCAATATAAACCAAGACTAGGTCATGCAATTATCAATCACGGATGATTTCGGACGCGTGAAATCCCGTGTGTTTAGCGACATTTTGTGTCCCGTTCGTAATAACTTTAGAGACTATATTTGCCACTCTTTTCCGTGAAGCCTCAGATTGCTTTTCAACACTGCACGTCGATGGAACTGACTTCATGCACTTCCAAAAGATATATCACGTTAAAACGTTCGAAAATTTCGTGTTGTAAAATGATTTTCTTTTACGCCACGAGTCTAGCCTAATTACATAGCTCATGGAACGTCCACGTGATGGATCACGAAATCAACTTTCCATGCAGAGTTATTAGAGCAAGACCGATGAGGTCGGTGTCGGCACACGTGCGAACGAAAATCTTTGAAGGGAAAAGCGGGTACGGTACGGCTCTATGCATACGAGATGTAGTCCACAGTGTTTTTCCCACATTATATCCATGGATATACGATGAACATAAACCCCGAACGAAGAAAAAGAAGGAAGGAAGAAAGTAAAATAATACAGTAGACGCAAAAAGTAGCTACGCTGCTGCTTCTTGTTCTCGCAAGCGAAGCTCTCGCGTGCTGTTATTGTCGTTTGAAGAGGTCACTGCTGCTTCGTTCGAGTCAAGGGGTGCGACGCATACACTTTGAAAGCGTTCGCCTTTCCATCAGGCGGCGCACTGGAATCCGGACGGAGGCGTTTTGCCGCAGTCGATGAGCACCTGGAGGGCGATGGGGATGACGATGCTGATGTTGAGGAGCTTGGCCTTGATGGTGGTGCAGAGGCACACCGCCGCGTCTAGGTCGAGCAGACCCTGCAGCACAGGGCAGCACGTGTCATTGGCACTGCTCCCGATTCCGATGTGCACCAGCCCGCCCAGCACGTCCACGCACGCCCCGAGCTTCAGCGTGTCGATCGGGCACGTCTGCGGTGCCGGTGGGCATGGCACGGGCAGCGGCGGCGGCAGCGGAGGGCACAGCGTCTCGACGGGTGGGGGCGGCGGGGGGAGGACGACCGGCGGTTTGGGAACGTAGGGCGGCGATGGCGGCAAGACAGGTGGCTTCGGGATGGGGGGCGGGTATACGACGGGTGGTTTAGGGACCGGGGGCGGTATCACCACCGGAGGCTTGGGCGGTGGGTAT
>CM026420.1:19166847-19191539 GCA_014858505.1 Corymbia citriodora subsp. variegata | reverse complement strand
CGGGAGGGTGGACGACGGGGGGCTTGGGATGGAAGGGCGGCTTGGGGACGACGGGGGGGTGGACGACGGGGGGCTTGGGATGGAAGGGCGGTTTGGGGTGGACGGGAGGCTTGGGGACGTGGGGAGGTTTGGGATGGAAGGGAGGCTTGGGGTGGTGGGGGGGCTTCGGGGAGGGGTAGGGGCAGTAGGGACAGGCGAGGGAGGTAAGGAAGGTATTGGCGAACAGGTAGGCTAGGAGGAGCAGGAGATGCTTCCCCCCCATCGCCATGGCTCAAGAGCTAGAGAGAGGAGTAGCTCTGCTTGAATCGATGCACTTCGAGTGAAGTGCAGATGCATTTCATGAGAGCATACTTCACCATGTCTTTATAGAGAGAGAGAGAGAGAGAGAGACAGGGGACAATGATTGTCCTTGTTCCTCAAAATCTAGTAATTTAGTGGAGTTTGTCCTGGTTTATTGACTTTAGAGGTATGCATGCATTGGCATTGGGATATGACTGTCAGCCTAGTGGAGGGTGGAGCTAGGGTTTACGCTGGATTTTTTTTTTCTTTCCCATTTAATTTAGTAGTTCTCATGAAATGTTTTTCTTTTATTTTTCTTTGGTATGTTTTTTGTTACTTGTATCGCTTAAATACAAAAATTACAATGAATTTGCATTGAGCCCGTAGTTCTCCACGTAATATCTTGAAACCTTTTCGTCCGAATCTTCTCACATGCATGGCGTCAAGTTTTGTATGTATCCCGTTACGGGACATGGATCCTCTAAGCCATATAAGGCGCTCTCGCTGATGCCTCTGGCGAGTCTCTAAACATTGATGAAGATCACGTTTTCACGAATCAACAGTCCAGATCCGCTGAACTATTGAGAGAGAACCGGCATATGACATGGAGGATCTACATCGCCCTGTTTCGATTGTGATTCAGTAAAAATATCCGATCCTAATGGTCTTATTTAGACTTATTTGACGGGTGGTTCGGGTCAAAAATGACCCAACTCACATAGATTAATTTGACCTGTTTAGACTAATTTTCATGCAACCCATAAATGTTAGGTTGCATTGCTCGTGAGCCGTCTCCTCCGTCACCTGCTCAAACGGAGATTTGGTTAAATGTCAAGAACCTGGACGTGACCACGAGGGTTTGCCTGGCTAAATCAAGGTGCACACGTCATTTCTTCCTGCTTCCCTTCTTTCCCTTTCTATTCTTCAGTAGCATCCAATGAACTTTGCTCGGTCCTCAATTGCACAAGATGATCAGAACCCTGTACAGCTTCCAGTACATATCAACTGCGACTAGCTATCTCTCGTCCACGTCATTGTTCGGTCCAAAGCTAAAGTTAAGAGTCCGAAATCCAAATGATGCGGTGACGTAATAAATACGAGATTTCAACGGCCGCGATTGCATCTATTCCCCAGCAAGAATTTCACGAGACAAGAAGAAAAAAAAGGAAAAAAAAATCCCATAATCCGGTGTGAGGTGGAGTAAAGCTGGGACCGGATATTGAGGGGTCTAGAATTTCTAAAAGTATAATTTTTTTTCTTTTTTCCATTTTTTCTAAAGTATAATTGAACAGCCAAAATGATTCTAGCTTTTTAAAGGGCGGGTGAGAATCGAGGAAACGCGGATGGAGGATTTGGCGTGTAGCGTACTGTAGAGCCCGTGACCGACGAGATCTTCGGGCCCCAATGACCCCACGTGGGGCCCAGCCCGTCGTCGCTTTCTCTCTCTCCCCACACTGACTCCGGGTCAGCAAAACGACAACGAACGATGTCGAATTTCCCACTCTCACATCACCGGGGGTCGCCTTTCGCCCCGCAATTTGCATATGGTCTCCCGCGCCTACCCAATCTTTCCATTCTTTCCCCCAAAATCAAAGGAGGAAAAGAGAATTAGGGTTTCTTCATTTGAGCAGAATAAAAGTTTATGCGAATTAGTCCTCTGAACTTTCACGGATTTGTTGAAAATGGTTCGTTTTCAAAGAAAGTATGCAGGCTTCTAATTAAGTAAATGAATTCTCTAGCCCGAAAAAGGAAATACATTTTCCTTTATTTGCGAATGATCACTTTGATTCAATTTCAAAATGCCTAGTGAAAAAGCTGGCATTGAGGGCCTCCCTGATGTGTACTTCTTGTCCCAATTAATTGACCCTTTGGAGCTCATCAAATGTGCATCAACCGACCTTTAACGCTAATTTACCGTCGATGTGCATATTCCATCTTGTTCATGTGCCCTGATCCTTCAGTGCCGACATGATGGGATATGCCTCTTTCCAAACCGATCATCTCATATCTAATCTTCATCGCGATCATTGGTACTCGAGTTTTGCATTTTCGCTTTGGGGATTTCCTGTGTTCCCCAAAGGGATCGATGACCATGGTAATTCATTGGCAACTAGGCAATTATGAAAAAGAAAAGACACCGACACGCATGAAGTACGTCCGTGGAGATTCGAGGGAAAATTGGGAGGTGAATTTTGAGAGATGAGGTAATTTTGGGACTAAGCAGAAAGAAGAAAGGGCATGCTAAACTACAAGAACAAAAGCAAACAATTAAAGTTAATGCTGATATTGCGACCCCTCAACACCACCCCTTCCCCTTCTTCCCGTGTCGGCCGCATACTTACAAACCTTATAAAGAGGAAGGGGAATTATACCAAGAATAATATATACCACAACCCTAAATCTGTCAATTCAGAAGAAAGCAATAGGATGGAGAATTGCCCTATACGCAGGTCTGAATATGATGTCTGAAAGCCCAACTCAAAAAGTCGATATGTGAAGAGAGGCCACAATTATACATAAAAAGAAAAGAAAAAGAACTTGATAGTATAACACTACATATAAATTTGGAGAAAGCCAAAAGAAGGAGCAATCTCACATTAAAACTTAATTGGAGTTGATCGTGACATTTATGTGTCTTAGGTGTTCTCACTCAATCACTGAGAGTTTGATTTAATTATCGGTTAAAAGTGTATTTGTTCCGTAAAAAATGAATGATTTAAACGAAAAATAATTGCTTGTAGAAATGAATCGACAAAATTTTTTTTCCTTATTCACGTAGATATTTAGGTATAAATCGTTATCAATAATGAAAGTACTTTTTATTAGCTAGCTATTTTAAGCAATGCAAAAGACTATTTTTAAGAAAATAATTTTCAAATTATTTATTTTCCTAAAGTGTCTAATTTTATTAATTATATTCCCATGGATTTTCCACTTTAAAAAGACATCAATTGAATAACTTATTCGCTATCTTCCTCATCACTTGAGTTTGAGTGAAGGGAACCGATCGCTGACAAGGGCTTAATAAAGGATAGTGCTAGTATTCGTTAATTGTTCAAATCTATATTTGATCGTCCATTTAATTGTGAGATTGATAAGCATTAATTCTTCAATAATTAGAAAAAAAATGACAAGAATAATCATATTTTATCCTCTCTTTTTTTTTTTATAAATGAAAGTTTAGGAGAAGGGGAGGTTATCGTTGATTGTTCAAATCTGTATTTGATCGTCCATTTAATTGTGAGATTGATAAGCATCAAGTTCTTCAATAATTAGAAAAAAATGACAAGAATAATCATATTTTCTCCTCTCTTTTTTTATAAATGAAAGTTTAGGAGAAGGGGAGGTTAACCATGCCAATGCATACCACAGGCCTAAAAGATCATATAATGTATTTACAGATCGCCTACCAAACGAGACTATTCACAGCAGGATTTGAACTTGGATCGAACATTACTAGTTCAACCAACCCACTTTGGCTGTCATTTACTTTTCAATCCCACTTTTGATAAGAGTTTTCAAGCTGGAGGTCACTAAGCCAATCAACGTTCCTTAGTTCCCAAAATAAACCCCCACTAGCCTCTTTCTCCAACCAATTGAAATGTATGTGTTGGCTGTGTCAGAAAATGTCTTATATTGGACAATAGGTGTTGTGTGGAATAGTTAAAAAAATTTAGGTTGGCTCATGATTTATTGGTTTAAGCTAGATGAGTACAACTAAATATGTCGAACTCGAGCTTTTTTGGGTGATCTTTTCGAGAGAAGATATTAAGCTTCTATTATATGGACGATGATTAGCATGGGAATTAGAGACTACCTGTTCGAGTCCACTAATTATGTGTGAATTGTTCTGCATTAAGGCCACTAGCGAAGCCAAAGATTTTGACTGGATCGGATATGGGTTACTAGATCTACATTATATAAATATGGATCAAAACGGATTAAATGGGTCAATATGTGTCAGATCATTTTTGACCCGACCTGACCCAACCCATCCATTTCACGGGTCTACTTGTCGTGAGCTGACTTGCTTGCAAATATAACATTGTGAAATGATTTCATCACGTGATATATTAACATGAGGTATCAAAATGATCAAGATATATCATGTCGGTGGAGGCATCGTCTAACTGCACACGCGGGGCCTCTCGAGCTGCACGGAGGGCGAGTGAGCAGTTGTCCTCGAATTACATTCATGCATCGCCATTTGCTGATCGGACATCATATCTCTTACCTTAGTCAAACGCGAAATCTTTCTTCGTCCTCTATGCCCATCTTTGTCGAGTACATATTTGTCTATTTCCTTGGCCTACCGACGGGCCAAATTGGTGTAAATAATAATTTCTAGGTTGTTTTGGCCCTAACCTATCCTGACTTTTGTAGGTTTCTGCACATGGTCGTGTTGGATACGTCGTGCTAATTGTCTGGCGATATCCAAATAAAAGTTGATATTATGCAGGCATCTGTTTTACAGACATTGACATGGCGGGTCTTAATCGACTGTGAGACCTAATATGCTTTCTTCGACTAAAGTTTCAGGTTAAATTTTCTAACATGACATTAATGTCGGCTCTGCTCCAATTAATTTTCTGAATCTCACGCGTCATTTCTAATCACATTTGTCAATTTCTAATCACCTTTTCCATGTTAGAAAACGGGACAGGAAGTATTGAAATATCTATGACGCGGGAAATTATTGAGATGGTCATTATTTCATGATGAAACCGTGTGAATGATACGGTGATTGTGCGCGACTAGTGAGTGAGTGATTCTGAACAATCAGCTTATCTTGATGTCTCTCCCTTTCTCCACTCGGTCCCGCCAATGAAAGGAGTATCCTGCTCATTATCCGCATCTTTAATGAAAGAAAATTCACTCAAATCACCACCTTCCTTTTACTCCGTTCGCTTCTTTTTCTCCTCTGCCCGGTGCTCCGGGCCCCAGTTGCCGCAGCCGACGGACGCTGCGTCCTCGGCAACTGCTGCTCCTCACGACCACACCGCGGGTGCTTGAGTCTGTATCGAGCTTCTGTCGAGCTCGTGGCCCACGGCACGGAGCTGGACGCCACACATCGAGCTTTGTCCCATAGCCGTCGAGATCTTGGCGTCTAATGCATATGCTAGATCTGTCTTTCCGAGGTCTCAATAGCAACAGCAACTCCGACACGCGTTGAGGTTTGGTACTAGGATTTCGAGAGAATATGAATGGGTGGAAGTGAACTCCAGATGACGTGAATCTTATAGGCATCTAGCAAACGAGGCGAGTGACAACGTTCTCGATGGCCGGCGGCCTTTCATCCTATTTGCAGCTCCTTTTTTTTGGAGTGGGGGAAGAAGATGAAACCTAACTTTTCTGGGATTGACAAGGCGGATTGAGATTCAAGAGATCACCGGTTCATGCATTGGAGGTCACCGTTTAAATCCCATCAATCGTGTACGAGCCGTTACAGATCATGATTGCCCGTACGAATGAATGGCCTGTATTAGGCCGATTCGTTGGACTTACAAGGCATTTCATGGACTTCTCAGTAGCCGGGCTTCGAGCCCACGCCCCCAAGATTGTAAAAAGAAGAATAATCGATGGCTATGGGCACGGAGATCTTTTACTAGTTGGAGGCACACGAAAATTGCGAGACTTGCCGCTCTACGTCCGCCAATTTCGACCGTCATGGAACATATGAATCCAACTTCTTTCGCAATCCTAAAAGAAGAAGAAATAATCTCTGGTGGGTGGGGGGGGAGCCGGTCTCCTGTCAAATTTTGATTCATCAATCAGTGGAAAATCCGGGAGATCAAAGTCATCAACTGTAAAACCATTCAGATTGATCGTTTGTATGGTCGGCTTTATTTCCGCGTTTCGCATTTTTCATTCTTGAAATGATTGAAAAACCATTGACAAAAGAACAATGCTGGGAGGCGCTCATCACGGCAGAAAGTATCTCTGATACGCACTCTTTGCAAGTTGCACGGTCACGGGGTGTCTAGAATGTCGGCAAGCTTTTGCAATTCTCGCTTTTGCAATTATCGCTTTAATATTAAACTATTCAATTATATCAATTTAGGTGTCATCATCTTTATGATTCTATCATGTGGTCCATCCATCTAATTTTAGCATAAAATCCCTTTACATCATTATCCAGGCAGCATCGCGAGGCTTGACTTGTGGCTAGTGAGAGTCATTGCATGACCCTTGCTTGTGACCAACGGGGATCCTCGATGCGGTAGCATCTCTACCAGCCGGAGGGTTGATGAAGGGAAAATGAAAAATAAAAGGAAAAGTATAGAAAATATAAAAGTGTTGCAATTATCATCTACATCGGCAATTTTGACTAAAATTAACCAGATGAACTATATTGGTAATGAGCAAGAGGTTTTGAACTAAATTGAGTAAATTAAAAAGTTTAGAATTGAATCGGCCATGACATAATAGGTTTATGATTTTTTTTTGATAATTTTGATAAGGCGTCAGTTTTTTTCTTCTCCCTTCCAATGGGAATACAAGAGGTGACATTACTGGATGTCTCATCCTAAGATAGATTTCTCGCATGTTACTTCTTTCTTGAGCCTTTTAAGGATCTGTTCATGTCAATCTATTAAATATATATAATAACATGTATGTAAGACAACTATAAACTATTTATCTAGAACGTCGGTGAGCTCAACCTATTTTGTAGGCTGCTAAATTCATAGTTAGAAATTACGTGTCGATCTCTCTTAACAGATAAATAAACAAGTATGATTATAAACTAATTAGCGTTCACACTTGTGGCGTATTCATCCATTCAAAATCCATCTAAGGAAATTCTTTAGCGGTGGCAGTCCCTAGTCATGTTGAGCGGGCCACTGGGGCCAACCTAAAAGAATTTGCATTGACTAGCTGCTAGTAAATTTTTGGGATAATGTCTATAATCTAAATGCCCCTATATTTTCTCGAAATTCGAAATCATCCCCCTATTTTTTTTTTTGGGTCAAAATAATCTCCATTATTTTTAAAAGTAATGTTGTTAATTTTTCGATTGGATGTCAATGATATATGAGACAAATGAAAGAGAAAGCGCAGCAAAAGTATGGCAACCTTCGGTAAGGCCAGCGACCACCTTGAGGGTGGACGGCGGTGGTGGCCGGTGCACGAGCCTCTCGAGGAATGGCAGCCACCGTGCTTGAGACTTTGTTTGGGCAAAGTCCGAGGTGAGAAAGAGATTGCATAGGGCTGTATAATCATGACTTGTACTAGTTTCGGTGTACGGGCATGGGATAGAGACTATCGTAGGCGATCGACCACCGACGTGGCCACAAGGGTCGCGTGTATCACGGGAGGGATTGGAAAAGAAATCCACGTCAATAATTTTTTTTACGGCATTAAGTCCATGTCAGCAAATTTTATTATCAAAGTATCTTGAAGATAAGCGATGAATCTTTTTTAAAAAGTATGTGGATGATTTTGGAAAGAAAAAACAAGAGAGGTCATTTTGAATTTCGAAAAAAAAAAAATACAGGGATTGTTGGTGACTATTTTTAAATTCTTGAGTAAATATCATCAAAAATCCTAAACTATATCACTTATGACAATTTTACCCTGAACTTTCTTTTATGCTACTAAAAACCTTAAATTATGCCACTTATGACAATTTTACCATAAACTTTTTTTAATATCACAAAAGACCCCAAATTATGTTATTTATGACAGATTTATTCCAAACTTTTTTTGCTGAAGGACATGTTCATCCTTTATTCATTTTCTTTTTTTTTCCTTTGCCTTTCTTCTCTCTACCAACCATGGCAAAGGGAAGCCGGCCATGGCCCCTTTTGTCGACGTCGGAGTCGGCGAGGGTTGCCCTCACTCACCCTCACTGGCCGCCCTCGTTGGCGAGGGCCGCTCGAGCCTCACTCGATGTCAGCAAGGGCCGTCCGAGCCTCGCCCAACCTAGGCGAGGGTCGCCCTCACTAGTTGCCTAAGTCAGATGAGGCTCGGGTGGCTCTCGTTGGTGTCTAGCGAAGGTCACCCAAGCCAGATTCAATGAGGGCTACAATCGGCTAATGTCGGCGAGGCCTGCCCTTTCCTCGCTTGACCTAGGCGAGGGTCGCCCTTGCCGGATCTGGCAAGGGCAGCCCTCGCTGACTTTGACACCAGTGAGGGTAGCCATCACCAACATCCCTCCGCCATGGTCGGTAGAGGGAAAAAGGAGAAGAAAAAGAAAATAGAAAAGGACGAAAATGTCCTTCAACAAAAAAAATTTTGGGTAAATTTGTCCTAAGTGGCATAGTTTGGGATTTTTTGTGGTACAAAAAAAGTTCAGGGTGAAATTGTCACAAGTAACATAATTTGGAGTTTTTGGTGACACAAAAAAAGGTCTATGGTAAAATTGTTACAAGTGGCATGATTTGGGATTTTTAGTGGTATAAAAAAAATTTGAAATAAAATTGTCATAAGTGGTATAGTTTAGAATTTTTGGTGGTATTTATCTTGAATTCTTTAAGTATGTCTTTGAGCCACCAAAATTTTCAAAATAATTAATGTGACCCGAATAACTCTTAAATGGGCCAAGTTACAGTCAATAGAAGGTCCAAATAGTAGTCTTACTCAGCCGTTGAATGCTAGACAAAATAAAAACTCATTGGACGTCTATGATTTGAGTCCTATGTTCTCGGGGTGTTGGGCTATCTAAGTTGATTTGAAATGAATCTGGACAAACATTCTCACACGTGGTTTAAATGACAAATCAATACTTTTGTAATTTAGGTTAGCAACGAATAAGATCGTGGTTTGAACTGTAGGGCAATTATATTTATTTCGGCTTTTTTTTTTTTTTTTACATCTGATTCAGGTGGTAATACTTGTACAATGGGCCATTCCTATGTCACTTTTTTCATGATCCGAATATCTACTTGAACGTGTATCACTTTTTTTCCATGTGCTCAATAGATCGAAATTCTAGGTGCATTTGGTTTAGTATTTTAAAAGCTTATTGGAAATATTTGAAGTGTTTGGCAATCATCCTCAATGGGCTTTCAAGTAAAAACTAACATTAGGAAGATTTAAAAATTGAGGCAAGTGGAGACCAGCTTTAAGCTTTCGGCATTTTTGAAATGTTGAAATAAGGGTTAAATGATTTGTAATTTTTCTAAAACTACACTCACTAAGGGTGTGTTTGGTAACATTTCTAATCGTGGGAACAGTTTCTTTTGAGAAATAATTCTTTTTTATTTTTACTCCCTAGAACAATTTCTGAGTAAAATAGGGCACTTGGTAACTACAAAAATTTCTTATTCTCGAAATAGAAAAAGAATAGAAATGTGTTTGATATTGACAAAAAGTTTTTAATTCTTTCTTCCTCGATGGTTGCGACGACTGGCAACCAATGGTCACCGGTCATTGCCGCCCGCCGCCGGTCGCCGACCCCCACCACCCACTGGTTGCTGACCGTAGGGTGAAGGACGATGATTGGCAGTCGGTCAGCAACGAGCGGGTGGGGGTAGCCGGGGACAGGTGGTGGCAGCCGGCGACTGGTGTTTGACGGCAGCATCCGGCGGCGGCGTTTGGCGTCCAGCGGTGACGACTGGCAACCGGCGGGTGGCCACATGTTATAAGCAGTAAGAAGTCCCCAATAAATAGTTTCTAGAAATTGTTCCTAGGAATAAAAAGCTACTTTTTTTAACTTCTCATTTTTACTCCAAATCTATTCCCAAGAACAACTTCTATTCCCGGGAATAGAAAAATCAATTCGTGTTACCAAACGCATTTCTGTTCATTTTCTATTACAAAGAACAAAAGAACAGAAAAATAGAAAAATAGAAACGTTACCAAACGGAGCCTAATTATTCACTTTTTTTTTTATCCCTCGTTGTTATTGTTTATGTTCTTTGTGAGAGCAAAGGGTCAACGAGGTCAAAGCTAACCGGTGAAAAGCTAGGTTGGTTGCCTAGAGTCACACGACCCTTGGTTGAAGCCAACGAAGGGTTTAATTTCTTTCTAATAAAAAAGAAAATTACAATCAAAGCCCTTTTTAATTTTTTTTACCTCACTAAATTGCTTGACAAAGGATTTTTTATACAAAATTTGCATTTTCCCATACCTTATTAGGCTAAAGGCCTTTGTATTTCCCCTGAAAAATTTGCAAAATGCTGAATCAAACGTATCCTATATAATTCATATAGAATAATTCAAAAGCGACCATATTATTAGTTGGCTTCCAAATACTTAGGCCGCTATATACCTAGTAGGGTACTTTTTGAAATCGGGTTTATTCGCCTAAGGTGAAATTTCACATCTTGGGAGAAGAACATTTGACATGTACATAAGTTTTAGGGGCTAAAATATTGATTTTAAAAATCAAAGGTTAAAATATTTAAAAGTGGTTGAAACATTAAACCGTTGAGCATTCGACTGCCAATGAAGATAACTGGGGAAAAAAAACAATAACAAAAAAAGCAGCCGTGGAAGGTCTTGACCCCCAACGAGACACTTGTCCGGAGGTGAGGCCAGGCACTATCCGATAATGGCGACTTCGGCACTCCCTCTGTCACCGCCCTTTCCTCGCTCTCAATTCTCCGCCGTCGCCGCCACGACCGCCGCCCCCGGCGGCGAGGCCCTGCTCTCTCCGCCGAAGCCGACCCTCAAGACCCCCACCGTCCGCTCTCGCCTCAGCAGGCTCTGCCAAGAAAGCCAGCCCCGCCTAGCCCGCCAGCTGTTCGACACAATTACTCGCCCCTCCACCGTCCTGTGGAACACCATCATCATCGGCTTCATCTGCAACAACATGCCCGACGAAGCCCTCCTCTTCTATTCCCGGATGAAGAGAGCCGCCCCCGACGTCCAGTTCGATCCCTACACTTACTCCTCCACTCTCAAGGCCTGTGCCGAGACGCGTAATTTGAGGGTAGGTAAGGCCGTACACTGCCATTTTATCCGGTGCCAACCGAACCCCAGTAGGATCGTGTATAATTCTTTGTTGAATATGTACTCTGCGTGCTTAACCAGTGCGGAGAATGATGTGGGTTGTTTGATGGATTTCGACTACAGTGTGAATGATCCGGTGCGGAGAGTTTTTGATACAATGCGTAGGAGAAATGTGGTTTCTTGGAATACATTGGTTTCATGGTATGTAAAGACTGAGAGATATATGGATGCGGTCAAGCATTTTTGGACAATGATGAAGACTGGAATAAGGCCAAGTCCGGTCAGTTTCGTTAATGTCTTCCCTGCTATATCAGGTGTTGGGAAGAGAAAGTTGGCCAATGTGTTTTATGGGTTTCTTCTAAAGTTGGGAGATGAATTTGTGAATGACTTGTTTGTTGTCAGTTCAGCTGTATTTATGTATGCAGAGCTCGGGTGCCTTGATATTGCTAGGAAGATTTTTGATGACTGTCTTGAGAAGAGCACTGAAGTGTGGAACACAATGATTAGTGCATATGTTCAGAATGATTGTCCTGCTGAAGGGATTGAGCTCTTTGCTCAAGCTTTGGCTTCAGAGAAGATGGACCTCGACGATGTAACTTTTCTCTCAGTTTTAATGGCTGTTTCACAGTTGCAACGATTGGACTTAGCTTTACAGCTTCATGCCTATTTGATTAAGAGGTTCACAGTATTGCCCATTAACATATTAAATGCAGTGATAGTAATGTATTCAAGGTGCAGTTCAGTTCAGACTTCATTTAAGGTTTTTGATAAGATGCCGGAAAGAGATATTGTCTCGTGGAATACAGTCATTTCTGCTTTTGTGCAGAATGGGCTGGATGATGAAGGTTTGATGCTTGCTTATGAGATGCAGAAACAAGGGTTTATGGCTGATCCTGTGACAGTAACCGCTTTACTCTCCACGGCATCGAACCTGAAGAATCAACGCATTGGCAAGGAGGTTCATGCACATCTTCTCAGGAATGGGATTCAATCTGAGGGAATGGGTAGCTATCTCATAGACATGTATGCTAAATGTGGCTTGATTAGGACTGCACAACAAATCTTCAACATGGATTACATGAATGCTAGAGATCAAGCTATATGGAATGCTATGATTTCTGGGTACACTCAAAATGAACTGACTGAAGAAGTTTTTGTGATCTTGCGACAGATGCTTGAGCAAAAAGTTATGCCCAATGCTGTTACAATAGCATCAGTTTTTCCTGCTTGTAGCTCAATTGGAAGCATAAGTTTTGGTAAGCAACTCCATGGATTCTCAGTTCGCAACTTTCTGGACCAAAACGTCTTTGTGGATACTGCTCTCATCGACATGTACTCCAAGTTGGGTGTCATCAGAGATGCTGAAAAAGCCTTCAAAAGGACCCCGGAGAAAAATTCGGTGACATATACCACCATGATACTTGGTTACGGTCAGCACGGGATGGGTGAGAGAGCTGTTTCTCTATTTCACTCAATGAAAGGGCTTGGCATTGAACCCGATGCAATCACTTTTGTTGCAGTCCTGTCTGCATGTAGTTATGCTGGCTTAGTTGAGGAAGGCCTTCGGATATTTAGATTAATGGAGAGGGAACATAAAATTCAGCCATCAACTGAGCACTACTGCTGCATTGCTGACATGCTAGGGAGAGTTGGGAGAGTAGGAGAGGCATTTGAGTTTGTCAATGAGTTGGGTGAAGATGGTAATAAGTTGGCAATTTGGGGTTCACTTCTGGGAGCCTGCAAAATTCATCGACATTTTGAAATTGGGGAAAGTGTTGCGAGAAAGATGATTGAACTTGGGATAGGTAACAACAGTTCAGGCTATCAGGTTTTGCTCTCAAATATACATGCAGAGGAAGGCAACTGGGAGAGTGTCGATAGGTTGAGGGGAGAGATGAGGGAAAAAGGTCTGAGAAAGGAGGTTGGATGTAGTTGGATTGATATAGCGGGTACCGTGAACTATTTTCTATCAAGGGATCAAGGCCACGACCAATGTGACGAGATATATAGTACATTGGATGGATTAGCCATGGAAATGAGAAAATCTGGATATAGGCCTTCTCTTGATCCTGATCATGTTGAGGTATTTGAATAAAATAAGTGACAAGAAGAGGTTGCCCCAAGATTGTCTTTGATTACCACATATTTGTCTTCTATCTCCATGAATCTGTGGACAGCTGGCAACTGGAAACTGGACCTTTTGTTGGATGACTTATTCTCCTATTATATATCCGCCCTCCCAGAACATTATGTCAAATCTTCAAGGCAGAGATTGTTCTGTGTGCTTGGAAGTGTTGAACCTGAATTTTGGTTCACTCAGATTTCTGGAGTAATTTTGTTTCAGAAACCTTCATGGTTATTGCTCCTTGAATCTGTTGATGAGGATTAATGTAGCCAATGCAAGCAATGATAGATGGGCTGCTTGAAGTTATTGGAGCCAATGTCAAAAACAATGCCAATGCCATCTAAACAACGCAGGTTGTTTATCAATGACTGTGCATTCCGATACTGTGGGAGGATTTAAATACATTTAACATTGATTGATATTTTTCAAGAGAGGAGATGCCTTCAGCTTGACTTTGCACACTTTTCCCAACCCTGTATGACTAAAGGTATACTGGAAAGTGTTGATTCTTTATCCTTTAGTTGTGATCTGTGTATAATCTTACCATTTATATTTTTGTTAATAGATGAGGCCCATGTTATATCTACAAGCCAAGTGTGGAATGAGGTGCAATCATCATCCAGGCACTTGGGGAAAAGGTTTCTTCCTCCTCTAACTGAGAGCAACTTCACTGCACCATTTTTTGTAACATGATCTGTAAGTTGGCAGAATATCCACTTCTCATATTTTATTTGTTTGTGAGTTTTTCTCTACCTTTGATACAAAGTAGCATGACTACTGCCAGCAGAGGCAATTTTCTTGTCCTTTTTCCAATCAAAGAAGAAAAAACTGTCTTTTTGATATCTTAAATGAGTGGACTTCCTGAAGCTTTTATCTTCCCCATTCAGATCAGAACCTTTCAGGACCACATGCGTTATCTTGTCCTCTTCCTTATCCATAACACCAATACTCTATGGCAATTTCAGGTCTAAGAGAAGAGAAAAGATAGGATCAAGTTTCTATAACAATGAAGAGGGGAGAGCTGGTATTTGTCCCTTCACCCGGCATCGGTCAACTTGTACCTGCTGTTGAGGTCGCCAAGCTCCTTGTGCAAAGAAACCACCGCCTCTCGGCCACAATATTCATCATCACATTGCCGTTTGACAATAAAATCACCACCTACGCTGACTCTCTTGCTCCTTCCTCCTCCTCCATTGATGGCCGCATCAAGTTCATTACCCTCCCTGAACAGAAGCCTGCCTCGGAGGGGAACTTCTTGACCTCCCTAATAGAAATCCAGAAACCCCATGTCAGAAAGGCGGCTGCCCAGTTTGCTCATTCTGAGTCAGGCCCTGATGGGCCGAGACTTGCAGCGTTCGTGATTGGCATGTTCTGCACGACGATGATTGACGTTGCGAATGAGTTTGGAGTCCCCACTTATGTCTTTTACACTTCAAGTGCTGGTGCTCTTGGTCTCATGCTCCATCTCCAAACCCTTCGTGACGTCCATAACCAAGACATCACCGAGCTGAAAGACTCAGATACTGAGCTGACAGTCCCAAGTTGCATCAACCCAGTCCCAGCCAAAGTCTTGCCCTCTGTGGTGCTAAACAGAGATTGGTCCACGGCGATACTGGATCAGTTTCAGAGATTCAAAGAAACAAAGGGCATATTGGTAAATACATTTTTGGAGCTGGAATGCCATGCCGTCAAGTCCTTTGCAAACAGTGAAATCCCGTTGGTGTACCCAGTGGGACCCATACTAGACCTCAAGGGCGATGCTCACGTGGGGTCCAGTCATGAACAACAGAGGGAGGATCTCATCATTTGGTTGGATGATCAGCCTCCAGCATCAGTCGTGTTCCTTTGCTTTGGGAGCATGGGAAGCTTTAGCGAGGATCAAGTGAGAGAGATTGCATGTGCGCTGGAGCAATGCGGGTACAGGTTTGTGTGGTCTCTACGTTGCCCTCCACCAAAAGGCAAGATGGGGTACCCCAGCGATTATGCCAATCCTGAGGCTGCATTGCCTGATGGGTTCTTGGAACGGACAGCCACAGTTGGGAGAGTGATTGGTTGGGCTCCACAGGTGGCAGTGCTGGCCCATCCGGCGGTCGGAGGGTTTGTGTCGCACTGCGGGTGGAACTCTGTACTGGAGAGCCTATGGTACGGCGTGCCAATTGCCACATGGCCGCTGTACTCAGAGCAGCAATTCAATGCCTTTGAAATGGTGAGGGAGTTGGGATTGAGCGTTGAGATAAGAATGGATTACAGGAGAGATGTCAGGGCTGATTGCGAACCAGTGGTTTGTGCAGATGAGATAGAAAGGGGGCTCAAGAGTTTGATGGAAAACAGCAGCGAGATGGAGATGAGGAAGAAGGTGAAGGAGATGAAGGCAAAAAGTAGGATGGTGACCATGGAAGGTGGGTCTTCCTACTCTTCTCTGGGTCAGCTGACTTGTAAGATTTTGGACAACATGCAATGAAGTGGACAAATGACAGCTACAACTACCAAATCGACAGTGCAAAAAAGGAGGTCCGCAGAGAATTTTTCTTCTGCCGGCATTGGATGCAAAAATTATCACTGAGAATTTTTCTTCCATCGCCATTGTATGCAAAAACTATTGCTTTTTTATTACGCTTTATGTCAAGGGACTTTCTTGTGTATATCAGACAGTATCTATCATATGAGCAAATTCGCTTCAAGCCCATTTGGCCAAGAGAGACATGCAGCCAGCACCGAGAAGAAGAGCTACAAAGGTCCCCGATAGGAGCCTCCCGTTGTTCTGCAACTTTGCGCTCATGAAATCAGCAGCAAGAAGATCGACCAGGGCCATGTAAATCAATATCCCTGAAGATGCAGCGTTGAAGATGCCCTCCACAACAAGTGCCTTTGGGCTGTTCTCGTCATACACGTTGGAGACTCCCAGTCCTATAGCAATTCCGACCGGGGTTGTGAGGGAGAAAAACAGTGCCATGGTTGCACTTGCCCGAGTCTCAAACTTGGCCTGCAAAAGCAGGTCAATTATCAATAAGCAATCACTAAGAACTATGGTAATCCGCCATGTATTCTGAAACTTTTATGAATGTAGAACTATGGTGATGATTGCTATTTTTGAGTACCATTAAGAGAAATGATCGACACTTTTGGTTGTCTTACAGATTTCTAAGAGAATGGAGTTTTTCAAAAGGTAAATCGATGTTGAGATGCGTCTTATGAGCAAAGTATGTTAGCACATATGATTGAATCAAGATTTAAATCAAATTTCTTTAACGCAACGATCCATATAAGAAGAGGTGCTTCTAGTCAAAATGGGAATACACGGAGTTATTATTGTTGCAAGATGATAGAGATTGATTCCAAATTCAAATCTCAGAGACTTGTTCAACAGGTTCAGTGGCCAAATGGCTTAATGTGTGGATAGACCTCATCATCCTTGGAAGCATTCAGGAAATTAATGGTACCCAATCGACCAAAAACCAATACAGTTGCTTTAATAGCCCCTTTTCCTGAATAATATAGTGACATTACACGGCTCAAATCAGCAAGTGAACTTATCTTTGGAAGCGTTCAGGAAATTAATGCTACCCAATTGACCAAAAGCCAAGACAGTGGTTGCTTTAATAGCTCCTTTTCCTGAATAATATATTGATATCACACGGCTCAAATTAGCAAATGAAATTTTTTCTTTTGGTTTGTTTTACTCTAACTTTCAACTCACTTTCAAACTTTTGACATACCTCTATGTAGGGTGTTTGAGTCGAAAATCAAATCTAAAATTAATTGTCCCTACCCTAACCCTTTTGAGAAAATGGGAATTCGAATCTCCCATCTCTCACTTTTCATATGAGAAGGTTAGTCACCGAAACAAATCTAAATAATTAAATCAAAAAATAAACTTTAATACCACATGAGAAAATAGTTTTTTTTATATTAAATCCAAAAGCAGATTTAAGGACAAAAGAGAGTACCTGAGTGATGCATCCACCGAGGCCCATGCCTTCAAAGAATTGGTGAAAGGTCAAGGCAGCAACAAGAGGCCTAATTGTCTTTGGACTCTCCGAGGCTCCTAAGGAGATCCCTATGATCACTGAGTGCACCACAATCCCCAACTCTAGCACCTAACAATATAATAACCACGAATGTCAAAATTGGAACATTACCATATTAGGAAGAAGAATTTAATTGAATTAATTTTGAATCTTAATTACTAACTCAATCCCACTAAAAAATATGCACGACTATCATGGTTTTACTCAAGCCAAAACACAAAGATGTTAGGAGCAAGCAAGTCAAGATGACTAACGTGAATAAATCCCGAATCACGGAACCAACCTGAGATACTACTCTATGCCGCAGGAGCTCTGAGGAGCTTGCATCCGAGTCCGTCAACTTCGGAACATGAGGATGGCCATTAGAGGTGTGCGTGTGCACATGTACATGACCTTGGTTTTCTCTGGCCTTCTCTTCATCTCCGACATAGTTGTTCGATGTGGCCTTGTCGATGTGAGACTTCTTGTAATAAGAAGTCGCGAGAGTGTCCACCATCAATGTCCCGAGGGCAGCGACCATCATCACGAACCCTGCGAATGGGAAATCCCCCCAGGGGGACTCGCTTAGGCACGGCGAGGTCAAGCTCTCGAAGGCATCCGGGAGGACGTGTATGAACCCGGTGGACAGTATCACCCCTGCCGCAAAGGCCTTGATGATGAAAAATATATTTCTCTCAGGGTGCAAAGCCGGGACCGTCTTCCCGAAGATCGGGAGGCACACCCCGATCGCGCCTGCCACGAGGATCGAGGCTATTGCCGCTAGCTTGTACTTGAGGGCCTGGCCCTTGTTGCGGTCCTCACTATCGCTCTCGCAGGTGCAATCGGCGAGGACAACCGGGATCAATGCGAGCAGGCACAAAAGCCTCATGACTCGAGATCGAACGAGAAAATTGTGCAAACAACGGATGCCTAGGTTTTACCTTGGGTAAAAAAGTCGTGTTAGATGTTTTTATCCTTGGGCTTCCGAGACTTCTAGGTCAAATGGAGGTATAGATATATAGGCGCATCGTTGAGATTACTGGAGGAAGGGTGAGGTCATTGCTGAGAAACTCGTCAGGGTCGTATTCCAATGGATACTTGTTGAGATTAGTGGAGGAAAAGTGAGGTCATCGTCGGGCATTTACAAGAGTTTTTTGAGGATTCGAGTGGATTCTTGTGGGGTTGAATGCATTGCATGAACATTCATAAGAGTTTTTGAGTGCGGTGGATCTCTCGGTTCTGTGGGCAAACTTGAAAGCGTTCGTGGGAAGTGACGTGGGGACTGAGACAGTGACAAAAAGTTGGGATGTATTCAAGGTAAGCGGGGAGAGCGTGTTGCCACTATGTCGACATGATTTGAATTTTCAATACCTATAATACATTACGTCCATCGGGAAATTAGAAGATTAAAAGGGGCCAAACTCGTATCTTGTTATGAATTACTCAACCCGTTTTTGTTGGTATTACGTTTCCGTGTCGATTTGTCTTGATTGGGTTTAGCCTTATATATAGGATTAACGATAGGATTCCACACATAAATACAACGAAATAGAAAGTAAAAGCGGGTCCCTATGCCTTCTTGTCGATAGAGAATATGAACTGCGCTCTAATAATTAATATCTCTAACATCCTAAGTTCGTATGTCCGTGCCACGTTTACCTTGATCTAATTTCCGTATCATATAAAAGCTCAAGCCAGTATATCCCTAACAAGTCTATCCCAATTTCTAACATGCAAACAAGAAAAAATATCTAGAAAGTCCTAAACCTATTGCAATTTTGCCTATTTAGTCCTGAATTTTTTAAATTTGCCAATTGAGTCTTAAATATCTTCATCTATTGCCAATTGAGTCCATCGGCTAATTTTGACTAGAAATCACTCACGTGGATTTTTGTCATTTTACGTTATTTGATCGGCGTTGATATGAATAATTTTTAATGATATTTTATTTTTTTCCAAATTTATGTATTCTTTTCTTTTTCCTCTCTTCTTCTTCCTCTAGCCAGTTGTCAAGACTAGGCGATGGCTAATGACTGGCCAAAAGGCAATCATCAGTGTGGGGTGATCCTGTCGAATGCCTACGAGGGCGACCTCGCCAGAGGCCAACGAGGTAAATTTATTGTCACTTTTTATGACATTATACTTTAATTTTTATTTTTATGAGGAGGAAGCAATTTATCTAGTTGAATTTCGAGTTTATGAAACACGCTACTTAGTCACAACTGAGCTTTGAAATCCTTGTTTCTATTATCGAGTGTTAATGGGGAACTATTCCTCTTTGGTTGAATGGCACTAGAGAGACGTTAGCACCTACTTGGCAAACACGAGCTCGTGCAAACACCTGGAGGTGTGCTGATCGCGCTACACGTACTCTCGATGAGAGCCGGGAGAGGCACAAAGCTATGAGAAATCAATCCTGAGGCCGCACCACCCGGCCTGTTCTGGAACGGACGGCCACAGTCGGGATAGTGATCGGTTGGATTCTGGACTTGGTGGTCCTGGCCCATCCGGCGGCTGGAGGGTTTGCGTCGCACGGCGGGCGGAACGCCATGCTAGAGAGCCTCTTGGCATGGAGTGTCGGTTGCCATGTGGCTGCTGTACTCGAAGCAGACTCTTTTGAAATGGCGAGAGCGAATCAGATGGTTTATGCAGATGAGAGAAAGAGAGGGCTCCGGAGTTTGATGGAAAGCGGCGGTGAGATGGAGAGATGAGGAAGAAGGTGAATGAGACGAAGGCAAAACGGAGGATGGCAGGCCATGGGAGGTGGTTCTTCATACTCTCATATGGGTCAGCTGATTAGCGAGATTTCGGACAACCATACGATGAAGTGGACAAATGACAACTGCAGCTACCAAATCGACGGTGGAAAAAAGTAGAGGCAAGCAGTTCCTAATTTCGTTCAAAAGTTCCATTTGAAACTTGAAATCTATTCATCAGAATAAGTTCACTAATTTATGAGACTTGGAATCTTCGATGCATAACCAGGAACCCAGAACTTCCCTTGTTAGAGGTTCAAGGGTCTATCCATGTTTCATTTATACTCTTAATTGAATGATTAAAGTGAACCATCACCTTTAATACCATCATTTGCTACAATCTACTGATTGCATCTCATATTTAAACACAAAGATTATGAAATATTAACAAAATATAAGTTTTAGTTATGGTTGTAGTTGGAAAAGAAAGCTCGAATTAGTGGTTTCAAATTACACTCATCATTGAAAGTCATGGAATGCAGTAGAATCACGCAAATACATAAAATAAAAAAAATACTTTGTTTCATATTCCAAGTTTTCAATCTAGAACAAGTTCCCAAACTTTGAAATTTGAAACCTACCGTGCATATCTTAGAACTTAGAATCGGATTCCAAAGTTCTCGGTTTTACCTTAAAATTATGCTTACTCCTGCAGATAATTTTTCTTCCATAGACATTGGAAGCAAAAATTATCGCAAAACCGCCATTGAATGCAAAAAGAATATAGCTTTTTTATTACATTTTAGATCGATGTAATTCTCATGTGCGTATATAAGACAGGATTTAACATTACAAGCAAATGTGCTTCAAGACCATTTGGCTATGAAAGACATGCAACCAGCACCGAGAAGAAGAGCTGCAACGGCACCCCATAAGAGCCTCCCGTTGTTCTGCAACTTGGGGCTCATGAAATCAGCAGCAAGGAGATCGACCAGGGCCATGTAAATCAATATCCCCGACGATGCAGCATTCAAGATGCCCTCCACGATGAGGGCAGTGGGGCTGCTCTCGTCATACACGTTGCTGATTCCAATTCCTATAGCAACCCCGACTGGAGTCGTGAGGGAGAAAAACAGTGCCATGATCGCGCTCGCCCGAGTCTTAAACTGGGCCTACAAAAGGAAAAAGAGAGAGAACGGACATTAGTTTTTATAAACTTGATATACTCAGTTCTTACTCCAAGATAAGAGACTGATTCCAAACTCCAATATCAAAGACAATGTTCAACAGTGCCAGTGGCCAAACGGCTGCATGTTCAGACACCTTTTCCTGGAAAATACAATGGTTTTTACATGGCACTCGGCAGGGAAATAAACTTAGATGTGCATGAAAAATACTTCTAATCAAATTCAAAAGCAGATCGGGGATGTGAAAAAAAGAGAAAGGTTACCTGAGTGATGCATCCGCCGAGGCCCATGCCTTCAAAGAATTGGTGAAAACTCAAGGCAGCAACCAGAGGCTTTATCGTCCCAGGACTCTCCGAAGCTCCCAACGAGATCCCTATGATCACCGAGTGCACCACAATCCCCAGCTCTAGCACCTGACAATGTCACAACCACAGATCTCAAAATTGGAACCTCACCGTATCAGGAAGAAGAACTAATTGAATTAGTTTTTGCTCGTATTTGAACCCAATCCCGAGCGAAAAAACACACATGGCGATCATGGTTTTATGCAAACCGAAAAGATGATAGTAGCAAGCAAGTCGAGACGACTGATGTGCAGAAATTGCGAAACACGGTATTGTACCTGAGATATTACTCTATGCCGCAAGAGATCGGAGGAGCTCGCATCCGAGTTCACAGTTGGACTGTGAGAGTGGCCCGTTTGCACATGTACGTAACCTTGGTTTTCTTTGGCCTTCTCTTCATCTTCCGCACTTTTGTCCGGTCCGGCCTTGTTGGCGTGCAAATTCCTGTAATAAGAAGTCGCGAGAGTGTCCACCATCAACGTCCCTACAGCAGCCATCATCGCCACGAACCCGGTGAACGGGAACTCCCCCCATGGGGTCTCGCTCAGGCACGGCGAGGTCAAGCTCTCGAAGGCATCCGGGAGGACATGTATGAACCCGGTGGACAATATCACCCCGGCCGCAAATGCCTTGATGATGAAAAAGATACTTCTTTCAGGGTGCAAAGCCGGGACCCTCTTGCCAAGGATCGGGAGGCACACTCCCATCGTGCTGGCCACGAGGATCGACACAATCGCCACTATCTTGTACCTGAGGGCCTCGGCCTTGTTGCGGTCCTCGCTCTCGCTCTCGCACGTGCAATCAGCGAGGGCGACCGGAATCAATGCGAGCAGGCACAAAAGCCTCATCCTCGAGATCGAACGACGAACTTGTGCTTTCCAAGGGATCCCTAGTTAGGTTTTACCTTTGGTAGATTGCACCGTCTGATGCTTTTATCCTTGGGGCTTCGTAGACTTCAAGATCGTGGGAGATTTACAATACAGCTGTCGCTGTCGACATTCGTGGAGAAAAAATGAGGTCAGAGTCCAGTGCAGGTCTATACTGTTGCCCTAACTTGGAAGCATAAAGTGGGAAAGCGTTCGTGGGTGGTGACGCAAAAACCAGCTAGCAACAAATAGTCTGATGAATTTGAGGTAAGTAGCGCATGAGTGTCAGCGTTATGTCGACATAATTTGAAATTTTAAATACCTAAAATAGATGATGTATATAAGCAATTATGAAATTCCTTTTTGATCAAAGACTGTGGAGATTCAATAGAGACCAATCGAATCACGTTATAGCCAAATTTATATCTTGTTATTAATTTCTCAGCCTGCTTTTTATGTTTGTCTTACGTTTTCCCGCAATTGATTTTTATTTTTGAATTACAAATTCGGGTTATATAATTTAGGAAGATTTGGCGTGAGAGAAATAATGTATAGGACAAGTATTTTAAGGAGGTGAAATATATTGTTTAGATAGTGGAAATATCAGGGAGAGATTTAAATCGGCAACTATGAAATTCCTTTTTGGTCAAAGCAAACATGGAGATTCAAAAGGGACCAACTGCATCACGTCATAGCCAAATTCATATCTTGTCATTAATTTGTCAGCCTGCTTTTTGTTTGTATTATATTTTCTTGCAATCGATTTTTATTTTTAAAGTGGAAATTAGGCTTATATAATTTGGGAAGATTTGGTGTGAGAAATATTGTTTAGATAGTGGAAATATTATGGAGAGAGATTTAAATCACACGTCAATAAATCGAATTTCGAACTATTATTGAGATGGTGATTTACCGTATCAAATTCAGGTTAAATTTTTAATTTGAATTTTCTATACATCAAATAGATAATGACAAAAGGCGAATATGGGGATTCAAAAGGGGCGGGACCATCGTATCAGCTTGTACATTGATTTACAGGGCCAAATTCGTATCTTTTTATTAATTTCTCAGCCCGTTTTCGCTAGCATTAAGTTTCTTGCAATCAATTGTTATGAACCTATTACACTTTTACTGATTCAGTTTTAAACCTTTCAATTTTGCCAATTTAGTGGCTAACTATGGCCGTCCGTTCCTTTCGCCAGTGGCCAGCCACCGATCACGCCAGGTCGACTAGCCTTACCCACCATAGATAAGGCACAACTGGGCAAGCCCCGAGAGGGTCAACCTCACCCAAGCTAGGGCGACCTTGCCGGGCATCATCCCCGCCCAAGTGACGCTCAATGAGGCCACCTTGGCAATCGCCGACTGTTGCCATTACTGGCAATTGACCGAGGAAGAAGGAAAAAGAAATAAAAAGTCAATTCTTTATCAAGTTGGTCTTGTAATTGATTTTTAAAAAAAAATATTTTTATACAAATGAATGTTTTAATCAAGGGCCCAAGCCCAAGTGCCAAGGATAGGGCATGGCCTTTGTGGACTCAAGTCTGAGCGCCGGGGACCAAAGCTCAAGCGTCAAGGTCCTAAGCTTGGGTGTTGTGGCATGATGGCATTGGGCAGAGGCGCTAGAGGTTCGAGCCCGACCTCAGTGGACTTGGGCCTAGCTATTGGAAACCTAATCCTCAACGCCATGACCTAGGAATTATTTCCGTGCCCATACGTGGACTTTTCGAGTTCAAGGGCCGATACTCAATCATATTTTGAAAAATGTTTTCCCACTTTTCAAAGGAAAAATCATTTTCTTGAATTTAAAGTTTTGATAGGGAAACATTTTCCATTGACTCATTTTCTTAAGCGAACCAAACTAGAAGTGAGCAGTTCCAAGTTCTACTTGGAACTTAGAACCTATTCTTAGATATAGGTTCCTCATTTTCTTAAGGGATAATGCCACGAAAAATCCTAAACTTTATTCTCTGTGACAGATTTACCCTAAACTTTTTTTTGTGACATAAAAAACCCCAAACTTTACCCCGTGTGACACATTTACCCTAAACTTTTTTTTATGCCACCAAAAACCCTAAACTATGCCACTTGTGACAATTTTATCCTAAACTATATTACTTATGACAAATTTACCCCAAAGTTTTTTTAGCTGAAGGGCATTTTCGTCATTTTCATTTTTTTCTTTTTTATTTTTTTTATTGAAGTGGAAGCCGGCGAGGGCGGCCCAGTCCTGGGCGACCCTCGCCGGCGTCGGGCGAGGGCCGCCCAGGCCAGATCCGGCTCGGGCGGCCC
>CM026420.1:19022396-19153579 GCA_014858505.1 Corymbia citriodora subsp. variegata | reverse complement strand
GGTCCAACCGCCTTAGTGTGATGTTCATAAGGGCAAGATTGTCTCCTAGTATTCGTGGTTCGGTTGCTCAGCATAGCAATGCTAAGGCTTTATTGAAAGCCATTGATGCGCAGTTTGAGAGTTCTGAGAAGGCGCATGCTATGACCCTGATTATGAAGTTTTCATCTATGAAGCTCACTAGTGTTAGAGGTGTGCGTGAGCACATCATGAAGATGAGGGATATCGCAGCTCAATTGAAGAACCTTGAGATTGAGATATCTAAGTCTTTTCTTGTGTACTACATCCTGAACACTCTTTCACAGCAGTATGCACCTTTCAAGATCTCTTACAACACACATAAGAATAAATGGTCCATTAATGAACTTATGACCATGTGTGTTCAAGAGGAAGAAAGGCTGATTATGGAATCGGAAGAAAGTGTTCATTTGGCAACACAAGGAAAGAGTATGGGTTATGGCAAGAATAAGGGAAAAGGTAAAATACCTCCCCAAGCTGACATTAAGAAAGAATCCAAATGTTTCTTCTGTAGAAAGAAAGGGCATATGAAGAAGGATTGCGTCAGATTTCAAGCCTGGCTCGAGAAGAAAGGTAATCCAATCTCTTGTGTTTTTATGAATCTAATATGGCTGATGTGAGTCACAACACTTGGTGGATTGATTCTGGTTCTACAATACATATTTCGAATTCCTTGCAGGGTTTTCAAAACCAAAGGAAGCCAGTGGGAAGTGAACAATGCATCTATTCGGGAAACAAGATGCGTTCGCATGTGGAAGCTATTGGGACATGGAGTTTAGTTCTCGATAGTGGCTTTGTTTTGAATTTGGAAATGACCTTTTATGTATCTAGTTTCTCTAGAAACTTAATTTCAGTTTCAAGACTTGTACCTTTGGGTTACTCTTTTAACTTTTCAGGTTCAAACTTCAGTTTGTTGTTTAAATCTAAAATTGTCTAATGGTCTTTTTCGAATTAATTTGCAAGACAATGCCTATTATGATGCGATGCATGTTCATGATAATGTTGGTGTGAAACAATGTGTTGTGAATGAAGATTCCTCTATGTTGTGGCATCGGAGATTGGGACATATCTCCATAGAAAGAATTAAGTGATTAGTAAATGATGGAGTACTTAGTACTTTGGACTTTACTGATTTTGACACTTGTGTGGACTGCATAAAGGGAAAGCATACCAACAAGACAAAGAAAGGTGCCAAGAGGAGTACAGACATATTAGAAATCATACATACTGATATTTGTAGTCCTGATATGGACTCATATGGTCAGAAATACTTCATCTCATTCATTGATGATTATTCACGTTACATGTATATCTACTTGCTTCATAATAAAAATGAAGCATTAGATGCCTTTAAGGTATTTAAGGCGGAAGTAGAGAAACAATGCAGTAAGCAAATTAAGATCGTGAGGTCAGATAGAGGTGGAGAATTCTATGGTAGATACACTGAGGATGGACAAGCACCTGGTCCATTTGCGAAGTTTCTTCAAGAGAATGGGATAGTTGCCCAATACACTATGTCTAGTTCTCCAGACCAAAATGGTGTAGCAGAAAGAAGAAACCGATCTTTATTGGACATGGTGCGAAGTATGCTTTGTAGCTCTAAACTTCATAAGTCCTTGTGGACCGAAGCTCTTAAGACGGCAGTGTACATATTAAACCGAGTTCCAACCAAGGCTGTCCCAAAGACGCCTTTTGAGTTATTCAAGGGTTGGAAGCCCAGTTTGAGACATGTACGCGTTTAGGGATGCCCGTTTGAAGTGAGAGTTTATAATTCACAAGAAAAGAAGTTAGACCCAAGGACTATAAGTGGGTATTTCATTGGATATGCCGAAAAGTCCAAGGGGTACAGGTTCTATTGTCCATCTTACACTACTAGGATTGTGGAATCAAGAAATGCTAAGTTTCTTGAAAATGACTTGATTAGTGGGAGTGATCATTTGAAGGAACTTATTCCTGAAAAGAATCATTTAGATACTCAATCTTCCACTTCAAGTATTAAGTTGGTTGTTGTTCATAATGCCCCTACAGTTCAACCAGCTATTGAACAACAAACCATTGAAGTTCCACAACCTGCTGATATTGATCTAGTAGATCCTGTTGTTCAGTAAGTACCAGAAACTATTGAACAACCAGTTGATACAACATTAAGAAAATCCACTAGAATGAGGAAAGCAGCAGTTCCTAGTGATTATATTGTGTATCTACAAGAATCTGACTATAATATTGGAGCTGAGAATGACCTTGAAACGTTTTCACAAGCCATGAGTAGTGATGAATCCAATTTGTGGTACAATGCCATAAAGGAAGAGATGAGTTCTATGGCATCAAATGAAGTCTGGGATTTAGTTGAGTTGCCTGATGGTGTGAAGGCCATTGGTTGTAAATGGGTCTTCAAAACTAAAAAAGATTCATTAGGCAATATTGAGAGATACAAAGCTAGACTTGTTGCCAAAGGATTCACTCAAAAGGAAGGAATCGACTACACGGAGACATTTTCTCCTGTATCCAAGAAAGATTCTCTTCGTATTATTTTGGCATTGGTCGCCCATTTTGATATGGAATTACATCAAATGGATGTGAAAACAGCATTCCTCAATGGGGAACTAGAGAATGAGGTGTACATGAGACAACCTGAAGGATCATTCTCTCGTAAAGGTGAGCATTTGGTGTGCAAGCTTAAGAAGTCTATATATGGCTTGAAATAAGCATCCCGCCAATGGTACTTAAGGTTCCATGATGTGATCTCTTCATTCGGTTTTGTAGAAAATATCATGGATCAATGTATATACCAGAAGGTTAGTGGGAGCAAAATTTGTTTTCTTGTGCTGTATGTGGATGATATTCTACTTGCGACCAATGATAAGGGGTTGCTACATGAGGTGAAACAATTTCTTTCTAAGAGTTTTGATATGAAAGATATGGGTGAGGCATCTTATGTCATTGGTATTAAGATCCATAGAGATAGATCTCAATGAATTTTAGGACTATCTCAAGAAACCTATATCAATAAGGTCTTAGGAAGATTTCGGATGAAAGATTGTTCACCAAGTATAGCACCCATTGTGAAGGGTGATAGGTTCAATTTGAACCAGTGCCCGAAGAATGATCTAGAAAGGGAACAAATGAAAAACATTCCATATGCTTCTGCTGTCGGAAGCCTGATGTATGCTTAGGTTTGCACTCGACCTGACATTGCTTTTACTGTCGGAATGTTGGGAAGATATTAGAGTAACCCGGGTATGGGCCACTGGAAAGCTGCAAAGAAAGTGATGAGATACCTTCAAGGTACCAAAGGTCACATGCTTATGTATAGACGGACTGACAACTTGGAAGTAGTTGGTTATTCGGATGCAGACTTTGCCGGTTGCGTTGATTCTCAAAAATCAATATCTGGATACATTTTTATGTTAGCTGGCGGAGCCGTGTCATGGAAAAGTGCGAAGCAGACTTTGACTGCTACTTCCACTATGGAGGATGAGTTTGTTTCTTGTTTTGAGGCTACCTCGCATGGTGTATGGTTGAAGAGTTTCATTTCTGGACTTAGAATTGTTGATTCTATTTCTAGGCCATTAAGGATATATTGTGACAATTCAGCTGCGGTTTTTATGGCTAAAAATGCCAAAAGTGACAGTCGAAGTAAGCATATCGACATAAAGTATTTAGCCATAAGGGAACGTGTTAAGGAGAATAAAGTGGTCATTGAGCACGTTCGCACTGAATTGATGATAGCTGATCCTTTGACTAAAGGCATGCCACCAATGAAGTATAAGGATCATGTAGCTAGTATGGGACTATGTCCTATTATGTAATCTATCGTCATGTGAACGATCTTTGTTGTATGAAACTCTTATTTAGTTGTAATGTTATTCTCAACTTTTGGTGTACACATTCAGTTATTTATGAGAATAACAACTATCCTTGGTTTTGGAATAAACATAGGGTTTATTCATTAAGATATGTTGTCACATATGGGCTAATATAAAAAGAATAAGATGCATTGTGATACATGGAAGATATTACTCGCTTTAAGAGGACATGTTGCCATGATTCATGCGTTTTGTTTCTTTTCTTAAGCATAAGGTTTCATGGATTGGTTGGATAATCCATTCATGAAAATGTTGGGATCAAGTAGGAGAATGTAATATTAATATGTGATCCCACATTTTTGGGGTATAGTTTTTTAAATAAAACTTACCATTAATATTGACCCACATTTTTATTTTTGATGAGCGGTTATTCCACGTGCGGTTTTTTCCACGCTTCGTAACTTTTCGTGACAACCGCCCATTTAGTAACCGTCTTGATGGAAGACGGTTTATAAGGACGAACGTTCAATTTTTAGGGCGATCACAAGGTCTACCACAAACCCTCTTATTTGGAATACACCATCAGTACGCGAGGGGATTGAGTTAGTAGAGTGCGCTCTAATTGCGGTCGGATCGCCATGAAGTTCCCGTGGATTTCTGACGAACGCAAACTTAAACAATGGCTGGAGGTTAGATTTATTTTGATCCTGTTTCCGCATAAAACTCTATTGTGCTTGAGTTTTTGTTCATCAAGCATGAGAAGAACATTTTGTTCAATAATCTTACAACTATGTCATCATAAAAGAAATTCAAAAAAAATAAAAAAATCCCGTACGATAACATATTTATAATACAAAGATGAGGTTATGCGCAATACGTTGAAAGAACAGAATTCATCCACGCAAAGTCGGTTCGAATATGTGATATATGCACTCGTTTTTAACATCTTTCACGTTCTCAAAATCAGTGGTGTGAATCAACTTTAATTCTCATCCAACTTTCTCTTCTGATGTTGTCGAATTCCTGTCCGTAGCATCTACGAGCTGACTGTCGGCTAACTAACATGATGAGCCTCCGTCGTTCGTTTTTATAAAGAGAAGAGAGTTCCGTACCAGCTCAAGACGAGGAAATCGAAAGAGAAAGAAGGAAGGCCAGCAGAGTGCTGAATGATCGATGGACATGGCCAAATCATCGTCCAATATGTCAAACATTTACCTCGCGGCGATCCTACTTTTTCTAGGATATGTGCTCCTCGGAGCTCAAGCTAAATTTTTGCTAAATATTTAGTTTTAAATTGCATAAAAAATTAAGGACCAATTTGGCCCTGGCAAAAAAAAATTTCCCATCACCTAAGTATTGAGCATTATTTTCTATTTTATTTTCCCTTATTTTAACTGAATTTCAGATAAATAAAATTAACTTTTAAAAAAAAATCCCGCCTGGCCAACCTTCTCAGGCCTCCCCGGCGAGCTCCTTTATTGCCCTGTTACCGGGGCATGCTGGGCCGGAACTTGCGGCCTTCCGACTCACGCGACGCGAGCTCTGGCCTCCATCTGTCCCACATTAGATCGTTGTGCGTGCATC
Source organism: Corymbia citriodora subsp. variegata (assembly GCA_014858505.1). Taxonomy (NCBI): domain Eukaryota; kingdom Viridiplantae; phylum Streptophyta; class Magnoliopsida; order Myrtales; family Myrtaceae; genus Corymbia; species Corymbia citriodora. The sequence continues at coordinate 19,148,174 of CM026420.1, read as the reverse complement.
GGGAGCTCGTCCGTTAAGGGCCCGACGCGGGTTCCGGCCCTGCTCAGAACGGGGATCCCTCGTTCCAATCGCGCACTCCACGCGTTCGACATATTGCTTGACTGAGATCCAGTTTTCTGTTCTCTATTTTGGTCGAAATCGATCCGCTTGCGCTTTGGCCCTGTTCCGTCGAGGCGTCGTGTTCGGGGTAGCTACGCCGTTGCTTGGCTCGTGGTCCCATCGTGGTCATCTACGGAGGTCCCCCCGAGTTCTCGCGGGTCGGGTGCCCCGAACGGTGTCTACCGTGGTTGTCATCGGAGCGCCGCTAGCTGGACGAAGGACGAGCGCCAAGCTCGACTCGGCCAAGGCGTCGCCGCCGTCCCCCCAGGCCGACGCCGCCATCCCCCCAGGCCGAATGGAGACTCGCAGCAGGTTGCGACTCGGGTCAGCCGGGCCGAGGCTCGGTCGAGGCGGCCCGCGGGTTTGTCTAACCCGAGTTTGTTTGCTCTTCGAACTAATCACGCTTGGGCTGAAAGATGACCCAAGTTTTGCTTCGGGCCTTTTTTTCATTTATTCCCTCCGGGATGGGCTGGCATTTGGGGGAACGGACGGCCCATTGATTTGGCGACCCAAGACGGTTTCAACTCGGAATCCGACCCGGGTCCGTTTATTTTATAATTTAATATTAAAATATTTTTTGAAAAAACAATAAAAAATCCAAAAAATATCTTATTCTAAAAAATCAGAAAATCAAGAAAATTCATATTTTCTAGGAAAATAATAATAATAACAAAAGAAATTGGGCTTAGCTTCTTGGAAGCAGATATTGTCTTATTTCCAATTGCACATTTATGATCCATGAATTCCTATTTCCTTAGTCTGATTAGGAATTGAATCCTAAAACTCGTGATTGGTATAAATGCTTCTAATTGCTTTATTTGATTTTTAAACAAGATTAGGTACCGAAATGTTGTTAGTGATTAACTAGTATAATAAATTTCCTAAACCTAGTTTCTCTAATTGCGCAGGAGTAAAATATCCCATTATTTTACTTGGATTTTTAATTGACACACCCAAATCAATTAGTGGCGACTTACATTTAAAATTGACTTGCAAGTTAAAAAAACTTGAATTATAAATTGTGAAATTGTAGGTTTGAGAGAACCCGGGCTAAGCATACAGCTTTAGCCAGCCATTAGCTTCCGAAGGTGCACCCATAGGAGCCTGCTCAAGGAGGTCATGACATTAAGTTATTGGGGCTAGGCAAGGACAACTGAGCCTGAACAGGTATGCCTGCTCATCCACTGGTCCGCCAAGCAATAATCAAATATAATACGATCAAGTAGCTTGGAATTCCAGGATTGTTTAGGAAAAAAAAAAAAAAAAAAATTTGACCTTGCAATTTGCCGTGCACTTTTGTATTTTTGCAGTATCATATATAAATTATTTGCTGCATTTTTTGGCATTGAATGTTGGATAGCCGGATTTCAAAATGAGTGGACCTGCTAAAAACACTCTTTGCATAGAATGCCCTATCAACTTTCTAACATTTTTGGTTCTTTTGTTTATTTGCTCTAAGGATCTTGTCTTTTCCTTGGAAAAAAGGTTTGAGATCGAAAGTAAATTTTTGTATAAGAAACCTAATTATAGTTACTGACTTTAGGTGTCTTTCACAAATAGGAAGCTTTCCAAAATACATGCAAATAATTTCCAATATTTTGTTCTTCTTATTGCCAATCGCGCTCCTTGTTCTTCACCACTTCCCAAGGTATGCCCACTGGTCTTTTTATTTCTAAGTATACTTACCAACTCTGGACGTAAATTGTTTTTTTTTTCTCCAACAATATGAGTGCTTTCTTGTAAGTTTTGTATTATAACTATGTCATCATAAAAGAAATTCAAAAAAAAAAAAAATCCCCTATGATAACATATTTATAATACAAAGATGAGGTTAGAAATAATAGAATTCATCCACGCAAAGTCGGTTCGAATATGGGCTATATGCACTCGTTTTTAACATCTTTCACGTTCTCAAAATCAGTGGTGTGAATCAACTTTGATTCTCATCCAACTTTCTCTTCTAATGCTGTCATATTCCTGTCCGTAGCATCTACGAGTTGACTGTCGGCTAACTAAAATGATGAGCCTCCGTCGCTCGTTTTTATAAAGAGAAGAGAGTTCCATACCAGCTCAAGACGTGGAAATCGAAAGAGAAAGAAGGAAGGCCAGCAGAGTGCTGAATGATCGATGGACATGGCCAAATCATCGTCCAGTACGTCGAACATTTACCTCGCTGCGATCCTCCTTTTTCTAGGATATGTTCTCCTCGGAGCTCAAGCTAAAAATATCCATTACTACGACTTCATGGTGAGTAAACCAAAGTGTATATCTGCGGTTCTACGTGTGCGTTATAGGTTTTGTTAGTTTAATCGATGTTTTCTGTGTTACAATATTTTAATCAACCGTCAGTTTCCAGAACATATGGAACCTATGATTAGGCATTTGCACGACAGCGATTAATTATTCTGAAATCTTTTTTCATTTCCCATGTGCAAAAATCGTCTCGCATGCTTAGGATTATACCTCGAGGTAAAAGAAAAATGGATGTGGCACGGGTCGAAACATGCCGACCAAAAGATGAGAGAGTCCATCCATATGACCATCCCCTTTTAGTTTCATTCACGTGAAGTAAGGCAATAATGAGCACTCGGTATATCTCAATCTAACTCACAAACACCGCTAGATGAGACTGGGCTCATTAAGGACGCATGTTCGGACAACGCATACAAATTGGGTATATTTTGCGGAGCCTCCACGTGACCAGACCTCGTCATTTCTCCAATTCTGTTCCCAAACGGTAAGTCAGCGGGGTGATCGAGTTGTTTTCTTTTCGTTTTTTTGGTATGGTAAGATTATAAGTTAACGACCAACAAAATGTACAACAGGAGTTGTTTTCTTTCCTCTTTCTTCCTTTTTTTGGGTAAGGACCATCACTGGGGAAACCTTGAGCCCTACATCTAGGACAACTTAAATTTGGGGACCATATGAAGGGACCAGCCAATGTCTCAACTAAACATGGTCTACAATAATCGTTTTAATTCCCTTCAGGGTGGTAACCTGTACATACACCTACACAATCGTTGAGATCTAGTACATTATCTTGTCAATTTTTGCTTTTGAACGGATGGTGCATTTTTGTTGTAAAAATACCCCATTAAATGAAATTTTATCCTTGCAGCTGAGAGAAATTAACGTGACAAGGAATTGCACAACCAAGACAATTTTAGTGGTGAATGATAGTCTTCCCGGGCCAACTATTCGCGTTCAGAAAGGCGATCTTGTCTACGTGAAGGTTCATAATCAAGGACTCTACGGGGTCACTCTTCATTGGTATTTAGTCCATCTTGTCCTAATCTTCTATTACTCTCTTATTGTTAGCTTGCGATGCGGTAGACACAATTTAAATGCAGTGAAAGTTGCATATTATGGGAATATTGTCCAAAAAATATTAAATCTATTACATTTTTGTCAATTCAGTCTTAAATATTTTAATTTTGTCAATTGGATCATAAAATTTTGCACTTTTTGCTAATTGAGTCCATCCAGCCAATTTTGGTTAGAACTTACTAATGTGGACGCCGACTGTCTTACATGACACGACCGGCATTACTATGGACAAAATTTATTTTTATTTTTATTTTTTTCATTTTTCTTTTCTTTTCTTTTGGTTTTCCTCACCAGAGGCCAGCAAGGTCGGCCCTTGCTAGTCACAACCTCTGGCCAGTTGCCAGAGGCTGGACAACTAAAAGAGGGGAAGAAAATGAAAAAAAATGAAAATATAAAAAAAAATTTGAAAGAACATTAAAAATTAATAAATTTAGCCCTCACTTCAGCGAATTCCAATCAAAATTGGCCGAATAAATCAACTGGCAAAAATGAAAAAAATTATGACTCAATTGACAAAATTAAAATGTTTAAGACTGAATTGACAAAAATGTAATAGGTTTAGCACATTTTAGACAATTTTCCTTCAAATTATGCCAAAATATATCCTTATCAACAAGTTATATGCTCGAGTACCTCTAGTTATCTATTTGTGGTGCTCATTAGTGCATTTATTTAGCTCCGCTTTCTGAGTTACCCTTAGTTGAGACAAAATTGATTAATATATGCTTAGTTGAGACAAGATTGATTAATATATGTGCACAGGTTAACAGAAAATAAGAAAAATCTGAAATCAAATAATTATGTGCTTGACAACGAAAATATGTTTCATCTATAAAAAAAATGCTAGAAAGACATTGAACATTATTTATGGAATGAAAACATAAATTGTCTAGCTCGTGGGGTTCATTAATGTGATGAAATTCACTGGCTTGTAGGCACGGGGTGAAGCAACCGCGCAATCCATGGTCAGATGGTCCAGAGTATATTACTCAATGCGCTATTCCACCAGGAACGGATTTTACTTATGAAGTGAATTTTACTGAAGAAGAAGGAACTGTTTGGTGGCATGCCCATAGTGAGTGGACAAGGTCTACTGTGCATGGTGCTATTGTTGTTCTACCACGTGAAGGATCCAGTTTCCCATTCGCTACGCCAGACGGAGAACATATAGTCATGCTAGGTATGCTCTAAAGGTTTTGTTATGGGACTCTTTTGGACATAAAACTAGAGGCTAGGGATATGAAGTTGATCAAAAGTTTTGCAATATATGTAAAAGGCATAGATTTCTGTTATTCATATAGTACTAAAAACTTGTTCTTCTTAGTCCATCTCAATCACTTAATTTTTTGGCTACCAATCCCTCGCTTAACTGTGTTTGCCATCCATTTTGGGGACGACTACACCAAAACATTAAAGAGTACCTTTCCCTAAAAGCATGTAAAGTAATTGGTGATCGAGTGTTGTGAATTAAAAGCATTTATAAGTTTTCATTATAGCAAAGATCATATTCCCTTACTTGAATATTGAGATTATGTCACTGTTTCATCTGGAGATTGGGGTTTAATGGTCAGAAATTTCTCCAATGGATCCATCTTTCTTGCCCAAGAGAAGAGGAGGAAAAGAAAATAAACTTTTGTAGAAGTGAGAAAAATTATCAGACGACCATGCTCTTCCTTAGAATATACATTTGCGTTTGAATGGTAAAAGCACGTGTTACCGTAATTTGACTTTCCATTTTCCCTTCATGATTTGCAGGTTCGTGGTATAGGGAAGGAACTTCCCTAAATAAAGCCCTGGAGATGGAATTGTCCGTAGGTAGTCCTGAAGAACCTCGTGCAGCTGCTTACATGATCAATGGACAATTTGGAGATTTTGTTCCATGCTCAAATGGTACATTTATACTCTCCATCATCTTCTTCATTTTATTTTCTTCCTTCAGTTGTGTTCATTGTGAGTGTGAGGATAGGAGTGCAGACCAAAGGCAATATGGTTTGCACAAATATTGTGTGTTTTGCTACGCCAATGTTCTAATAGATTGTTCTTTCAAACTACTGACTTTACAGAAACAACGCATCACTTCTTTGTTGATTACAGTAAGACCTATCTCTTCCGTATAGTCAATGCGGGGGTCAGTTCGGATATGTTCATTGCCATCGCCGATCATAACATGACCCTAGTTGGAACGGACGGAGCATACACAAAACCCATAGTCATTCCGTATCTAATGATTGAACCTGGACAGACGATGGACGTATTAGTGTCCGCAAATCAATCTCCAGGAAGATATTACATGGCAGCTCAAAGGTTTTCCAGTGAAGACATGATTTACGACGAATTTCCCCACACTGTCGCTACCGCTATTATCCAGTATAGTGGGAATTACAGTCTGACATCACCGCCGAGTTATCCAAATGATACCCTGCCGGTTTATCATAACTACAGTACCGCTGCTAGTTTCAACCAACAACTGAGAAGCCTTGGAACCGAAGAACATCCCGTAGACGTCCCTCACAACGTGACCACGAGGATGTTCATCACGGCTTCCATGAACGACGTGTCGTGCCCAGATGACTCCTGTAGTTTCGGTGACTACAAAGATGCCACGGCCGTGAACAACATAAGCTGGGTGGACCCATCTGTCGATGTGCTGCAAGCTTATTACAGGTTCATCTCTCTCCCTCGTCTAATTTGGTATTTACTTCTAACGATGCATGAAGACTTATGAGTAACACGCGTTTGCCATTCATATGCAGAAACATCACTGGAGTATACACCGCAGATTTTCCCGATTTTCCTCCGCTTATGTATAATTTCACAGGAAACGATTTGTCGAGCAGTCTTGTGAGGGCTAATGAAGGGACGGCCATAAAGGTTTTGAATTACAATGAATCCGTAGAGATAGTTTTTCAAGGGACTAATCTGGTGGGCGGATCAGCATATCATCCAATGCATACTCATGGATACAGCTTTTACGTCGTTGGGCTAGGGTTGGGAAATTTCAACAACGAGACCGATCCTCTGGTGTACAACTTGGTCGACCCGCCTAAAGTCAATACGTTCGGAGTTCCTAAAAGAGGATGGCTCGCAATCAGATTCAGGGCAGATAACCCAGGCACGGTTCATCCTCTTTTCTTTCTTTTCTGCAGAATTTAACATGTAACACCCCATTTTCAATCTAACTAGAAATGTCAAGACATTACTCGAGATGGAAAATATGTAGAGTTTAGGGAAAATATGGAAAATCATTTTCGCCACTTGGACCAAAATACTATTTAGTATTAGAAAGAGAATTCAACTACTAACATTGTGACTTGGTATGTGATAGGTGTATGGTATTGGCATTGTCATATAGACCGACATATGACTTGGGGAATGAGTTCCGTTTTTATAGTGAAAAATGGGGGTACAGAAGAAACAAGCATGAGGCCACCTCCTTCCTATATGCCTCCTTGCACTGCCTCCAAGGACGAACTCCTCAGTGGAGCAGATCAGAATTTGAAAAGCGAAATTTAATCACTAAGTTTTATTAGGCACCAGGTAATAAGTCCATGTTCACATGGATTTTCGCTTTCATCAACGCCGCATGTTTTTATGTGTCTACGTGTTAGAACCATTGAATTAAATAAATTACTGCCTTTTATATTAGGATGTTCCATGTAAAATATTATTTGAAGTTGGATATTTTTCCAAAAATCCCTCGATTGACTAGGACAATCATAACCAGCCAAGTGTGGCTCACTAACTTATTTTAAATAAAATGCAGAACAAGAAGCGAAAGTGAAGGAGAAACGACGATGAAAACCCTAATGGAGCATGGACTATAACGTGTATATTAGAAAGTCAAACCATCTCGTTCAAAATTAGAAGCTTAGTATGGAAATGTTCTAACTTATTTGTTGATGCATGCAAATCATCCCTCCGCCTGCCTCGGCTTGGTTAAAAATATTACACTGATGACAAAAGGAATAAAATAATAATAATGGAAAGCCCCAATTACTTTAGATGGTCTGGACTTTTTTAGGCGATCGAGGAAAATGAAGATTGGTCAAAGTGTAGGAGATAGTTTCAATCAACTTTCTTTTTCCCAAAGACCATGATGAGCGATAGATACCCATTTTTACCACGTGCTTTTAATTAGCATATAAATCATTAATGCGCAATTTTACAGTGTGACATTGTCCCATGGTCAAAATCATTTCGATTGTTTGATGAGGAGGCCCTGTCCAAAATCGGGTGAGAAATAGACTCGATTTTGATTGAGCTCGACATAGTAAAACTCAACCTGTGGAAGCTCGACTTGCTTTCTGAACCTACTTCACGACTTATCATTATGTGTGCTAAGTGAATTGCAACAGATGAGAAAGTCAAATAGAAAGAGTGATACCAAATTGGTCTGAGATTAGAAGGTAACATAAGTGCGACAAAACAGATGCTCATCAGCTAAGCAGTTCACCTCAGCATACATGACAAATGATAGATGCATGCTCACCGCCTAAGGAATCAATATTAAAGTATAGTATGTGTAACTCACTATTCAATGTATGCACCAAAGATATGCAGAATTCAGATGAAATTATAGTTCAGGAGTTAATTATGAAATTCATTAGTGAAAGCACAGTAACCCTCATAGAAACCTTACATGAATTTAAGTAGACTCCACTTGGAACAACCCTCCAAGCATAGGCAAATTTCCATACAACTTAATTTTCTTATATTTTCTAATATGAGAATAACAATCTGTTGACAAAACTCAAATAAGAAGTACGTCTCGGACTCAAGATAACTCTTGAAACAAAATACTATGCATAGGATCCAACATACTCATGGAAAGACTCAAAAAACTCATTCTCGAGCAAACCAAGCAAGGCTTGCTAAGCATAACTTCCTCTAGAAAACTTCAAATAGCATGAATGTTTGATGCATTATAAAAGGATAACGATACCACAGGTGCCATAACTTTCGTAAGAAGCTCACTTCATAGCCATAACTTTTTTTCTAACTATTTGAGTGACATAATTTATCAAAAATATTCATTTAAATGCCATAATTTTAATTGACTATTTGAGTATCATAACTTTTTTCAAATGTTCAGCGAAATGCCAAAAACTCGATATGACATGGCACTTGTGGCAAACTTTTTTAAAAAGTTATGGCATTGAAATTATCGGTTTTTAAGTTATATGACATTGAAGTGATCGGAGAAAAAGCTATAATTCTTAGGTGAATGTTATACATAAGTTATAATACTCAAATGATCATGGAAAAATAAAGTTATGACACTTAAGTGAGTAATGTATGAAAGTTATGACATTTATAATATCCTTTTTCTCCATTAGAAATTAGATAAATAGAAATTTTGCAAGCATATAGTGTTAGACTAGATTAGAGCTCAAAATTCTCATCAAAATACAGAAGAAAATGACTCTTAAAATTCTGTCAGCAGAGTTGAACTTATCCCCAAGCAATTCTCAAAATACTCTTCTTGAGATAATTTTTCACCATTTCCCTTTAAGACTCGAAATGCACCAAAGGCTCTCGATTTGATCTTCCTCTTGGATATTGGCTCCTTAGGATTCATTCAATAGGTCGCCTTGGTTGGGATATGAGCACCGGACACACAAGTAAATGCAATGCACGAAACTCATTAAGTGAAGGCTAAAAAATAGATGGGGTCTCCTCTTTTGCTATAGTTTTTTCCACCATAACAAGAGCATAAGGCTTGCAAGAATCCTCCATTGCTTTAGGAAAGTGAGACTTTGAGAGAAGATTGCCTCTTCTTTTTTTCTTTTTTCTGCTTGAGTAGGTTCAGAAACTCTCTCTATATTGCAAAGGCCCAGTGTGACCTTGACGTGACATTTGACAAATGAATAGGTGTTTTTGAAGCCATCATAGATTGTCCTATAGTCATACAACCATGGTCCTTCAAGAAGTAAATTACATGCATCCACAGGAACAATCTTTAACATGAAGGAGAATTTATTCAATAAATCGAGTAATGATTTAAAATCAACGTGGACTGTTTGGTCATGAGGAACTCATATGGGATTGGGATTAGTCATTTACATTAGTCGAAATGTTGGAATATCTATATAAGGGATACCCTTAATGAGGTCCACGTTTTTACTTTTCAAGTTCCAGAATATTAATATCAAAAGGGTTATATTTAGTCTCGTAGTTATAAATAATAAACTCAGACATTCAAGAAGATATAGATAAGACTTGCATTTTTCAATCTCTCTTGATGAAAAAGGCATAAATCCGTTTTCATGTGACCCTAAGTGGCCGGGTCCCTAATCTAACCTAAAATTTGACTGTGGTCCTCCATCAGTCTGAGGGCTTTGCAAGAAATTCAAAGACAGTAAAAGACACCAGATACCTTATTAGTTACACCAATATAAATGGTTCATAGGTGGTTCAGTCTAAGTAACTTCGGTACATCTTTAACAGCATATCCTTATCAACTATGGCTAGAGATTAAAATTTAATAGGCATTGTTTCTTAAATTATTCTGTTTTTGTTTTTCTGTCTATACTAGATTCAGTATATTTTTTGTAAAATGATTGTACTTTTGTCTATGCTAGATCCAATTTAGTATTTTTTGCATTTTTAGCTCCTACAAAGTGCCCTCGGCTATCGCATGCGAAATGGTGGATAACTTTCCTACTGTTACATACCTAAAGATGAAACATGAGATTAGTTACAATTAGATGAGAGGCCTTTGAGGTAGCTAGCCAAAGGAGGATGAATAGTTTATTATTAAAATCATGACAATATAAAGCGGAAGGGTAAAGTATGGCCGGAGTGCCAAAACTTAACTTGTGAACACTTTGGTGCCAAAACTTTCAAAATGTATACTTAAGTGCCAAAATTAGATAAGAGTGGGGCATTTAAGTGCTAATGGTGCAAAAATCCGGCCAAATTGCTAACATGACAGTTTTCAGCAAGAGAAGTGCAAAACAACATCATTTTGTGAGTTGACGTGATTAGGTAAGCCCAGAATGATGTTGTTTTCCATCAAATTCAATTTTTAATATAAAAATTAATCAAATTAAATTTAAAAAAAAAATTAAAAAGAGAGAATATAACAGGTCGTCGCCGCATCACTAGTGGGGATGGGGTAGTGACGATAACCCACGAGGGTCACTAGTGCCTAGGCAAGCACTAGTGACCCTCACCAACTAGAGGCAAGGGCCTGCCTAAGAGAGGCTGGTGACCCTCTCCTAGATCTAGGCGAGAGTCGCTCGCCCTTGCCCCAGCCTGAGCAAAGTTGTCGGTCATCACACAAGCACCAACAGCCCTAGCCTAGGGCCACCGAACCTAAGGCAAGATCCAATGGCCCTGGGCGAGGGCCGTTGGCTCTTGTGCAACGACTGACGACCGTACTCAAGCCGGGGCCCCCAAGTCCGATGACACTAGGTAAAAGCGCCATCGACCCTCGCCCAGATCTAGAAGAGAGTTGCCGCCCTCTCCTAGTTTTTAGTGAGGGCCTGCCAATGCTCACCATTGCCCCACTGACGATGAGGTGGCAGCCACAAGCAGGAGAGCCCCTCCCACCTATGCTTACCCCTCTCTCTCCTTCTTTATTTTTTAGTTTTTAATTGAATTTAATTAATTTTTATATTAAAAATTGATTTCGGGCCAAAATGACATCATTTTGGTCAACTTAGCTTCCCAACAAGCCACGTCAGCAATTCATTTTATTAAAAAATGCCACGTCTGATTTTCGGGACTGGTCGACGAACTTGGCACTAAAATATTTTACTTTTCTAAAGAAGTGGCACTTATACTTTTGAAAGTTTTGGCACCATAGTATCCACTTATGCCAACTTTTGGCACTCTAGCTATACTTTAACCTAAAGTGGAATGGAACAAGTCAAGATCAAATTTGAACAAGAATCAGATTTCATAACAAGGGTCAAAATTTGTTATGTAGTAGAATAGACTTTAGAGACATTCAGCAAGTGTGCAATAAACTATAACAATAAACACTAAGAATTTATGGAAGAGAGAAATTGCATACAAGGCTTATAATGGTTTGGCTTAGATCGAGCCTATGCCTATTCATTCATGTTAACAGCCTACTAACTAGATTCCACTATATGATCAACAAAATATAACAACTTTGAGTGTAAACACTCAGTGATAAATCACACTATTTAATTCAGTCACTCTTTCTCTACTTCTCTCACGATCATAATTTTTTAAGCTCACGAAAGACAAGTGTTTGATCGAAGTTTGCTTAGATTTTGGAATTTCATATTATGGGCCTTGTCTCTTACTTGCTCCTTGGCACCTTAGTCTCCGTATATACCCCTCCATCGCCAAACTAGCTATTGGATAGTCTCCAGATGATCATCTTCCAATTTACACAATCAAGAATATGGAGTAATTGTTGAGTGACAAAAGCTGAAACCCCACTTGGTTTTGATCGCCCATACAATCAGAGTCTTGGTTTTCATAAGTAGATTTTCTATGTTTAGAAAGAAATTATCTCAAAATTGATTTATCAATTGATTAGATTGAGTCAATCAAATCTTCTAAATGTGAAATCCAAACAAGATCACTAGCCGTTAGTCATCCTAGGCCAATCACGTTATGGACCTATCACGCTATGGTCTTGCTTCGTTTTGAACTTTCCACGTTCCAACTTGTGTCAAGATGGGAATAAGAGTAATTCCCTTAGTCTTATCTTCAATATGTCTTGAACTTAAGTCTAAGTGTGTTCCATCTAAAGTAGACTATACAAACTGTGCTTGAATTTGAGGTAGAATGAGATGACTTCACTCCAGGATTATTTTCCTAGATCAGCATATGTTAAGACAATTATCAGACTTACTAAAATCTTATGGACAGTTTTGTCAATTTCAAAATCTACTAGGAGTTGTCTCAACAACCTCGTGATCGCTATAGCTTCCCATTAACTCTCCTTATGGTGAAGGAATCTAAGACCATAATTCATCTTCTCCCTCGAAGGATTCAACTCAAAGTCAATATTGATTGACTAGAAGCTGTGGAGCATACAAGCTCAAAGTTGTCCCCCACTCCACCCATTACATTCAATAGAAGCCTTACCGAGCTTAAACTGTTCAAAACTTGAGCAGTTTCCATATTATGAAAGTCTAATGCAATGGTTTGATTTCATGCGCAGTAATTTTGGAACGTGGTATTTCACTTTGGTATGGTAATTGGCACCTGCGATTCTTTCGGATTTTCATTCAGAGTACTATTGATGATTCAGGTTTGTGTCTTCATGCTAAAGTAGAAAGCTGTGAACGGATGTGACCTTCGGTATTTGAGTGTAATTTTACGACCTAAACTTGATATTTTGTCTGCAGCTGCACAGCTTCCTTAATCGGCTCTTTATCTACTACCATTGCTTCGGACAATGTTAGAAGCAAGAGAACTGATACAAATTAACGCAAACTTGTGTGATTTAATCCCAATGTCTCAAAGTTTAGTTTGATCACTTGGTTAGCGATCCTCAAAATGTGGCAAACTTTTCCCAAAAAAGTAGATTTCTGAAATTGTTGGTAAATTGTGATATTGCTGGTGTTAAAAGCATGACCCATAACTTGATTGTTGAGTAAACTGCTGGTAACTTTCCGGTGCTACCAAGAATTTTCCAACTTTCAAATGAATTAGTAAACTACTCCTCTGAAATTTATAAACTGTCGTGAATAGATTAGCTATAAACAGTTCAATAAATTTTCGCCAATCTGATTTGGAGCTCAATTTGACAATTGACCCTTATGAGGATAGGCCCAATTTGAAGAAGGCCCACTACTTGGAGCTAATACATTGTTTTTTAATGTCTCGTCCAGTTAGGAGATTGTATTTATATTCCATGCTTTCAATTTTCACTTCAAGTGGTCTTCATTTGAGGATGCCTGGTCGTTGCCTTCCGGGAATTGGTACGTGAAGATGGAGCTGAGTCCTGTATGCGTTCAGTGCATATAAGCCCACTCCACCTCTGTCATTAGACCATATGGTGTCTATATTATTAGATATCTAAGATGAAATGACCTCACATACTTTGAATGCATCAAACCCATCAACTTTGCCGATGATTATGATGTTTTCTTAAGCTTAAAGGCTTGAGCACTCAGAAAAACTTCACTGGCCACCTCTACAACGGTCTCATGGAATTGATATTTACAAGACGACGATGTTACAGACATGAATTTGCTCATGCAACATATTTTAAGTTGTGTCATTTTTCATTGTGCATGTTTTTTTTTCCTTCACAGTACAAAAGTTAATCAGGCATGCACAAACGCCAATTAGATATTCTCCAAAATTTTCTTTGATTTTTTAGAGTGTTCATTTCGTCCATGAATTACACAAAAAGATGGTGTTAGAATATTAAAGTGTGCCTTGAGAGTATTTTGTAATTTTCTCTAAAATTTTCTTCAACTCCAATATCCAGGAAATTTTTCAGCCATTTTTTAGTGTTTCCTACGTTTCTTTGTTCTTCACCAAGACCAAATTCTCAAGTCAAAACTTCAATAGTTTAGCTTAGAGGTTCGTGAAATGCACTGGCACGGTTTTTCTTTTTCTTTTTTCTCTTTTCACGTTCTACAATGTTAAGTATTTTATTGGAATATAAATAGCATTAAAAACTTTCATTTTGCATTGTTACAAATGGATTTCCGAATGATTATATCTATAAAATTTCACTCTATTCTTGATAGAAATATTTAAGCTTGAGTTAATTCAACGTCTAAAGAGTATTGCATTATCATGTGCTCAAATTAAAAAAAGTATAGATCAAATGGTATGAAAAAATCGCTTCAGCACCAACCAAGTCGAATAACACAAAGCTATAAAGTGTGCTATTACATAGCAAAAGAGGTTGAATATTAAATGAATTGTTTGATGAGAATAATATGTTTAGGTATATTTTAAGTGGTAAGTAAACCTATTCAACATACTTATTAAGATAACTGCCATCGTCATTTAATAGGATTCACATACATTTTTTAAGTGTATTATATAAATTTATATTTAATCTAAATGAATTAAGACGAAACGCATCCGCTTTATCTGATAATTTCTATAAATATTTGAAGGAGCACACATTATAGATTACTGGAGTATAAGAGAGACCAAGCAAAAGCTTTTCTCAGAAAAATTGAAAATTCTGATTTATTGATTTGGCTTATGCTAGATTAAGAAATAACTAAACAAATAAATTTGACTAAATGAAACAAATAAGTCGACACCAAAAAAATTGTTTAATCGGTAATTTCTCGATTAAATAGAGAGACTAATTACAAAGGCCCAAATCTGAGACGAGGGGAAGGGCATCGCAAGAGTTATGGGATTTTTCGGACTTTCTATTAATAAAGCAAAAGCCTTGTAGAGTATAATCAAATTTGAGAAAAGGCAACACAAATTTCATGATTTTCAATCATTTGAGTATTATATCGGTGAAAAATTAATCATTTTAGTGCCTTCAACGATTTGTTTTACATATGTTTTTTAATAAATATTTATGTCTAACGGGACTTTTTTTTAAAGAAAAAATTGAAGACCAAAGTGGACAAAGGATGAGACGACGGGGCACTTGTGACGAAAAAAAGGCCACTTCATCCAGGGAAGAAAAAAAAGAAGTTTCGACGAACACGTTCAGAAAGCTCTCGGTTTGGAAAGAAAACGAGAGAGGTGAGTGGAGGATCGGTGAGAAGAGGAAGAAGGAACAAAGGAAAAGCAGAAACGAGAAAATGAAGATGTTCGGCGTCCAATACTTCTCCAAATTTCATAGCCATAGTCACGACCAAAGCAAATCTCTTCACTCTGTCTTGCGCCATCTTCAATCGCCATAGTCTGAATACCAAGGATCGATGCACCATCTTCAATCGCCAAAAATCCACGGAACCTTCTCTTAGAATTTACCTTTGTCCAAACTATTATTGTTGGACTTCTAAATCGATGACTTCAACACCATCAGTGATACATGACATTTGTTAATACTAATTTTGCTAACTTCACTTTGCTGGCAATAAAGTGGCACTCAGATAATCTCAATGAGTAGGTGAAAAGTCTCTTGCGAATTTTGAATTAGTATGAGAATAATAGTTTATTATGAATTACAAATTCTTGAAAAAGTGAGCCTCATAATAATTTAGACTAGCAAAACTCATATTACACGTCTGAATTGAAGAAATTGTTAAATTATGACTCGAGTTTGAATTTTTCACGAACTCAATCCATAGAAAGATTTTGATTTGTTCAAAATATTTCCTATCCTATTCAAGATTGGTTTTCTTATTATTCCAAGTTTGACTAGGATTACTTTTGCACAAAAAAATAAAGACAAGAGTTTCCTCTTTTATCTATAGAAGAAACCTAATAGTGCTAGGTTTACACATATATATAAAAGGTTTCTTCAGCATATAGAAGTAGAGAGTGCCGCACAAGAATAGAAGTCAAGCCAAGAAGCTACAGTTGCCGTACGAAGCATACAAGAAAGAACGGAGTTCTTGTTTTTCGTATGTTCGTGAGCGAATTGCAGGAGGGCTTGAACACTCGGTGATTTTGTGCTGTGAGTTTACATTATTTATTTGTAAACACTTTGGGTTTGGGTTTAAATCTAGGTGTGGGAAACACTCGAGCATGTGAGTGATTGTAACTCTGATTCTCCGATTATAATTGATTATTTGTTGCTAGATCTCCTCGTGGATGTAGGTACCGATACTTTGACCGAACCACGTAAATTTCAAGTACCCTTATTTTTCTCTAGTATTTTCGTGTTGACATAAATTGCAAGATCATGTCGTTTCCGCGTTATATTTTTCAACAATTGGTATCAGAGCTAGGGTTCGGATTTTTTTATTGTGATTTGGGGCTTTTGCTTGTCTAGTTATTATCTGGAAATCCTGTTATTGCAATTATGTCTGAGGCGAAACATGAAATTGAGAAGTTTAACGGGAGGAATAACTTTGGGTTATGGAGCATCAAGATGCATGCGCTGTTGACAACCCAAGGTTTGGCCAGAGCTTTAGATGGTGAAGATGAGTTGCCGATTATAATGAAAGCTTCTGAAAGGGCAGAGCTAATGGAGAAAGCAAAGAGCACAATCCTGTTGAACTTATCAGATGAGGTGTTAATAGAGGTAGCTGAGGAGAAGGATGCTGTAGATTTATGGGCAAGACTTCATGCACTCTATGTAACGAAGGGTTTGAATAATCACTTATACATGTTGAAGAGGATGTTTCAGTTTAGATATACTGAAGGTACGTCTATCAGAACCCACCTAGATGAATTTAATAAACTCATGATGGATTTGAAGAACGTCGATAAGATACTTGATGATGAAGAGCAGGGCATGATGTTGTTAGCTTCTTTACCAGAGTCGTGGGAGCACTTTACTGATTCACTGTTGCAGGGGCGTACTACGATTACCTTGGAAGAGGTAAAGTTCGCTCTGTTCTCTAAGGAGTGACAGAGAAAGTTACGTGATAATAGTCTTGCGCAGGGAGTAGCGTAGGCATTAACGATTCGGGGTAGAGATCAACATCGAGGGCCTAGCAACAACAGAGGCAAAAGCAGATCGAAGTCACGCAATCAAAAGTCCAAGGGACGCGTGAAGTGCTTTGAGTGTCACGAGGAAGGGCACATTAGGAGAGATTGTCCGAAGCGGAGAAATTGAGGTGATAGGCAGAATGCCACAAGCAATGTGGCAAACGTAGCCAAAGGGAGCACTAGTGATGGAGAAGCTGTTTTATGTGTGACTACTACTTCGTCTGGAGACGAATGGGTGCTAGATTCGGGTGTTCTTATCATATGACGCTTCACAAGAACTGGTTTACTACTTACCATACTGCAGATGGTGGTAGAGTTCTTTTGGGGAATAATGAAGCCTGTAAGATTGTGGGGATATGAACAATTCGAATTCGGATGCATGATGGGGTGGTGCGCACATTGATAGACGTGAGGCATGTACCGAAGCTCAAGAAGAACCTTATTTCTCTAGGGACACTCGATGATATCAGGTGTAAGTACACCGTTGAAGGTGAAGTACTGAAAATCTCTCGTGGTGCCATGACAGTGATAAAGGGGAAGAAAGTGAATTCTCTCTATCATCTACTGGGAGAGACTGTGACCGGAACCGCTGCAGTTTCATTAGGTGAGTCAAACTCTGACTTGACTCAATTATAGCATATGCGTTTAGGGCACATGAGTGAGGCAGGTATGACGATGCTAAGTGAAAGGGGGTTGCTGAAGGGTCAGAAGACAGGAAAGTTGGACTTATGTGAGCATTGCATCTTTGGGAAGCAACGCCGAATTAAGTTTACTACAGTTATTCATTCGACCAAGCGACCGGTTGAGTATATTCATTCAAACGTCTGGGGCTCATCTTCTATTCCTTCGAAAGGAGGTGCCCAATATATGCTGACATTTATCGACGATTATTCAAGGAAGACATGGGTATACTTTCTAAAGCACAAATATGATGTGTTCAATCGGTTCAAGAAATTTAAGGCATTGATTGAGAAGCAGTCAGATAAAAAGATCAAGTGCCTGAGAACCGATAATGGCATGGAGTTCTATGGTAAAGATTTTACTGAGTTCTGCGAGAAAGAAGGGATTGTGAGACACCGCACAGTACCTGGAACACCACAGCAGAATGGCGTGGTAGAATGGAAGAACAGAATTTTACTTGAGCGAGCTCGATGCATGCTTTCGCATGCAGGACTTAGCAAGGAATTTTGGGCCGAAGCAGTGAATATGGCATGTTATCTGGTAAATCGATCTCCATCGTCTACTATCGAGTGGAAGACTCCTGAGGAAGTATGGTCGGGGAAATCTGTTGATTATTTCGAATTACGAATATTCGGATGTCCTGCATATGCTCATGCGAGTGATGGTAAGCTTGAACCAAGGGCGAAGAAGTGCATATTTATGGGTTATGCACATGCAGTGAAAGGCTACCGGCTGTGGTGCACTGATCCCAGATCACTCGGTTTTCTAATCAACAGAGACGTGATCTTCGACGAGACTGCAATGCTTCAATAGAGGAGTTCTGTAACACAACAAGCAGAGAAGACGGATCATGGTGTCATTAGTGAGGTGGAGCATCAGGTGGAGACTCCGGAGACCTTGGAGGTAATAGAAGCTGAGACTGCAGAAGAGGCCGCAGTTCCTGAAGTCGGTGATAGTGAACAATCAGCACAACCGCAGCACAATATAACCGCAGACAGATAGAGAAGGCAAATTAAACCACCGGTACGTTATGGTTATACAGATATTGCTTATGCGTTAACTGTAGGTGACGAAGTGGAGACGAATGAGCCTTCGTCTTATTCTGAAGCGATAGCTAGTAGTGAGTCATCGCAATGGCTTGGGGCTATGAGTGAAGAGATGGAATCACTCCATCGGAATCAGACATGGGAGCTGGTTGAAGTACCTAAGAGCCAAAAGATTGTTGGAAGTAAATGGGTCTTTAAACGGAAAGAGGGCATTCCCGGTGTTGAGACAGCGAGGTATAAGGCAAGACTTGTGGCGAAGGGATACACACAGCGGGAGGGCATTGACTATAATGAGGTGTTATCTCCTATGGTAAGACATACCTCTATTCGTGTTTTACTTGCCTTAGTTGCTTCGCAGGATCTCGAACTAGAGCAGCTAGATGTGAAAACAGCGTTTCTTCATGGTGAGTTAGAGGAACGGATTTACATGAGGCAGCCAGAGGGATTTGTTATTTCGGGTAAGGAAGATTATGTTTGCTTGTTAAAGAAATCTTTGTTTGGGCTAAAGCAATCTCCTAGGCAGTGGTATAAGCGTTTTGATGTTTTCATGGCTAGTCAGGACTACTCAAAAAGTCAGATGGATAGCTGTGTTTATTTTAGGAGATTGGAGAATGGTTCTTTGATTTATCTACTCTTATATGTTGACGACATGTTGATAGCAGCTAAGAATATGTCTGATACTGTTGTGCTGAAAAGGCAGTTGAGTGCTGAATTTGAGATGAAAGATTTATGTGCCGCAAAGAAAATATTAGGTATGGAGATTTTGCGTGATAGAGCTGCAGGAGTTTTACGTCTATCTCAAAAGAAATATATTGAGAAGATTGTGGCACGTTTTAACATGCAGTCAGCAAAATCTGTAAGTACACCTTTAGCAAACCACTTTAAACTTTCAGATAAATTATCACCGCAGACTGAGGAGGAGAGCATATGTCCCGTGTTCCTTAATTATAGTGCCGTGGGTAGTATTATGTATGTTATGGTGTGCACTAGGCCTAATATTTCACAAGTTGTGAGCGTAGTTAGTCGCTACATGAAGCGTCCTGGTAAAACTCATTGGGAAGCTATGAAGTGGATCCTCAGATATTTGAAAGGGACTGCAAACGTGGGTATAGTATACCGGAGGAACAATAATGGCAATGAAACCACTGGTTATGTGGATTCGGATCACGCCGGTAACTTGGATGATCGCAGGTCTTTAGCAAGGTACGTGTTTACACTAGCAGGTGGTGCAGTAAGTTGGAAAGCATCCTTACAGGATCATGTTGCCTTGTCTTCGATTGAGGCAGAGAGTACGTGGCGCTAACCTTTATAGCGAAGGAGGCAATATGGTTACGAAGTTTGCTCTTGGACTTTGGGCTTAATCAGAAAAGTGTTGATATACACTGTGATAACCAAGGTGCGATATATTTAGCATATAATCCAATTTATCACAAATGAACGAAACATATCAATATCAGGTACCACTTCATCCGAGATGTCTTAGCAAAGGGTAATGTTATTGTGAAAAAGATTGCTACGGCAGAGAACCCGGCAGACATGATGACCAAGCCTGTTCCTTTGGCAAAGCTCAAGCTATGCTTGAGCATAATTGGCGTCTGTGGAGAGTGAGCGCCCATCGGGGTGTTGGGAGAGCAGCATGGATGACGAGCACTATAACTTGGCTTCAAACATCGATCCAAGGTGGAGAATTGTTAAATTATGACTCGAGTTTGAATTTTTCACGAACTCAATCCATAGAAAGATTTTGATTTGTTCAAAATATTTCCTATCCTATTCAAGATTGGTTTTCTTGTTATTCCAAGTTTGACTAGAATTACTTTTGCACAAAAGGATAAAGACAAGAGTTTCCTCTTTTATCTATAGAAGAAACCTAATAGTGTTAGGTGTACACATATATATAAAAGGTTTTTTCAGCATATAGAAGTTGAGAGTGCCGCACAAGAATGGAAGCCAAGCCAAGAAGCTGTAATTGCTGTACGAAGCATACAAAAAAGAACGGAGTTCTTGTTTTTCATATGTTCGTGAGCGAATTGCAGGAGGGCTTGAACACTCGGTGATTTTGTGCTGTGAGTTTACATTATTTATTTGTAAACACTTTGGGTTTGGGTTTAAATCTAGGTGTGGAAAACACTCGAGCGTGTAAGTGATTGTAACTCTGATTCTCCGATTATAGTGGATTATTTGCTGCTGACTCTCCCCATGGATGTAGGTACCGATACTCGGACCAAACCACATAAATTTCTGGTACCCTTATTTTTCTCTAGTATTTTCGCGTTGACATAAATTGCAAGATCCTGTCGTTTGCGCGTTATATTTTCAACAGAAGTTATCCACCCAATAAACTAAACGGGAGACTTATCTAGCCAAAATCAATTAATATTGTCAGTACTTCTCCAATCAATGAAAAAATTAATTCCTAATCTACCAAAAATCAATGGTCATTCATCCACCTAATCTTAAGGTCCATATTATAAAAGAAAACTAGCTATTACCATTGCATACTGCAAATTAATTTCATCCACTTGTGAAAAACCTATCATGTTTTCAAGACTGTACGAATTGTTGATGTTAAATTACGGATAGTCCTCCTTAACTACCAGAAAGAAACGTTTTGTGGATTTTTCCAGAGTCTGAATGCCGGTCTATTCTTTTGAACTATTCCACCTTTTCACATTGACATAGTAACAAAGCAGCAGGTAGATATTTATTAGGAAATGGACACTAACTAATCGGAAGTAAGAATCAACGTCTCGTTTACAAGCATTTGAACCCATGAGAAGGACCCATACGCCTTGACTCGATCCCATTCGCGTTCGTTTTCTTCCTCCCAGAAACCAAAAGGGTCCTCTCATCTTTAACGTTTACTGCGAATCGAGAACTCGGTTTGCATTTTGATTGGGCCTGACCACGTCTCACCTCTCGAAATTTCCATGACAGAGCATCTCCAAACCGTCTTCGTCAATCGATCTCAGATGGTTTGGTAATTCAGATGGATTACTTGCATCCGTTGATTGCCCAGGCCTTTAGCAAGACGACCGAGTATTTGCCGCCTTCTGCGGACCTTTAGTTAAATGAAAAGTAGAGCTAGAACGGTTTCCCATGTGGTCCATCTTAGCAATGCACCAAATATTGTTGATACAAAGTACAATTGATCTTGCGAAGAAGACAAGCTAACCCTGAGAGCAAATTTTTTAGACAGTGTTATAAAACAAAGAAGAAGCAAAATCGAGCCTTTTCTATGGGCATAAGTACAGCCCAAGTGCCAAAACTTGGCAGGAGGAGACACTTAAGTGCCAAAAGTTACAAAAGGTACACTTAAGTACCAAAATCAAAGCAAAAATGATCACTTAAGTGCCAACGGCGAGAAAATCCGACCAAAATGCTGACATGGCACTTTTCTGGCGAGTTGGGTCAAAACGGCGTCGTTTTGGGTGCTGATGTGATCAAATAAGCCCAAAACGATATTGTTTTGAATACTAACGTGACTAGATCAACACCCAAAACGACGCCGTTTTGGCCAAACTTTATTTTTTAATATAAATATTAATTAAATAATATTAAAAGTGAAATTAAAAAAAAAAAAAGGGCAGCAGCCCGTCTGTGGCCACCGCCCCATTGCCGATGGGGCAACAACCCTCTCCCAGATCTGGGCAAGAGTCGGCCGCCCTTACCGAGCGCCTCTAGTTTCCAACGCCGCTAGGCGAGGGCCGCTAGGCGAGGGCCGCTGATGCCGGGGCGAGGGCCAGCGACCCTTGCCCAATGACCCTTACCCAGGCCGGAGTGAGGGTCGCCCAGATCTAGGAGAGGGTCGCCACGCTCTCCCGGCATCTGGCAAGAGCCATCCGGCCCTCGCTGTTCATCGCCGCTGCCCCACCGGCGATGGGGCAACGGCCACAGGTGAGCTGTTGCCCTTCTTCTTCTTTTTTTTTTAATTTTCGCTTTTAATATTATTTATTTAATATTTATATTAAAAATTAAATTTTGGCCAAAACAACGTCGTTTTGGGCTTATTTGGTCACATTAACACCCAAAACGACTCCGTTTCGACCCCAGATCATTGGAAAAATGCCATGTCAGCATTTTGGTCGGATTTTCTCACTGTTGGCACTTAAGTGATCATTTTTCTCCGATTTTGGCAATTAAGTGTACATTTTGTAACTTTTGGCACTTAAATATCCCATTGTGCCAAGTTTTGACACTCTAGGGGTTCATACGTCCTTTTCTGCGTGATAAGTAACTGGTCATCGCAAGTCACTATCATGGTCAAGTACGAGTTCAGTCTATTATGGCTATCAAACTATGTTCAGACTAGGATGGAAGAAAAAACTGATACCGACCTCCACCGAGAGCCATTAAATTACAATATTGACGAAACCTTTTCCAATTTGGACTCTTTAACATGATTTCCCCCCGTACATGAGGAACTTAGGGTCCACTTTAAACGATTCCGAGCAACTTCGAGCGATTCCGATCAAACTTGAATCGTAGGCTTTCGTAAAACACAGTCAAGATCCAAAGGAATGAGAGTCTATATATAAGCATGGCTCATGCATTCTAAAGACATCGCACAAGCTAGCTCTTTCTCCAAACTTGCTACACTTGTTCGAACAATTTCCTCTTTTCCCTTTCCCCAGCAACTCTCAAAGGCACCAATAGTTCATAATTGTTAATACTTTCGCTTCATCTCATTTAACTCGATCTGCAAATGGAAAGAACAGCAAGCGTGCCCCTTCAGCCTCTGACTTATGGAAATTTGATCACCATTTTAAGCATCGATGGTGGTGGGATAAGAGGGCTTATCCCCGGAACCATTCTTAATTTTCTAGAATCTGAGCTTCAAGTAAGTATGCTCGTTACGATTTTTGTCATGTGGGTTGTCAATATATTTCACTAATCTTGTTAGCAAATTAGCACGCTTCACAATCTTTACCAATCTGTGCATAGCGATGTTGTTAACAAGAAAAGTCTTTTCAGTTATAGTGAACAAAACAAAATTCACTGGATTCATATGCACATGGACCATTTGAATGTAGTCCTCGTCATTCATACATGCATGGAAAAAAGGTTTATGCGTGCATGTCCCAAGCAAACTTTAAAAGGACAAGACTATTTTATGTTTATTTGATGTTATATTATTTAAATATCAAAAATCACACATTCATCTAACTAGTTGAACTTTTATAAAGGTTGGCAGTAGTGTTGCAAAATCTCACATGGTACAAAAGTAAGATATCCTGGATTCAAATCTTTCTAAAGCTCTATTTGCCTTTCCGATTACATATTTTCATGCTTTAGGCTAAGGTCATACTCCAGCCTACACATGAGGGGGAGTGTTACAATATTTAAACATTAAACTAAGCCTTCATCTAGTAGCATAAATTTTTAGACAGTGGACAATAATCCCACAAAATTTAACAATATGCAACCAATCTTTATGTAGCCATTTATATTACATATTAATTTTTATGTTACTCGTTCATCTAATATACCAATCAAGAGCTATAAATGTTCTTTGAATTTTACAGAAACTAGATGGCGAAGATGCAAGAATCGCAGACTACTTCGACGTTATTTCTGGGACA
This sequence comes from Corymbia citriodora subsp. variegata, assembly GCA_014858505.1. Classification (NCBI taxonomy): domain Eukaryota; kingdom Viridiplantae; phylum Streptophyta; class Magnoliopsida; order Myrtales; family Myrtaceae; genus Corymbia; species Corymbia citriodora. Next base: position 19,123,915 of record CM026420.1, on the reverse strand, counting down.
AGCACTGGCGGCCTTGTTACTGCCATGCTAACCACTCCCGATGAAAACAACCGCCCTGTATTCGCCGCAAAAGACATCAAAGACTTCTACCTCAAGCACTGCCCTAAAATCTTCCCCCAAGATAGGTAAAGAAAAAACATGAGGGAGTTACTAATCTCTCTTCATGGTCTAATTATCACTTAACCGATCGAAATTAATAACTCTTCTTAGAACTATGCAGTTGCCCTTTCAAACCGGTTACGAAGATGATCAAAGTCGTGGCGGGACCCAAATACGATGGAAAATACCTTCACAATATCGTGAGAAAGGAGCTTGGAGACAAAAGATTGCACCAAACATTGACAAACGTTGTGATACCAACGTTCGACATCAAGAGCCTTCAGCCAACTATTTTTTCTAGCTACCAGGTCATTCATCCCTTCATCATCTTCTTGAAATTTAGGAATATCTCTAGGGTTTTGAGGATATGTAGACAATGAACTCTTACAAGGATTATGAACATCTTTCTCGTCAAATTTTTGCCAGGTGAAGAAAGATCCGAGCGTGGATGCCTTGCTCTCGGACATATGCATTTCGACCTCGGCTGCACCAACTTATCTCCCAGCCCATAAGTTTGAAACCAAGGACCCCACGGGCAACATGAGGGAATTCAACCTCATCGATGGTGGCATAGCCGCAAATAATCCAGTAATATAATCATACTAGCCTCCTTGTATATGAAATCCTGAAAGATGAATTTCCTCCTATTACATCGTTCTTTGTTCCGCACATTACTTGATTGGATCAGTTTATCATGTCCGTGAATAGTACTTGAATAACGAAGTATATACATGATATCCCGATTGCGTAGACACTGGTTGCGATGGGAGAGGTGACCAAGGCAATCGTTGGGGGGAGTTCAGACTTCTCCCCTATAAAGCCAATGGATTACCGGAGGCTCTTGGTGATCTCCCTCGGGACCGGTACTGGGAAGGTTGAGAGGAAATACACCGCACATGAAGCAGCCAAGTGGGGAGTGCTGGGTTGGTTGACCAGCGGTGGTTCGCCGCTGATCGACGTCTTCACTCAAGCCAGCGCAGACATGGTCGACTTCCACCTCTCCGCCGTGTTTCAGGCCCTACACCTCCACGATAATTATCTCAGGATCCAGGTACATCTAATATTTTCAAATATTCACGTGAAAGATTCTACGTAATGACACATACAGGGCTGTTTTAATCTGACCGTTACCTTTTCATGGCTTGATTTTTCAGGATGATAAATTGAGTGGCGTTTTATCGTCGGTGGATGTGGCCACGAAAAAGAACCTGAACGATCTGGTCAAAACTGGTGAGGCGTTGTTGAAGAAGCCGGTCTGTAGGGTTAATTTGGAGACCGGGGTATGCGAGCCCACGCCCAACCAAGAGACCAACGAAGAGGCTTTGATAAAGTATATGCATTAGCAAGCACAAATGTAGGATTTATCACTTTTGTCGATTTTAGGTTGGTTTGACTAATGTAGCTTCGTTTGATATATTTTGCAGGTTTGCTAAACTACTCTCCCAAGAGAGACAGCTTCGCCATGCGAAGTCGCCTCACGGACTTGCCAATTCACCGAAGTGATTATAGCCGAAGAGTAGCGATTCTCTCACACATATTTGCTGGATTTGTAATTTGAAGATTGGAACTGTTTGGCCTTTGCCTTTTCGTTTTTGATTTCCCTTATGATTATAAACCCTTGGAGCCTAGGGCTAAGATAGACTTTTCATTTTTTCAATAAAATCCTTGGGAGGCTAAGCTTAAGGGGTATGTATTTTGCAGTGCTTGTAATATATTTTTCTATGGAATAAAATTATCATTAGCATCATCACTTCGTACTGTAATTATTTTGTTGCGGTGAGAGTCACATCTTTCATCTTGTCGTAAAGAAAAATGGCAATACACTCATGTCAGGGAAATATGCCTCTTGGATAGTGATGGAACAAAAAGGAAAAACAATTCGATAGTTTGAAACTTTAACTTGATTGATTTAGGAATATACCTGGAAATAATTTGTTATCATAAAAAAAAAAAAGTGATTGTTTGGACATAATGTGATTATAAGATATGAAAAGAAATAATTATTCATGTGAAAAGAAGTGATAGTTTATCATGAAAATGGAAATAATTTATCATGAAAAGTGATGATAAAATATCTATTCATAAAAGATGTGTTAGAAAAATTGTGTTAATCGGTTGTCCATAAATAGGATTTAATCATACATTATTTATTACAACTGTTCAAATAATTGTTCCTAACAACAACTCTCTCTTTTACAAAACAGTAACATTACTCCAAAGAAAAGAGAAGATTGTCTACTGTATTTTGAAGAAAAAAATATGGAACTTCAAATGTCAGAAGCATTGTTAGAAAACTCTATGTTGTAGTAGTAATACATATGAGGCTGAAGAGATTCATGGAGACGTAAAGAAGAGTTTATTTTTTGGAGCATTGTCTTTAGCTGGGGAAGATCATTCTAGAGAGTTTTCTTTCCCATGGTGCGAGGGGAAATCTTCCAAACCCAAGAACCAATGAGTTTTCTCCTAAGAGATCGACTTGCCTTTCTCGAGTTCTAGATCGAGAAAAGTCTCCCCTGATAAAAAGATGAACAAAGAAACTTATTTTTTGGAAGAATGTTTACATGTCGAATTGAAGAAGTCATCCACCAAATTGATTAAATGGGATACCAATCTAGCCAAAAAAAAAAAAATCAATAAATCCCACGTTTTAAATAAAAAGAAGGGTGCGTCCCTTGAATTTGATTACTGAATTAAGGAAAACTATTAGTTACTTCAAGAGTCCATACATTTATGGATTTTACTAACGAGTGCTTCAATGTTTATGGATTTTACTAACGAGTGCTTCAATGTAATATACTTAATCACAAAATGTTCTATTAGCAAAGCATTGATTATGCATATTACAAATGCAATCAGTAACCCTTGACATTATACTATTCTTTCATTTGTTTAATGAGCGACCGAAAGTCACTTTTTTGACAAAACCATGCATGAAATATATATCCTCAACCGCGTATCTTGGATCCACCATCAAGACTACTACTCTAGAGAAGACCAAATTCCACATGCTATGGAATTCCGCATGCATTTAAGCGGCGCACCAAGATTCGTCTCACATTGTTATGTCCATGAGCATACTAAGATACTTCATCTACTCAGTGGTCATTCATCCACCAAATCTTAAGGACCGTATCATAACAGAAAAGTAGCCATAAGCATTGCATACCGCAAATTAATTTAAACCATTGTGAAAAATCTATTATGTTTTCAAGATCATTTCTCGGATAATCCTGCTCAAGCACTAGAAAGAAACGCTTTGCGGATTTTCTAGAGGTAGAATACGGCCATATTTTTTTGAACTATTCCACCTTTATACTGAGATGTAATTAGCTGCAACTCCTTTGATCAAAAGTCATCATTACAATACGCCAAAGTAGATGTTTACCAGGAAATGGAAACAAATTAGTGGACAGTAAAAGCCAACGTCTCGTTTCCGGGCATTCAAACGCATGAGAAGGACCCGTATGTCTTGACTCAATCCCATTCGCGTTCATTTTCTTCCTCCTAGAAAACAAAGCTCTCCTCCTCATCACTAAAATTCTGAGAATCGAGAACACGATTTGCAATTTGATTGGACCTAACCACGTCTCACCTCTCGAAATTTCCATGACAGAGCATCTCCAAACCGTCTTCATCAATCGATCTCAGATGGTTTGGTAATTCAGATGGATGACTTGCATCCGTTGATTGCCTGGGCCTTTAGCAAGATGACCAAGTATTTGCCGCCTTCTGCGGACCTTTAGTTAAATGAAAGTATAGCTAGAACGGTTTCCCATGCGGTCCATCTTAGCAGTGCACCAAATATTATTGATACAAAGTACAATTGATCTTGCAAAGAAGACAAGCTAACCCCGAGAACAAATTGTTTAGACAGTGTTATAAAAAAAAGAAAAGAAGAAGAAGCAAAATCGAGCCTCTTCTGCTTGAGAAGTAACTGGTCATCGCCAGTCACTATCATGGTCGAGTACGAGTTCAGTCTATTATGGCTATCAAACTGTGTTCAGACCAGGATGGAAGAAAAAACGGGAGAATTGCCAAAAAAGTCCTAAACCTATTGCAGTTGTGCCAGTTTAGTCCTAAACCTTTTTTTTTACCGATTCAGTCCTAAACCTTTTGAGATTGTGCCAGTTGAGTCCATCCGGCCAAAATTGGCCGGTCGGAGCTGACGTGGATGCCGGCCGGCGCCGGCGACTATATTTTAATAATTTTTTATTATTTTTTGATTTTTTAATTATTTCCAAATTTTTTTTCTTTTTTTTTCTCCCCTCCCCTTCCCCCCCCCCCCGGCGGCGGCAGTGGCCGACCATCGCCGACGAGGCTGCCGGCCACTGCGCGAGGGCCGCAAAGCCCTCGCCGACGACCTCGCCTAGACTCGCCCAGACCTGGGGGCCACCGGCGAGGGTCGCGGCCCCGGCTTCACCCAGATCTGGGCGAGGCCGGCCTCGCCATGGCCTGGCCGTGAGCGAAGGCAGCCTCGCCCGTGGCTGGCGAGGCCATGACGACCTTCGCCCAGGCCCACCATGGCCTCGCCAACCGCGGGCGAGGCTGTCTTCGCCTGCGGCCAGGCCTGGTGAGGCCGGCCTTGCCCACGCGGCCGGCGTCGCCCAGATCTGGGCGAAGGCGCCTCGCCGCGGCCAGCCTCGCCCAGATCGGGGCGAAGCCGCCTCGCCACGGCCGGCCTCGCCCAGATCTGGGCGAAGCCGGGGCCGCGACCCTCGCCGACGGCCCCCAGGTCTAGGCGAGGTCGCCGGCGAGGGCTTCGCGGCCCTCGCGCAGTGGCCGGCAGCCTCGTCGGCGGTGGCCGGCCCCTGCCGGCGCCCGGCCGCCGGCGGGGGGGGGGGGGGGAGGGGAGAAAAAAAAAATTAAAAAAAATTAAAAAATTCGGAAAATAATAAAAAAAATCAAAAAATAATAAAATATTATTAAAATATTGACGCCGGTGCCGGCCGGCGTCCACGTCAGCTCCGGCCGGCCAATTTTCGCCGGATGGACTCAACTGGCACAATCTCAAAAGGTTTAGGACTGAATCGGTCAAAAAAAAAAGGTTTAGGACTAAACTGGCACAACTGCAATAGGTTTAGGACTTTTTTGGCAATTCACCCAAGAAAAAACTGATTCCGACCTCCACCGAGAGCCATTAAATTACAATATTGACGAAGCCTTTTTCCAATTTGGACTCTTCAACATGATTTCCCCCCGTACATGAGGAACCTAGGGTCCACTTTAAACGATTCCGAGCAACTTCGAGCGATTCCAGTCAAACTTGAATCGTAGGCTTTCGTAAAACACAGTCAAGATCCAAAGGAATGAGAGTCTATATATAAGGTTTGATCAAGATTGATAAACAAAAAACATTATTTTGTTAAGTGTTTGATCAAAGGGTACAATTGGGTCATACTCATAAAGAGTTTTCCAATTATACCCAATTTGTATCACATCTTATAATTACATGCATCCGATCATTAGGTGTTTCCATGCCATGTTAGAATAGATTGTTTTAATTGTCATTAGAATTAGGCCACACGGACAAAATTAAGAGTAACGCTGCGTTGCATACATGCATATAGCTAGCTATCATGAATAAAAGAAAAACCAAACAAAAGAGAATCAATTTGAGTTGTGAATTGGTCCATAGAAATCACGTTAAGCTAGTTATTGCATTTTTTCAATTACTACTTTGCAGATATTTGAAAGTCTATCGATAGGGTTATGCCTTGCTTGCGTCAAGGTAAATAAAATTATCTCCCAATTCTAGCAATTTGTTTAATGCTCTTAGTTTAATGAGTGTTATTTTTATTGATTGTGTACTTCCATGATCACCTCATATATTAGTGGTTATGTTTAAAATAACCAACATTTCTTGTCGAAATATTTTTGAAAATAAAAAAGTAAAAGAACCAAAAGAACATTAGAGTAATTTAGCGTAATCAAGTTTCCAAATCCATTGAATCTTTAGTTTCTAGAAATAAGGTACACTCTCCCATTTTACTTAGGTTTCTAACCGATTTACCAAAAATTAATTAGTGACAACTTTTGAACAGCTAAAACTATATATTGAAATTGAATTGAAAGTTGCAAATTTGTATAGAGTTAGAAGAGTCCGAATTAGACATAAGTTTAGTAATTTATTAACCATCTCCTGACATGGGAAGGTCAATGCAACCCTCTATTTATCCTTGTTGTCTAATAATAAGAGAAAATCTTTAAATCTTCAAATAAAGATTTGAAATATTCCCGGTGTCATTCCTCGAGGCCAACTTTATCAACCTCTTGATCTTGATGATGTGACGATAGATCAACAACATTGGGAGTAACAGAAATGCCATTATACTCTCATAGAAGTTTAATTTTGTTGGCATTTTCAGTAATGCGCTCCAAAACTCGAAAAGACAAGGAGATGACTTGGCATGACAACTCGGTGGAAATCATTTTTAACTCAAATTAGAAATCGTAGGTTTTCTATACTTATTTTCTTGACAGCTATACTCGTCGGTTTGCTTCAAAATTATCTTCCCTAGTTTCTCGGTAACCATTCGACTTCCTCATACCTTTCTTCAGCATCTCCACTAAATGGTATAAGATCCAAAAGAACTGACAAGGTGCATTCCGTACCGTACCTCAAACGGGCATTTTCCAATAGTTTGGCTCGTCAAACAATATTAGGCAAACTCTGCTTGAGCCAGAAGCAAATCTCATCGCTTGATATGTTTTCTAACATAGCTTTTGATGTATGGACTCCTAGAGTGCCAAAACTTGATACGAGAGAAATTTAAGTGCCAGAAGTTCGAAAAAATACACTTAAGTGCTAAAATCGGAGCAAAAAGGATCAGTTAATTATCGACGGTAAAAAATCCGGCTAAACTACCACGTATCCATTTTCAGGTGATTTTATTTATTGACGGTGCATTTTTTTTTCAAAATAAAATATCCACGTGACAATTTTAAGAAAAAAAATTAAAAATCGATTTTATTTATAAAAAAAAAAAATGGAAGGGGAGGGGAGGGTTTAGCAGCCCTCGCCACCGCTGTCGTCGCCACCCCACCATTGCCAGGAAGGGCCAACGACGGTGGGGCGACAACGGCGGCAACAGCGAGGGCTGTGCAGCCCTCGCCGGATCCTCCCTTCCTCCTCCTTTTTTTTTTAATTAATCAAATTTATAATAATATGTTTTTTAATTATTTAAATATTATTTAATTAATACATTTTTTAAAATGCCATGTCAACGAAAAACGATGTCGTTTTGGCTGAGTTTTCGCCAACTTAGTTTCCGGCGAGCCATGTAAGCAATTTATATTATTAAAATAAGCCATGTTGGATTTTCGGCAGCTTTCGCCGGAGTTGGCACTTAAGTGATCCAATTTTCAAAAAAAGTTGTACTTAAAGGGGTCAATTCCAAAAAAAACCCCAAACTTTAGGTTTAGTCCCAAATATACCCTGAACTTTTTTTTGTCTCAAGAAAAACCCCAAACTTTAGGTTCGGTCCCAAATCTGCCCTGAACTTTTCTTTGTCTCAGAAAAAACCTCAAACTTTAGGTTTAGTCCCAAATCTGCCCCAAACTTTTCTTTAATCTCAGAAAAAACCCCAAACTCTTAATCTATTCCCAAATCTATCCCAATTTTTTTTTGTCAAAAAGAAAATTATCAAATTTTACTATAATCCTAAATTTTCCCTCATTAGCCTCTGTCCAAAAGCCGTATTAGTAATCCCTAATTTTTTATATCCAAAAATGATTTTATTTTGAAAATAATTTTCTATAACATCTTGTTTATGTGTATTTATTATCAATGTGGAAATGCTATGTTAAGTTGGGACTAGACCATGGGGTATATTTGAAAACAGATCAAAAATTGGTGATTTTTTTAGTACAAACGGAGGGTAAAACCCCAAATTAGTATACCCATTAATTGCGGTGTGTTATTTAATTTAGAAATTTGACGGTAAAATTTAACGGAAAATAATATATGGTAATTTTTTTTGGTGGTCAAAAAAATAATTTTGGGTAAATTTGTCATATGTGTACCAATTTGAGATTTTTTTAGACAAAATAAAATTCGGGGTAGATTTGGGACTAAAATTAAAGTTTAGGGTTTTTTTTGAGACAAAAGAAAAGTTTGGGGCAGATTTGGGACTAAACCTAAAGTTTTGGGTTTTTCTTGAGACAAAAAAAAGTTCGGGGTATATTTGGGACTTGACCTAAAGTTTGAGGTTTTTTTTGGAATTGACCCTACTTAAAGTGTACATTTAGTAACTTTTGGCACTTGAGTATCCCCTCGTGCCAAGTTTTGGTACTTAGGTTGTACTTATGCCCATAGTTTTTTAATGAATTAGCAGCCTTTGTTTGTCCATCAGTCTGAGGATGGTTAGCAGAACTAAACTGAAGTTCCGTCCCCATTTTCCACCACCGCAATGTGCGCTAGAAATGACTCAAGAACTTAATGTCACAATAAAAAGATGATTTTCTTTGGAATCTCATTTAGGCACACAATTTCACGAAAATAAAGCTCAGCAACAAGTGTTGCATCAGGGTCTTAATCCATGGTAGGAAATGCGCCATTTTAGAAAATCGATCAGCCACGATCAGGGCCGAATCCTTGTTCCATTTAGTCTTTGGAAAACCCAAGTCAAAGTCCATACTAAGATCTTCCCGGGGCGCTTGATGAATATAGGTAACGACAACTATGTTGCTATGGCCTCCAGATTTCGCAATGCGGCCAACTTTGCATCGCTTAATATGATGCATAATATATTATTTTTCCCACGTTGCGAGTTGCTCCACCATATGAGCTTCAACAATACTTAATTGACGCAATGAACATTGTGGTACACGCGCAACTGATTGCCTTTGAATAGAAAAACCATCTCGACGATGAAACATCCATGTGAAATATGTAGAGTTAATTCCCATATTTCTGAAAAATCCAGATCCTCTTTATATAAATGTCTCACCACTTCAAATCCAACAATCTTGATTTGCATAGCAGAGAGAAGCATATGTCCACGGCTTAAAGCATCTGCTACTCCATATTGAACATCAGATTTATGTTTGAGGAGAAGCGAAAAGGATTGTAGAAATTCACTCAAGCTGCATGTCGGGGATGAAGCTTCCGCTGAGAGTTCAAGTGCACGAGTGACTCGTGGTCAAAATACAAAACACACTCTTTTGTTAGCAAATAGTGGCTCCAGTGATTGAGTGCACACATTACAGCATAAAACTCCTTATAATAAGTTAAATACTTCAGCTTAGCATCGTTCAATTTTTCATTGAAAAAGGCCGTGGCTCAGCCTTCTTGATTGAGAACAGCACCCAGTACCGACATTGAAAGCATCCCAATGAACCTGAAAAACCAAATGGAAGTTTCGTAGTGCTAAACCTCAAGTTTCAATGATTTTCAAGAACTCCTATGCTGTTTCGTTCCACTGAGATTCAGTAATTGGTGCAACAATAAAACTGGAATTATTGATGAACTTGTGGAAAGAAGCGATGCCACGAAAGCTAAAATTGACCATGACTTATCAGTTTCGATATTGCACCCGCAATTGCATACCGAAATTCTCTTTCCCTCTCAAATCTGAATTTGACTCCTCATACTCGTGCATTACCTTTAGAAGTCACTGGCTTTGAATGGCTAAGGTTTGCAAAATAGCAGTTTGCATTTCTTTACATGTATATTAGCGAACCCATATCCTAAGCACGGATTAGCCCTCTTGAACCCAAGCCCCTGCACGGCCCTCCATAATAAGAGTCCGTCTAGGGCGGGTCCATTAATAATAACGGGCCAATGTGCCAAAGCCCGGTATTTTTTTAAGGGCGATGAATTATAGTCACAACATAAGATATTACACGCGTGACGATTTTTCATCAATTTTTTAATTATTAAAAAAAGTTCCTTGCCGTACGGGAATAGAATGGGAAAACAGGAAGGAGCATTGATGATTGATTTTGCTGAGGGAATCTTTCGACTAAGAAGTTGCTGCGACAAAAAGGCATGCTAAAGCATGGGTGGGTCTTCTTCTCCTCGTTTGGATGAGCTGTCTTCTGTTTCTTCGTTTGTTGCTTTACTTCATTTCATTATCACTTTGCTTTTTCGCAAGCTTTTCCTTGGAATTCCAGGAGCCAGTTTCGCAGTGAATGACGGTCGAGGTCCACGGGATATGATTGTATGCTTATTAGTCATCATATGGGGAGTAAATTATAAATGCTCATGTTAAGATGTGTAATAAATTTAGAACTTTTTATATAATTTTCTCAAAACAACATCACTTTATTTGGGGTAAAAACAAAAAAGCTTGACGGGCACGTCCAGAAGCTCTCGATTAGGGAAACAAAACGAGAGAGGTGTGCGGAGGATCGGTGAGTAAAGCATGAAAGAACCAAAGGAAAAGCAGAAACAAGGAAATGAAGATACTCGGCGGATGTGCCAAAACAGAGAATGTTGGAGGCTCCACCCATCCATCAACGTCCAATACATCTCCAAAGTCCATTTGGGGTTTGACAATTTTTTACTCGCTTTCATCGCCGTAGTCACGACGAAAGCAAATCTCTTCACCAAAGTCCCTCTGTCTTGCTCCGTCTTCAATCACCATGGTCTAAACACCAAGGCTCGGTGCGCCTGCTTCATTCACCAAAAAACCATTCTTCTCTTAGAATTTTTTTTTTTGGTCGGAAATGTAGATATTCCATTAGTAATCCATAAAGGAATGATTACAAGATAAGTTAAGTTTTGAACATAAAATGAGTTTCAGTGATGGTGGTGGTTGTGCAATCCAATTAGGCAAGAGAGTTTTCTCGTAATGGGCCCTTGCTACCCAATCAGTAGCTCGATTTTGATCTCTGGGGACAAACTTCAGCCCAACCTGTTTTAATTCTATAAGCAGCCCAAGGCAGTCTTCGACTATTTGCTTCGCAGCCCACGGAGGTTTGGCCCGGCCCAGGATGAACTGAACAGCTTCAAGGCTATTAGAGTAAACTAGTTCTATCAGGGGGTTCTGTTCACGTTTGCTTCTTCTGCTTGTACTTCCACTTCCCTGTTTTGACCGGAGAAAAAGGAGCCCTTTGCAAATTGCAAGGGTTTCACCGATCTGAGCAGAGGGGGCAAGGATCTGTTCTGCAAAGCTGTCAAGCAGCACTCCCGCACTGTCACACCATACGCCTACCACTGTTCCCTCCTTGTTTGAGCTATTCCATGAGCAATCAACATTGAGTTGGCTCTATGGTGTCGCAGGTTGTTGTTCTTCCGGCGCTAGGGTGGAGGTGAGGTTCTTGTTCCAGACCTTGCTGTAGTTTAGTTGCTGGTAAAGTTGATTGCTATATATAGCATCCTCTAATAGTCGCTCCTTTGAGGTTGTTCGGGCTTGGAAGATGAGCATGTTGCGGGCCTTCCACACTGACCAGAGGACTTCGGCAAAGAGCGCCTTCCCTTGCGGTTCAACTATTTCGGTGAGAGTTTCCCATACCCATTTGTCGGCTCTTGTAACATTCCGCAACAAATTTTTGATGCCTAGCCACTGGTCTGACTGGATTTCTTGCCCCCACGGACAGACGACGAAGGTGTGTTCGATGGTTTCTGGAGCTTCGCCGTAGAAAGGACATGCTGTTTCGAGTTAAATTCACCTCTTGAATAGGTTGTCCTTTGTTGGTAGAGCATTAGTGCAGACACTCCATGTTAGAAATTTAACTTTAGGGGATGTGTGGAAGTGCCAAATGACTGACCAGAATTTTTTGGGTACCTGATATGAGGAGGATGGTTGGTCGGCTATGCGAGGTAGACGAATGTTACGAATTTTGTTATACCCACTTTTGATTGTGTATTCCCCTGAAGCGTTAGCTGTCCACACTAGGTTGTCAGGGGTGGGAAGGATACTTGTCACGCCCCGAACCCCGAGCACGCGATAACCCCTTCTCTTGGTCGATTGAAAGCAACGTCCCAAGACTCGTCCACGACTATTCATTTTATCTTTCGTTATGCGCAAGCGGAAGACGAACCATCCCCAGACAAATAGACAATCAAACAGGGATAGAGGGATGAACAACAATGACAACAGCAACTATTCATTTATACATCTTCCTGGATTAACCAACGGAAGATCGTTTTCCGAATTACAAGCCCGACAAAAAGGGCCGATCCATCCTCTAAGCCAAACCAAAAAGAAACTAGGCTAATACAACCGTACACAAAGAACCCTTGGGTTCAACACCACGGTCACTCGGACCCATCGGACTCAAGCTCCGTCGGGTCGATCACTGGAGAAGCGGGGGCAGGATTCTCCACTGCGGGTATGCCATTCTAAGGACCTGAAAATGTTTAACCACGACGGGTTGAGATAAAATCTCAGCGAGTTCTTCCCCCTAAGCCCTGGTTAGTACGCCAACTTAACCCGGGGTATCTCTCCAGAACCACCCCTCACTCAACCCAACAAACAACCAAAACCAAACAACAGCCAACAACAGACAAGGCAACCCACAATCAATATTCGGTTCGCATGCAACCTTACCCGGTATACCATACCCTGCGCGTCCAATCTCATACAATGCAAACAAGGCACATGGCCGTTAGATAACACAGTTCATCAATCACATGCGAGTCGCGTCACAAGCGATCTCACCTGGCCATTGCCATACCCTGCACGACTGTCAACTCATGCGTGCGTACCACAAATCATCACAACATTAAGAGCATGCGAATAATCAGAGCATCTCACACAACTTTCTCATGTCTCACACTCACACATGCTCCGATTATTACGACCACTAGGGCCACGGCACAACCTTATGGTTGGCGGTCTACCAGTCAAAGACCAGGCATCGTCCTCCCCCATGAGGCACGGCGTCGTCACGGGCTCTCTCCCATCGACGGCATTCCCTATGGAGCATGGGGCCCGCTCATTGCCGCAGCCTCACAACTGACCACTGTTAGGCAACCGACCGAAGTCAGGACGACCAAAAGGCCACGACACAACCCCATAAGGATTGGCGGTCTACCGGCAGCGCCGGGCTCTCCTCTTAATGTGATCATGCAACACATCATCAAACAATCCATTTATATCTTTGCTCTGTCGTGAATGCAACATCGCTCATGCTCATGCGACATGCCATTTCAAATAACCCACATAATATGTCATGCGGTCTCACTCGACAATTCCAAAATCCAAAATCCAAAATCCAAAATCCAACCAACACTCGATCACGCATTTCATCAATATTCACGAGTATAATTAACAATCGGCACTTCAATTAATCATAACAATCAATAGCACATCAAATTCAAGCAAAAATTAGCCTCTAGATGAATAGTGCCGTGAACAGTAATCGTGAACAGTAATTATGAACAGTGATTTTTCCGAAATTCAATTAATTAAAACATTTAATCCAGAAATTAAACAAAACATTAATTAAAATAATTAATCAACCAATTAATGCAAATCATGCTTAATTAACCACAAAAATCACATAACCCTCATTTAAGCAATAATTAAGCACAATTAGCAAAATTAAGCTAATCTAATCCTAACCATCTATCTAACCACCTATCTTAGGGCTAATACAACTTATTTAAACCCCTTAAACCAAAATTAACACTAACTAACCAACCCTAAGCAAGTTTAGGCACTAAATAGGGATTAGGAGCTAAACTCACCCGTTAAGCGGGCCGGCGACACGGATGCGGCGGCGGCGACGAACCCGACACCCGGGGACCTCTACCACAGCGATCCAATGCGGTCCCGGGCTCAACACAGTAGCAACAGCCACGGAATCCCTCTGCAACTTTGAAAACTGCACTGCACAGGAGGAAAGTGGTTGATCGGAGTTGAACGCGCTGCCTGGAGCTCCGGCGAGCAGCGGGCTAGCGACCAACGGCACCTGGGAGTCGAGGGGGAACCACTTGTGGCTGGGATGGGCGGTGATTGGGTCGAAACTAAAGTAAAATGGCTGAAACAGGCGGAACAAGCAAGGACAAGCGGAACAGTGACGGTCTGGCAACAGCCGTCTTTCGGCCGGAATACGGGACGACCGGCAGCTCCTTCCGGCGATCGGCCGATGCTGTCTAAACGGTTTTCATCTTCTGAACACAACAGTGGGTGGCACGAGATGAGATTCCAACGGGAAGGCAATGAACAACTCAGATTTCAGTGAAAGGTCAGAACTGAAAAACTGAAGGAAGGAAGGAAAACCATGGGAGAGAGGTGTGCAGTTTTTGGAGAAGATGAAGAGGAGAGAGAGGGTGAAGTGAAGGCTGAAGGATAAGCCTTATCAAGGCCATCAATGCTTGCCCCACTTGCCAAACAATGACCTCATCTTCTCTCTCTTCCTTTTGACTTTTCTTCAAAATATCCAAAGGCATTTTGGTCATTTCCACCTTGCACATTTCCCAATCTGTCCTTGGGCTGAAAATGGAGGGTGGGCCTAGGAAATGGGCTTGAAAATGAATAAGAACAGGCTCGGGAATTTATTGGGCTTGAATCGGCTCGGTTTTAGATAATGGGCTCGGAAGGGTAAATTGTCGGTTTGGCCCAACGGGCTCACTTGCTTGCCTCGGGCCTTCCAGGGCTGCTATCCCACCTTGGGCATGAGGCCCACACTATTCTTGCCCGGCCCACATCCTCGTAGGCTCGTTTTCTTGGTCCGAAAATCCCTTTTCCAAATACTCGGCTCAACCGGCAGTGTCGACTGTCTAAGAAGCATCGTCCAAAAGTCCTTCTCGAACATTCCCGAAAATTCGAAGTCCAATATTGGATTCTCATGCCATGTTAATTTCGCCCAAATGCCATTTTGGTACTACTCAGACTGACAGGCGGCTTCGAGGATTCACGCGTAACCGACAAGTGCCAATTCACGTTCAAGACTCCTCGACACATGGACGTCCTTGACTACATGAAATTGCGAAGAATCGATTCTTATTTCAAAGTACACGATTATCAAGGATCGACATAGGGTCGTTCGCGGGTTCGATAACAGTAGACGGAATCACCCGTCGTCCTATTATTTCTGTCTACGAATTGACTTCTAGTCGTCCCTGAAATCGGC
Source organism: Corymbia citriodora subsp. variegata (assembly GCA_014858505.1). Classification (NCBI taxonomy): domain Eukaryota; kingdom Viridiplantae; phylum Streptophyta; class Magnoliopsida; order Myrtales; family Myrtaceae; genus Corymbia; species Corymbia citriodora. The sequence goes on along the minus strand of CM026420.1, from coordinate 19,108,792 downwards.
CTGCATGATTACAGGATCTTCCTTACGCAAGTCTCACGGTCGAGTCGTTTTCCCAAGTCGAGTTCTTTAGTCGCACGAGTTCTGTCCTCAGTAGCCTTTCCCCTCAAGGTCAGTATCTCGGAAATGATTGGGTCCGAGCGGAATCAACCAACAATGCATTGGCGAAATTAACGCTCGTTCCTCCCTAAAAGGACTTGAATTTCAGGATGTTACAATACTTAGGGGTATCGTAAGCATTTCTCATGTCTGATCCTCATCAAAAATGTTTTCTAGCATTTGGATTTTCCACTATCTTGTGGTTCCTTGTATTAGGTCAGCAACAAGAATCGGGTCTCCTCGATTTGCCGAATCTCCTATCCTTCCTGACTTTAACCACAAGTCCTCTCTAATCTTAATTTTCTGTCCATCTCTAACAACCCATCTCACGTCTGGTAGGATCATGTCCCTTCCCTCTAGTAGGCTTTGCCACCCCCAAGAGAGCATGTTCCCTTTCTTCGCAAACCAAAATTCTCCTCTCGAGAAGTAAACTCCCTTGCAGATTTTTGCCCACAAAGTGTCCGGGTGCTTTAGTAATCTCCAAGCCTATTTTCCCAGCATTGCCCTGTTAAAATCCACAAGATCTCTAAAGCCAAGGCCCCCACAGTCTTTCCTGTCTTTTAAGATGTCCCATTGTTTCCAATGTATGCCTTTTTTCAAGGCATTCTGTCTCCATCAGAAAGAGGAGATGCGCTTTTCGATTGCTCGACATATCGAGAATGGGATTTTAAATATAGACATTGCACAGTGAGGGATGGCTTGAACTACCGTTTTGATCAGTATCTCCGTGCCCACCTTAGAGATTAGTCTTTTCTTCCAACCTGCCAGTTTGTTGTCTACCCATGCTAGGATCCATGAGAAGAGTTGTTTTTTTGTTTGGCCCCAGTTTGAAGGTATACCCAAGTACTTTCCTGTTTTTTCTATCAGTAGAACTCTCAAAACACTCGCTATGTTCTGTTTTAGATTGAGGACAGCTTCTTTCTATGAAAATACCTGACTTGTTAAGGTTTACCTACTGACCTGATGCATAGCAATATTGATTTAGGGTGTTTGACAGGTTTTCTACCTCTTGAGTAGTTGTGTTCAAGAAGAAAATTGCATCGTCTGCAAATAGCAAATGGGAGAATGCTAGGCAGTGGGTGTTCAATTGGACTCCCTTCAGACTTCCATCCATCATTGCTTTAGAGATTAAGGAGGAGAGAGTGTTAGCCATAATGATGAATAGATAAGGTGAGAGTGGGTCCCCTTGCCCGATCCTTCTTGTAGGTGCAAAATATTCATTGTTTGTGCCGTTGATGAGTATACTGAAAGATACTAATGAGATGCAGTAGCTGATCAAACGAACCCCTTTCTCATCAAACCCCATTTTCTCCATACAATCGCGTAGAAAGTCCCATTCCACCCTATCATAGGCTTTTTGCATGTCGAGTTGAAGCACGGCCTAATATTTCCTTTTCCTTTTCCTTATGCGCATGTGGTGAAAAACCTCCTGTACAACCAAAATATTATCCTGTATTTGTCTTCCTCCCACGAAAGCACTCTGTTCTTGTGAGATTATGTCCGGTAGCCAAGGCTTCATTCTGTTTGCCATTACCTTTGCTATAACTTTGTACGCGAAATTGCAAAGACTGATGGGCCTATATTGTGTTATTTCCTTTGGTCTTTCTATTTTTGGGATAAGAATGAGCTGTGTTTGGTTTAGTGTAGGGTCGAAAGTGCCTTGGCTGAAGAAATCCTCCACCAGTCGATAAAGGTCTTCTTGAACTACGGGCTAGTGGCTTTGATAGAAGAGACCGTTCAAACCGTCTGGTCCTAGAGCCTTGGTTGCGCCCAGTTGGAAAGCTGCTTGGTAAACTTCTTCTCTTGAGACTTTTTCCAGCAGGGCATTATTTATTGTTGGGGTGATTACATGCAGGCAATGTTCCAGTACTGGCTGGTAGTTTCTGTGCCCCACTAATGTGTACAATGATTGGTAGAAGTCATTTATATGTTGCTCTATTTGCATCGGATTTTTGCACCATGTATCTTCTCTTATGCGTAGCATTGAGATTCTATTTCGTTGTCTTCTCTAAATGGTTGTGGCGTGGAAATATGTGGTGTTTTTGTATCGCATGCTCTAATACATCTCCTCCTGTCTTCATAGTTCTTAAATCCTTTCCATTATTTTCTTGTGTTTTGCAGTATGAGATCCACCTCCCCTCCTGTTGCTGATCCCATTAGTTGTTTTTTATAGTGCTCTATTTTGCTGGCTGCATTTTGAAAGTTTGCTTTACTCCATTTCCCCAAAACAACCGCTACATTCTTCGTTTTACCCACTATCCCCGAATGATTTCCTGTTTCAGTCCTCCATGCTGATTTAACCACTTCTGTACATTCTGGATGTTCGTTCCAAAACGCTTCAAATCTGAAAATTCTTTGTTTTTTCTGCCCCATAGTGTCTAGGAGTAGGAGAATAGGGCTATGGTCAGATCCAATGGCGGGTAGAGTGTAGGCTTCAGCATTTGGGAATGCTACACGCCATTGTAGGTTGCAGAGTGCTCTGTCCAGTCTTTTTCCTTACTAAGTCAGCTCCTTCTCGATTATTGGACCATGTATAAGAACATCCTTTGCTTTCTATGTCCATGAGAGAGTATGAGTGGATAAAGTCTCGGAAGGAGTCCATTCGGTATCGATTAGCTTCTTGTTTTCTAGCTTTTTCCCATTCATACAGGACCTCATTGAAGTCCCCCATGCAGAGCCAAGGTTCTCTAATCTGGTCGGAGTTTACGTGAATCGAATGCCATAGGTTTAGCCTCTCCTGGTAATTAGTCGATGCATGAAGAAAGGAGATTCTCATTTCTGTCCCGCTACTTTCAATCCTGCACTTGATGTCAATCATTTCCCGCGAACTCAACAGCACCTCCACCTGAGGTTCCTCGTCCCACAATAGTGCTAATCCTCCCCCAATGCCTAAAGGGTTAAATATAGTTGAATTCTTAAACTGGAGTCACTTTTTCAAACGTTCAATCACCACTTCTTTATTCTTAGATTCAATAAGGAAGACTAAGTTGGGCCTGTCACGAGCCACTATGGCTCGAAGATGCTAGACTGTCAAGGAATTGCCCAGCCCTTGACAATTCCAGCTTAATATCCTCATGTATCCTCAGGTGGCTTGTTTGGGCTAGCCACTAGAGCCCTTTCACTAACTTCTTCCCACAGACTGATGGGAGTGTCCAGTAAGTTTGCTTCATTTAGCAAGTTTTCAGAGCTTCTTTTCTTCCCATAAGGTGCAAACCTTTTCTGCTTTTTACTTCGAGGAGTTTTATACCCTGTTTTTTTCCCTTTATGCTTCATCTCTTGTTCCCTATTTTTGCATATCCCAAGTTGCTCAGGTTCCTGGTATAGCTGTACCATTTTGCCTTTATCTGAGGCTCGAGGGTCTATGGGGTTGATGTTATGTGAGCCTTCTTGGCCTATTGGGCTGTATAAGACTAGTGTCCGATCATTAGTCTCCTCTGATTATTGTATTGCCATGTCCATAGGAAGAGTTTGTGCTGTAGGGTTAGATTCCATAGCCTCTGGGTATGCAAGCAGATCACCATAGAAAATTTTCCAACATGGGCTGGATTCTTTCACCTCAGCCCTTAGCCATGAGCCATAATTCCTAGGTTTGTCGTTCGGCAGTTCTGTTTCTTCATATGAAATAATCTGGCAGTAGTTGGCATAATGACCTATACATCCGCATGAATAACAAAAATGTGGTAGTCGTTCATATTTGAAATCAATCCACCATTTCCTACCCCCAAGTTGATGATTGTACCAGTTTTTAATGGTTTGTAATAGCCTTTTTAGTTAGACTCGCTCTGGGGAGGCCTACTAAGTGCACCCAAAAGGCGTAGTGTGTGAACTCATAACAGTGTTCGGGGACTGTGGGATCACCCTCTTGCAGCACTAGCAAATTATTGGCAAAAGACCATGGCCTATGACCAGCACTCTGTTTTTATCCTCTGTAGACTCAAACTGAAACATGAAGAAGCCTGGTTCAATCGTTTCGCATTTTACTATGTCTAATTTCCATGCTCTTCGCATTGTTGTGGTAAATGCTTGGAAATTAACATTTGGCTTGGAAAATAGCTTGCCATAGAGAATGAGGGCACTCTCATTTTGAATATTTATAGGAATACTGCCGAGCAGCTCGGTTATCTCCTCCGCAAACCACAGTTGACCCATCCTTTTACACAGGGCAAGCATTCTGAGGTGATTTTCCTTCTCTTCATCCATCTTACCTTGGTAATATGTGGTTTTATAAAGAGTATTGCTGTTTCTGAATCATGTTCTATGGCTAGAGTTATTGTTTTTCTGGAGTGAACGGAACCCTAATGAAGCTACACTATGGGAGTTGGGGGTCAAGAATCATCTTACCATTTCCAGCAGTCCTTGTTCGGATTCCAGAGGTTTTGGCACTGAGGAAGCTTCAGATGCCATAGAGTTGCTCAGGTGCTCTTTGTCATCGACACTGCTCCATGGGGCCCCGAACATGGAGAGGGAGTAGGGAGGCAGGTTCTACACCTAGTCTGGGGGAAGGTGGTGTGGAATCAGCATTGGCGAGTTTGGTCTCAGTTAGGGTTTCTGGGTGGGGGAGCTACCACCGGAGGGGGGTAGAGAGAAAGCTACCACCGGAGGGGGTAGAGAGAGAATTTTTGTGAGATTTCCAGGCGACAGATGCCTCGGATGTGGGTTCAGCTTCGAAAGGGCTATTGGATGGGAAATATGACCAAGCTGTATGAGGCATAAACTCGTCTCACGTACGGTTCGGAGGCCAAGCCCTACCCCAGCAGTAATGGTGCGGCTTAGGTCAACTAACACAAAGAAGATAGAGTTCACTCAACGATTGCCTTTGGGTTCCGAACTCGTTTCTTCGTGGTCGTCACAATCACTTCAAGCAGTGGAAATAACAAAAGATGTGCTTCAAGTCCTTGGGCTCTTGAATAGAATTCAACCAAGAAATCCGTTAACAGCAGCAACAACAGCAGAAGCGATATTCTATAAAAGAAGTAAGGGCGTTTATCGAGGAAAAAGTGTGCTTTCGATGGCAAGGCCAGAACAACCAAGTATCCCCCATCATGAGCTAACCGAGAGGTTGTCCGGCAACAAACGAGACCCTTGAATTCGGATTCCTAACAAAGTGTACCTCAAATATGTTGCATGCTAATGTTGGACTTTCGAGCCCATAATAGTGATAATATTCACCTTCATCTTGACCAAATTGACACGATGGTGAGCTGCTTGTCTTGCTCCTATTCTCTATTGCAAATTCAGCACCTAATTTTGCCCCAATTCCTCGTTTGTGGGGTTAGGGTTTGAAGAACACAACGAATTTAGCTAAATTCGTTGAGTTGGGGCAAACAAATGTGATATATGACATCATTTTTGCTAAGTTTGCTTTGCTGCAAAGGTACGATAGATGTTTTATATTAAATTGGTGGTACATTGATTTTCCGGCCATTCAAATCATAAATAGCACTGAAATGATTGATTTTCTATCACTGTGGCACTCAAGTAATAAAAAAGAAGAAGTTTATGACAATAAGGTAAATATCATACAAAAGTTATAATACTTGTAGTGTCCTTCTCCCAATCTAAAACAATTAGACAACAAATTTAATTTTCCATTGGTCTCAATTCAAGGAATTTGATACTTCCCAAGGGACTTTTCACCCATTCATCAAATTATGTGAATCACAACTTCAGTGTTAAAAAAATTTCGTCACAATCAGTTCAATATCTAAAAAGATTTATGGATTATGAGTTACACTATTTTAATGAAACATTTGTACAATTTCGGATGTAGTAAGATTTTATTTTTTTCTCCGTAGCTCTCACACATTGCACTTCCTCCAATTTGTCCTTCCCTATCAAGTATCAGGTTCAGAATAATCATCATCATAGACACGTCACTTTTTATCTAGGGTTTGATCAATTGATCAAAAATATTACTTTATTAAGTGTTTGATCAAAGGGTACAATTTGGTAATACTCATCAAGAGTTATACCCATCTTGTCCAAACCGTACGGTAGGATCTTAAAAAATATCACATCTTTTAATCACAGGTGAATGCAAAGTAACCTTGGATTTCTGGAGGAAAACCTTACATCTCTTTTGTTTTTTCTATTCTTGGTTGTGTGTGCTCTCAAATGTTCGTCTTCTAACTTTTTTCAAGACCATCCCTAAGACCAGCAAGAAGCTCTCTTTGGAATAGATACACTACAAAACCATGGGCTTAAGTTTGTTCAGAAAAAAAGTTTGCTTTTGCAGATTAGGTTATCCATTGGGAAAAAATATGCCATGTAGATAATTGTCTTACTATCATTGATGTGTGTAAATAAACTAATTTTTAGCATAAGTGATCGAGGATAACAGAACATTGTACTAGCAACAGGGAGCTTTTACCTCTTGAGCTCTTGTTATGCAATGTTTAAGCGCATTTTCACATTGTAGTGTAGATATCACAGGATCAAAGTGAGTAGGCTAAATCCCAATGGTCATCAAGAGCAAAGTAAAATTCTTTGATAGGAAATAAATTAAAAAAAGGAAAGTTCCATGAAATAAGCATTCCGTCATCCCTGACATTGCCTGTCTTTTGCTCTTGTTTTAACTTGTTGTCGTTACTTCTGATTTGCATTGAAATTTCCAGGAGCTCTAGAGTAGGAATCGCCTTAGATTCTTATGCTTTAAAAACTACCACAACTACCATAAGCATGTTTGGCGGTGCTGCTAGTCAATAAGTTATCAGTTAATTAAGAAATGTCTGAATCAAGAAGACTGTATGGCCAGTAAAGTAAAAGCAGTAGACCTATATAGTCAATAGTAAATGCTCCGATAAAAAGAATTAGTAGCCCAGCAGACCTAGGAAAGTAAGGATAATCTTTGTATCTTGCATAAAAGCTACAAAGACTAAAATGCCGGACCGACATTGGTATTCATATTTTTTTAATGATATCTACTGATGTTAAGTCACGATGCTGCTTCCTCTTACTTTCAAGAATTGTCATTTTATCCTCACGTCCATATCACTCTAATAGTGTAATGGAGTGTAGCTTTTAGGTAGAATTGACCAAAAGGAAAGGGAAGAATGGTGACGAGAAAGAAATCAATGAACTACATTTCAAAATGGAACTGTACCCGTAAGATGTTCTAGTTGTCCTTATAGTGTAATTGCCCAATTTCATCCTTGGATTATATGTGAGAAAATCTAAATTACTTCCATCTATGCATAAATAAAAAGCTGGATACAATAAGATTAGTCAATTATTTAAAAGTATTAATTTAACTCATACATAATTTCAAAATCTTCTAAGAGTTTGTCTTATATGCTATAAATAATCTTACAAAAAAAGTTGAAAAAATAGTTTTGTCTTTCGACTTTTCAAGGATACATTTTCTTCATGTTGTACCAATAATGTCCACCCTTTGATTGATACCATTAAATATTTCGTAATAAGGGAATTGTACAAAATCTTTTAAGTATTAATATTTTGCGTGCAATTTTCGCTAGTAGTACTAGAAAGGAACCTTACTACTGATTAGAATATTTATTATTACACTCAAAAGTAGACCAGTCAAATGGGTGGGTCGGGTCGGGTTTGGGTTGGGTCGAAAATGGTCCGACCCATATTGACCCATTTAACCTGTTTTGACCCAAATTCATGTAATGTAAATCTAGTGACTCATACCCGACCCGACCCACACCCGACTCGACCCGTATTATTAAAAGTCATTATTATTGTAGAGAAACCTAAACTCACTCTAAGCTCTATGTTAAATGACTCACTCAACCCATATTTGACATATATTTAACTTTTACTTGACCCATATTTGATCAATATTTAACTTTCACTTGACCCATATTTGACCCATATTTAACTTTCACTTGACCCATATTTGACCCATTTAACTAAAAGTGGGTCATAATATGGGTTTGTGACCCATTTTGACACATCTACTCAAAAGTATCGCCTAGCTAGAAACGAGGAGAGGAAAAAAATACAAACCTTTTATGAAAAGAGAAATAATGCTGTTATGCACCAAGAAAGCTTCGAGGATTAATACTTTTATTCACCCAATGATAATGTAAGCTCAGTTATTTGTTTTCTATTTTTATTATATACACTAAGACTAAACACATAAGTTTTAGGTACCAGAGCAGTGCTTGTGTAATGTGTTTAGTTGTTTTCGTTGATGCGGTTTTCTTTTTCTTTTTATTATATATACTAAGACTAAAAAGATAAGGTTTTGGTACCAGAGCAGCGCTTGTCCATTGCTTTTAGTTGTTTTCTTTGCTGCTCTTTCTACCCTTAAATTTTCTTCCTCTTTAGAAACTCCACAACTTCCACAAGCGTGTTGGCTACTGCTGCCAGTCAATAGATTATAAGTTAATCAAGAAACGTCTGAATCAAGAAGACTGAAGTTTGGCCAAGAAAAACGTAGATGACCTTCGATGTCTGAATCATGACTTCTGCATCGAAATTTCCTCACATGTTGTCTTCTTCCTGGGCAGGCATTACCCTGGGTTCTCTTGGTTACTGTTCCTGATCAATAAATTACTCATTTATATCTGGCTTGACAAGTTTGAATTATAGGTGCGGTTCTTGTTGCCAACTGGTTCAATTAATAATTGAACTGCCATAATGAGACAATGGGCTCTTCTAATCAACACGTTCAAGGTTTTTTTTTTTTTTTTGCCCCTAAGAAAAAGACCCAATTTATTTAATACTAGGGGGACGGCTATTTTCGTAGCTAAAATTGGTCGGAGCAACCTACTTTTGTTGAAGAGACGAGATTGCCTTCATACTCAACGTATTGAAGATAGTAAAATGGAAGCCTAACTCAATAACATAATTTTATGTAGAAGTGAATTATTGATTTCAAACTATAAATATAAACTCGACATATCTGAAATGAAGGTACTTTTTACAGTGATGGTAGTCTAAAAGATCAATTAGGAAAATATCATCCCTACATAGATAATAAAATGGCTTTGCAAAGTTTGTGGAATTAGATGTATTAAATTTATATGGTTGGAAAATGTTCTATTGAAGTCCTAAATGTTATCTATTTATATCCAAATATAGCCAAAAACTTGAATTTGGTGCTCTCCCTCGAAATATTCGTCATCTCACAAGCAGAGGTGGATGGCATAGTTTCTTTTTGCCACTGTACGCACCAATATCATTGAAGATGGATAGAGGAGATAGAAAAAAAAAAGTGATGACAAAAAGTCTGAACGTGGATGTGAAAGTTGTGAATCAGAGCTTGCTAGTTGCTATTAACAACCCATTAACTGCAAAAACAAAGACTATTCTGAGTCCTTTATAAGATGCATATAGCGGGCGTGGTGGGCATATGTTCTAGTTCCTTAAAATTATGTAGTAAAGGAAAAAAGCTCTTGATAGTGGACCTGCGTTTACATGAAAAGTCTTTGTTCTCCATTTAAAGAGTAGGAGTAAGTGATGACAAAAAGTCTGAACGTGGATGTGAAAGTTGTGAATCAGAGCTTGCTAGTTGCTATTAACAACCCATTAACTGCAAAAACAAAGACTATTCCGAGTCCTTTATAAGATGCATATAGCGGGCGTGGTGGGCATATGTTCTAGTTCCTTAAAATTATGTAGTAAAGGAAAAAAGCTCTTGATAGTGGACCTGCGTTTACATGAAAAGTCTTTGTTCTCCATTTAAAGAGTAGGAGTTAGGTTGTGGATCCTATATATTTTCTCTTCTTCCCCGAGCTTTTGCGGGAATGGAGGAAGATCAATTTCAATTGAAATAGAAGAAGTTTGATTTCAAAAATTTGCAGCGGGACTTTTGGACTTTCGATTAATCAAACCTAAAGCTATTGGAAAACAGATTTGGTTTTTTCAAGGATTTCGATACTTCCAAAAGGCTTTTCATACACTCACCATATTATCTTGAATAATAATTTCAATCTTAAAATTTTTCTGTCACTTTCGGATCTATGTCTCAACAAATTAATAGATCTTTGAGTTACATCATTTTAATGGAACATTTGGGCACCTTTGGATCTTGCAAGATTTTTCTTTTTATTTTTAGCTCCCACACCATGTGCTTCCTCAATGCTGTCCTTCCTTATCAAGTATGAATAGGTTCAGATTAATCACCATCTTTACTGATCGAAATCTGAAGGTCTCGCCGGTGTTGGCACATTCTTCACTCATGCACTCGCTAGCAACTTTGAGGAGGTCAACTGACCTTGGGCATGGAGTTAGGGTTTTGGAGGCAGAGTGAGCGGAGCAGTGATAACGACGGAAGATCAAGTACTTGGAGCAAGGAAGAAATGTGCAAAGGTCAAGGAAGGAACTGGAAGGAGTTGCCGCGGAGTGAAAGAAATTAAACAAAGGGAAAATAAAAATTCGAGGCATTATCTGTTGAATACTATGGTCTCTTCACTTTAAAAACTGTAGTGAAAATTCTGAATATCCCTGAAATTTTCTACATTTGAGGTTACCAGAACAACGCTTGTCTTTTGCTTTTGTTTTTCAGTTGTTGTCGTTGCTTCTATTTTGCATAGAAATTTTCTGGAGCTCTTTCTTCAGTTGTTGTCGTTGCTTCTATTTTGCATAGAAATTTTCTGGAGCTCTTTCTTCCTGGGCTGGTATGGCCTTCGATTCTCTTCCGCGTTAGAAACTTCAACAACTTTCCGCGAGCTTGTCGCCTAGCGCTGCTGTCAATGAATTATTAGTTAATTAAAGAACGTCTGGATCGAGAAGATTAGTTTTTGGCCAAAAAAGAAAAATGAAACTACACCGTAGACTTATATGGTCAAAAGTATCTGTTCCTCTTGTTTTATCTAACGCATTCGATAGATGTGCCATTTTACCACTTAGAACGTGCTCTGTCGTCTTAAATTGACGAATAAGCCCATTTCATTTATGTAAAGAATTAGTAGACTCCTCTTGCAGACCGAGAAAAATAGGAGAACGTTCGTATCTTACATTAAAGCCACAAGGCCTTCCAATGCTAGACCTTCCTGACTTTAATCGTGTCATGAACTTTAGCTTTGTGGTAGAATTGGCCAAAAGAAAAGGAACGAGCAGTTAGGAGAAACAAGTTAATTATCCACTTTTCAAAACGAAATTGCACTTTGTGAAATATTTTAGTTGTCCTTACAGTGTAATAACCAACTTCATCCATGTACTAGATGTGAGAAAATCTAAAATGCTTCCATCTATATATATGAAGAAAGCCTGATAGAATAAGATTCATCAATTATAATACATTTCACTATAAAACTCATAAGTAATTTCTTAATTTCGTAAAACATAAAATCCAAAAAATTTATTCATTCAGTCCTTAATCAAGAGATTATTTTTCACCTATATGTGGAAACATGATTGATCAGACGTCATCATAAGAGCACATAAATTAGTCATTAATTATATGGTAACTAACTAAATTTAAACAAATGAACAACCAGAAATACTAAAATTTGAAATATCATGTATCACGTATTTCGGTTCCCAATATATCAGTTATCCTTGAAGAAAAAGCTCATAAAGCAAGTCCTTACTCATCTAACTAGTATTAAAATAATTATACTCTCTATGGGAGCGCTACACCAAATATGTCATATGGAGAATTATATCAATATCCCCACACTCAATGACACCTTACTATTAAATTAAAAATAATCCCAACATTGCAATACTTCTATTTATGTATTTTACCCCAGAAAACATCTCAAATTATGAAAGCCCGGACAAGGAGCACTAACGTAATCGAAACAAATTAGGGAAACACGAATTCTCATTGTCTAATTAAATGTTAACTATTGAGGTGATTCGGTGTTTTGTAAAAAAACTGAACAAAAAGCAAGTAAGCTACGTTCGTCCAGTCGAATCCATTTGCAAAATTTGATTTTGCGTTTTTTTCTGCAACATTTCTTAAAATCTAGGGTGTTAAAGGACTTAAGCGTGGGATGTCTTGAGCTTAAATTAATTAATATGATCAAGACCATAAGATGGAAATTAAGCCAAGCCAAATTTACCTCTAAGTGGCCAAAATTCATAACATACGGTGCTAAGTTGGAGAATTGATTTATTAAAAAAATTCTGAGAATAATCAAGCGCTATATTGTCTAAATTAGGGGTTACATGGGAATATTATGGTAGTTTCCTAATCTTGAGTAAAAGGAAACAAAAAAATAACTAGCTCTTGCAAGTTTGCCCTAGACCTACTCCTATATAAAGACAAGGGACACTTACGTTCAAGTGGGGAGGAAAAAAAGGGAGACTGAAACAAGAGCTTTATACACGAGAAAAAGAGAGTTGTCTTTCTACGACCTTTCGTTGCCGCGCCTCATCTTCGTGACCCCCCACCAGCAATCCCACCGAGTTAGACCAGCCCTGTTTGACGCCTCGCCAGCCTTCTGACCTCACTACTTCGTGCTCGCGTCACTGCACTACACCGGCAACACCCTCCCGTGGATTGCCGCACCTCACGCCGCTCCTGTTCACGAATCTACAGCAGCGAAATTTTTTCTTGTTTTTGCAGATTAGTCAACGAATTCAGCAACCAGCAGACACGCCGCCGCCCCCCAGCAGCTCCAGCGGGACGTCCAGCAAAGCTAGCGAGTGTCCAACAGTCCTGGCATCCAGCAGGCAGATCCCGACGAGTCCGGTAACTCCTGCGCGCGTCCGAGCCATCCAGATCAGTTCGTGACGCTTCCAGACTGCCCGGCATCTTCCCAGTAGCTTTAGCATGTCCGTTGCCGCTCCCTCAAAGTCCCACCGCGCCTAACTCCTTCTCTGCAGGTCCCTGGGCATTCTCGAAATCTTCGTGAGCCACCTAGTTCCTGCTCGTCGAACTTCCAGTTGCAGTCCATTTTTGAGCAACCGCCGCTGCTCATATTGGTTTCATCTCTGCCGGTTTTGGTCTCCAAAGTCCCGTCGCCTCACCACAACACACAGAAGACCCACCATTGCTGTTGTACCTCCCTCGCCAGTCATCACCTAAACGTCCCCCGCTGCCAGTTGCCGCTGAAATCGGTACTTCAATTTAGGTAATTTCCAAAGCCATACCCAATTTATATATTCAATTGCCTAATTCAATTTTTTATTGATTCTAACTTTGATTTAGTGTGAGATCTTAGACATATCCCGATTAGGAAATTCCCTTTTGGAATCGTGCATCTATTTGAGAATTCCATCTTTAAGACGTGAGATCAAAATCCCGATTGCCTTTGTTTATGATTTTAAGTTTAGGTGAATAAGGGAATTGTATGGACTCGTTATGTTGCATGTTAGGATAAATTGCATTTGTATTAGTTTCCTAGCTTAGAATTGCATGTCTAGGAACCATGTAGTAATTTAGAAAATTTCCTAAAGTGGAATAGGATTTAATCCAAATCACTCCTAATTTAAAGTAAGTAACCACGTATTTTAAATAATTTTCTATTTTAGTCTTAAAAGAAAATCATAAATATATAACATGCATATCTCATGTAGGAATAATTTTATAAAATTTCACGTCATCATTGCCATGTTTCCTTTGCATGTCATCATTGTTATGTCATCTTTACGTCATCAATTCAATGTCATTTAGTGATTGCATCTTTATACTCGTATAAATTGGATTGCATATCGTGCTAGTTTAGTGCATAATTTTTTGCCATCACTAGAATTAGGTTATTTATATAGTTCAAGTCACATGTCACTAGTTTAATAATTCATGCATGTTAAGATAGAATTCATGTAATCCTCGAATTTAGATTAAAATTGCATCAATAAGAAAAAATAAAAAAGAATTAGTTAGAATTGTGTAATCACAATTGGAAATCATGTTTAGGATACTCATGCATTTTTACTTAACATATTGTAGGTATTGGAAAATTACGGAGGTCGTGCTTTGCTTTGCATTGAGGTTTGCCCTATTTCTAGTCATTTATTTATTATTTTAATTTATTGAGGTTACATTATTGATTGGCCCACCCACATCATCAATATATTTTTTAAGATAAAGAGAAAAAAAAGTACTATCGTTAGATTTATCTAGCATAATCAAGTACTAATGTCCATGATATCTCTAGTTCATAGAAATAAAATACTCTCCCATACTTTACTTAGGTTATTAATCGACCCATAATAGACTAGTGTTGACTCATAATTAAATTAAATCGCACAAGAAATTGATTAAATTATAACCCCAATATTGCGAATGGTATAGGCTTGGAGAGTTTGCACTAAGTCTTTCACAAAAGGTGCATTTGTTTTGCAGAAAATTCAATGATAAAAGAAAATACTTTCTAGGAAAATGGTTAGTTTTCCTTTGTTTGGTAATATATTTTCTAATGTTTGGACCTCACCAGAAATTATTTGAATTTCATGACTTTATCTCATGAATTTTTTTTGATTTCTTTTTTTGATTTTTTTTTTCAATTTTTTAATTATTTTTCTTTTTTCTTTTTCATTTTTTCTTCTTCTTCTCCATCGCTCCACTACTTCCATACGTGCCATACCTATCTACTTCCTCTAGCGATTCCTCCTCGACCAGCTCATGAGGGGTGAGCTTGAGCCTCGCCATCGGAGGCTGCAAGCTCGCCCGAAAAGCAAGGTTCAAGGCTTGCCACTAGGAGTCGCCAACTCGTTGACCTCGGGCAAGCTCGAGCCTCTCCACCAAGACCATGAGTTGGCCTAATCTAGTGAGGCTCAAGGCTCACCGGCCTTGGGTGAGGTCGCAACAAGGCTTGAGCCTCGCGAGCTCGCATGATTTGGCAAGGTTCACCATCAAAGGTCACGAGCTCAAGCCTCACTACTGGAGGCTACAAGCTCGCCTAATGGCAAGGCTTGATCCTTGCCGGCCTTGGGTGAGCTTGAGCTTCGTTGCTAGAGGCCACGAGCTGGCCCGATTTGGCGAGGCCAAAGCTTGCGGGTCATCACTACAACCAACGACTAGTTGAGAAGTAGCAAAAAGAAAAATGAAGAAAAAAAACGAAAGAAAGAAAAAAGAATTTATAATATAAAATTTTGAAATATATTTATAAAAACAATCATTTTATTAACCAAGCAGCCGAATCTAATCTTTGATAGATTTGGAAAACGTTTTCCAAGTCTTTCAAAATGGGAAATCATTTTCCTAAATTTAAGCTTTGGTAGGAAAATATTTTCCATTAATTAGGAAAAAATTTTCCGTTAACATATTTTCCTGAGTGAATTAAATGTCAGAAAATAAAGAAAACATTTTCCCATAAAAATTTTTTAGCAAAACAAATGCACAATAATCTATTAGCTTTTTCTCTGTGGTGTTCACCTTTGGAAGGTCACAACAATCTACATTAGAGCAATAATTTAATCAAGTACATATATGTCGGTATATTATTTGTCCAGCTTGATTAGAAAGATGCCTGTTTTTTTTTTTTTTTTTGTGGGGTCTATAATGCCCGCACTTTCACCAAGCAAACCATGTGTTCTCCATTGTTTGTGCGAGTTAGTATTGATCCCGAAAATGCGGTCACCGTTAGATCAAAACGAAAGTTCGTCTCATCTTTTAATGCCACCAGATTTGCAATTACCTAGTGCCTAATCAAGAATTGGCTTATCCACTTTTGATTTCAAGAATTTTACTATACGCCCTCTCACTAATCATCGCATCAAAGAGTGAATAAAGCCGCTTGTAAGATGTTTTGCCAATACTTGTACTGTATGTTATAATTACTCCAATTTGTTACGTGTCGATGTGTTAAACATTATTTAGGAAGTTGCCCATACAGCGGATATGAGGAATCAGACCGCCTAGATCAGTTTGCTTACTCTTTCACTAGGAAAAAAAGGGCACCCAAATACATGCTTTATTTGGGTGATTTTATAAAAGAATTTAAATTGATAAAGGTTCATATAATTTTTTTCAATTTAACATATATATGTTTGACTAGTTTTATCACTGAAACAAAATTTAAGGACCAAAATCAAATATTGGTATGAATACAAGGATCAAAAGTGTATTTTTCTTTTTAGAAGTTCGTACACATGAGCGCCACATAAACTTGTACTTATCTAGATTATCATTTTGTCCAAACACGGTTATAATTTATCTTATCCGCTTTTGGCCAGCAACATTTGATAAATGATTCGAGACCACAATTTTAATATTTTCTATGGATTTGGATAAGAGTTCTCTTAAATAGCATATTTTCACTATCTCACGTGATAGATTTTATTAAAAGCACTTATTGTTATAATTGCTAGCAATTTTCTCTATTTTGGTTTTTAAAAACAAAAAGATGCACACTTTTACTTAGTAAGCATGAGATTTTCATCATTTGAAGTTTGACAAATAAGTCCAAGTTATTAACTAGCAATGCCGATAATTATTTTGTATTTGATATATTAAATAATATGACCAAATAATAATTTAACTTTAAGCAAGTGATTGTGAAAATGGATACTATATAAGCCTAAAAACTCTGTACGGTTCTCCTTTTCTTTTAAAAAAGAAACAATTTTTGGGAAGGTGAATTTTCTAGATTTCTTTAGCCTAATATCCTAGAGAATCTTGAGCTTTTCAAGCACAATATAAAATATTTTGAACTTTCAACTTTATCATGGAGAATATATATTTTTGGTCTTGTAGTAAAATTTCATGGAATCTTAATCTTCTTGGAAAATATCCTGAGCTTTCAACTAATTTAGATATTGCAGAAGGATGACCAAATAATAGATTTTAGGAATAGTTCAATAGATATATTCAGAGTTACTGTCCAAAGACTCACATGCAAATTTTCCCCCCTTCGAACTCAGACTTATAAATGAACAAAAGAAAAGGAGAGTTCGACGGTGCAACAAGTAGAGAAAGCGTGCTATCATAACTGGCCTAACGTTTGTTCTATTTATCTATTTTTTGTTATATTTCTATGTATCGCATTGGGTTCTCTTGTGCATTGAAATTTCCAACACATTAAGGCAACGACAATATAAGCGTGATTACTGTTCTCGGTCAATGAATTACTAATTTATTTCTAAGTCTGACAAGTTCGAATTATTGGTGTAAATCTGGTTGCCAGCTGATTCAATTATGTTAATCAAACCTATAAAGAGACACTGGGTAACAAGAAGGCATTTTTTATTTCCTAAGGGGCATCTTGTTTTTCTTCTCCGTCAGAGTTGAAAAGAAATATTGAGGGCAGAGTCGGAACACAGACGAAATGCATCTTCCCATTAAGAAACGCAGAGTCATTGAGCATAGAAATACAGAAGAAGATGCTGATATTGGCGCATTTAGTTCGTCAACTGTGCCAACAGAAACCAATAACAGTGCATCGAGTTCATCAATCGCGTTGTCTGGAAACCGCTATGATGTGTTCTTGAGTTTTAGAGGCCCAGATACTCGGGATGGCTTCAGTGATCACCTCTACCATGGGCTTATTAATGCCGGAATTGATGCTTTTAGAGATGATGATGAGCTCCACCATGGCGAGGAGATTGGCTCAGAGCTTTTGGCAGCCATCAAGAATAGTAAGATCCTAATCCCTATTCTCTCTGAGAATTATGGTTCGAGCAAATGGTGCCTTGATGAATTGTTTCAAATGATGGAGTGCAAGAACAATAATACTGGACATCTAGTGTTGCCTATATTCTACAAAGTGGAACCAGCTCACGTGCGATATCAAAAAGGGAGATTTGGAGACGAATTTCACACACGTGAGAAGTATTTTGACCAGACGATTATGGAGAAATGGAGGCAAGCACTCATTCGAGTCTGTTCCCTGAAAGGATTCGAAGCCAAAGGGTACCTCATTTTTTCACCAAAACATTCTCCACTTTCTTTTAATTTGTGTGGTGTTTACTGGTTGTTCTCATTCCTTTTCGTTTTCATTTGATGAAAAAAAAAAAGAGCAGTAAGATCTTGCTGGCAGTAGGATCCTGAGGTGCCTGAGTTCTATAAGTTATTCTTATTCTAAAATTATTTTAATGATATTGATAAATCTAAATATAGATTTCATTCTGATAATCCCGTTTGGTTGAATAATATAAGATTTCTTTAATGAAAATTTTCTTTTACATATACAAAGATTTTGTAAGGTTGTGCCATTTTTTTACTTCATGTTTATAGTATAAGCTACATTAATCCCCGTCACAAACTTTTTTAATTGAATATTTAGTTGAGATTAACAGTATAACTTATTGGTGATTCCTATTTAAATCTCATTACTTCATATGCCGTGCATGTTGGTTGTCAAAGTCATAATTCTTTATCTTTTATTAAATTATTAATGTTGTTAATTAGTTGGTACTCAAATTATTTTACATAAGAATTATTTCATTGGTTATATATGATGATATCATAAGGAAACACGATTATTTTTACTATGCGTTTGTTTTGATTATTTTGGATGCATTTTCCTATCTTCAACACATGATTTCTATCCCATAAACCTCCATAAATTGAAGCCATGTTCTTATTTTGGGAAAAAAAGTTATTCTTCTACTTCCCATTAATATCAATATTAGGTTAATTAAAATCATAAAACATAGATACTCAAAAGGATAATAAAGTACAACTTGAGATCATCCCTTGACACAATGCAAACTGATAAGAATACGAATTGGAATGATACCAAATTGACAACATGAGCAGAAACTTGCAGAAGCAGTTAGAATTAAGCATATAAAGAGAAATGCCCCAAATTTATTCAGTTAGTTCACAATATAAGACTCTAAAATTGGTATTATAGGACTTGAATTCCTCTTGCATCAAAAGTTATGATCTGTTTGTTGATTGATAGTTGACTCTCTCACGGGGCAGGCTTACTGGACTTTTGCTTATTCAAATGCTCTAGAAAGTTTTCAAAATCGCATCCACATCATTCCTAATATTTTTAACAAAGAACAAGCTTAAAATTTGATTAACATCCATAAGATATTCAAGATACATTTTCTGGCTCAATAAATTACGTCATATGGAATGGGGCACGCCATGGGAAGCAACCACCAGTATTTCCAACTTTGATCTTAGCATATAAGATAATATGTGGAGATGTGATGGGAATAATTCTTAAAGTTTTTTTTTATTTATCCCCAAATTTATTTATTATTATGTTCCCATTAAATAAAAAAATTAATAAATAAAACCTCTGTCATGTATTTGAACTCTTGTCACGTTTGATAGGTATGAAGGAAAATTGGTGAATTCTGTTGTCCAAAAAGTATTGAGCAAGCTGAAGGAAGAGTTTGAGTTGGTTCTTCCAGAGAATTTGGTTGGAATTGATAATCATGTGAAGAAGGTTATGGAATTTGTAAATAATGATTGTAGTGCTACCCTATTTATTGGTATCCATGGAATGGGAGGCATTGGTAAGACGACTCTAGCTAAAACTATCTACAACAAGCTCTCCAATCAATTTAAGTGTCGCAGCTTTATTGAAGATGTTAGGGAATCATGTAAGCATAATAATGGCCTTAAGAGCTTGCAGAATCAATTAATCTCTGACATATTGAAGCAAGAAAAACAAGTGCGTAATAAGGATGAAGGGACTAGGTTCCTCTCCTCCAAGTGTAAAGGTAACAAAGTTCTCATCCTGCTTGATGATGTGGATGATGATGATCAGTTGAAGGCTTTGGTTGGAAATCATAGTTGGTTTTCTTCGGGAAGTAGGATCCTAATTACCACTAGAAACAAGAGTATTCTTGACAATGCTGGGGTGGACTACAGCTATGCACATGAGGAAATGGATAAGAATCAATCATTGATTCTGCTTAGTAGACACGCATTTCGAAAGAACTCTCCTCCAAGTGAGTTTGAGGACCTCGCTCGTAAAGTTGCATTGACCGTCGGAGGGCTTCCCTTATCTCTTATGGTTTTAGGTTCATATTTATGTGGAAAAGAGCCAATAGTATGGACAGGTGTGATTGAGAAGTCAGAAAAAATCCCTCATAAGAAAGTTCAAGAAAAGTTAAGGATAAGTTATGAAGCATTAGAGTATGAACAAAAACAAATATTTTTGGATATTGCTTGCTTTTTCATAGGAACTGACAAAAGAATTGCATCCTATATGTGGGATGCTTGTGGCTTTTTTCCAAAGGATGGAGTAGAAGTATTGAGATTTATGTCATTGATAAATTTTGGAGATAATCAAGAGCTCAAAATGCATGACCAATTGAGAGATCTTGGTAGGGAAATCGTTCGTGAGGAAAACCGACAAGAGCCTCAGTATCGTAGCAGGTTATGGGACTCCAAAGAAGTCTTAAAAGTGCTCAAGGGAAATAAGGTAACCATTTCTCTTTTTTTATTCCCTTTGCCCATGTTCAACTGTCACGGTGATGTTTTTTTTTTTTTTTGGTCGAAATAGAATGTTTACATTAAAATTATCTGGGACCCGAGGGGCCTGAGATATGGGCGTCAGTACAGAGCAAATTCCAAAGACAGGCGGGCGGGGCTTGTACCCAATTTACAGGTAAGCAGTTTCTCCGATGGTTTTTTGCAACCCAATCGGCACTTAAATTAGTTTCGCGTGGCGAGAAAACAACATGAGTATTAGGCAAATGCGACAGAAATTTCCTGCAATTCTGGACTGGGACCCGCGCCTCCCACGTGGACTGCTGCTGTTGGATGAGGTCTTCAGCAAGCAATTTACAATCTGTTTCCAGCAATACGACATCGCCTGGGAGAAAGGGGGCTACGCAACCCTTAGTTGAAGGGGAAATCTGTCGGGCATAAACGAAGCTTAGGGCATCAGACAGAGCCCACGCCTCAACCAGCAGCAAGGAGGACGCCGGGACCGATCGCACACCTCCGTGCAGTAGTCTGCCGGTGGAATCGCGGCAGATCCACGCCGCCGAGCCCACTGCGTCACACCTGGGAGGTAAGATCCATCTGTGTTAATTTTGAGCCCATGCGCTGGTGGGGGTTTCCATCTGAGCGATCGATTGCAGTTGTTTCTGGGTTTTCTGATTCTGTCCGTCCAGGTGATGAAGCTGCGAATTGTGGACGACGCTGTCTCCAGCACCGCCTCTGCGCATGGCTTCCGGCATTGAAATACGGCAGCATTTCTTGCCTTCCAAATCTCCCAGATAATCGCCGCAGAAAGTGCAGCAGCTGGTAAGTCCTCCTGCTCAAAAATTAGCATGACCCAGTCTTCGATTCTGTTGGGGCCAGGATTCGGAAGCTGTATTTGGCTGTTATGCTGACCCCATACCGATTCTGTCCAGGGGCAGAGGAAACACATGTGTTCAACAGATTCGACGCAATTTCTGCACAAAGGGCACAGTGGGTCAGGTACGATTTTACGCCGAAATAGGTTAGCATTTGTCGCTAGGGCGTTTTGGCAGAGCATCCATAGAAAATGATGAATTTTTGGAGGGGCGGGGGTGCGCCAAATATGCTTCCACAATCCGCTAGGGGGATTATAAGATGATGAGGCTGCTGTTGTTGTTGATTGTTGTGCTGCTTTAGTCTGCTGTAGAAAACTGTAGCCACTTTGAACGGTGTATTGGCCTGCAATTGTGCCTGTCTAGATGGTGGAGTCCTGTCCCAGCTGTGGGTGTAGGGGAATCGCTAGAATCTCTTGAACTGTTTGGTCATCAAACGTGTCCTGTAGGAGTGGTATCTGCCAAGTCCCTTCTATGGGGGATATGAAGTCCGCCACCATTGGAGGCTCGTGTTGTTTTGCCGGTCCATATAGGATTCCCTTAAGGAGCCATCTGTCCTCCCTAGTCTTGATAGTGGTTCCATTACCAACATTCCAGCGCATTGCAGGGGAGATAGCGTCTCGACCGATTAGGATACTGAGCCATCCCCAAGAGTTCTTCTGATGTTTCCCTGCATGCCAAAAATTCTGGTGGGGAAAGTATAGTCCCTTACATAGTCGAGCCCACAGAGAGTTCGGGTTTAAACTTAGTCGCCAGGCCTGTTTAGCCAATAGGGTTGTATTGAAATCCATCAAGTCTCGAAATCCAAGACCCTCTTCATCCTTCCTATTCTTAAGCACCTCCCATCGTTTCCAATGAATGCCTATTCTGTGTTCGCTTGTTTTCCACCAGAACTTTGCAATTTTCTGTTCAATAGCCTTGCATATAGACGTTGGGATTCTGAACACCGACATGGCGTATTGAGGAATAGCTTGGACCACTGATTTTAGGAGAACTTTCTTGCCAGCACGGGAAATCAATTTTTCCTTCCATCCTTCCAATTTCGTGTTGACTCTCCCCATAACCCAAGCAAACATGTGTTTCTTTGAGGCTCCCCAGTCTGAAGGAATTCCTAGGTACTTGCCCGTGTGAGGTAGGATGGGCACCCTCAATGCTTGTGCCATGTTATTCATTAGGGATTAGGGGCAATCCCAGCTGAAATGTATTCCCGATTTGTTCAAATTTACCTGCTGTCCGGAGGCCGTGCAATATTGGTTGAGTACTAGGGCTAAGTTTTGGCACTCTAGGATCGTTCTATCTAGGAAAAAGATCGAGTCATCCGCGAATAAAAGGTGAGATAGAGTGGGGCACGATCTATTCAGCTTGATACCCTTTAGACTTCGATCCTCCAGCGCTTTCCCAATTAGGTTTGACAGCACATTAGCCATTAGAATGAACAAATAAGGGGACAGAGGATCCCCTTGTCTGATTCCACGGGACGGGCGAAAGAAAGGTAGTGGCTCGCCATTTACTTTGACACTCAGGGAGACGGTTGTGACACATTGCATAACCCACCTCACCCACCTTGTATGAAATCCCATCTTTACTAGGAAAGCTTCTAAAAAGTCCCATTCAACCCGGTCATAGGCTTTTCTCATGTCTAGCTTGAGGACGGCTTGAAATTTGCGTCTTCTCTTCCTAGTTCGGATTTGGTGTAGGACCTCTTGGACCGTATAAATATTGTCTTGAATGCACCGTCCCCCTACAGAGGCACTTTGCTCTTCTGCAATGAGCTGGGGGAGCAAAGGTTTGAGTCTATTAGCCAGCACTTTGGCGATAATTTTGTAGCTAAAGTTGCACAGACTGATGGGATGATACTGGTCTAAGCACTCAGGGTTCTGATTCTTCGGGATAAGTACAAGGCTGGTTTGATTCAGCTCTGGAAGCATGTAGCCTGTTTTAAAAAACTCATTGACTTCTGAAACAATGTCTCCCTTTAGGACCTCCCAATTCTTCTGATAGAACAGGCCATTTAGGCCATCGGGCCGGGGGCTTTTTCGGCGCCCATTTGGAAGGTAGCTGATGTGATTTCCTCTTCAGAGAGCTCAGCCAATAGAATCGAGTTCATCTGGTCAGTGACTGTTTTGGGGCATTGTTCGATGATTGGAGAGAACTCTCGCTCCCCTTCCGTGAGATAGAGCTGTCAGTAGTAGTCCTCGATGGTGTGTTTGATCTGGTTTGGGTAGGAGACCCAGGTTTCTCCCGCAGTCTTGAGACGGGTAATCCTGTTTCTCTGTCGTCTTTGGATCATAGTGGCATGGAAGAATTTTGTATTTCTGTCACCCCATTTGAGCCACTAGATCCTCGACCTCAGCCCCCAGTACATCTCCTCATGCCTCCAAAGATCTTCTATCTCACTCTTAATTGCCTGAACTTTGGGTCTTTCCTGGGGATAGTTGTCGCTGTTGATAAGGGCTTGTAGTTCCTGTTTTAGAATAGATATCCTCCGCTGCCCGTTGGGGAAGGTTCTTCTACTCCATGCCCTTAGAGCCTTAGTCACAGTTTGCAATTTGAGGGGGAGGACTCTGTCCTGTGCTAGGGTTGACTCCCATGCAGCCTTGATTATCTCCATGCATTCGGCTTTCTCAAGCCAAAAGGATTCAAACTTAAAAAATTTCTGTCTTCTCACCCTGTCAACTTGTAGTGCCATCAGTAGAGGGCTGTGATCAGAACCTAATGCAGGTAGGGCAATAGTTTCTGCTTCCGGATACAGGACACGCCACTCCACCGTGCATAAAGCCCTGTCCAAGCGCTCTTTAATGTTAGCTGGCCCTTCTCTGTTATTAGACCAAGTGAAGGCACATCCTTTGCTTTCCATGTCCATGAGGGAGCAATCGTTCAGTAAGTCCCTGAAGGCTGTCATGCGAGCTCTATCAGCAAAGCAGGCTCCCTTTTTTTCCTAGTGGAACAAAATTTCATTGAAATCCCCCAAACAAACCCAGGGTAGTCTTAGTGAGGAGCTGATTTGTCGGAGTTCATCCCAAAATTCTAGTCTTCGATTAAGGTTGTAGGGAGCATGGAGAAAAGTGATTTGCATAGCTTTCCCATCTTCCCGGTTCTTGCACGTGAGGTGCATGTGATGGTCCGAGTAGGATTTCTGTACAATGTCCACTCGGTCATCCCAAAAAATGGCCAGACCTCCAGCCGTGCCCCTCGGGTTGACAACTTCGCAGTAGGGGAAGTTCAGTCTTCTTTTAACTCTTTGAAGTGTAGGCTCTTGGTTCTTGGTTTCCATCAAAAATGTTATAGCAGGTCGGTGCAAAGCCACAAGGGCTTGTAGTTCTTGAACTGTCAGGAGTGTACCCACCCCCTGACAGTTCCAACACAGTATGTTCATTTATCCTGGGGTGGCATTTTAGGGCCAGCCACCATAGCCCAGTCAGAGGAATTATCAGTTGTTCCAATAGGGGTCTCCAGAAGTTGGGATTCATCCAACCAATCAGTAGTAGAAGGCTTGTGTTTGTACGGGCTGAACCGTCGTTGTTTTTTGCCCGATGGAGTTATTGGGCCCTTGCACTCCTTTTTTTGGGGGGGGACAGCATGGGCCCAGGGGGGAGGGTTGGGTAGAGGGGGTGCAGGGAGCAATAAAACTTCCTTGCTAGCTCTTTGAGGGGGGGGGCTGTGAATATGGGCTCACCTCTGGGCACAGTAATTGGAGAGTCCTTCCCCTGACCCGAGCTGGGCTTTAGGTTGCAGGAGCTTGCCCTATCCGCATCCTGCAGCAAGAGTGTGGGTGGGGGGTTGTCTTGATTCTCTGGGACCATATCTGAGTCATGGGAGCTGTCCTCAGGTGATTTTCCAGCGTAGAACACATCCCAAAAGGGGCTGTGGTCCTGGACTTCTGCGCGCAGCCAATTTCCAAAGCAGCTAGCCATCTTCGTATCAAATTTTGATTCACCATAGGGTATGGTTTTGCAAGAAGTCGCGTAATGTCCCAATTTACCACACGAGTAGCAATAGAAAGGGAGCCTTTCATACTTAAAGTCCAACCAAATTTTCTTATTACCATGGGTCGTTGGTTGCCCTACGATGAGCTCCGCTGCTATATCGAGCTCAACTTTGGCCTTCCCCACTCTTTGGGCCACCGGGCCTTTTTCCTCTATTTTGACTTCAATAACTTTGCCAATCCTGCTTGCAATTTTGTGTACGATGCCTTCTGACTTCCATTCAGAGGGAAGTCCCAAAATTCTTACCCAGAAGGCACACGTTGTAAACTTGTAACAGTGAGGGGGCGTGTCCGGCTCCCACGGTTTCAGGAGGAGAAGGTGATTTGAGAAGCACCAGGGCCCCCCATTTAGAACTCTTTGTTGATCTGTTTCGCTGTGAAAATTGAAGCAGAAGACCCCATTTTCCATAGGTGTCATAGTAACGTTATCTAATCTCCAGGCCTTTCTCATGGTTGTGATCAAGGCTTGGTGATTTAGGCTAGGATTAAGCAAAATTTGGCCCATCAATGAGAATCTACATTCCACTAGTTTATGTTCTGAGAAGTCTTCATCCCTGATTTCCAATTCTTGTGTATGTAGGAGCTTACCCAGCTTATTGCACAGAGTCTCCAGGCGATCAAAGGCTTCACCCTCTGATGCCATGAGTTGTGATGAAGAGAGGAGGCCCTGCCCGCAGCAGGGGTTGCTTTGGCTCACGAGCGAAACAAGAGGTCACTCCTGGAGGATGCGTCCTGCCGAGTGAAGCTACGGCGGGAGAGGGGAACGCACTAGGGCAGGCTTACGTGCTAGGGAGGAGGACACGCCACAACATACGGTTGGGGTTGGGTGTGGGGCAAAACAAATGGTGTGGGAAGTGGGGCTCAGAGATGAATGCAGGAAGGGTTAGGGCAGAGTAAGAGGGGACATTGTGTTATGGGTAAAGTCAAAGAAATCGGGAGGTTCGGTGGGGGGTTGCTATCCTTTGTGTACCTGCAATCTGGTGCGTCAATGGTGGGGTTTGCCAAGCTAATGGGCAACAGGGGTTTACCTTGAAAGGACTAGGGTCCGCAAAGAAGAGGTTTCCGAATGCAGAGGCCTCTTCGCTGGTAGTGGGAGTTGTCAGGGCATCCATGGAGAGGAGGTGGAGGGGATAAGTGCTGCTTTGCCGAGCTAAATGGGGTTCCTCCAGTTGACGGGGCAGCAGGGGTAAACCTTGGATGAGCTAGGGCCGAGCAAGCTGGGGTGGAGCTAGCTATTACACACAGCAAAGGAGGAGGTTCTTGTGAGGAGAGGCATCATCGTTG
The DNA here is from genome assembly GCA_014858505.1 of Corymbia citriodora subsp. variegata. Taxonomy (NCBI): domain Eukaryota; kingdom Viridiplantae; phylum Streptophyta; class Magnoliopsida; order Myrtales; family Myrtaceae; genus Corymbia; species Corymbia citriodora. The sequence goes on along the minus strand of CM026420.1, from coordinate 19,082,352 downwards.
GTAGTGGGTGTGGTCATGGCATCCATGAAGAAGAGATGGAGAGGATCCATGGCTAGGGTTTAAGCAAAAGCTGCACAGAGGGCAGAGAAAGAAGCTGCACAGAGGGCAGAGCATTCTAGTTCTGTTTAGCTTTAGAAGAACTAACTGTCACGGTGATGTTAGTCCTCTACTTAGTGGTTGCCTTAGCAATCAGAGAACCTTTTGACACTATTTCCCTCATGTCATTTCATTGACATGATTGGAAAGTAGGAGGTTACTCTCTTAGTAAGTACTCCAGCTCACCATAGATTTTTTCTCGCACAACTGAACCCTATGAAGTTATCTCCAAGAACACGGTATTTTCAAATTTTTCAGATGCTTGATAGGGGTCTATTGAAAAGATCCTGAATTTCTGTAATCGATTCAATTATGTCCCTGGCACATACCTTGAATAACTTGACTTTGCTATTGTAGACCATGAGTACTTATGATATATAAATAATAGAATTGAAATCTCTAGGTGCTAGAATTGATATAATAAGAGTAACCATGCCCCACATTTCTCCTGAAATTTAATTCACTATACCAGAATCGAAAATAGAAGGGATACTTAATATATGTAATATTAGGCTAGGAATTCCTTTTAGCAAACTTCACATGATAACGGCCGATTTAAAACTTAATATATATTTATATATATATATATATATATATATATATAGCATATTTCATGCAACGACTATTGAAAAGATACATAAAAAGCGAAGAGATAAGTACTTTAGGATTCTATTCCCTAAATAATTAAGTATGCCATTGCATTAAAATTCTGTGCCATTAAAATTATATTTTTGGCTCTTTTACTTTTAATTTATCATTTGGTTTGACTCAAGTTGTTGCTCAAAAGACTAGCACTTATTTCCCTTTTCAATGTGCTACTTATTGATAATGTCTAGAGCCAATTCAATATTAACAAATTCAAAGCCAATGTATAATTATTATGTCATTCGTGTAATAAAAGGACTATGTTGTATATTTTATGTATATGTAATTTGCATAACTAATTTTTACAAGTACAAAGATACATTATTTGATGTAATTATTTCAGTATTTTTGCTGGGGTTCATATTAATTCTTCATTCTTGGTGCTATCATAAGTTGAAATCAAATCAAAGTGGTTTGAATAAATCCAGGGATAAATACATTGAAAGTCCTAAAACTTGTTAACAAAATACAATTTAGTCATAAAACTTTCAAAAAGTGCAACCAAATCCTAAAACTTGTCATGAAAGTACAATTGAATTCTAAATATTATCAAATTGGTCAAATCAAGTCTTTCCTTTAATAATACTTTTTGAAAATTTTAGGAATCCATTGCACTTTCTTGATAAGTTTTAGGATTTGATTATATTTTTGAAAGTTTTAGGTCTTGATTATACTTTAATGATAAGGTTTAAGACTTAATTGCACTTTTAAAAGTTTTAAGACTTCTAGTGCACTTATCTCATAAATCTAATACAAGATCTTCTTTTAGTTTATTCCTCCAGAGTTATCTTCATAAATACAAGATCTTCTTTTAGTTTATTCCTCCAGAGTTATCTTCATAAATAGTTTCTAAATAATCAACTTTAATATATTAAAAAAAAATCCGAAATGCGAAGCATGGACAACAGCACTAGTACTACTGACAAAATACACAAAAAATGGAAGACATTTAAAGCGCATCTTTTTGCACGTGAGACAAAAATAACACAAACTTTAAAAAACCTTAAAAAGATGCCCAAAGTTCCGCATGTGGAATGAAATAACATAACCTTTCAAACTTACCAGAGCTCAACATTTCACCTATGGAACCACCCACCTGGATGGCGCTGCTGGACCGGGCACTCTTCCTCTCACAAAAGGTCGAGTGTTCGAATCCCGAGCGTCGCAGGGTGACTTACTTGGTGGCCCGTGTGTGGTGGCTAGCATGTGTCGCCCCCAAGGTTTACCTTCCGGCTGCCAGCCGTGCCGGGGTTCCCTGGGTCACCAAAAAAAAAAAAAAAACATTTCACCTATGGAACAAAAATTACACCCGTTATAAATTCTGCCTATTCTCACCTGAAATCGTCAATTGTACGCTAGCACGATGAGCCATGTAGGATCTTTGTGGCAATTTAATGATGACACTCTATGGAAGTTGTACCAGTGTCGATTTTATTCACGGATAAAAGATTGGGTTTGTTTTTGTGCGTTTGAAAGGTCACCTTAAATCAGCATGCGTCACCTTAGATGGCTCACTCTGCTGACATGCACAATGGATCACGTTATCATGGCAGCAAGCATCTTTTTCTTACAAAATGCTAGAAATTTTGTATCAAAGATTAAACACTAGGTTGTTGAGAAAGATTACAATAAAATTCGACATCGGCTTTTGTATTGACTGCCGTAGCTCCTGTGTATGTCGGCACAATGAACCATGTAGGGTATCAATGGCGATTTAACAAAAATAGTGGACGGATTCATGATGGATGTCAGTTTCCATGGATAAAAGGTTGGGTTATTTTTGTTATAGATGTAAGATTAGGCTCTTTCTTTTTTTTTTGGGGGGGGGGGGGGCGCGGCGTGTGGAGTTTGAAATATCGTGTTACTTTTGTTCAGCTACAAAAGTTGGATTGTTTTCGGATTGGCCATGAGTATATCGATGATTATGAAGGTGAAACGTTACACCCTTGAAGACAAAGGATTTTAATGACCGAATGACGGTAGGGTTTCTTGCTATTTTAAGAGGGAGGTTTATCAGGAAAATGACTAGTCTGATTATGATTACTTTTCTTGGAGGTTGCTTCCTTTTCTATAATTACTCTTCTCTTGATTCTTTTAGTGTCAAGATCTAATTCCTTCTCACTAATTATGTCACTCTCCTTGAGTTCTATGAAATCTTGTACAATGTTGTGAAATACAAAAGAAAATTTCCTGGACCGGAGAAACTGACATGAAATTTCTTTATCGGAAACTGACATGGATTTGGAAATCCTGAATTTTTGTTTACTTCTTAACTTCTTATGCACCAGCGATTTTTCTTGACGAAACTTGCTAGACATTTGCTTTGTAAGAATTGAAATTGTAATTCTAATCCATAGCAATTATTCGTCATTTGATTAAAAAAATATTATAGAAATAGCTATTTTCTCAGGATCAGGATTGCTACTCCTAGGGGGCCAAGGAATTAGTAGCTATTCCATGTAGCCAAGAATAGCTTCAATTTTCATAATTCAATATGACTTTGCAATTCTGATAATTAACAATATTTAAATTAAATCCTCGGCTTTATGCAGCAATACCAATTGCCAAACCGTACCCTTACCAAAAAAAAATATTTAAATTAAATCAAAGTTCTTAAATACGGACTATTTTTATTATTAGTATTGTTACACTTGAATAAGCGAAATATTTCTGATTATGGTTGATATATAACATACCAATTTGTAATCTATAATTAAATTATAATTTATACTTAAAAAATAAGTTATAGAGAGTATAAATATAATTAATATTATTATCTTAGTTACTTATGGTTAGAAAATATAATTATGACTAAATCACATACCATATTAATATGACTACTATCCTAAGTTTAGTTACTTTTAATTATTTATTATCCCTATGGAAAAAAAAACAATTACATGTTATTTTTTTAGTAATTGAGTAACTAGCATAGTTGAGTAACATAGGCAAAATTTCTGCATAAGAAATTGGAAAAGAAAAGAAGGAATTCATAACGTTAAAGTTTTTTTTTTATTTTAGGAGAAGTTTGTCTTTCCCAGTGGTCACAATTATTACGAAATCTGTATCTATGTGAAAATGTCCATAGAGAGATAATATATTCTTATTCAAAATTAATCAAATCAATTTTTACTTTGTATAGTGTAATTTAATCAAATCCCGCGCATTGCATGTGCTTTCTGACTGGTACAGTAATGAAGCTACATTACAGGAAAGAAGGGGACTTAAAACTTGGAAAGTTTTACCCTACATGAGCTAGTAGACCGAAGTAAAAAGTACGTTTCTATTATGTACAAGAAACTATAAACTAGAATACAGAACATAATAAAACCAGAAGAAGGAGAACATCATAATTCCTTTTAAGATCCAAGTACTTACGGCGAATTTCATAGTCGAAGTTGACATCCTTTCCTTTGTTAGCCCTTATAAATACTGGTTATTGGCCAAGAAAGACAATCATATCTTCAATTTGCTGTCTCTTGTAGACATGGATGCATGTGAATAGTAACATAGGCAAATAATATTAGATTACTTTTGTTGATATAAATAATATTAATGAACATTTATTCTTACTCATAGGGAACAAAAGAGATTAAGGCCATTTATCTTACCAAAGGTAGCTCAGAAGACTCCGATGAAACAACTGACCAAGGTGGCGATATCCACGTAAACGAACAATTCAAGAATTTAACAAATCTAAGATTCCTTCACATGAGTGGGGCACATTTTAGTGGAGATTTGAAGAACTCAAGTGAGGAATTAAGATGGTTTGGATTGCATAATTGTCCCTCAACTTTTGGAGCAAATAATTTTCATGCAAAGGAATTAGTTGTCGTTGATTTGTCCCGGAGTGAGATTTCAGATGAATGGCAAGGATGGAATTCCATCATGGTAAGATGAAAGAACAAGTGTTTTTTCTTTTCTGATTTCTTTTTATCATAATTACTCTAAGGCACCGTTTGTTACCATTCATGTTTTTCTATTTTTCTATTTTTTTTCCCAGAATAGAAAAAGAACAGAGATCCATTTAACGACATCAGTTAATATTTTTATTACTCGGAATAGAAAATTATTTCAGGGAATAGATTTGGAATAGAAACAATAAGTAGAAAAAATTAACTTCTTATTTTTGGAAATTATTTTTGGAATAAGTTTTTTTCTTTTTTTCTTTTCTTCTTCTTCCTCTTCTAGTCGGTTGCCGCTGCAACCCGCTGCCACCTTTGCCCACCGCCAATCGCCATAGCCAGAAAAAGAATAATGGAAAAAAAGAAAAATCTCAAAAACTATTTAAAAATTAAAAGAAATTTTACATCACAAAAAAATTTGTGGATTGTACTAGACGCATTCCTATTTTTTCTATTTCGGGAAATTTTGTGCATTTACTATGTTCTTTTACTAAGAAATTATTCTAAGAAATATAAATAAAAAAGAACAATTTTTGAAAATAAATTGTTTCCGATAACAGAAATGTTACCAATGCATCATAAGCTTATTTCTTGACATTTCTTTTTATCAGATGGCAGAGGAGCTGAAATCTCTCAACCTTACATGCTGTGTATCTTTAAAAGGAACTTTCTTCCTCTCAGCTTTTAAGAATTTAGAGATTCTGATACTCCAACATTGTCAAAAAGTGAAGCAAATTCACTCATCGATTGGAGCCATGAAGAGTTTGGTATGCTTGGACTTGACGGGATGTAGGAGTCTCGAGGAGCTACCGATAGAAGTGGGTAAATTAGGAGCATTGGAGCAACTCCTTCTAAAGAGTACTACAATAAAAGAATTACCAAACAACATAGGGGATTTGCAGAATCTAAAAATTCTGAACATTAATTCCTCGGCGATAGAAGAATTACCAAGTGGTATTGGAAGGCTAAGAAAGCTCCAAGATTTAGATGCTTCATTTTGCATTTATTTGCAAGGGGAAATACCGGAAAGCATGGGCAATCTTTCTTCGCTACAACGCCTTAGCTTCATTGGTTGCCAAAGGCTTAGATCATTGCCGGGGCTTCCTTCTAACTTACAATATTTGAGCATCTCCTGTCTAAGTAGCAAGTTACCTTCACTTTCCCAACTGATCGATCTCAAGGAACTCCAACTCCGTGGCTGTGAATTTCTTGAGTGCATTTGGGAGCTTCCATCAACACTATTAGAGCCTTCAGAATGCGCCCAATTGACAGATGTTGAAGAATCAGAATTACCAAAGTCCCTCTGCACTCCCTTGAAGTTGGAAATTCTAGAAATCCAAGGCTGCAAGTTTATGCAAACACTAGAAGTTTCACAATTGAACAATTTGAGAATATTATCAATCGTGTTTTGCACTAATATAGAAGTTAGAGGTCTTGACAAATTGACACATTTGGAAAGCTTGATCCTCATAGGGTGCACTTCAATTGAAAGGTTGGACCTTCCAAAATTCAAGGGCTTGAAGATGTTGGATACTCGATTTTGCCAAAATTTAGTCGAAATTGAAGGCCTTGATAGGTTGGATCTCTTGGAAAGTATAGATATCTCCAGTTGCCATTCAATAGAAAGGCTTGACCTTTCAAAATCCAAGGGCTTGAAGCTATTAAATGTTTGAGATTGCAATAATTTAATCAGAATTCAAGGTCTCGATAGATTGGAGTTCTTGGAAAAGCTAGATATCTCTAGATGCACTTCAATTGAAAGACTGAATCTTCGAAGATCCAATGGTATGAAGTTTTTATATGCTGAAAATTGTAAAAACTTAGTTGATATTCAAGGGCTTAATAGATTTAAGTACTTGGAAGAGCTGTATATCTCTGGCTGCATTTTAATGGAAAGGTTGGACCTTTCAAGTTCCAAGGGTATGAGGACATTACGTGCTGAAAATTGTGAAAACTTAGTCGAAATTGAAAGCCTTGATAGGTTGAGGTTCTTGGAAGAGCTATACATCTCTGGGTGCCTTTCAATTGAAAGGGTGAACCTTCCAAAGTCTAAGGTTATGAAGAGATTATATGCTGAAAATTGCAAAAACTTAGTCAATATTCAAGGCCTCAATAGGTTGGAGTTATTAGAAGAGCTGAATATCTCTGGGTGTTCTTCACTTGAAGGGCTAGACCTTCCAAAATCCGAGGATCTGATGATATTAGATGGTGAAAATTGCGACGAAAGACATGTGAATCACGAAGAAAGTTATGTGAATTTCAGGGTACTATTAGTTCTAATACTTGTCGGATATTATTTTATTTTATTTTTCCACCTGTTATGATGTAAATGCACTTATAAAAGGAAACAGATCCAGCAAAATTCTACTGTCCCATGGGGTTCAAAACACAAAAAATTTTCGTGTTGGTAGAATTTTACAGTTGCTAATAATTTGGCAATATTGTTAGTGAATATTTAAAACAGATAACTTGCTTGTTAGGCCGGCCGTTGGTTAGTTGCCATTATTCTTATGATTAGTAGAATATCAACATTGTGAGCATTTTACCGCTATTCAAATGAATGAATAAGTTGGAGTGTGCTGGGATTTGAATGGTGTTGTAGTGGACGGTTTCATTTCAAACCGATTCGAGCTTCGTTGGTAATAATTGAAGTTAAAACTCTAGCTCCGCAGCAGATGCTCGAAAGGGTAAAGATTTCCTTTGATCTGCACAGAAAAACTAATCTGCAGGTTGTTGTGGAGGGTGATAACTTATCACTCAAGCGCTATGTGATGGGAACCGAGCAAAGCCCATGGGCCATCCGATCTTGGATTGAAGACTGCAAATTTCGGCTAGGCCAACTTAGAGGTGTCCAGCTAGCCCATTCTTTCAAACATGCAAATCAAGTCGGGGACTAGATCGTGAAGGCCCACCGTAAGAAGATTCTTCCATGCAATTGGCTTGTGAACCCTCCACAAGCTCTTTTAGATTTATTATGCTCAAATATTGCACAGACTTTGATTTATTATCTAATGAAATGCACATCTTTTCAACAAAAAAAAAATTTGGAACAACCCTCCAACCACAGGCAAATTTCCGTACAACTTAATTTTCTTATACTTTCTAAAAAGAGAATAACAATCCGTTGACAAAACTCATATAAGAAGTACAACTCTGGTCTCAAGATGACTCTAGAAACAAAATATTATGCATAGTGAAGGGAAAAGGGTTCCAAAAAACGAATATCGAACTAATCGAATATCAATCAAGAAAAAATGCGGAAACGGCCCAAGGACGCGTATAACACCGATCGGAAGGCATATCACTTAAATTAACATACCTTATTTGCCACGGATTAAATTCTTCCTTTGCAATGACGAGAGTTCTTAATTTCGAGATGAAAATCTGCACTTGAGAGAGGTTTTTCCTGTAGTTTTTTGTGCTGGAGATTTCTCAACGTATGAGTGAAAAAAAAAGTTAACTTCCCAAAACTTTTCTGTTCTTTTTACAGTTTTTCTCCCACAAAAATAACTACCTCTCTCATTGGCCCTTTCAAATGGGCTGGGTTTAGCCCAACATGGCGGCCCGTTATTAATAAAAAAAAGCCCATCACATAGGATCCAACATACTCATGGAAAGGCTAAAAAAACTCATTCTCAGGTAAACCCAACTACGCTCGCTAAGCATAACTTCCACTAGAAAACTTCAAATAGCATCAATATTTGATGAACTAGAAAAGGATAACGATACCACAAGTGCCATAATTTTTATAAGGGGCTCACTTAATAGTTATAATTTTTTTCTAACTACTTTAGTGCCATAACTTATCAAAAATATTCATTTAAATGTCATAATTATAATTGAGTATCATAAATTTTTTTAAACATCCATCCAAATGTTAGAAATTCAATGTGACATGGCACTTGTAGCGAACATTTTTAAGAAGTTATAGCATTGAAATTATTGATTTAAAAATTAAATGGCACCGAAGTGATCAGAGAAAAAGTTATAACCCTAAATGAACATTACACAAAAATTATGATACTCAAATGATCAAGAAAAGAAAAGTTATAACATTTAAGTGAGCAGCATATGAAAGTTATAACATTTATAATATCATTTTCCTCCATTAGAAATTAGATACGTAGCAAAATTTGCAAGCATATAGTGTCAGACCAGATTAGAGCTCAAAATCCTCATCAAAATACATAAGAAAATGACTACAAAAATTCTGTCGGCAGAGTTGAACTTATCCCCATGCAACTCTCAAAATACTCCTCGAGATAATTCTTCACCATTTCCCTATAAGACTCGAAATGGAGTAGAGGCTCTCAATTTGATCTTCCTCTCGGATATTGGCTCCTTAGGATTCATTCAGGAAAAGAATAGCCCAAGTGTCAAAAACTTGGCACGAAATGATACTTAAGTGCAAAAAGTTACGAAAGGTACATTTAAGTACTACTTTTTTTAAAAATTGGATCACTTGAATGCCAACTGCGACAAAGGCCGTTGGAAATCCGACGTGGTTTATTTTAATAATTTCTAACATTTACGTGACTCACCGAAATTCTACGTTAGTTCACCTTCACCAAAAATGACGTTGTTTTGGCCAAAGTTTGATTTTTAATATAAGTATTAATTAATTAAGAACTAAAATTTACAACAACAAAAAAGCAGCAGCATAGGCAGGAGAGCCTCCCCGCCTATGGCCACCACCCCATCGCCGATGGGGCGGCAGCGATGGACGATGAGGGTTGTCGACACCTGGATGCGGGTCGACGACCCTCACCAACCGAAGGCAAGGGCTAGCACGCAGGGAGAGGGCGGTGACCCTCTCCCAGGCGTCGCCACCCTCTCCCTGCTGCTGGCCCTTGCCTCCGGTTGGCGAGGGTCTTGGGTGAGGGCTGGGAGAGGGTCGCCGCCCTCTATTGGCATCTAGCGAGGGTCGTCGGCCCTTACCCAAGCATTGACGACCCTCACGGCCAACGCCGCCACCCCATCGACAATGGGCCAACAGCCACAAGCGAGGAGCCCCTCCCACCTATCATCTACCCTTTTTTTAAATTTTTTTAATATTATTTAATTAATAACTATATAAAAATCTAATTAAGGTCAAAATAGTGTCGTTTTGAGCTGATCTAGCCACGTCAACGCTCAAAACAATATCGTTTTGGACTTATTTGGTCATATCAACGCCCAAAACAATGTTGTTTCGACCTTAACTCGTCAGAAAAGTACAACGTCAGCATTTTTGTTGGATTTTCTCGCTGTTGGTACTTAACTGATCATTTTTACTCCGATCTTAACATTTAAGTATACATTTCCGAACTTTTGACACTAAAGTGTCATCTCTTGCCAATCTTTGGCACTCCAAGGATCCGAACGTCGGATTCATTCGATAAGTCACCTTGGTTGGGATATGAGCACCGGACACAAAATTAATGCAATGCACGAAACTCGTTAAGTAAAGGCTGAAAAATAGATGGGGTCTCCTCTTTTGCTCTATTATTTTCCGCCTTAACAAGAGCATAAGCCTTGCAAGAATCCTCCATTTCTTAAGGACAGTGAGACTGTGAAAGAAGATTGCTTCCTCCTTTTTCCTTTTTGCTCAAGTAGGTTTAGTAATTCTCTATCTTGCAAAGGCCCAGTGTGATCTTGACGCGACATTTGACAAATGAATGGGTGTTTTTGAAGCCATCATAGATTGCCCTACAATCGTACGACCATGGTCCTTCAAGAAGTAAATGACATGCATCCACAGGAACAATCTCTAACATGAAAGGAGAATTTATTCAATAAATCGAGAGATGATTTAAAATGAATGTGGACCATTTGGTCACACGGGGACTAGTCATTTACATTAGTCGAAATGTTGGAATCTCTATCTAAGAGATACAATTAATGGGGTCCACGTTTTTACTTTTCAAGTTCCAGAATACTAATATCAAAAGGGTGATATTAAGTCTAGTAGTAATAAATAATAAACTCAAACATTCAAGAAAATATAGATAAGACTTGCATTTTTGAAGCTCTCTCAATGAAAGAGGCAAAAATCCGTTTTCATGTGACACAAAGTGGACGGGTCCCTAATCTAACCTAAAATTGACTGTGATCCTCCATCTGTCTGAGGGCTTTGCAAGAAATCCAAAGACAGAGAGTCAAACACACCAAATATCTTGTAAGTTACACCAATCTAAATGGTTCATGCGTGGTTCAATCTAAGCAACTTTGTTACATCTTTAATGGCATATTCTTGTCAACCATCGCTAGAGATTAAAATTTATTAGGCATTGTTTTTTAAATTATTGTGTTTTTTCTTTCTGTCTATACTAGATTCAGTACACTTTTTGTAAAATGATTGTACTTTTGTTTATGCTAGATTCAATTTAGTATTTTTTGCATTTTTGGCTCTTATAATGTGCCCTTCTCTTCATTTTATAGGTAACTACTAAACTTTAGATTTCTATCAATGCCATACCTTTTAAAAGTCTATCCCTCGGTAACGACATGACCAAAGAGGGGAGGAATATCTTTCCTATGTCCCATTTATTGTTAGGCTAAATTCGGCTATGGCAAGTGGAATGGTTGATAACTTTCATACCTAAAGATCTAACATGGGATTAGCTACAATTAAATGAGAGGCCTTTGAGGTAGCTAGCTAGAGGAGGGTAAATAGGTGATTATTAAATTGACAATATAAAGTGGAATAGAACGAGTCAAGATCAAAGTCTCAACAAGAATCAAATTCTAGAACAAGGTTCAAAATCTGTTATGTAGTAGAATAGACTTTAGAGGCATTTAACAAGTGTGCAATAAACCATAACAATAAACAGTAAGAGTATATAGAAGAGAGAAATTGCACTCAAGACTTATAGTGGTTTGGTTTAGACCAAACCTATATCTATTCTCACATGCTGACAGCCTACTGGCTAAATTTCACTATATGATCAACAGGATAGTATAACTTTGAGTACAAACACTCAGTAATAGATCATACTATCTTACTCAATCACTCTTTCTGTGTTTTTTTCACAATCACAAACTTTTAAGCGCATAAAAAAAAGTATTTGATCGAAGTTCGCTTAGACTTTGGAATTTCATATTCTAGGCCTTGTTTCTTACTTGCTCCTTGGCACCTTGGTCTCCTTATATATTCCTCCACTGCCAAACTAGCTGTTGGATAGTCTTTAGAGGATCACCTTCCAATTTACACGATCAAGAAGATTGAGTAGCCATTGAGTGATAGAAGCTGAATCCCCACTTGATTATGGTCGTCCATATAACCAAAGTCTTGGTTTTCATAAGTAAAACTTCTCCATTTAGAAAGAACTTGTCTCGAAATTGATTTGCCAATCTATTGAATTGGGTCAATCAAATCTTCTAAATGTGAAATCCAAACTAGATCATTAGCTATTATTTATCCAAGACCGGTCATGTTATGGACTTGTCACAATTTTGTCTTGTTTCATTCTGAACTTTCCACGTACTGAACTTGCATCATGATGGGAATAAGAGTAATTCTCACAATGTCTATCTTCAATATAAAGTCTTGAACTTAAGTTTGAGTATGTTTCATCTAAAATAGACTGTACAAATTGTACTTGAATTTGAGGTAGAACGAGATGACTTCACTCTAAGATTATTTTTCTGGATCAGCATATCTCAAAACAATTATCAGACTTAGCAAAATTTTATGGACAGTTTTTATCAATTTCAAAACTACTAGAAGTTTTCTCAATAGCCTTGTAGTCTCTGTAGCTCCCCATTTATTGTCTTTGTGGTGAAGGAGTCTAAGACCTTAAGTTATCTTCTCATTCTACAGATTCAACTCAGAGTCAATATTGGTTGACTAGAAGCTGTCGAGCATATAAGCTCATACTTGTCCCCCACTCCACACATTACATTGAACAAAAGCCTTACCGAGCTTAAACTGTTCACAACTTGGGCAGTTTCTATATTATGAAAGTCTAATGCAATGACTTGATTTCATGCGCAGTAATTTTGGAACATGGTATTTCATTTTGATATGGTAATTGGCATCCGTGATTCTTTTGATGATTCAAGTTTGTGTCTTCATGCTAAAGTAGAAAGCTGTGAAAGGATGTGGCCTTCACTATATGAGTGTAATTTTACAACATAAAGTTGATATTTTGTCTGCAGGTTGTGCACACCTTCCTTAATCGGCTCTTTATCTACTACCGTTGCTTTGGACAATGTTAGAAGCAAGAGAACTGACACGAAATTGCGCGAACTTGTGCGATTTAAACCCAATGTCTCAAAGTTTAGTTTGATCACTTGGTTAGTTATCCTCAAAATGTGGCAAACTTTTCCCAGAAAAGTAGATTTCTGAAATTGTTGGTAAATTGTAATATCGCTGGTGGAAAAAGCATGACCCATAACTTGATTGTTGGGTAAACTCCTGGTAACTTACTGGTGCTATCAAGAATTTTCCAACTTTCAAATGAATTAGTAAACTACTTCGAAATTTTATAAACTGTCGTAAATATTCTTTTTTTTTTTTTGGTCATGAAAATACTTCATTGATTGATCGTCATCCAGAGGAAGAAGTACATTCATTACGAAAGTCTAAGCATAAAAGTGAAAATAGCGGGTGTGATGGCATCGACACCCAATTAAGGGAAAGGTTTCCGGCCCGGTGGGTTTTGGCCACCCAATCCACTGCCCTGTTAGAACCTCTTGGTTCGAAAATTAATTGGACCTGTGGGAGATGGCCCAGTAGCTGGCAACAATCCAGAATCAGGCTTTGCAAGGCCACATCAATTCTGTTCGGCCCATCACCATATCCACCACCGACAGGTTGTTGCTGGAAATCTGCGCGTGCTGTGGGACTTCGTTCAGTTGAAGACTTCCCCGAAGACTTCCCCAGTTTGAGCTGGGGTCTGTAGCTTCTATCAACCATTCCAGAACAATACGGATTGCTAGGGTTTCGGCCATGTCAGCCGATTGGGCATGGATTTTCTTTGCAATCCCGTTGATGAGCACGTTGTCGCTTCCACTGTAGATACAAGCAACTGATCCTACCAGATTAGAGGCGGACCAAGAGCAGTCGATGTTGATTTTCACGAATCCGCACTCTGGGGGAGTCACTACTCGATAAAGGTGTTTTGCTTTGGTGCTGTTATTGAGGTATTTGAACCCCATCGCTGGTAAAGCTGGTTGCTGATTATTGCTTCCTATATAATGTAGCTCGGATTTGGCGGTCGCCCTTGAAACAGTAGCCCGTTCCGTGCCTTCCATATAAGCCAAAGAGCGATGGAAAACAAGGCTTTGTCTTGCGTTGATGCTCCCAAAGTCAGGTATTCAGCCACCCATTTGTCTATTCTTGTAATCAATGTAAGGACAGTGGAAAGGCCTAGACCGAGATCTGACCATAACTTGTTTATCCATCCGCAAAGTATGAACAAGTGTTCGGTGGATTCTGGAGCGAGTGCGCATACTGGATAAAGGGTGTTATATACTATTCGTCTCCTGTAGAGATTACATTTCGTAGGAAGGCCCTCATTACATAAGCTCCACATGAAAAATCTAATTCTAGGATGAGTTTGTAACTTCCATATTACTGTCCATAGTTTGCTTAGAACTTGAAATGAAGTTGAAGCTTGTTGGTCTGCTTGTTTCATTTTGAGGCTATGTATTTTGTTGTAACCACTTTTAACCTTGTATGCACCTATTCTGTTTGAGGTCTACAGAAGTTTGTCGGGTTGTGTATACATGCTCAGGGGAATTGCTAGTATTTGTTGTGCTAGGAGGGTATCAAATGTTTCAAATATAAGAAGGGAATTCCATTCTCGCGTACCTGGTTTGATGAGATTAGCCACTAGTTTAGGATCATTTTTGTTATAAGGCCCTCCAATTTTACCAATTGGCGGCCATCTGTCTTCCCTGACTTTAATGCTATGACCATCTCCAACCTCCTAGTTTATCTCAGATTCAAGAACTTCTCGCCCCTTAAGTAAACTTTGCCATCCCCAAGACGACCGAGTACCTCTTTGAGCTATCTAGAAATTTGCATTACGGAAATAGAGTCCTTTTAACACTTGGCACCATAATGCTTCTTGGTTCTGGCTTAATCGCCACGCTTGTTTACCCAACATGGCTTGGTTAAAGTCCACTAGGTCTTTAAATCCTAGTCCTCCTTTATCTTTTTTGGTTTTCAGTAGGTTCTAGTTTTTCCAATGAATTCCTTTGCGTCGCACATTTTGTTTCCACTAGAATGCTGCTATTATTTTCTCAATTGCTCTACAAATTGAAATAGGGATCTTGAAAATGGACATGGCATAGGTAGGTAGAGCTTGGACAACCATTTTAAGTATGACCTCTTTCCCAACCTTGGATATAAGTTGCTCTTTCCACCATTCTAATTTTCTATCTACTTTCCCAAGCAACCCTGTAAACATCTATTTTTTAGTCTGCCCCCAATCTGATGGCAATCCCAAATATTTCCCAGTTTTCTCAAGTATAAGGACCCGTAGTTCTGACGCAATATTTCTTTGTAATTCTTGAGGACAACTCTTCCCAAAGAAGACCCCTGACTTATTTAAATTTATGGCTTGGTCAAAACCATAACAATAGCAATTTAGGATATTTGCCAAGTTTTGGGCTTCACGAACTTTCTCTTCCAAGAAAAATGTTACATCATCTGCAAATAACAGGTGTGAAAGGACAGGACAGTTTGGATTCAGCTGAATACCATGGATTGAACCATCTTACACAACTTTTTTCATTAGAGAGGATAGAACATTGGCCACAATAATGAAAATGTAAGGGGAAAGGGGATCACCTTGTCGAAACCCTCGTGTAGGAGAAAATTGTCAGCATAATTCTCCATTTACTTTTACACTAAAGCTAATAGAAGAGATGTAGAATTTAACTAGTGCAACCCATTACTCGCAAAATCCCATTTGTAGCATGCAATCATAGAGGAAATCTTATTCCACCCTGTCATAAGCCTTTTGCATGTCCAATTTTAAGACAGCTTCAAATTTTCTCTTTCTTTTCCTAACCATAATCTGATGTAGGACCTCCTGAACGATGAAAATATTATCTTGTATTTGGCGGCCTCCAATAAAAGCACTATGTTCTGGGGAAATGATCTATGGGAGCCAAGTCTTCAAACAATTCGCCATAACCTTTGCAATTATTTTATAGCTAAAATTACAAAGGCTTATGGGCCCATATTCAGTAATACTCTCAGGGGATGGCACTTTGGGGATAAGGGTAATCTGAGTTTTGTTTAGGCTGGGATCGAAACTACCTTGAGTAAAAAAACCCTCCACCGTACGGAATATGTCCTCATGAATGATAGACCAAATATTTTGGTAGAAGAGACCATTAAGCCCATCTGGTCCCGGAGCCTTTGTTGCACCCATCTGAAACACAACATCTTTTACTTCCTCTCTAGTAACCGGTTTTGTTAAATCTGCATTCATTGCCTCAGTTACTACCATCGGGCATTGTTCTATAACAGGTCTATAGTCTATCGAGCCCATAGAGGTATACAAAGATTTGTAGAAGTCAATTATGTGTTGCTTAATGATAAAAAGGTCCCTACTCCACTCATGTTCAGTGATTTTTAGCATTGTAATTCTGTTTCGTTGTCTCCTCTGAACGGTGGTAGGATGGAAAAACTTTGTGTTTCCATCTCCCCACTTCAATCAATTAATACAGGATCTCATTCCCCAGTACATTTCTTCTTGCCGCTAGAGGCCCTCTATTTGTTCTTTTGTTTTCTTATAGTCATCTGCATTATCTGCTCTTTCGGTGGAGTTGGTAAGATTAATAAGTTTTGACCAACATTCATCAATCTGCTTGTAATGCATGTTTAAAAGTTTGTTTGCTACATGTACTTAGGGCTTGTGTAACTTTCATTGTCTTGCTAGCAATACTCTGCTGAGTTCCCCTGTTATCATGCCATGCATGTTCCACCATTGCTGTGAAGTCTGGATTAGTGAGCCAATAAGCCTCAAATCTGAAAATTCTTTGTATTGTCACTCTAGGTGTTTCTGTACATAGTAAGAGTGGGCTATGATCAAAACCAATAGCGGGAAAAGCAAATACCTCAACATGAGGAAATAGTACTCTCTAGTCCATATTACAAAGAGCTCGATCTAGTTTATTCTTAACTAACTCATCCTCTTCTCGATTATTAGTCCATGTAAACGTACGGCCTTTACTTTCAATTTCCATGAGAGAGCAAGAGTCTATGAACTCGCAGAACGCCATCACCTGATATCTCTCCACATCTCTTCGCCCGACCTTCTCCCAATTGTATAATGCTTCATTAAAGTCGCCAATACATAACCAGGGGCAATTATAAGGGCTATTTCTAGAACGTACAGTATTCCATAAGCTGGTCCGTTGTTGGAAACTTGTTGGTGCATGTAGGAATGAAATGTGCATTACCGATCCATTTTCCAGATCCTCACATGCCACCTCTAGTAGTTCTGCACAACTATAGTTCACTTTCACATTCACCCCTTCATCCCATAATAAAGCAAGACCACCCGCTATTCCCACTGGATTAACCACAAAAGAGTATCTAAAATGAGGTCTCATCTTGATACGATCCACCATGTTTTCTTTGTTTTTTGTTTCCATTATGAAAACTAGATTAGGCCTCTCTCGAGCCACCATGGCTCTTAAGGACTGGACTATCAAGGAAATGCCTAGACCTTGACAGTTCCAGTTTAGAAGTTTCATGTTTTCTATGGTGGCTTATTAGGGCTAGCCACCAAAGCCCTTGATTGTGACCCTTCCCACACCTGAATTGGTGTATCCGTAAGGTTCTCCATGTCAACCAGATTAGCTAGAGTCCCCTTCTTTTCATAAGGTGCAAAACGTTTCAATTTCTTTGTGGCATGTTTCTTCAAGCATGATTTCTCCAGTTTAAGTTGTCATGTCCCTGTTTCATAATCTGTGGAGTAAAGATTCTGCTCCAGTGGTTGCGGAACCTGTTTACCTTTGTATGATAGAGTGTCGATTCCCCATGATTGTCGTTCTTCTGGTCTGTAGAGTATTATGGTCTGACTAGTCTCATTAGGTTTGTGACTGTGCAGATTAATATCAGCCGAAGACATTGGAGTTTCAGGCACCATGTCCTCCTCCTGAGACAAATCTATCTCACCATAGAATGTGTGCCAGCAGGGACTTTGCTCCTTCATTTCAGCTTTAAGCCACGAACCGTACCATACCGGTTTATCCTAAGGTAATCATGATTCTTCATAAGAGATTTGTGGGTATACAGTTGCATAGTGGCCAATGCTTCCACATGAATAACAATAATGAGGTAGACGTAATGGTGCCTGTTTTTAGAGGCTTGAACAGATTTAATCGCACTTTAGCCTTTCCTATTTTTCGGGCACTATTGTTTCTTGCTTCTATCTTAATAGCCTCCACCATTCCCAATTTACTAGCAACTGCCTTAATAGAATCCTCTATAATAGCAATGCGTGGGAGCCCTATTAAGTGCACCCATAATGAGGAATAAGTGAAATCATAACAATGTTCCGAGATTTTAGGGTCCCCTTTTTGTTGGATTAGCAAATTACTGGCAAAAGACCAAGGGTCGGTTTGTACAACTCGCTTCCTCTCTTCATCCGAATTGAAGATAAACACATAAAAGCCAGGTTCAATTACTTCACATTTGACATCCTCTATTTTCCATGCCTTTCGCATTGTAGTAAGGCCTGAAAATTGACATTAGGCTTCAAAAACAGCTTTCTGTAGCGCAAAAATTCACCTACTTGTTTTGCATTCTTAGGGGAATAATCATCCAAGACAGTGAAGTCTTCTTCAGCCCATAAATCCCCCATCCGCCGGCACAGAGCCATCACCCGGAGGTCATCTTCTTGTGTCTCTTCCATCAAGAAATATCGGTGCGAGGAGTTGATGTTGGGAGTGAAGGGAGCTCTAATTTGTAATCAGATTAATGCAAACAGAGCTGGGATTGCTGGTTATGAGTGACCCATCTCCTCCGTGATGGGAAACAAGGGGAGTGAAAAGGAAAGGTAATGATGGGAGTGGAGAAGGCAAGGTAGCCAGATTTGTTAATCTGGGAAAAATATTTGGACTATAGCCATTTCTGTGGAATTTGATTGAAAGCTAGGGTTAGGGTTTCAATTGGGAAGGGAGAACTATCACCTTAGGGATATATGTCGCGACCTAAATTTTTTGAAAATAATAGGTTTAAGGGTATTGCTAATTTCAGGCAAACAGGCTTTCATTAACTCGGGCTCTCCCAAACTCATACCCTGTGCGACGTGAGATATCGTGAAAGTCTTCTAATAAGGAGTCGCCACTAGCCTATTAGGGTCAACTAGAAACCAAGCGAGGCATGAGAGCGTGCCTCACTTTCTACGCAACCAGAGAATCTAGGGTCGAGGACTTGATTACGTTAGTCATTCGACTAACGCCCTTTCGATACCTAACTCGATTGTATATTAACTAAAGTTATGGAAGCACATTCGAGAAAACTAAGGTTTTTCCTAACCACTTTATAGTAAGGAAATAATATCCAAAAATCATGAGAAAACAAAACATGGGAGAATAGCCCTATTATAGAGCCCTAAAGGCTTATTCAATTTTGGTATTTTTTTTCTTTTTTAAGGGTTTTCTATTTTTTATTTTTTTATTTTTTGCAATTTTTTTCTAATTTTCTGAATTTTTTAATATTTTTTAATATTTTCGAATTTTCTGAAATTAAATAAAACAAGTTTTCAAGATTTTAAATTTTTTTAGCTTTTCTGAAATTAAAAAAACATTTTTAATGTTTAAGGATTTTCGAATTTTTTAGACTTTTAAGATTTTTAATTTTTTTTGTATTTTCTGAATTTTTGGACTTTTTTAGATTTTTTTAATTATTAAAAAAATTGATTCGGACCGGGTCAGGAGACTCGACCCTACTAAACCGACCCGGACCCTATCGGTCTAGGCTGGACTAGCAACCGGGCTGGCCGAATGGCCTGGACGAATTTTTCTTAGAATGGCTCGTTAATGACAAAAATTAAAATAGCCCATTTCACTCATTTTCAAAACTCGGCCCAACTAAAAGTCCGTTTTCCGTTTCTATCTGTGGCCCAGTCATCCCCAGCCCGTGACCAACTCAGCTCGATCATTCACTTGGGCCCACGACGCACGTAAGACCGAAGCGAAGCCCATTTTCTTGTTTTCTATCTTTTTTCGAATTTTGGCTTTTTCTCTTTTTTCTTTTTTTAATTTTGTTCTGTTTCCCTGTTACTCTCCTCCTCGTATTCATCTTCGAGTGTTCTTGCGCCTAACGCCAATCTTCCAGAATCTCATGCGTTAGTATTCAACCATCCTAAGAAAAAGCCAGCAAGATAAATACTAAACCTTCGTCGATTTCACTGAAGACACCGGATTAGACGCTTCTTATTCACCACCCAATCGCCCTCACCCACTGCAAGAGGCATCGCTAGCCACCATCCCTCATCGGACATTGAGCTCGAAACACACCATACAAACAAAAGTAACCATGAAGGAAAGAAGCAAGAAACATGACCATGACCTATAGAAACCCACAGAACGAGAACAAGAAGTCTACAGTTCGAGTAAGACAGCCAAGACGTTCGTAGACATCCCAGAGACGTTTCGTCGAACACCCGACGGGCATCGACCAAGGGGGGCAAACAATAACTTAATGAGGCATCGAAACTCGACCAAAATAGGCATAAGCAACCAAGCGGGGTCTAGGTTCAAGAAAAAGCAACACCATAGGAGTCAAGACTCGGGCAGACCGAAGCCACGGGAGCCTCGGTCGGGCGAGCTCCAAACAAAGCAGCACGGGGTGCTAGCACGCTTGAGTGCTGGGGTCCTACCCGGCTCGACGGCGGCGAACAGAGGACGAGCTCTACATATATCAGACTTAGCCCGGTTGCCTCAAAACGCCTCCGAGCCGGGATCCTCGGGTCAAAACGATTTCGAGACTAGAGAAAGCAAAGAAAGGGACTGACCTGGAAGGATGTGTCGAGGAAGGGAAACATTGCGCCGCCGGTCAAGGCTCGGGCGTAGTGGTCGCCGGAGAGGTCCTCCCACTCCTGGTTCTCACTTCAGTGCTCTCGGATCTCTCTCTTTCTTTTCCTTGCTGTTGTTTTCTCTGCGTTTTTTTTTTTTAAAAAACAGCTTCTGTTTTCCTCCAAAAACCCAGAAACCAGCTAGCCTCCTCCTTTTTTCCCGATCCTCTGTCTCTCGGGCCCTGGTTTTCTGGTTTTCCTTCCCCTTCCGCTCAGTCTTTCACGAAAGACCAGTAAACCAGCCCTCGTCGCAAGCCGAAATCCAGATCTCTTCTTTTTTCTGTGTTTCTCTCCCGCTGCCTCTGGTTTTTTTTGGTTACCGGTGGAGCACCTCTTGTGCATGGAGTTCCGAGAGATAACCATCCTAGCTGAGCAGCGGAAGCCTTCCTCTCTACGCTCTGCAACTCCGCTTCGCTTCTGCCTTTTTCTTCCGCTTCTTCCTCTGCATTTTTCTTTCGCGCCTCCTGTCTCTCGGTGAAGTTTTTGAGTGCTCAAGCCTCTTAAGCTTAAGAAAACATCATAAGCATCGACGAAATTAAAGAGTTTGATGCATTGAAAACATGTGAGCCCATTTCATTTTAGATATCAAATAATATAGACACCCACATGGTCTAATGACGGAGGTGGAGTGGGCGTATTGCACTGAACGCATACAAGACTCAGCTCGTTCTTCACGTACCAATTCCCGGAAGGCATTCGAGCGGCGTCGTTGCCCTCTCCCCCACGTTCTGCTCCTATCCGAGTTCCGCGGCGTCCTTCCCGTGTGTGCGTGAATGTGGGAGAAGAAGAAGAATCCAAGGGAAGATGGGTCAGGCCCAAAATAAGAGGGAGGTGGGCTGAAAGAAGAAGGAAAAGAAAAAGAAATAGGCAAATAGAGGAGTGGGCTGAACTGAACCCATCCGATTTTTTTTTAATCTTCTTTTTTTTTAATCCTTTTTTGTAAATTAATATGTATTTATAAGTGCAAAATAAATAGCCAATTAGAACAAAATAAACAAAAATTCGGGTGTCAACAATAGAGAGAAACTCACTTGAGAGAGAACAATGCGTTCGATCGTACCCTATAACTGTTGTAAATAGATTAGCTATAAACAATTCAATTAATTTTCACCAATGTGATTTGGAGCTCAATTTGACAATTGACCCATATGAGGATAGGCCCAGTTCGAAGAAGGTCCGCTACTTGGAGCTAATATATTGTTTTTAATGTCTCGTCCAGTTAGGAGATTGAATTTATATTCTATGCGTTCAATTTTCACTTCAAGTAGTCTTCATTTGCTGATGCCTAGCCGTTGCCTTCCGGGAATTGGTACGTGAAGAACGAGCTGAGTCTTATATGCGTTCAGTGCAATACGCCCACTCCACCTCCGTCATTAGACCATGTGGGTGTCTATATTATTTGATATCTAAAATGAAATGGGCTCACATGTTTCCAATGCATCAAACTCTTTAATTTTGTCGATGATTATGATGTTTTCTTAAGCTTAAGAGGCTTGAGCACTCAAAAACTTCACCAGCCACCTCTACGATGGCCTCGTGAAATTGATATTTACAAGACAACAATGTTATAGACATGAACTTGCTCATGCAACATATTTTAAATTGTCATTTTCCATTGTGCGTGCTTTTTTCTTCACAGTACTAAAGTTAAATCAGGCATGCACAAACGCCAATTAGATATTCTCCAAAATTTTCTTTGATTTTTTTAGAGCGTTCATTTCGTCCATGAATTACACATAAAGATGGTTTTAGAATATTAAAGTGTGCCTTGAGAGTATTTTTTTATCATTTTCTCTAAAATTATTTTCAACTCCAATATTCAGGAAATTTTTCAGCCATTTTTTAGTGTTTCCTACGTTTCTTTGTTCTTCACCAAGACCAAACTCTCAAGTCAAAACTTCAGTAGTTTAGCTTAGAGGTTCGTGAAATGCACTGGCACGGTTTTTATTTTTCTTTTTTCTCTTTTCACGTTCTTCAATGTTATGTATTAACGTTTTAGTTTGGATAGTTGAAATATAAATATCATTAATAAATTTTCATTTTGCATTGTTACAAATGGATATCCGAATGATTACATTTATAAAATTTCAAGCTGTTCTTGATTGAATTAATTCAATGTCCAAAGAGTATTCCCTTTTTATGTACTTAAATTTAAAAATATACATTAAATGGTATGAAAAAATTGCTTCACATTTTGCACGAAGCAAGTCAAATAACACAAAGCTATAAAGCGTGCTATTGCATAGCATAATAGGTTGAATATTAAATGAATTGTTTGATGAGAATAATATGTTTAGGTATATTTTAAGTGGTAAGTAAAACCTATTTAACATACTTACTAGGATAACTGCCCATCGTCATTTAATAGGATTCACATACATTTCTTTAAGTGTATTATATAAAGCTATATTTAATCTAAATGAATTAAGACAAAACGCATCCGCTTGATCTGATCATTTCTATAAATATTTGAAGGAGCACACATTATAGATTACTGGAGTTTAAGAGAGACCAAGCAAAAACTTTTCTCAGAAAAATTGAGAATTCTGATTTATTGATTTGGCTTAGGCTAGATTAAGAAATAACTAAACAAATAAATTTGACTAAATGAAATGAATGAGTTGACATCTAAAAAAATAGTTTAATCGGTAATTTCTCAATTAAATAGAGAGAAGAGGGATGGGCCCAACCACTGCTTTTAGGAATAAAAGGAGGGCCCTGCAATGGAAAACAACTTGGTCTAATTACAAAGGCCCAAATCTGAGATGGGAAAAGGGCATCATAAGAGTTATGGGATTTTTTGGACTTTCTATTAATAAAGCAAAAGCCTCATGGAGTATAATCAAATTTGAGACGGGAAAAAGGCAACACAAATGTCATGATTTTCAATTATTTGAATATTACATTGGTGAAAAATTAATCATTTTAGTGCCTTCAACGATTGTCCTAAGTATTTTTTTTTAATAAATATTTATGTTTAACGGGACTTTTTTTAAAAGAAAAAATTGAAGACCAAAGTGGACAAAAGACGAGACAACGGGGCACTTGTGACGAAAGCAAGGCCACTTCATCTGAGGAAGAAAAAAAGAAGTTTCGACGAACACGTCGAAAAAGCTCTTGGTTAGAAAAGAAAACGAGAGAGGTGGGTGGAGGATCGGTGAGAAGAGCAAGAAGGAGCAAAGGAAAAGCAGAAACGAGAAAATGAAGATGTTCGGCGTCCAATACATCTCCAAATTTCATCGCCATAGTCACGACCAAAGCAAATCTCTTCACTCTGTCTTGCGCCATCTTCAATCGCCAAAAATCCACGGAACCTTCTCTTAGAATTTACCTTTGTCCAAACTATTATTGTTGGACTTCTAAGCCTACAATAGCAATGATATTCACTTTAGTTGACCAAATTGACAAGATCTGACCTGCTTGTCGTGCGCCTACTCTCTTTTGTAAATTTCAGCACCACCCCAATTCCTCGATTTTGGGGTTTGGGTTCGAAGAGCACGATGAATTTAACCCGATTCATCAAGATGGGGCAAAAAGAATTTGACACACGACACCGGTTAACACTGATTTTTTTAACTTCACTTTACTGGCATTCGACGTCAGACGTTTTATACTAAATCGGAGCCACATTGATTTCTGGTCATACAAATCATTGATGGTGTTGAAGTCATCGATTTTCTATCGAAGCACATTTGATGCTTCACAAGAGACTTTTCACCTACTCATTGAGTCATGTGAATCACGACTTCATTCTTAAGATTTTTTTGGTCACAGTCAATTCCATGTCTGAAAAAATTTATGGATTTATAAGTTACATTATTTTAATGAAACAATTGTACAACTTTGGATCTAGCAAGACTTAATTTTTCTTCTTAGCTATGTTGTCCTTCCTTACGAAGTATCAAGTTCAGAATAATCATCATCATAGACACCTAATTTTTTATCTAAGGTTTGATCAAGATTGATAAAAAGAAGATATTACTTTGTTAAGTGTTTGATTAAAGGGTACAATTGGGTCATACTCATAATGAGTTTTCCAATGATACCCAATTTGTATCGCATCTTTTAATTACATGCATCTGATCATTAGGCGTTTGCATGCCATGTTAGAATAGGTTGTTTTAATTGTCATTAGAATTTGGGCACGCAGACCAAAATTTTAGAGTAAGGCTGCATTGCATCCATGCAGATAGCTAGCTTTCATGAATAAAAGAAAAACCGAACAAAAGAGAATCAGTTTGAGTTGTTAACTGGTTCATAGAAATCACGTTAAGCTAGGCATTGCATTTTGTAATTACTACTTTGCAGATATTTGGAAGTCAATAGATAGGGTTATGCCTTGCTTGCATCAAGGTAATTAAAATATTTTCCTGATTCTAGCAATTTGTTTAGTGCTCTTAGTTTAATGAGTGTTATTTTTATTGATTGCGTACTCCCATGATCACCTCATATATTAGTGGTTATGTTTAAAATAACCAACATTTCTTATCAAAATTTTTTGAAAATAAAAAAGAAAAACAACCAAAAGAGCATTAGAGTAATTTAGCGCAATCAAGTTTCCAAATCCAATGAATCTTTAGTTTGTAGAAATAAAATACACTCTCCCATTTTACACGGGTTTCAAATCGATTTATAAAAATTAATTAGTGGCAACTTTTGAACAGCTAAAATTATATATTGAAATTGAATTGAAAGTTGCGAATTTGCATAGGGTTAGGAGAGTCCAACTTAGACATGAGTTTAGTAATTTATTAACCATCTCCTGAAATGAGAAGGTCAATGCAACCCTATATTTATCCTTGTTATCTAATAATAAGAGAAAATCTTTAAATCTTCAAATAAAGATTTGAAATATTCTCGGTGTCATTCCTCGAGGCCAACTTTATCAACCTCTTGATCTCGATGATGTGACGATAGATCAACAACATTGGAAGTCATAGAAACGCCATACTCTCATAGAAGTTTAATTTTGTTGGCATTTTCATTAATGCGCTCCAAACCTCAAAAATAACCATCTACTCGAGGAGATGACTTGGCCTGATGACCAGGTGGAAATAATTTTTAACTCAAATTACTGTACTTATTTTCTTGATGGCGATACTTGTCAGTTTGCTTCAAAATTCTCTTCCCTACTTTGTCGGTAACCGTTCGATTTCCTCATGCCTTTCTTCGGCATCTCCACTAAATGGTATGAGATCCAAAGGACCTACAAGATGCATTCCCTACCGTACCTCAAACGGGCATTTTCTAATAGTTTGGGTCGCCGAACAATAGTAGGCAATCCCTGCTTGAGCCAGAAGCGAATCTCATCGCTTGACATGTTTTCTAACATAGCTTTTTAATGAATTAGCAGCCTTTGTTTGTCCATCGATCTGAGGATGGCTAGCAGAACTAAACTGAAGTTCTGTCCCTATTTTCCACCACCACAATATGCGCTAGAAATGACTCAAGAACTTAATGTCACAATAAAAAGATGGTTATCTTTGGAATCTCATTTAGGCACACAATTTCACGAAAATAAAGTTCAGCAACAAGTGTTGCATCAGGGTAATCCATGGTGGGAAATGTGCCATTTTAGAAAATCAATCAGCCACGATCAGGGCCAAATCCTTGTTCAATTTAGTCTTTTGGAAAACCCATGTCAAAGTCCATACTAAGATCTTCCCAGGGCGCTTGATGAATATAGGTAACGACAACTATGGTGCTATGGCCTCCAGATTTTGCAACGTGGCAAACTTTGCATCGCTTAATATGACGCATAATATATTATTTTTCCCATGTTGTGAGTTGCTACATCATCATGAACTTCAACAATACTTAATTGACGCAATGAACATTGTGGAACACACGCAACTTATTGCCTTTGAATAGAAAAACCATCTCGACGATGAAACTGTCCCTGTGAAATATGTAGAGTTAATTCCCATATTTCTGAAAAATCCAGATCCTCTTTATATAAATGTCTCACCACTTCAAATCCAACAATCTTGATTTGCATAGCAGAGAGAAGCGTATGTCCACGGCTTAAAGCATCTGCTACTCCATTTTGAACATCAGATTTATGTTTGAGGAGAAGCGAAAAGGATTGTCGAAATTCACTCCAAGCTGCATGTCAGGGATGAAGCTTCCACTGAGAGTTCAAGTGCACGAGCAACTCGCGGTCAAAATCCAAAACACTCTTTTGTCAGCAAATAGTGGCTCCAGTGATTGAGCGTACGCACTACAGCATAAAACTCCTTATTATAAGTTGAATACTTGAGCTTAGCATCGTTCAATATTTCAGTGAAAAACGCCATGGCTCAGCCTTCTTGATTGAGAACAGCAACCAGTACTGACATTGAAAGCATCGCAATGAACCTGGAAAACCAAATCGAAGTTTGGTAGTGCTAAACCTCGAGTTTCAATGATTCGTAAAAACTCTTATGCTGTTTCGTTCCACTGAGACCTCTCTCCCTTGAACTATTCAGTAATTGGTGCAGCAATAGAACTGGAATTATTGATGAACGTGTAGAAAGAAGCAACGCCACGAAAGCTAAATTTGACCATGACTTATCAGTTTCGATATTACACCCAGAATTGCACAGCGAAATTCTCTTTCCCTCTCAAAATCTGAATTAGACTCAGCATACTCATGCATAGGATTACAAAATAGCAGTTTGCTTTTCTTAACACATATATTAGCAAACCCCTATCCTAAGCACGGACCAGCCCTCTTGGGCCCAAGCCCCGGCACGGCCCTCCACAATAAGAGTCCGTCTAGGGCGGGTCTATTAATAATAAGGGGCTGTGCCATTGTGCCGAGGCCCAGTATTTTTTTAAGGGCGATGAATTATAGTTACCACAAAAGATATTATACGCATGACGATTTTTCATCAATTTTTTAATTATGAAAAGAAGTTACCTTGCCGTACGGGAAAAGAGTGGGAAAACAGTAAGGAGCATTAGTGAACGATTTCTCGCCACCGAAATGCATCCTCGTGCTTCGGTTGAGGGAATCTTTTGACTAGGATGCTGCTGCCGACAAAAAGGCACGCTAAAGCATGGGCTGTCTTCTTTTTCTTCATCTGTCACTGTACGTCATCTCTCCACGTCAGGATAAGCTGTCTTCTTTTTCTTCATCTGTCGCTGTACGTCTTTGCATTATCACTTTGCTTTTTCACAGGCTTTGCCTCAGAATTCCACAAGCCACTTTCGCCATGAATGACGGTGGAGGACCACAGTATATGACTGTATGCTATTAGTCATCATACCGATGAGTTAATTATTAATTCTGTTGAAAAGACGTGCAATAAATTTATAATTTTTTAGATAATTTTTTATAAACAAGGTCGCTTGATTTGAGGGGGAAAAAAAAGGCTTGACGAACACGTTCAAAAAGTTATCGGTTGGGGAAACTGAACGAGAGAGGTGAGTGAAGGATCGGTGATTAGAGCAAGAAAGAACAAAGGAAAAGTAGAAACGAGAGAGAGAAGATATTCAGTGGATGTGACAAAACAGAGAAAGGGGGAGGCTCCACCATCCACCAACGTCCCATTCATCCCCAAATTCCATTTGGAGTTTGACAATTCTTTACTCTCTCTCATCGCCATAGTCACGACCCAAGCAAATCTTTTCACGAAAGTGCCTGTCTTGCTCCAACTTCAATCACCAAAAATTTATGGAACCTTCACTGATAATTTAACTTTGTCCAGGCCCAATTATTTTTTTAAGAGAGGTGAATTATGGGCACGACAAATATAAAGATAGCAATAATGGTATAAAATTCACGTGAGGATTTTTCATAAATTTATTAATGGATGATTTAAGATAACAATTCTGTTTCTGAAAAGAATTTCCGATCAGAAATAAATTTTTTTATTTTATTTTCAAAAAAAATTTCTAAATATTTGAAAATGTTTAGTAACTATTCAAATTTTTTTATTTTCGGAATAGAAATGTATTTAATGAGACTCTTAAATTTTTTTGTTTCTTCTAATGTTTTAATACTTTTTTTTCTTTTTCTTTTTTTTCTTTTATATTTTTTCTCCTCCTTTTGATGCTGGTCGCTGCTCGCGAGTGGCAATGGGGTGGCAATAGACTGAGAGGAAGAAGAAGAAAAGGAAAGAGAGAGAAAAGAAGAAGAAAAATTAATTTTTGGAATTGTTTTTGAAAATAAGAAGCAACTTTCTTTTTATTCTTAATTCTGTTTTAAATTTATTTTCGAAAACAAAAAAATTTCACATAAATTTTTATGTCAAATCTATTTTCGAAAATAAACAAATAGAATTAAATATTATTTAATCGGTTAACGTACGGGCCTTACTTGCCACACAAATGCATCCTCATTGCTTGTTTCGTAGAGAAAATCTTTTGACTAAGATGTTGCCGACAACCCAAAGGGCACGCTAAAGCGTGGGTGGGTCTTCTTTCCTCGTCAGGATGAGCTGTCTTCTTTTTCTTCTTCTGTTGCTTTACGTCTTTTTCGTTATCACTTTGCTTTTCGACGAGCTTTCCCTCAGAATTCCACGAGCCAGTTTCGCCGTGAATGACGGTCGAGGTCCATAGGAAATGGTCGTTTTGCTGTTAGTCATCAGATTGGTGAGTCAAGTATTAATTCTGCTAAAAAAGATGCCCTATTAGTTTAGGATTTTTGGACAATTTTCTCAAAACAACACCACTTCATTTGAGGAGGAAAAAAAAAAAAAAACATTGACAAACACGCTCAGAAAGCTCTCGGTTAGGGAGACTGAACGAGAGAGGTGAGTGAAGGATCGGTGCTTCATCTTCAATCACCAAAAATCCATGAAACCTTCTCCGATAATTTAACTTTGTCCAGGCCCAATTTTTTTTTTAAGAGAGATGAATTATAGGCACGGCAAAATCACCTCATGTGGTGGCTCCGCTGGTTTTGGGCTTTCCCCTCCTATCGAAGGGGAGGAGTTCAAATCCCAACAGAATTATTTGTGGACTTATCCTGGTGGCACGTGCTTGGTAATCGCACATGTCGTCCCCAGGATTTACTTCCCGGCTACCGGCTGTGCGGAGGTTCCTTGGATTACCAAAAAAAAAAATTATAGGCACGACAGAAACAAATATATTAATAATGGTATAGGATTCACGTGTGGATTTTTCATAAAATTTAATTATGAAAAGGTGTTCCTCGCAGCACGGGAAAAGAAGGGGAAAGCAGGAAGGAGCATTAATGAATGATTTCGTTGCCACCGAAATGCATCCTCATGCTCGTTTCGTCGAGGGAATCTTTTGACTACAACGTGGCCGACAACACAAAAGGCCAGCTAAAACAGGACATTTTTCATCTACTTTTTGAAAAATCATATCTGAAAAAGGTGAATTTTCCAAATCTCTATAGCCTAATAATTTAGAGAATCTTGAACTTTCCACTTGTTGTTAAAAATGTCCTGAATTTTCAACTCTATTCCTTGAGTTAAAAAAAAAAAGAAGCTCTATCCCAGGTGAATATGAACAGTTCTGCATTCAAATATCGGAGAATCTTAATTTTCTTGGAAAATGTCTTGACATTGCAACTTTATCAAGGTAAGTTGGGTATCGCAGGAGGATGTCCACGTGGTAGATTTGAGGAAAGTTGAATAGATCAATTTAGAGTTTCTATGTAAAGACTTTATATACAATTTTTTTTTTCCATCAAACAAAGACTTATAAAACGATTGTTTTCCGATTTGGACCAATACTTGCAAGTAGACACCTTTTTGTGGCATTTGTGCTCATAACTTTACCATATAAAAGAAAATCTTATCAAGTCTGCAAAATGTTCCTGTGCGATACTTTGGCTGCTCTTTCATGTTTTTAAGAATCAAGTAAAAGGAGAAAAGGCATTTCATTTTCTTCCTAAGACTTGAAGGAGAAATTAAGGGCAGAGTTAGGGCAAACAAAAAAAATTTCTCATTGTGCTTGGATACAAAATGAAATATATAGATATAGATATATATATATATACACATATATTATAAAACTTTTGTGGGAAAGAATTGAAAATTTTGGCTGGTTGATTTGGCTTTGGATTGATTAAGACATTATACAATCAATAAATTTGACTAAATGAAATCAATAAGTTGATGTCTACAAAATAGAAAATAATAATTGGTAATTTCACGGTTGAGAGAAGAGTGGGAGCAGAAAATGAATTTTCCCAGCCAATTGATTATAAATTTCCCAGCCGTTGATTCGAAATAAGAAATGGTGGGACCCAGCCACGGAGACAGGGAGCAGAATTAAATTTCCAGACAAGTATCGCATTGACTCGAGGTCCAGAAGAAGACGACGAAAGTTTTAACAGTACTTTTGTCTTTTGTCGTTGGTTTTATTTCTTTTCATTTCTTCCGCATCGAAATTTCCTCGCCATGAGTCTTGTGCACTTTTGTCCTCCGGCCAATGAATTAATTTTTATGAAGACAAGTTTCAATTATTGGTGCGATTTCACTTGCCGATTGGTTTAATTACATAAATCAAACCAATATAAAAAAGAATTGCCATAATGAGACAATGAGCAATAAGAAGGCAGTTCGTATTTCCTAAGAGGCATTTTGGTGTTCTTCTCCTTCGAACTTGAAAGGAAAATTTGAGGGCACAGTGTGAGCAAAGAAGAAATGCATCCTCCCATTTTAGGGCACTCTTTCGCCAAGTTTGTGGCACCGATCCTTCTCTTCGGGCTTGCATTCCATTTCTTCAATAAGAAGAAAAATATTGCGAGTAGCAATGCAAAAGATGCTGATACCGGCCTATCTGGTTCGTCAGTTGCACCAACTGAGATTAATTCCAATGCATCTAGTTCATCGACTACATCGATTGGAGACTGCTATGATGTGTTCTTGAGTTTTAGAGGCCCAGATACTCGAGATAACTTCACCGATCATCTCTACAATGGGCTCGATGATGCTGGGATTCGGGTTTTCAGAGACGATGAGGAGCTTCGCCAAGGCGAGAAGATCGGCCCAGATCTTTTGGCAGCCATCAAGAATAGTAAGATCCTCATCCCCATTCTCTCCGTGAATTATGGTTCAAGCAAATGGTGCCTTGATGAACTGGATGAAATGATGAAGTGCAAGAACAATAACCGAGGATACAAAGTGTTGCCTATATTTTACAAAGTGGAACCATCTCACGTGCGGCACCAAATAGAGGATTTTGGAAAGGCATTTCGTACACGTGAGAGGTATTTTGACCGAACAATTATGGAGAAATGGAAGCAAGCACTCGTTCAAGTCAGTTCCTTGAAGGGATGGGAAGCCAAAGGGTACTTCATTTTTTCACCAAAGCATCGTCTACTTTCTTTTAATTTATGTGGGTGTTTACTCGTTTGTTCTGATTCCTACCTGCTTCATTTTCTTTCCTTCGGTTTTTTTTTAATAAGAAGAAAGCAATAAGATTTATAAGTTGTTCTCTTTTTAGTTGTTAACTTCAATGACCGATCTAATTATAGATTTGTTAAAAGATCTGTTACTCTTATTTACAAAGATTTTATAACATTGTTCCATTTTGCTTTCAGGTTTATAGTATAAGCAACATTAATCTTCTTCTCAAAATTTTCTACTTACGTACTTATTTGAGATTAATAGTGTAACTTATTGGTGGTGCCTATTAAATCTCATAATATCATTTACGATGCATGGTGATTATAAAAGCCGTAGTTCATTATCTTCCCAATTTACATCTATTGAATCATCACTGTTGTTAAATAGTTGCTATAAAAACTATTTTTTCAAAAGAAAGATATCATTGGTTACGTATGATGATGGTAAATTCAAAAAGAGAAAAAAAAAGGTTATCTTTATTATATGTATGTGTAAATAATTGTCAACGCAATTTCCTATCTTCAACGCATCATTTGACCAATGTTATTAGATTGAAGCAATGTTTTTATCTTAGGGAAAAAAATATTCTTATTCTTCCTAGTCAATATTAAATAAATTATTATTGTAGAACGCCAAAGGAAAAAAGAAGTACAACATGCTATCATCCCTTGATACAAAAAAATTGATGATAACACGAATCTTGAATGATGCTAAATTGATAACATGAGTAGAAACTTGCAAGCGTGTAGAATTGTGCAAATAAAGAGAAATCCCCTCAATTATATTCAAGTAATTTATAATATAGCACTACGAACGTCTTTCTAAATTGATATTACACGACCCAAATAGCTCTTACATCTAAATTTATGATTTGTTTATTGACTGATGGCTAAACTTTCCAACCGGGTGACTTATTGGATTTTTGCTTATATAATTTTTAAAGTCACGTCCATGTCTTAATGTCTCTAACAGACAAGAAGGTTAAAATTTGATTCGAATCCATGATATGTACAATCTTCAAGATTCATTAACAATAACCTCAAGTTTCTTCTAGCTCCTTAGATTATTTCAGAGTAATAATGAAATGCGACACGCCATGTGAAGCAATCACCAGCGTTTCCAATTTTTTTCTTAGCATATAAGACAACATATGGAGGTGTGGCAAAAAAAAAAAAAACTCTTAAAGTTTTTCTATTTATCCCCAAATTTATCAACTGTTGTCCCTTCATTAGATATACAACATAAAATTACTGTTGCCACAATTTGAACTCTCGTCACATATGACAGGTATGAAGGAGAATTTGTGAAAAGCATTGTTCGAAAAGTGTTGATCGAGCTGAAGAAAGAGTTTGAGTTGGTTCTTCCTGAGAATTTGGTTGGAATTGACAGTCATGTGAAGGAGGTTATGAAATTTGTAGATAATAATTCTAATGCGACCGTATTTGTTGGCATCCACGGAATGGGAGGCATTGGTAAGACAACTCTTGCTAAAACTATCTACAACAAGCTCTTCAATCAATTTGAGCATCGAAGCTTCATTGAAGATGTTAGGGAGTCATGTAACCGTAATGGCCTTGAGTATTTGCAAAACCAATTAATCTTTGATATATCGAAGCAAAAAGATCAAGTTAAGAAAAAGGACGATGGGATTAAATTCATTTCAAAGTTTAAGGATAAGAAAGTCCTCATTCTTCTCGACGATGTAGATAATAATAATCAATTAGAGGCTTTAGCCGGAAATCGTAATTGGTTTTCTTTGGGAAGTAAGATTCTTATTACCACCAGAAAAAAGTCTATTCTTGACTATGCTGGGGTGGACTACGACTATGAACATAAGGAATTGGATAAGGATCAATCTTTGATTCTATTATGTAGACACACGTTTCGAAGGGACTCTCCTCCAAGTAAACTTGAGGAGATCGCTCATGAAGTTGCATCCACCACCGGAGGGCTTCCCTTATCTCTTAAGGTATTAGGTTCATTTTTGTGCGGAAAACAATTACCACTATGGAGAGTTACACTTAGAAAGTTAAAAGAAATGCCTCCTCAGGAAGTGCAGGCAAGTTTAATGATAAGTTACGAAGCACTAGAATATAGACATAAACAAATATTTCTGGATATTGCTTGTTTTTTCATTGGGACGGACAGAAGAGTCGCATCATACATGTGGGACGCTTGTGGCTTTTTCGCAGAGGAGGGAATTGAAGTCCTAAGGCTTATGTCATTAATAAAATTTGAAGATAATGATGTGCTCAAAATGCACGATCAACTGAGAGATTTTGGTAGGGAAATTGTTCGCATGGAAAACCAACTGGAACCTCAGCATCGTAGCAGGTTATGGGACTGTAAAGAAGCTCTGAAAGTGATAAAAGAAAATAAGGTAACTGTTCCTCTTCTTTCACTCACTTTTACCACATTCTACCGTAAGACTAATGTTGGTCCTCTACTTACCGCTTGCTCTAATGAATAGAGAACCTTATGATATTATTGCCTTTGTATGGTTTCATTGACATGGTTGGCGAGTAGGAGGCTGCCCTCCCTTAGTGTATCGCAACTTATTTGAGATTTTTGTTAAAGAAACGTATATTATGAAGTTATCTACTAAAATGAGGTGCTTTTAAATTTATTAGATACTTGATAGGGGTGTTTCATATTGAAAAGATCTTGACTTTCTATAATTGATACAGTTACGTCATTGACACATGCAAACTTGACTATACTCATGTAATCCATAATTACTTACGATATATAAATCATAGCATCCTAATCTCTGGGTGTTAGAATTAATTTAATATGAATAACCATACCCGCATTTCCCGGGAAATTCAGTCATTATGCCATTATTGATAATGGAAAGGACACTTATTTTATATTTTATATCTAAATATAATGGTAAAACTAACTTTTACAACCAATTTCAGTATTTTTGCTGGGTTCAAATTTCCTTTTTCATTTATGGTACTATTATAAGTTGAGATCAAAGTAGTTTTGATAAAACTGATACAGGATCTTCTTTTAAGTTTTCCTACATTAATCGATATACCTAAAGTAATTTTCATATGGATTATCTAAAAATACAATGAATTTCGATAAAACAAAACAAGACCATGCGAAGTGCGAAGCATGGACAAGAGCACTAAGACAACTTACAAAATAAACCGAAATGAAAGACGTTTAAGGCATTATTGAATCTTTTGCACGTGGGATGAAAATAGAGAGGCTTATTAAAAAAAATTCTAAATTTATTATAATTGTATAAAATTTTTGTAATTATATAAATTCAATCAATTCAGCTAAATTTAAAAAGCCACACGATAATTATTTTAATAATAATTTTTTTTCGAAATTTTATTTATTTTTTTCCATTTATATTTTCTCTTCTTCCTCTTGGCTTCTTCCCCCTCCCTCACGTGCAGTGGCTGGCAAGGCTCCGGCACGGCTTGCCGGCCACGAATCCCTTGCTGGCTGTTGACGAGTGTCGCGGCCCTCGCCAGACCTCACCCACATGTCGGCCGCCTAGCCTAGATCTGGGCGAGGCCAGCCTTGCCATGGTCTTGCTGCGGGCGAAGGCCGCCTTCTGGAGCTCTGTTTGATTTCTCAGAAAAACTCTGGTGGGTTTCGAGTTTCAGCCATATCGGACAGAAAAGTTTTGAGCTTTTTCTTCCTTTTTCTGGAGCTCTGTCTTCTTAATTCTTTGGTGTTGCGGAAGGAGGAGTCAACGCTATGGCGTCTAAAGTTTCGTCCTCGTTGTTGCTGGTCTTTCTGGTCGTGATCGCTTGCTTCTCTCGATCAATCTCTGCGATACAAGGCACGCCAGCCGCCGGTGACCGCGGGCGAGCCCGCCTTCGCCCGCGGCAAGGCCATGGCGAGGCTGGCCTCGCCCAAATCTGGGCAAGGCGGCCGGCATGTGGGCGAGGTCTGGTGAGGTCTGGCCAGGGCTTTGCGGCCCTCTCCCAAGGGGACGGCGAGCACGGGGAAAGAAGCCAAAGAGAAAGAAGAGAAAGAAGAAAAGGAAAAAAAATTAAAATTAAAATTAATGAAAAGATTTGAAAAAATAAAATATTATTATAAAATTATCACTTAAGCACCAACTGGTTGGTCATCATCTATATTAGCATCAATTAGCCAAATTTGGCCATAGATTAAATTGAAAGATTTATAATTGAATTGATAAAAAATAAAGATTGAATTGGCACAATTATAATAAATTTAAGATTTTTTGATAATTCTTCATATGAAAATAACACCAACTTTCAAACTTTCCAAGGAAAGCTTAAACCTTTCACTAGTGGGACAAAAATAGCAGTTGGTTTTGCGCCATGGGTAGATGGCTGTTCTTTTCTTTTGTTTGGATAAGTTTTTTTTTATCCGATATCTCCATAGAGATTATTTAGAGAAGTTCGAAAGGTTGTGTTTTTAGTCCTAGATTTAAAAGATTAGAGTTCTTTTTTTTTCCTTCGAAGTATTGGAGAGATTGTGTTACTTTTATCCCAACATAGAAGGTTAGGCATTTTTTGGGGATTTGGCCATGAGTATACTTGAACTCTATCGAAGGGTTATTGAAGGTAAAAAAATTACGCTCTTTTTTTATATCGAAAAAAATTACACACTTGAAAACGAAGAATTTTGATGACAGAGGACTTTTTGATATTCTTGAGAGGGATTTTATCGAGAAAATGACTAATTTGAGTATGATTACATCTCTTGGAGGTTGCTTTCCTTTTTATAGTTACTCTTCTTTTCGATTCCTTCTAAATGTTGAGACCTAATGTCTTCTCCACTATCTATGTCAATCTCCTCCGAGTATTCATGAAATCTTGTACAACATTCTGAAGCACAATGAGAAATTTTTTGGCTTGGAGAAACTGACATGGATTTGGAAATCCATGAATTCTATATTACTTCTCAACTTCTTATGCAAAAGTGATTTTTCTTGGTGAAAACCTGTTGCACGTTTGGTTCGCAGTAATAGCTAGTTTCTTTCTAGTCCATTCCGATGAACCAATTGATTTTAATGTTTGTCTTAAAATTATTCTAGATAAGAGAGAAAAACTTCAATGTTATACTATTTGCTTTTCAACAAAGATCATCTGGTTGGATTTGTAATACTAAATCGTCATGCAAAGACATAAATTTTGTGTCAAAAACGAGGGAATAATTCTTTATTTGCTCAAGTCAAGGCAACTTCTTTTTGTTTTTTCTTTTTTTTTATATGTAAATTACTAAATTTGCTAAGCCAAGCCTCAAGTCAAGAAACTTGCCAACCGCGGGGGTGAGGAATAAAGCACGGCCCCAGTACCGGCTAGAAGAATCTGAGGAAGCATCTCCATACAAACTAATTGCTATTCTTCAGTATTATTTCGTTTTACAAATAAATCAGAAATAGTTAATCTTCATTATCAGGAATTCCTAGGGGGCCAAGGAATTAAGCTATTCCATGTAACAAAGAATATCTTCAATATTCATAATTCAGAAATGACTTTGCATTTCTAATAATTAATTATATTTAAAATAAATCAAATTATATTTATTGTACTTGAATAATGCAATTGTTTATAATTATGATTGATCTATATAATATATCAAATTGCAATCTATAGTTAACTTATAACTCATTCTAAAATATTAAGGTACAGAGAGCATATCTATAATTAACATCATTATCTTGATTACTTATGATTAGAGATGTGTTATTTTTTAGTTATTAATATCACGATATTAGTTACTTATAACTTTTATTGCTCCAACAAATAAAACAAAGATGAGTATATGTTATTTTTTGCAGTTGAATAATATACTAGAATTTTATACATAAGGAAAAAAAGAAGAAGGAATTCATATGTCAAAATTTCTTTATAATAAAAAGCATTTGTTTCGTAAAAATTGAATTTGAAAAAATTTCCTAAAAGTAATTGCTTGTATCTCTTACAAAAATGAATAAGCGAAAAATGTTTATATCGTCCATGAAACTGTTTAGACATAAATTCATTGATTAATTATTTCAAATAATAAAAATAATTTTTTTATGAACTGTTTTTCAAATAAACATAAGAGTAGTGTGTTTTTCCCAATTGTCACTGTTATTACAATAACTATGTGTCTGTTGATTGGAGTTCATTTGGACATCTATTATGAAAATTACAGAGAGAGAAAACGTATTCCTATTAAGATTGATCAAATCAACTTTTTATTTTGCACATTATCATTTAATTTAATCCCGTGCAACGCAAGTGCATCCTCCAGGTATTATGATGAAGCTACAGTCAGGAAAGAAGAGGATTTACGAGTTGTAGAGCATTTACTTATAAGAGCCATTAGATCTTTTTAAGATCCAAGTACTAATGGCCAAATGTCAAAATCGAAGTAATCATCCTTCACTTGGCCCTTTTTAGATACTGTTCACTGACCAAAAAAGAAAATTATATCTTCACTTTGCTAGTATCTTGAATAAATCGTAGCCTGTTACTAGCAATATGAGCAAATGATATTAGATTACTGCAATTGGATATAAACAGTAAAAATGAGCATTGATTCTTATTTTTAGGGAACAAACAAGATTCAGGCCATTTATCTTCGAGACAACCACTCCAACTGGTTCGGCGGAGCAGCCAACCAAGGTGGCAATATCTACACAGACGAACAATGGAAGAATTTAACGAGTTTGAGGTTCCTTGACGTGACTGGGGCGGATTTTAGGGGAGATTTTAAGAACTCACTTGAGAATTTAAGATGGCTTCGGTGGAAGTTGAATTTCTTGACTTTTGAAGTAAATGATTTTCATTTGAAGGAGTTAATTGTACTCGATTTGTCTCGGAGCAAGATTTCGGATGAATGGCGAGGATGGAGTTATATGATGGTAAGATGGAAGTACAAGCCTTTTCTGTACTTTCTTCTGAGTCATAATTACTCTAGGTTAGTCCCATGACAATTTTTTTTTTTTTAATCAGATGGCGGAAAAGCTTAAATTTCTCAACCTTACAAGTTGTGCGTGTTTGAAAGGAACTTCCTTCCTCTCAGCTTTTAAGAATTTAGAGGTTCTAATCCTTCAAGATTGTTATCAACTGGAGCAAATTGACTCTTCAATTGGAGACATGAAAAATCTGGTACGATTAGACTTGTCTAGATGTTGGAAACTCAAGGAGCTGCCAACAGAATTGGGTAAATTAGAAGCGTTGGAGGAACTTGATCTACAAGGGTGTAAAGCCCTCTCTAAAGTACCAGACAGCATGGGGGATTTGAAGAATCTGGTACGCTTAGACTTGTCTATATGTTTGGGACTCAAGGAGCTGCCAACACAATTGGGTAAATTAGAAGCGTTGGAGGAACTCTTTCTACAAGGGTGTGAAGTCCTCTCTAAAGTACCATATAGCATAGGGGCTTTGAAGAATTTGGTACGCTTAAACTTGTCTAGATGTTTGGGACTCAAGGAGCTGCCAACAGAATTGGGTAAATTAGAAGCGTTGGAGGAACTCCTTCTACAACGGTGTGAAGCCCTCTCTAAAGTACCAGATAGCATAGGGGCTTTGAAGAATTTGGTACGCTTAAACTTGTCTAGATGTTTGGGACTCAAGGAGCTGCCAACAGAATTGGGTAAATTAGAAGCGTTGAAGTACCTCTATCTAGTAGAGTGTAAAGCCCTCTCTAAAGTACCAGACAGCATAGGGGATTTGAAGAATCTGGTACGCTTAGACTTGTTTGGATGTTTGGGACTTAAGGAGCTGCCAACAGAATTGGGTAAATTAGAAGCATTGGAGGAACTTGATCTACTAGGGTGTAAAGCCCTCTCTAAAGTACCAGACAGCATGGGGGATTTGAAGAATCTGGTACGCTTAGACTTGTCTGGATGTTTGGGACTCAAGGAGCTACCAACAGAATTGGGTAAATTAGAAGCGTTGGAGAAACTTGATCTACTAGAGTGTAAAGCCCTCTCTAAAATACCAGACAGCATGAGGGATTTGAAGAATCTGGTACGCTTAGACTTGTCTAGATGTTTGGGACTTAAGGAGCTACCAATAGAATTGGGTAAATTAGAAGCGTTGAAATACCTCTATCTACTAAAGTGTGAAGCCCTCTCTAAAGTACCAGATAGCATAGGGGCTTTGAAGAATCTGGTACACTTAGACTTGTCTAGATGTTTGGGACTCAAGGAGCTGCCAACAGAATTGGGTAAATTAGAAGCATTGGAGGAACTCCTTCTACAAGGGTGTGAAGCCCTCTCTAAAGTACCAGACAGCATAGGGGATTTGAAGAATTTGGTACGCTTAGACTTGTCTGGATGTTGGGGACTCAAGGAGCTGCCAACAGAATTGGGTAAATTAAAAGCGTTGGAGAAACTTGATCTACAAGGGTGTGAAGCCCTCTCTAAAGTACCAAACAACATAGGGGCTTTGAAAAATCTGGTACGCTTAAACTTGTCTGGATGTTTGGGACTCAAGGAGCTGCCAACAGAATTGGGTAAATTAGAAGCGTTGGAGGAACTCAATCTACAAAGGTGTGAAGCCCTTTCTAAAGTACCAGACAGCATAGGGGCTTTGAAGAATTTGGTATACTTAAACTTGTTTGAATGTTTGGGACTCAAGGAACTGCCAACAGAATTGGGTAAGTTAGAAGCGTTGAAGTACCTCAATCTAGCAGAGTGTGAAGCCCTCTCTAAAGTACCGGACAGCATAGGGGCTTTGAAGAATCTGGTATCCTTATACTTGTCTGGATGTTTGGGACTCAAGGAGCTACCAACAGAATTGGGTAAATTAGAAGCGTTGGAGGAACTCGATCTACATGGGTGTGAAGCCCTCTCTAAAGTACCAGACAGCATAGGGGCTTTGAAGAATCTGGTACACTTAGACTTGTCTGGATGTTTGGGACTCAAGGAATTGCCAACAGAATCGAGTAAATGTGAAGCGTCTGTGAAGCTCTCTCTAAAGTACCAGAGGCTTTGAAGAATTCCGGTACACTTATACTTGTCTAGATGTTTGGGACTCAAGGAGCTGCCAACAGAATTGGGTAAGTTAGAAGCGTTGGAGGAACTCGATATACAAGGGTGTAAAGCCCTCTCTAAAATACCGGACATCATAGGGGCTTTGAAGAATTCCAATACACTTATATTGGTCTAGATGTTTAGGATTCAAGGAGCACATAATTGGGTAAATTAGAAGCGTTGGAGGAACTCGATCTACAAGGGTGTGAAGCCCTCTCTAAAGTAGCGGACAGCATAGGGGCTTAGGGGCTTTGAAGAATTTGGTACGCTTAGACTTGTCTAGATGTTTGGGACTCAAGGAGCTGCCAACAGAATTGGGTAAATCAGAAGCGTTGGAGGAACTCCTTCTACAACAGTGTGAAGCCCTCTCTAAAGTACCAGACAGCATAGGGGCTTTGAAGAATTTGGTACGCTTAGACTTGTCTAGATGTTTGGGACTCAAGGAGTTGCTTACAAAATTGGGTAAATTAGAAGCATTGGAGAAACTTGATCTACAAGGGTGTAAAGCCCTCTCTAAAGTACCAAACAGCATGAGGGATTTGAAGAATCCGGTACGCTTAGACTTGTCTAGATGTTTAGGACTCAAGGAGCTGCCAACAGAATTGGGTAAATAAAAAGTGTTGGAGAAACTCCTTCTACAATGGTGTGAAGCTCTGTAAAGTACCAGATAGGATAGGGGCTTTTAAGAATCTAGTATGGTTAGACTTGTCTGGATGTTTGGGACTCAAGGAGTTGCCAATAGAATTTGGTAAATTAGAAGCGTTGGAGGAACTCCTTCTACAACGGTGTGA
Organism: Corymbia citriodora subsp. variegata; assembly: GCA_014858505.1. Lineage (NCBI taxonomy): Eukaryota > Viridiplantae > Streptophyta > Magnoliopsida > Myrtales > Myrtaceae > Corymbia > Corymbia citriodora. Next base: position 19,040,604 of record CM026420.1, on the reverse strand, counting down.
AGCCCTCTCTAAAGTACCAAACAACATAGGGGCTTTGAAGAATCTGGTATGCTTAGACTTGTCTAGATGTTTGAAACTCAAGGAGCTACCAACAGAATTGGGTAAATTAGAAGCATTGGAGGAACTCCTTCTACAACGGTGTGAAGCCCTCTCTAAAGTACCGGACAAGTACCGGACAACATAGGGACTTTGAAGAATTTGGTATGCTTATACTTGTTTGGATGTTTGGGACTCAAGGAGCTGCTAACAGAATTGGGTAAATTAGCAGCGATGGAGGAATTGCTTCTACAACGGTGTGAAGCCCTCTCTGAAGTACCAGACAACAAAGAGAATTTGAAGAATTGGATACTTGGGACTCAAGGAGCTGCCAACAGAATTGGGTAAATTAAAAGCGTTGGCGGAACTCTTTCTACAAAGTTGTGAAGCCCTCTCTAAAGTACCAGACAGCATAGGGGCTTTGAAGAATTTGATACACTTAAGACTTATCTGGATGTTTGGGACTCAAGGAGCTACCAACAGAATTGGATAAATTAGAAGTTGGAGGTACTCCTTCTACAACAGTGTGGAGCCCTCTCTAATTTTGAGGGTTGCAAGGAGCTTCAATTGCTGTCAGGACTTCCTTCCAGCTTAAGATATTTGTGCATCACATGTCAAAATTACTGCCTGCCTTCACTTTCCCACCTAACCCATCTCGCGGAATTGCGACTTCATCATCGCGAATTTCTTGAAGGCATTATGGATCTTCCATCAACACTATCAGAGCTTTCAGAATATTCCCTACTGACAGATGTTGAAGAATCAGTACCCCTAAACACTCCCTTAAAGTTAAAAATCAGCGGCTGCAAGCTTATGCAAACAATGGACGTTTTGCTGTTAGACCGTGTGAGGACATTATCTCCCAATCTGTGCGAAAGTTTACTTGAAGTTCGAGATCTTGACAAATTAAAATATTTGAAAATCTTGATGATCAAAAATTGCTCTTCAATTGAAAGGCTAAACCTTCCAAAACTTGAGCATCTGAAGATTTTAGATACTCGATGGTGTGAAAATTTAATCGAAATTTAAGGTCTCAACAAGTTGGAGTTCTTGGAGGGGCTACATATCTCTAAGTGTTCAATTAAAAGTTTGGGCCTTTCAAAATCTAAGCGTATGAAGATATTAAACGCTAGATTTTGCAAATCTTTAGTCGAAATTCAAGGTTTCGAAACGTCAGAGCTCTTGACATAGCTGGATATCTTTGGTGAGTGTAACTTATTTAAAGGCTTACAAGGGTTCCCTTGTCCAAAGAATTATTCTAAAGTCCAGGCCTGGATTGGTTGGAGCTATGGGAAAAGAACTCTTGCGTGTTCTTTGGGCTAGGCCTTCTGAAATCAAAGGATCTGAACTCATTACTTTTTGAATCTGGCGAAAACTTAATCCAATCCAAGGCCTTGATAGGTTGGAGATCTTGCAAACGCTGGATATCAATGTTGACATCTTTAGAACGTGTTGCTATCTCAAGATGTTTGTCGATTGAGATCTTACGAAATTTGTTATGAACTGCATCAATTTGGTTGTGCAAAATTATGAGAAACTGACTGAGCTATGAGGGTTCGAGAATTTGGAGCAACCAGTGAAATTGAAAATTTCTGGATGCAAGTCACTCGAAACAATTTGAGGGTCATCTGGAATGCAGCTTTACCGAAATTAGGAGAAAAAGCCACCTGACTCAACCAGAGAACAATAGAATTTAAGAAGACGACTGAGTATGAGTTAGGTTAGTTAAGACGATCCACATTTCCTAACAAAATTACATAAAGCAGGTAAGCTAATTTACTCTTCTGAGCTCTTTCGCCCAATTTTCATTTTTGTATTCTGTTTGCAGTTTGATTTAAATTTACTACCTTTTATTAGTATTTCCCGGTTGACAGTGTTATTGTTTTCTTGCTTGAATTTAAGGACTCCGGGGGAGGTGCTCATGGAATTAATGTGTGCTTTGACAAAATACTTCTGCTCATCACGCCAGTAGCAGTGCCTCATTTGTCATAAGTCTTTGGGTAAGATTCTTCATCCTATGCAAAAAATGATGATTCTCCGTGTCTAAATGATTATGGAATGCTGGAATTACTAAATAAAAACTGATCTATATGGGCATTCGATAGTATGCCAAAGGCAATCATGTAGGTCTAGAAGTGCTAAATGAAGGACGGTATATGGCGGCCCTCCTTATGCGAGGTTTTATTTTGCTCTGCGCTCACCACGCAATTCATGACTACACATTTCTAAGGTATGCTTAAGAATGGTTATATGGTGCAAAAGGAACATGTTGAGGTGGCATCCCTTAGAATCCACACATTTTATTTCCTAGAAGGGTCTGCATTAGCCGATAACAGTAACTGTATCGGTCAAGAAACACTACGTGCAATAACAGACTCTTCTGCTTCCTGGTGTGGTCGTGAATAAGCTAGCAAACAGGCCAGAAGCAAAATCATTGCGAACTATTTGGACTAATCGAGAAAATCACAACTTGAATTTTGCTAACTAAGAATCCATGTCCATCTGTTTTGATCTCGGATGTACCTAAAAGTTCAAGGCAAATAATAGCTTAGCCCAAAGACTACTTTTTGATGTTTCTAGAGTTGGTGATGCCATCTGTCATTACCCGAACTTGAGCCAAGCAAATAATCAAGATGGCAGATATGAACGAGAATGTCTTTTGACAAAATCGACTGCACTGCCAAATGATCCCTTTTTATTTTGCATAAGCTCTTATTAGTGCAATTAGTTGCTGAAAAGAACGAACACCAGAAGCATTTCCAACTTTCCCGTGGAAACTTTCCCTTATCCCATAAACCGTTTGAAAACCGTTTGCATTTGTTCTGACATATGAATAGCACACAATGACAGGGAAAAGAATCATACCATATCCCACAAAAGAAAGCAACTTAAATTGAATTCACTATACTTGATCAAAGCTTTTATGGTCGATAATGTTAGATGTCTATTAGTTGGATTGAATGAGTTCAAAAGGAAAAAAGATCTGCAAATTTTTTGGGAATTATTATTACATGGATTGCTGATGTTACTTGCTAGATTAATTTCGTTTCATTCACTGGCGGGATTTGGTTATTATTCCACTTTTTGTGATATAAATGCTGAAATTTTTTAAAGAGTTTCTAAAGACTTCTAAAGAAACAAAATCATCAACAGACCCAGAACTCAATATTTCCTGAACTTCTCAAAACGCTGACAATGCATCCTTCAAATGGTAAAGGATGTTCGCATCTTGTTATTCCACATTGCCCCGACTCAATTCAACAGGAGCTTTGCACAGCTAAATCGATCGTAATATAAAAGGTTCATGAAATACTGGAAGTCTAGTCTACTTTGATACCGTGCCCTATGATTTGGGCAATTGTGTTTTCAATCTGTATCATAATTGACATTTGCATGGAGGTAGGGGTGTGCAACGGGAACCGCCCAACCCGGGAACCGCCCAAACCGGACCGGACCGGCCGGTTTTGGGTGGTTCCCGTAGCCGGCGGTCCGGTTCCCGGTTCCCATTCTTGGAACCGGTGACTAGTCGGTCCGGTTCCCGGTTCCAAGGTGGGAACCGGACCGGACCGGACCGGACCGATAATTTTCAATATAAATATTTTAAAGTTTCTCAAGAATTCAAAAAAAGAAGAAGAAAATTATTCAAAATCTTAGGAAAATACAATTATATACAAATTAAAAGGACAAATCAATAAANTCCCGGTTCCCATTCTTGGAACCGGTGACTAGTCGGTCCGGTTCCCGGTTCCAAGGTGGGAACCGGACCGGACCAGACCGGACCGATAATTTTCAATATAAATATTTTAAAGTTTCTCAAGAATTCAAAAAAAGAAGAAGAAAATTATTCAAAATCTTAGGAAAATACAATTATATACAAATTAAAAGGACAAATCAATAAAGTGGTGTATAAACGAAATGGATTGTCTCTGAGAATATACTATACTATTAACAATTTTTTTACCGAAAAAGAAAATTACCGGTTTCATTGGACCGGACCGGACCGGACCGGACCGGTTGGTCGGTCCGGTTCCCGGTTCCAGGATCGGCCGGTCCGGTCCACGGTCCTAGAATTTGGGAACCGGTCCTCCCGGTCCGGTTCCCGGTTCCACCTTGGAACCGGACCGGACCGGGAACCGATCACCCCTACTCAGAAGGGCCTGTCGCGAAACCCACAAAAAAAAAAAATAAACAGAGCCACGTCAATCGCCGTGTCCCCACGCGCCTGCACCGGCGCTTGCACATGGGGGAAGTAAAATCATGTCAAACGAAAGGCAAAAAGAAAAGACGGAGGAATAAATAAATAATTAAATGTGTAAAAGGCAAAAAGAAAAGAAGGAAAAAAAAAAACAAAAAACAAAATAGTTGGTGGCTGCGAGATGTAATGTCGAGGGATTGGTGGTCCGGCGACACTACATTTGCACCACTACGGTTTCCGAAGTTTGATTTTATTGAACGATGTATCCGATTTTAAATAATAATAATAATAATAGAAAATTAACGGGATCGCTTCTTCGGCCGGTTTTTGTAAATCGGTCCTAATGAGTTTAGTACTTTCCTTCAGCCGAGTAATTAAGAATTATGTTGTATGAGAACAATTGATAATTAAATGGCTTGATTAGAAGTGGGGACCTCTCTCTCTCTTCTCAGCATAGTTTGTCTGCATGTTGCATTGCAATTGTGATGTGGTCTCCTCCATTGCCATAGTCGGTGCTTCAAATGTGCCACTATTAGAGAGAACCTCTTGAGGGACCAAACAATAAAGATGATAATGATGGAGACTAAAAGGCGACTCCATGGCGACACATGGCATCTCAGAGATCTATATGTTGAGGAGAACTTGGGGCAACAATTTCATCAATAGCTAAATTCAATTCGGGATCAATTTCTCCCTTGAAACTATCGGTCAATATATCCTCATAACAAGTAAATATAGCATGAAAATGATAGGGTTTGGTGGAATAAATGAGAACAAAGTTTTTTATAGTAGAAATTCTCTTACACCCTTGGATGTTTTTCAATGGGTGGCTTACGTAAAATTGGGTAAGACTTGGATCTATTCAATTTTTATAAAGGTTCTAATTTCATACTCCCCTAGTTTTTTTTGTTGGTTCGAAAACAAGTGCATTCCATTGATAACGGAGAAATTAAAAGATATACCTGGTGGGTTTCAGAGCACAGAAAATTCCAAAGGGCCTCGGGGCTACTCAAGACCCAATTAAGAGGAGGGACACGTTGGGATTGGGTTGGGCTCTCGCTATCACATGCTCCCCTAGTTAAGTAGCATAGAGTCATCCTAACTTTTCTTCCAGTTATGGGCTTGGGTTCCACTCGAAGCATAAGTTTGGGCCTCAAATGAGTCAACATTTGCCACTATATTTAGTTTTTGTTCATCTACCATGGAGATGGAGGTTAGGTGATTCTATAATATAATATGAGAAATTGGGTAAATTTATTTATTTAGTTAATATTTTATTTTATTTTTTTATCGGGACCCTAGTTGAAGTTTCTATACCCGTCGTGTTTACCCTGTCCCACAATGACTTTTCAATGCGGCTCTAATTAAATGAATCCCAGGACAGTGATTTTATAATTGTAATATTTGTAGTTTTGCTTTTTCAATGCAACATTCTTTGAAAAAATTCACAAGATGTTCATTTTAAAATCACATTACTTGTTAGTTGTTACTTTTTGTTGTCATTCGAGGAAAATATTGACTAAGTAGAAAAGTTGATCTGCGAGATGGATAGACCTTTATGTCGTGTTAGTATTTTTTTTTTTTTTAATATGAATTGTGGAATGTGTATATACATGATGCAAGCAAGTAAAATTACGATGTACAGTCATGACTTATATGTCATTATAGATTGCCCATGAGTGTTTTATTTTTTTGTAATGACGTAATTATGCATTTAACGGTGCATCCATTTGATGTACTTAGGAGCACTGATGGTCATGCCATTGAACATACACATGATGTAACAAGCATGTATAAAACATCAAGTGACACAACACAAACATGATGCGGGTGAGATGCTATGGCATGTGTAACGAAGCGACCATGCGCCGTGTAAATTGATGTGGCCAAAATGGAAAGTTAGCTAGAAGAGCAATGTCACCCATTGATAGGGAAAAAGGAAAAACAAATGCTCTGATCCATTACATTATTAAGGCATTTCATAGCTTAAAATTTATTTAGTAGCTTATTATCGAAAAAACCACCATTCCAACGCAGCGCTTACATTGCAACTGCAAGGCTGGATTCTGCTTGAACATCCTCTAATCAAATTCCTCATGCTTCCTACTTTCCTTTGTCTGAAAAAGAAAAAAATGCATCTAATTAACGAGTATATATTTATCTATGGGTAACTTAATCTTCCTTGATAAGAACTCACAATGTGAATCGTTTGTCGGAAAATTGGTGACCGCTAAATCGTATAATTTTCCGTAAATCTCCGAGAATGTTTGATGTACATCGAGAGCATACTACAAAGTGAAGCTTCCGTCGGGTCTCTATGCATCAACGAGGATGACGAACGTTCGTCAATTTTTTTTTTACAAAATCCTACTACCGAACCATCCCCTCGCCGCATCGTTATCCGACCCGAGAAAAAAGAGGAAAACGATTTTACAGTGGACCGGAGCGCGCGGCTCGAGCCGGTTCAGGCTCCCAACACGGCCGTCGCCGCCATGGACGACCGGTCGAAGCTGCTCCGAATCGGTCTCTCTCTCGCCGGCTTCTTCTTCTTCATCTTCGTCTTCAACCCTCCGTTGCCGATCTCTTCCTCCCTCAGCTCCATTGCTTTCGCGAACCGAGAGACTCCCCCCACCTGCCTGCCCCCGTCCTTGAGCGCGCCGCCGTGGACGAGGATCCTCGTGATCCCTGCGCACTGCAGCGACTCCGCCACCTGCAGCGCCGTCACGCCCTTGTTCGTCCTCGCCTCCACGTCGGCACCCTTCTTCACCAGCAGCTCCACCACGTCGAACTGCCCCGACTCCGCCGCGCAGTGCAGCGCCGTGTAGCCGTCCTCGTCCCTCGCGTCCACGTCCACGCCCTTGTCGAGGAGCGTCCTCACGGCGTCGACTCGGCCCTTGAACGCGGCCCGGTGCAGCGCCGTCCAGCCGTGCTGGTCCCGGCCGTTCACGGCGGCTCCGCTCTCCAGGAGCCGGTTGATCGCCCGGACGTCGCCCTTCCGGGCCACGGCGCAGAGCCTGTCGCCGAGCTTGAGCGCGTCGAAGAGCCGCGCGTGGCCGTTCTCCGCCGCCATGTCGTAGGCCGTCTTGCCGTACCGGCTCCGGACGTCCTTGTTCGCCCCCTTCTGCAGGAGGAGCTTCACCATCTGCTCGTCGCCGAGGCGCGCCGCCACGTGCAGCGGCGTCTCGCCGTCGCCGGAGGTCCGCACGTCGGTCCTCGCGCCGTTCGCGAGCAGCAGCCTCGCGCAGTCCCTCCGCCGCTCCTCGACGGCGAGGTGTAGCGCCGTGCTGCCGTCCCTCGCCGGGGAGTCCGGGTCGGCCCCCTTCAGCAGCAGCAGCCGCAGGACCTCCATGTGGCCGCCCCCGGCGGCGAGGTGGATCGCACCGTACGTGGAGGTCTCCGATCTCTCCGTCCTCGCCCGCCGCGCCAGCAACAGCTCAGCGATCAGCGCCTCCCCGGCCGCCGCCGCAGCCTCGAGCGGCGTCGATCCGGAGCCGCCCCGGGCCTCGACGTCCGCCCCGAATTCGAGCAGCAGCTGCACGAGGTCGGGCCTCGCCTGGGCGATGGCGAGGTGGAGCAGCGTCTGGCCCTGCTGGTCCGCCGCGCCGGCCGCCCCCCACGACGGGTCGCTCCGCTCGAGCACCTCCCTCACCTCGTCCATCGAGCCCTCCTTCACGAGCCGCACCAGGACCGGCGAACCCACGAACATCACCTTCACCCCGCTGTCGATGAAGACCTGCTTCTTCTTGGTGGTGAACCAGTCGCTGGGGACGGAGTCGAGGGTGGAGCTGGGGTCCTTGACGGCGGCGCCGGGGACGACGACGCTGTGGAGCTGGAACGAGTCGTCGCAGCGGGGGAACGAGGCGGGGAGGGCGGAGCCGGGGGGGAGGTGGTAGGTGACCTCGACGGTGAGGGTCTGGAGAGGGGAGATGATGCCGGAGTGGGGGCGGACGGTGTAGCGGGGCTTGTTGAGGGGCTGGAGGCGGAAGGCGACGGGCATGGTGTACATGACGTTGCGGAGGGTGAGGTGGCCGCAGCACTTCTGGCCCGGCTCGATCCGGACCGCCACGACGTTCGACGGCTCCAAGCCTATGAGCCGGTCCATGGTTCGTTCGAAACTTTACGTCCGAATGCTTTTCGCGTTTGCGTTCTTCTCCTCTCTCTCTTCTCGTTTGCTGTTTTAATTAGGGATTAAGGGAGGGAAAAGAGAGGATTGATTAAGGAAGTGTCGGAGGAGGGGACGAGGGAGGGGGGTTTAATACGAGGGAGGGAAGGGGAGGCCGGCGCGAATGGGAGGGTGCCACGTGGTGGCGTAGAATTCGATGCGGACTCGTTCCATTCGGCGTCTCTATTCCCTAAAGACATGGCTGAGTAAAAGTTAAAAGAAGGGAGAGAACTGAAGTTGCCTTCGGGAGTAGGTTGTGCGCATAGTCATTTTCACCGTAGCAATTGAAAATTGTTAGTTAATGAGGAAAGTACACGTCTCTCTCTCTCTCCCTCTCTCTCTGCATTTTTTGAAGTATACTATGATGTGGGCATCTAAAGGATCTTCCTTGGAAACGAAGTGGGCATATAATAGAGGTTAGAAAGGGTTAGATTCTCCTGATTTGTCTTTAGCACAATAGAGGGTTTCTTGTTAGCGAACTAATTCCACAAAGCACAAGAGGTTAGTATAACGATGGTCTTGTCTATGTCGAACATTCTTGTGTTGGGGCCAGAAAATTTTTAGGTTTTTCCCTTCCCCCTTTTGGCCACATTTAGGAGCAAGTTCATTTTCATAGACCAAGTACAAGAAGGACTGATGAGTGGTTAACTCCAAAGTTTCTGTTTGGTCATTTAATCGAGAGGGTAGAACACTAAAGATCAAACATGCACTGGTACTTGGCTCATTCAATTATTTGAAATAGGTTAGGAATGCACCTTTTTATATGTTTACGAAGTGGTTTTTTCCCTTCCACTATAACATGTAAACAAATCGACCTAGGCGAGGGACCAATCAACTTTCAATGACTTAAGAATGATATCACTCTAGAGGAGTACCTTTTCTTTTGGCTTTTACCTGAGACACCATGCACTGTAGTCAAATTTGCACTAGAATGAGCCAACTACATCAAGAAAATGACGAGGGAGTGTAATTATGGTATAAAAGTGTACTCTTTTGTATATCAAGTCAATGTGAATTAAGCATTCTCTAAACAAGAAAAATTGTGGCTAGTTATCAATTATTAACGTGGGAATTAATTTACATTACACTTGGTATTTTAGAAGATGTCATATTCTGCCATATCTACTTAAAAATCCTATAGTTTAGTTTGAATGAAAAAACTTAACGGTGTATATTTTTGTCCATCAAGTAACAATCATGCATTAACCAACAAAGTGTGTGGCTTAGATAATAAGAAAGTTTACTTTTAATATTGTGATTTTAGACTCAAATCTTGTTGAGAGTACTAAAAAGTAAAATCTTAAATGCACCGAATTGAAATTGCTGGAACATGTCTTTAAAATAGCTTGGCTAAGTGGGTCAAATCAGGAAGTTGCAGGTGCCTTGCGGAGAAAATGAAGCGAGGTCATTGGGCAACGAGCACCAGAGAAATCGAGGACAAAACCAAGGTGGGGCCCAAGTGTTAAAAAAAGTTTTCTTAACAATCAAATAATTGTAAATACACTTGGAAAATTACTCCTCCATGCCCAAATTTCCCTTTATAATAATTATTATTAATATTTTTGGCCATTAGATTGCTTTTATTTACTAGGGGAAACGGTCACCAGGTTCGATGCTGACACCGTATGGAAGGAGGAATAACCGAAAGCATCTTTGTGCTGTGGTAGGCAACGAGAGGAGACAATAACATGGACAAAAGGCCCTCCTCAAACCGACCAAACGATGCCATTTGTCTTGCCCATTTGATTAGGTCCTAACGATCCCCCGAGATCTTATATGATTGCGACTGGTATCGCTTTGGTATTTTCCACCAAAGAAGAAATGGAAAGCAATGGGCCTTCTCTTTCGCTGTTATTTCCCCCCTAAAAAAGGGGACCTTTTTAATTTGGAAAACCATAGCCACCCGAATATTACTTTTTACAAAAAAGGAATATTTGCCCTTTTGCAGAATTCAAGATTGATAATAACCCTCCCCTTATGTACCAAACCATAATTCTCTCGCTCGTTTTGAGATTATAAATTCTCTCTTTTATAGGTGCGACATTATAGTGAACATCAATCCATGATATGGGATTCACACTAGGTATCTAGGATTCAAAGCGGTAGCTTCATGTATTTAAGAGATGGCTACACATGCTTAACCTTCCTCGAAAACCCATAAAAGCGACATGACTTGCTTGTGTCGAGTCTTTAAAACAATATTCATGGGTTTAACTCCCCCTCTCTCCCATCCTCCTACCTAAAAATCCGAAAAAAAATGACATGATTCTTATTGTGTGTGTCATGCCTCTTAAAAGGTACTCACGGTGTCGTTCTTTTGATTGAAAATAAGTTGTAGGTTTTCTCTCATTAAACGTAGAGATTTGAGGTGTTGAATTCTTTTTCACAATATTGTATCAATATAACTCAAAAGTAAGACTCTAGTAATTGTCTTCTAACTTTTAAGATTTATGTGGTAGGAATGCCGATATGATCGACATAACAATTTTTACCATTTAAAATTTAATAAAATCATATCAATATTCTGCAATTTATTATAAAAATAATACAAACTTTCAAGAAAAAGAAAAGAAACGAATTAGTTGCAAAAAGAGTAAATTATACGCAATAATAAAGGATTGTATCCGCAATCCAACCTTCGAACATGTTTTTAACATATGAGAGTTTAAAATATTACTAATAGGAAGCTTATTTAAATACTCTATGCTTAACGCAGGAGACAAAAATTGTGTTTGATATGTGTGAAGAATCTCTATCTACGAGATCCCATGCGAATCGTATTGTTTCTTAAAAGCCTAATTTCCTTTAATTTAAATTTACGACAATGATATCATTTACCATAGTTTCACAATTCATCATTTGTCAAACTAAAATTCTAAGTACTCTAGACGGATTGGATAATGCGCCTTTAAAATCTCACAGGGAGGTGAACTAGTTGGTGAAAACCGGGATTTATACACCCCGGATCGCCATACCCAATGATGTTCATCGAATTTCCTAAGTTCTACTTTCTAACTAAAGAGAAGTTTTTACAACCCATCGCTTGTCTTTGCTTTTGTAGGCTCCAACATGTCAAGTCCTCGAATCGATGTACGAACGATTCGAGTAGGATCTGTTGCGGAGGAGACGAATAGAATCAGGCCCGCCATGCTTTGCAAAGGGTTGAAACTGTGGACGTTGTTTGATTACTTTCTAGTATTGCTAAGGTACTTAAATAATTATAATAGCGATAACTTCGATGTTTACGAAGTCTGAAACAATACGAATTTTTAATTTTCAAGCTAAAGTAGGAGATCAAAACGAGGACATATGCACAGAGTTATTTGGCCTTTTTACAAGATGGGTTGCCGTCATCTGATGCATATATGACGCAAAAATTTAGTTTAAAGTAAGTAAAAGTTTCTGTTCGACGTGGCTTGGTAGCGTGAGAGTTTCTTGACATAGAATTCTGCTTTTCCATGCCAAAATATAGAAATTTCTTCTCTGTACCCATAAATCTTAAGAAATGTCGCATTGGTTGACACTATCACACTATTGACTAGTTATAAATAAGAGAAAATTTCAAATAAAAATCTGAAATACTTTCATTTTTTCAAATAAGAGCCTAGAACGGACTTTTTTCAAATAATGACTTGAAATGATTATGACTGTTTCAAATAAAAGCCTAACCTCGCCAAGTCAACAAAATATTTTGGATGAAAATATTTCTAATCGATCAAAATATTTTCATCCAAACACAAGTTATATTCAAATTAAATTAGATTAAAAATTAAAAAACCTACAAAAAAGAAGAAGCAAAAACATAGGCGGGAGGATGGCCGCCGATGGCCCCATTGTCAATGGGGTGGTAGCAAAGGCTGATAGGGTCGTCGATACTCCTCATTGACCAGAAGCGAGGGGTTGGCGTTGAATGAGGGCCACTAGGCCTGCACAGAGGATACCCTCTGTGCAGGCCTAGTGGCCCTCACCCTATACCCCCATAATAGGGTGAGGTCTAGAGGCACTAGATAAGGGCCACCAAGCCTACACGAGGGCTAGTGACTCTCGCTCAAGCTGAGGTGAGGGAGGGTGATCCTTGCTTAGATTTGGGAGAGAGTTGTCACCTTCTTGCGCTTCTAGTGAGGGTCGTCGGCCCTTGCCTAGGCACTGGTAACCCTACCTCCCCACCAACAATGGGGCATTGGTATATTTTCCTTTTTCTTTAATTTTTTTTAATGAACAAAAAAAAGAAAGAAAAAATAAAAAATTTTAAAAGACACAATTGCCCTTCATAGGCATTGAGTTCAAGCCCTTCTTTGAGATTAATATAAGTATTTCATACCCTTATTTGAAATAATATCTATTGAATGCCCTTATTTGAGAAAACGACGGCACTTTGGATCCTTATTCAAAATAATGTCCATTTCATATCATTATTTGAGAAAATGAGAGCTCTTTGGGCCATTATTTGGAATTTTCCCTTATAAACAAGGAGCAATAAGCTAGGTTGGGGAAATCAAAGTTTGGTCATCAATGGACATCATGATCAACAACTTAAAGGAAATTGATAATGCACCAATGAAGTCATCAACAGCAAATAGTGGCAGAGATTATTGACAAGAGCTTTCGCCGCTCAACAATCAATAGATAAAAAAAAGTCATGAATAGCAAATACTTTCAAATTTTGCTAAGTGTTGAACTAGTGTCATTTATGAACAAAATAGAGGTTTGCCAGTACATCAGCCAAAGGCGAAGATGGTGGATCAACGCGACCACATCATTGTCGGTAGTTATGTCTATAAATTTTGGAATTTATAAACCAGTTATGGATAATCACTAGTAGATGATAGAGAATTATGTCAAGAATGCAGGAAAGCATAACTGCTTATCAAGAAGATGGTGCCGATCAAGTAGCAGATTGGGCCGTTAAAGTCCAACCTCACAAAACTCTCCCTCTGAGCTGGGTTTCAAGCCCCCTCAATCTCTTTTGGATTTATTATGCTTTGCAGCCCATTTGGTGTATTCTTTCTTTTATTTTTTGGGTCAGACCCCTTTTGGTGTATTTATCATATTGTTTTCCCTCCTGATTTTAGCTTCTTTTGCTAGTTTAACCTCTTTTTTTCCGTCAAACTAATTAAGTTTTGAATTGGCGAGATTTCGAAGGACTTGGAAAGTTGCTTCAGAAGAAGTTTTACGGGCAATGTTAGTTTATAATTACCTGTTCTGCATGTCTAGCATATCTGACGAAGATCAGTTGAGTGATCCAACCAAGGATTTACACTTAAGAGGCCAGTAAACTTGGATGAATGGACAAAAAATTACTCCTGGTGGATACTTAGGTCAAGCAGATAGAATATCAAAGACACTAAAATTAGGTCGACTCATTTCACTTATTGCTTTTGCCCGAGGATCCAGTAACGATAAGAATATAACAGCTATTTCGAACTAAACATTGAATAACATAATCATTAGTCCATGACATGAGTACAAGCTTAACTCAACACAACCTTTGCAATGGCTAATTTGTTATCTCAAGTCACAACGGAGCTAATACAGCAACTCAAAATTATAGTTTTGCACTGCAGCACATCGAGTCGAGTATCTGGTGCTACTTGAACACGTGCTCATTCAAACTCAGCACTCAGTGCTGCAACCAACCAATGCATTAGATAGATGAATCGTTCATCCATGGACAAAGCTAATTTTAAGCTCGTTTTTTTTTAAGCAGCTAATGCATTTGGCAGCAGATGCCAGAGGTGTACTCAAATCAAACAGCAAGAAAGTTTCTTTCCAAGGGACGGTATCCATAAAAAAGAAGTCAAAAGCACGACGTTGATGCACCAAGAGGTAATATAATTTATTCATTGTCTACCATCTTAAATCCACGAAACAAGTTCTAGGGGAGAAAAAGAGAGTGCAAGGACAAAAATAAAATACCACAAACAGTATGACCCCCAATAATCCATAAAGAAGCTCGCTTATTGAAGTAACAGTAAACGACAGGTATACACTGTAATATGCAGGAAAGATAGATTTACGAGGGAAGTTTACTACCCACTTCCATTTACTGCTTTCTCACAAAAGGCAAGTTCGGTGCGAACTTGCTTGGCGGCAGTAACCATGTTCGCAAGTGCGGGCTCGACCTCAGTATATTCACGAGTCTTGAGTAAACAGTCGGGGATAACCCGCATTCTTCTTGGTTTGAGCCAATCAAAAGTCTTCGTGATTCTGTCAACAATCTCTTCAGTTGATGTAATTCTCGGAGAGGGGCCAATCCTGGCAACATAGTCAACGCCCTCGCAGGAAACTAAAAGGAGCTTCCCATCAGAGTGAGTGTCCTCGGTCGTGACGACATCAGCATCCATGTCAATGATTGAGCGGATGATGTCGTTGAAGTGGGAGTAGCACACGTGAGTGTGGATCTGCCATAAGATCCACCGAGTGGAATCAGTATACTTAGAAAATGGAAGAACCCACGTAGAAAAAAAGGATCAAAAGGAACCTGGGTAGTATCCTTGACACCGCAGTTAGTGATTCTAAAAGAGCGGACAGCCCAATCCAAGTAGAAAGATTGTTCAGACTTTCTCAGTGGCAGACCTTCTCTCCAAGCTGCCTCATCAATTTGAATAACATTAATCCCTGCCTTCTCAAGATCCTCAACTTCGTCCTTAATGGCCAAGGCAATTTGATAGCAAGTTTTGAACCTGTGAAATAAATATATATTATTCTAGTCCCAAAAGGAGAAATAAAAATTATGTTCTCTCATCGATCCCATGTACACATGAGGTTCATGTTCTTCCATACCTGGGTTGGTCATTTCGGACAAAAGACCAGTTGAGAAGGGTGACAGGACCAGTGAGCATTCCCTTCATTGGGCGTGCAGTCATGCTCTGGGCCGTGGTGGACCAGAGGACAGTCATTGGCTTAGGGCGGCTCACATCACCATAGATGATGGGTGGTTTCACACAATGAGACCCATAAGATTGCACCCACCCATTCATGGTGAAAGCAAAACCCAACAACTGCTCCCCAAAGTATTCAATTATATCATTCCTCTGCATCAGATACATCCAGATCGAGATGTTAAACAAAGAAAACATAGATCATAAGATGCTACCTATTTATCAGACATAATCTGTCTTAATTACAAAACCAGATTCAAAGACTGTCTAACCTCAGGCTCCCCATGAACCAAGACATCTAGGTCAAGCTTCTCTTGAAGCTTGACAACTTTGTTAATTTCCTCCTTGATGGCCTTAACATATTCTTCCTCGGAGATCCTATAACGAAGTGCAGATAAAGGACCAATGAGGGTCATCACAAAAAGGATTAACAACCCTGTGTCATATCTGCCATCATTTAATTAAAAAGGAAATATCTAGTTTACTCACATTTTGTCCTTGTACTCACGGGGCACTCTTCTGAGTTCCTTGGTCTGAGGGAAGGGGCCAATGGTGGTTGTTGGGAGGACTGGCAAATTAAGCTTCTTTTGCTGAGCATCAAGTCTAGCACTCCCGGTTGTGGCACGGCGATGATCAGAGACTTTCAAAGCATCAGCCTGAGATAGATGATAATATCAAGAGTTCAAGACACCAGCAATATCATTTAATTGGTCACGTTCGAATGCATAAAAGATGAAGATTAACTAAGCAGAAAAACATACAGCCTTTCGGACAATATTGTTTTTGACTCTTTGAGAACACTTTCTTGAGGCCAGAGCAGCAGCATTAGCTATGAAGAATTCCTGAAAGCAGAGCCATTGGCAGCAAGCATTGAAATATTCTCTCACGACATTAGTAATCAATACTTTGGAAATTGAACATTATGCTTAACAAACACCCTAAAGCTGCTAGTCAACAGGCCTAGTTCAAATTAAGAACTTTGCATCCCAGTGACTGTATTCACCCAGTAGTTGTCATAAGTATGTCGCTCTGCAAAGCCAGTAATCAAAGAGAAACCCACCACATGTTGACAACTTTTGGTTTCAGCGATGGCAATGCAGCATAGAGTAATAGTAACACAGTCTAGAAAATAAGCTAGCAATATGGATTAACACCACTGCTAAGTCTACTTAGTAGCAACAACGATGGTGTGGGCATATTATGCTGCTTTTCAGCATCATCTTTAAGAAGAAGACAAGAAACCGTACCTCATCTTTTTTTTCAGTCAATGCCTTGGCCAAGGCATTGACTTCAACGACCTTCTGAGCAGCAAATGCGAGCCATGACTTGATTTCCTCATCCAACTCGGTCTCATTAACTAGGTCAACAGGAGTGTGCAAAAGGGAGCAGGAGGTGGAGACCACAAGTTTGTCTGCAGATAAATGAGGAATTTCAGATATCAACTTACAAACAGATCATCAAAATACACTATTTGGGAAAAAAACATGTGCAGAAAGTAGTACCTTTCCCCACAATGCTCTCGAGAGCATGGAGGGTGCTGAGTGTTGCAGCAAGATCACTGGCCCAGATGTTCCTCCCATCAACAACTCCAGCAAAGAGATACTTGCCCGTGGGGAACCCGCTCTTGATTAATTCAAGGGTCTTGGTTCCACAGACCAAATCAAATCCAAATCCAGCGACACCCTTCAAGGAGGTAAGAACTTTATATGCCTCAGCAGGAACATCAGCAAAATAGGTTTGGACGAGAACATTCACGCCAGAAAGACATGATTCAAGTTCCGAGTATGCTTCAGTGAAAGCTTGCAGTTTGTGAGAATCAAGATCCAACACAAGGGTGGGCTCATCAAACTGAATCCACAAAGCGCCAGCTGCCTTAAGTTCGGACACGACATCCCTGAACGGCTTATCATTAATCAGGAAGAGTATTCAAAACTCGAGGAAATGAAAACTGCTAGAGAAGAGTTTAAATTCGTACTTGTAGATGGGAAGTATTTTTCCAAGAAGAGACACAGGAGAAAAGGTCTTTTCAACACCCTTGGCAGGCTTGGATAGCAGCAGATAGGACACTGGGCCAAGAAGGACCGGAACAGTGTCTACTCCAAGCTGGAAATTAGCAAATAGATTCAAGAACGGCTAGCTTTAAGTAATGGTAAGATCATGCAAAGGCACAAGGAAAACGAAAATGGATGAGCTGATAAAATCATACGAGCAATAAAGAATTGACTTTCAACCAACAAAAAGTGAGAATTTCTCGTCGCTGTCGACGACGAGGAGGACCGTGGGGGCGGGGGCCCCGGGGGGGAGCTCGATCGAGGTCTAGGGCTGGGCTTGGCTTCGATCGAGGTCTAGCGAGGCAAGCGGCGGCCTTAGCTGGTCTGCAGGGGCGTCGACGACCGTCGTTGGCCCCGAGTCGACCGTTGCAGAGGCAGGGAGTCGGCGGAGGGGAGAGTCAGGGGATAGTCGGGCAGATCCCAGGCCGTCGGCGATTTCCATGGAGTTCGGAAGAGGTGGGTCGCCGGCGACGTTGCAGGCGAGGGACGGCGTCGGCTGGCAAAGGAGAGACGGGACAGGGCGGGAGGGAGCGAGAGAGGGAGGAAAGAGAGAGAAGTGAGTGGGGGAACATGGAAGGAGACTGTTGGATTCTTTTCTTAAATGCTGAGGGTCAACCGAGAAAATATTAGGTGAGATATTAGTTGAGTTTAATAGTCCATGTAAGATGGTGCAGCACACCACTCAGCTCTGGATATGTGTCCATCCGAGTCCATGCTGTCTCCCTTCTCTCTCTGTCAGATCTGGGCCCACAGCAGCAGCAGCAGACCCTCCCTCTCCTCTCTCCTCTCTCTCTTCTGGTTTCGACTTCTCTCTCTACAAGTCCCAAGCGCCGAGCTACGCCCAGCCGGAAGCCCACCACGACGAAGGTCCATCGGAGCCGGA
>CM026420.1:18982028-19010891 GCA_014858505.1 Corymbia citriodora subsp. variegata | reverse complement strand
GTCTTAAAAGGATGTCAAGCGGATTTATTTCACTTATCGCTTTCGACAGAGTGAAATGAAAAAAGTAACCATAAGAATATAACAACTATTTTGAATTTGACGGGAATGTAACATATGAATAGTCCATGACATGAGGACAAGCTTAACTCAGTACAACCTCCGTAATGGCTAATTTGTTATCTCAAGTCTCGGCAAAGCTGTTACAGCAACTCAAAGTTGCGATTTTCTGCAGCACATCGAGTCAGCGTATCTCGCGCTACCCAAGCTCATACTCATTCAAACTCGGCACTCAGTGCTGCAACCAACCAATATATTCCATAGATGAATCGTTCATCCATGGACAAAGCTAGTTTTAAGCTCGTCATATCATAAGCAGCTAATGCCTTTGGTGCCTTCAAAAGAAACGGCAAGAAAGTTTCTTTCCAAGGGATAGTACCCAAAAAACAAGAAGCTGGAAGTAACGATGTTGGCGCACAAGAGGTAACAAAAATTTATTCATTTTCCATCATATTAAATACGCGAAACAAGTCCTAGGGGCGAAAGAGAGCGCGAGGACAAGAATAAAATACCCCGAACAGTACGAGTTCTAACAATCCATAAAGAAAACCCATTATTGAATTAACAACAAAAGACAGGAATGCACTCTCAAGCATAGGAAAATAGATTTATGAGGGAAGTTTACTCCCAATTTCCGTGTACTGCTTCCTCACAAAAGTTAAGTTCGTCACGGACGTGCTTGGCAGCAGTAACCATGTTTGCAAGCGCCGGCTTGACCTCAGTGTATGTACGTGTCTTGAGTCCACAGTCAGGGTTAACCCACAATCTTTTTGGTTCGAGCACATCTAGAATCTCTCTGATTCTGCCAACAATCTTTTCGATTGATGAAATTCTCGGAGAGTGGATGTCATAGACACCAGGGCCAATCCCAGCATTACACTTGACTCCCTTGCGGAAAACTGAAAGGAGATTCCCATCAGAGCGAGTGTTATCGATTGTGATGACATCAGCATCCATGTCAATGATTGAGCAGATGATGTCTTTGAAGCGTGAGTCGCACATGTGAGTGTGGATCTGCCATAAAATCCGCCAAGGGGAATCAGCATATGTAGAAAATGGAACTACCCACATAGAAAAAAGGATAAAAAAGAAGGGACCTATGAAGGGACCTGGGTAGTATCCTTGACACCACAGTTAGTGATTCTAAAAGAGCGGACAGCCCAATCCAAGTAGCAAGATTGCTCAGACTTTTTCAGTGGCAGACCCTCTCCCAAAGCTGCCTCATCAATCTGAATAACAGTAATCCCCGCCTTCTCAAGATCCTCGACTTCGTCCTTGATGGCCAAGGCAATTTGGTAGCAAGTTTCGAACCTGCGAAACAAATATATATATTATTTTGGTCCCAAAAGGAGAAATAAAAATTACATTCTTTAATCGATCCCATGTACACATGAGGTTCACGTACCTGGGTTGGTCATTTCGGACAAAGGACCTGTTGAGAATGGTGACAGGACCAGTAAGCATTCCCTTCATTGGGTGTGCAGTCATGCCCTGGGCCATGGTTGACCAGAAGACAGTAACTGGCTTGGGGCGGCTCACATCACCATAGATGATGGGTGGTTTCACACAACGAGATCCATAAGATTGCACCCACCCATTAACAGTGAAAGCAAAGCCAGACAACTGCTCCCCAAAGTATTCAACCATATCGTTCCTCTGCATTGGATGCATTCAGATCAAGATGTTAAAGAAAGAAAGCATAGATCATATGATGCTACCTATCTATCTGACATAATTTGTCTTAATTACAATAACAGATTCAGAGACAGTCTTACCTCAGGCTCCCCATGAACCAAGACATCTATATCGAGCTCCTCTTGAAGCTTGACAACTTTGCTAATTTCCTCCTTGATGGCCTTAACGTATCCTTCCTCAGAGATCCTATACAGTCAGAGGACCAATGAGTGTCATTACAAAAAAATAACAGTCCGTGTCATATCCAGCATCGTTTAATTAGAAAAGGAAGATCTAGTTTACTCACTTTTTGGCCTTGTACTTACGGCGCGCTCTCCTGAGTTCAATGGTCTGAGGGAATGAGCCAATGGTGGCTGTTGGGAAGACTGGCAAATTAAGCTTCTTTTGCTGAGCATCAAGTCTAGCACTCACAGTTGTGGCACGGCGATGATCAGTGCCCCCCAAGGCAGCAGCCTGAGACAGACAAGAATATTAAGCGTTCAAGACATCAGCAACATCGTTTAATTGGTTACATTGAAATGCATAAAAGATGAAGAGTAACTAAACAGAGGAACATACAGCATTTTGGACAGAATGGATTGTGACTCTTCGAGAGGATTTTCTTGAGGCCAGAGCAAAAGCATTAGCTGAGAAGACGGCCTGAAAACAGAGCCATTGGCAGTAAGCATTGAAATACCCTCTCATGATTTTAGTAGTCACTACTTTGGAAATTGAACATTATGCTTAACAAACGTCCTAAAGGCGCTGGCTGACATGTCCAGTTTTAGTTAAGAACTTTGCATCCCAGTGACTGTATTCACCCAGTTGTTCCCATTGAATGTAGCTCTGTAAAGCCAGTAATTAAAGATAAACCCACCATAAGTTAACGGCTCTGGTTTCTGCGATGGCAATGTGGCATAGAGTAGCAGCAACTAACTCTAGGGAACAAGCTAACGATATGGATTACCCCCACTGTTAAGGCTACCTATTGGGAACAATGACAGTGTGGGCATATTATGCTGCTTTTCAGCATCATCTTTAACAAAAAGATAACAAACCGTACCTTATCCTTTTGTCCAGTCAATGCCTTGGCCAGGGCATTGACTTCAACCACCTTCTGAGCAGCAAATGCAAGCCATGACTTGATTTCGTCATCCAACTTGGTCTCGTTAACTAGGTCAACAGGAATGTGCAGAAGAGAGCAGGAAGTGGAGACCACAAGTTTGTCTGCAGATAAATAAGGAATTTCAGATATCAACTTAAGGATACATGACAAACAGGCCTTTAAAACACACTATTTGGAAAAAACATGTGCAGAAAGTAGTACCTATTCCCACAATGCTCTCGAGAGCATGGAGGGTAACCAGTGATTCAGCAAGATCATTGGCCCAGATGTTCCTCCCATCAACAACTCCAGCAAAGAGATACTTGTCCGTGGGGAACCCGCCTTTGATTAAATCAAGGGTCTTGGTTCCATGGACCAAATCAAATCCAAATCCAGTAACGCCCTTCAAGGAAATAAGAACTTTATAAGCCTCGGCAGGAACATCAGCAAAATAGGTTTCGACGAGAACATTCATGCCAGAAAGACATGATTCAAGTTCCGAGTATGCTTCAGTTAATGCTTGCAGTTTGTGAGAATCAAGATCCAACACAAGGGTGGGCTCATCAAACTGAATCCACGAAGCACCAGCTGCCTTAAGTTCAGACACAACTTCCCTGAATGGTTGATAATTTGTCAGAAAGAGTATTCAAAACTTGAGCAAATGATAACAGCTAGAGAAAAGTTTAAATTCTTACTTGTAGATGGGAAGTATTTTTCCGAGAAGGGACAGAGGAGAAAAGGTCTTCTCAACACCCTCTGCAGGCTTGGATAGCAGCAGATAGGAGACTGGGCCAAGAAGGACGGGAACAGTGTCTACTCCAAGCTGGAAATTAGGAAATGAATTCGAAAAAAGATAGCTTTAGATAATGCTAAGATTATGCAACGGCACCAGGAAGACGAAAATGTATGAGCTGATAAAGATATACAAAAATTAAACTAGTAACTGCAACCGACGAAAGAGTCGGAATTTGTCGTCGCTGTCGACGAGGACGAGCGCCGAGGGCAGAAAAGCACGATCGAGGTTTAGCGCTGAGCTTGGCATCGGATCAACCGCGATCGAGGTGTAGCGAGGCAAGCGGGGGCCTTAGCTGGTCTGCAGGAGCGTCGACGACCGCCGTTGGCCCCGGGTCGAGCGTTGCAGAGGCTGGGATTTGGAAGAGTGGAGAGTGAGGGGATGGTCGGGCAGATCCGAGGCTTTTGGCGGTTTCCATCGAGTGATCGGAGGTGGCCCGTGTGATTGCCGGCGACGTCGCAGCCAAGGGACGGCGGAGACAGAGGCGGAGGGCGGTGGATGGGAAAGTAGTGAGAGGGAAAAGGGCGGGAGGAGAGAGAAAATCGCATTGGGGAACGTGAAATGGACGCTTGGCATATTTCCTAAATGGCAACCCCCAAACCCGATTCGTTATCCGGTTCGGGTCCGTGCGGATCGGCTCACTACAACATGAAACATCTCATTTTCTGGGCCGAGCCGAATATAACCCAATCGAACGGGCCGTGGAGAATGAAGAAAATAACAATACGCCCAAGCGTTTTACCTTCCTGGCCTCCTTGTACTCGGTGACGGCCTTGCGAGAAGCGTAAGAGAAGTTGACGTCAGGGCCCAACTCAGGCACAACGTAGTGGCTGGACCAAAAAACGAGAGGGATGGGGGTTAAGTTTAATCATCATCAAGAACAAAGTAATTTCTAACTCGGTACTTGTCTGAGATCCGTCACCCTTACTAGTTGGTGTCGAACCACTTGGTCATCTCCATGGCAGGGATGGAGGCGGTTCCTCTGGCCATCGATAAGTAAACATCGAATCCGATCTTGCCACCGTTCCAACCATATTTGGGAGGAACAGCACCAAGCATCACGGTGGCATCGAGCACCTGGTCGAAGTATGAGAAGGTGTTGCTGGGAATGTGCTTGATGCCGGCGGTGGCCATCTCCTTCCAGATGGATGACCTGAGATGAGCTCCCACTTTCTGCAAATCCTCAGCAGTGATCTTTCCATCCCAGAACGATTGCAGGGCAAACTTCAGCTCCCTCTTGGGGCCAATGCGAGGATATCCAACGACGTGGGACGCCATTTTCTCTGGATCATCGTACAAACATCAACTACAGGTAAGTAACCTAGCGCGACTCGTACAGTTACCTAGTCCAAAAAATGGAGGAACGTGAGCGATGCAAGGATCCTACCTTGGTGGAGACCGAACCAGGAACGAGATGGACTGTAGTACATTGCAGTGACGAGAGTGCAAGGGATTGAGAGAGAGGAAGAAGAAAGAAAACGAAGTGATGAGAAGGAAGTGCGGAGGATCGGTATATTTATAAAGCAGAGGTGGGACCTACCGGCTGAGAAAGGCGGGTGTGTTATATTGGCCGGAATCACAATTGTCCTATTTATTATATTACATCGGCCTCTTTTCAGCCTCCCTCTTTGGGGATTCATTCGTGGAGCCAATAGGCGGGACTCACCAGCTGAGAAAGGCGGGTGTGTTATATTGGCCAGAATCACAATTGTCCCATCTATTATATTACATCGGCCTCTTTTCAGCCTCCCTCTCTTGGGATTCATTCGTGGAGCTAATAGGCGGGACTCATCGGCTAAGAAAAGGCGGGTGTGTTATATTGGCCAGAATCACAATTGTCCCATCTATTATATCACATCGGCCTCTTTTCAGCCTCCCTCTCTAGGGATTCATTCGTGGAGCCAATAGGCGGGACTCACCAGCTAAGAAAATGTGGGTGTGTTATATTGGCCAGAATCATAATTGTCCCATCTATTATATCACATCGGCCTCTTTTCAGCCTTCCTCTCTGGGGATTCATTCGTGGAGCCAATAGGCGGGACTCACCAGCTGAGAAAAGGTGAGTGTGTTATATTGGCCAGAATCACAATTGTCCCATCTATTATATCACATCGGCCTCTTTTCAGCCTCCCTCTCTGGGGATTCATTCGTGGAGCCAATAGGCGGGACTCATCGGCTAAGAAAAGGCGGGTGTGTTATATTAGCCAGAATCACAATTGTCCCATCATTATATCACATTGGCCTCTTTTTAGCCTCCCCCTCTAGGGATTCATTCGTGGAGCCAATAGGCGGGACTCACCAGCTGAGAAAAGGCGGGTGTGTTATATTGGCCGGAATCACAATTGTCCTATCAATTACATTTGTCCCACCTCTACTATATATTTATATAATTATAAATGAGAATAATGCTATAAAAGTACAATCGAGTTCTAAAATTTTTAAAAAGTATAATTAAATTTTAAAACTTATTATGAAAGTATAATTGAATTCTAAAACTTTCAAAAAATGTAATCAAGTCCTAAAATTTATAAAGAAAGTACAATCGAGTTTTAAAACTTTTAAAAAATACTATTAAAGAAATGACTTGATTTGATCAATTTAATAAATTTTAGAACTTAATTGTACTTTTTTAAAGTTTTAATTCTTCGTTACACTTTATTGATAAATTTTACGACGGTGGTTGGATTACACTCCACTCCACTCCCGATTTATCCCCGAGTGGAGCAGCAGGATGTGCTATTAAGGAAATCCCTACTCGATGCTTCACCCTTATTTTGCCCCCACAAAACACGAGAAGGCCATTTTGTCCGTTCCTTCATTCGTCGAACAATAATATTTTAATCTCCTTCCTTAAACTGTTTTGTAATGCCCTCACAATTCTGTGGCCTGTGACATTTGAGTTCAAGCCCATTAGACGCGTGGATAGGATGGAAAATCGTCCGATCTAAATTAATTAATTTCACTTGCTGTGATCTATTTCTATATAATATAAATCTAGTGATCTGACACAATCATTATGGTTAAAACACTTTCATATTTAAACAAATCAAGGTAAACTTATACTCAAAACTATGGTGAGATCACAGAGTGAGTGAATACGGAATCAAGTGAGGTTGAGATAAAATGAAGAGAAAGTCATAAAAGTAGGTTGAGTCTGAATAAATTGTGAACCCACTTAACACCTATATTGTCATGAGTTTTATTAATCTAAATCTATTTTATTGAATATAACTAACCCATTAAGTATGGGTTAAGAAATAAGTTTATGATCCATTTTGATAGATCTAATTTGAGTAGAGGTGATTGTTCAGTAGATCTTGAGACTAGATCAAGATTCCCAGATGAGCTTCACTTAGCTACAACGTATTTTAAAATATTGTAGACTTGCTACAATTGCTTTATACAATTGATTCAATTCAGTGATATATCATAATGTGAATGAACAAAATGTATTGCTTGATAAACCAATTTTTACATACAAATCGAAATCGGTCTCTATCGTCTTCTCTCCATGTGTGTCTGCGCATTGGATGAACCCATCATAAACGATGATATCGTTGGACTGCCCCTACGTAAAATTATGAAGGGTGGAGAGGCGAAAAAAAAGATAGGAAATACATAATATAATAATATTTGGAAAAGGAAAGAGGATTGCGCGCAGGCTGTCTTACGGGCGAAGCACCCGCCAAACGCATTGACTAATCTGCCATTCTTTGCTTCGAATTGTGCTGGGAATCTATCGGCCGGAAAAGGGGCTACCCCACTAACACATTGAAAAAGCATGCTGATCCGACCACATCGTCTAGTTGACTAAGAAACGGCGAGAGTTATCGGAGACTTGTCGAGATTGCTTTATAAATTTGATTTATTGAAGTGATACATCAGATTTTCAAGCTTCGGAACCTTAAAGAAGAGCCTAAGAGAAGATCCGGCAGTTTTGCCCTTATTGTGAGGACAGTTCAGAGAGTCATACAGACCACAGAAGCAGTAGGCTTAGTTAATGTAAAAACCCTACTATGTCTTTTTTAGTACATACTCTAATTGTGTGCAGATTGCGGGTATGATTGCTAGAGAAGATGGTCAATGTCCCTCATTTGACTCTGAAACAGCTCCCACCTAACGCTTTGGAGGTTAAAGGCCTATACAAATGGATCAAAGGTAACTCCGAAGATGGCCGGGAATTCCGAACTTGCATTCTCATTATGTCGCACATGCACTCTAGCCTTCACTCGTGCAGTGTTTGTCTTCAAATTGCGATTCTAAGTGAGGGCTAAAATCTTGAAATCTGGGGAGAGAGGGGATTTGTGGGGTTGTATGAGGTGCTCGTGCTCGTAGAATCCTCTTATGAGCTTCTTGCAGTGGGAGCAACGTTTACAAACCGTAAAATTTTGGCGATTACTTAATGGATTTGAGTCTTGTTCATGGCTATTAGAGTCGAGAGAGTAAAGCGTGCCCAGTGGAAGGTCGAACAACTATAAATCCGTCTTACAATATCTTCTAGCTGTTTAAACCTTTTAATGTACGTTAGACAGAAGTTACTAGAGTCATAATTAATCTCCTTATAGAAAAGCTCATTCTTATATCTTTTGCTAAAGAGTTTTAATTTTTCACCATCGAATGAATGAGACTGCTAGCTAAACCTCAATGAAAAATTCAATAAATCAAATGACCACCAACTGAAATAATCTTAAAATCCAAATTTAGTTCAACTTTTAAAATTGTGGAAATTTTGATATGATACTTAAGGGTGAGCATCATTTTAGGGTAAAACTTGAAATCGAAGAACCGGATTGGAAGAATCAGACCAATAAGAAACTATATGATTCCAAGTTCCAAAGTATGTAGAGTAAGTTCCCAATTCTAAAAATTAGAGGATTCGTTTCAATAGATAGGTTTCAAATTCTAGATAGGTGGAACCTAGAACCTGAAACTTATTTTTGTGTTTTTCTTGATTCATGTTTTTGCACAATTTTACAGTATTCCATATCGTCCGATGATAGGTGTATAATATGAAATCACTAATCTAAGTTTTCATTTTATGACTGAAGCTTTTATTTTATTAATGTTTCATATTCTTTGTGTGTCTAATTAATGGATTGTACCAATAAGTTGTGATTATTAAAGATGATGATTCACCATAATTGTTCAATTAATGATATAAGTAGGACCTAGGTAGATCCTAAAATCGACCTTGAAACTTATAATTGGGTAAATGATGAACATATTCCAATGGACAAGTTTCAAGTTGCAAGTAGAATCTATACGAAACCTCGAACTATTCACCCCAAATGATACTAAAATGTGTGTTTGGTTTGACTTTCAACCACATCAAAAGCCTTAATCGAATTTCTCATTGAGGATAAGAAATTATATTTAATAAATGATGTCCGAAGGTATTCTAATTCTTAGATGTGTGAAAATCTTTGACAAATGTCCAAAAAAATTCTGGTTTCATATTCAACAACACAAATCACAATTGACGCCATCTCTCTAAAGTCCTAAATTTGATTTTCCCCCCTTAACGTCCGCCCTTTGAAAAGTAGATTCTCTTTTTAAATTCCAATTAACGTTATTAAATACAAACAATTTAAAAAGATTAAAAAAATCAATCTAAAAAAATTATAAAATATTATTATCATCAATGCCAAGCATCTTATGTGGCGCTATCGGTGTCCATATCAATAATTTCCGGCTAAAATTGGTCAGATGGATTTAATTGGCAAAACGTGAAAATGTTTAGGGATCAATTGGCAACATTTAAAGATTTAGAACTGAATTGGCTAAAGTGCAATAAGTTTAAGACTTTTTTGGATAATTTTCCCATATTAGAAGAAATTTACTACTTAGGTCATGACGCTAATCGAAAAGATTATAGAATGCAATGGTGTAACACAAAGACTCGACTTTTCTCTCTCCGTCTTGCCCTGTTATATATCATCATTAACAAGTAGTCCGAGAGTCAAAACCCATCTGTTAAATCACAACAATATATGCAAATCCCAGAGACCATTGTCAGCATATTCTAGCTGGTTTACTCTTGATCTTTCTAGTTACAATTGACAAAAATGCTTAATTTAACGAAACATATTTCCAAGACCCTTTTTACCTAATGGCCTGGCCCGGCCTATCGCAGGCCCAATCCTATTATGGGGTTGTTGTACACTAAGTAGCGTTGACACGGACACGTGACATGTGACACGACATGCCAGCACGTTGTTTCTAAAAAAATAGAGAATTCCGACACGTTATGACATGTTGTTTATTAAATATATATTTTAATATATTCATGATAAATTACTATTTTTATGATTATTTCAAGTAAATTAATTTGATTCAACTTCACACATAAATAAATAATAAAAAGAGCCTAGAATGAATTTACACTAAAAACATTAATCCGGCATTTGTTAATATCATTAATTGTTTCAATTTAACAAATTCAACTCAATTTCAATAATTCATAAAATTTGGAGGAAAGAAACAAACAATCCATATTCTAGACTCTCGTGTCAAAGCGTGTTGGAAGAAAAAAAGAAAAAAAAAACTTGATTGGGTGAATTATGTGTCAAGGGAAGTAAGAGTCAGAAGAAAAGAGAAGACTAAGGTTTTCATCTTTCTCCATTTATTATTTTTATTTATTTACATATTTACATTTTGACCTACATTTATTGAAATTTTTTAAAATTGACCCCCTGCATATCGAAATCACGTTTTAGAATTCCGACATGAGTGTTGGAGAGTGTCAGAAGAAGTTGACCAAGTGTTGGATTTTCCGACATGTATTGACTGAGTGTCGAAGAGTGTCCGAGAGTATCGAATACGTGTTGGAGTGTCCAACACAATATGAAGGCTCTTGGAGAACATTGGTGCTTCTTTAAGTTGTAGATCATTCTTAAAGCCTAGGCTACAGAGCACTTGTACTCTACATTGAGTTCATTTTGCCATATAACTTATTGATGGCACATTGCACGCGAGACACTTATTTGTCTTCAACATATTACATGAAGTTTTTTTATGGGTAAGGATCGTGTCCATCAGAAAAGTCATCAAGTGGTAATCATAAATGTCTAATTGGTATTTGAAATATTTATAAGAAAAGGTCTCACATACATTCGATTTACTATAAATCACTGATGTCAACTATTGAATCAAGTGAGACCTACATGAGAGCTACGACGATCCAACGGATGAGATTCATTTGGTTCATCGGTATGACGCTCACTCTGTTGCTATGGGGGAGTCATTGTCCCAAAGCTTAATTCCTAATTACTCATTGCTCTCCAAAAGATTTGGTTGATTCATGGGAATGGCTCATGCCAGGACGATAGGCCTCCATCCCTTCGTATGCATCAATGTCCAAACAATGATACTCGCGACCGTCGACCATCCAACGATGGATTCCCTGTATATGATTTATGTTCTTTTTCCCCACTATCATTTATATCACTTCAAATCAAATCCAAAACTAGCAAATGTATGTTACGGTGGAAACCTTTGAGAGCAGGAATTCATCGACCGGACTAAAATCAAACACAAATCTGTAGAAATTTCTCTACATAAATAACTAATTAATCAAGAATAATTAGACCCATATATGATTGTAAACACCAAAACTTATATGTATAGCGGAATTAGAACATACCTGTTTGAGCCATGACCTCACTTGATTGAAAACGGATCAAGCTGATATAATCAGTGATCTGTCGGTATGCCGGATCTTTCTCTCTATGATCTATTTCGGTTTAACAGCTTTAATGGGATTCAGCGACTGATAGGTATAACCTACCATTTTATAGGCTAGAGAGGGGATCTAGCAAATCTTAATCAAAAGTGTGTCAATTGGGCCCCTCCCATTACGGGATTCAGTTAAACACAATTGCCTACACTTTGCTGCTCAACTAGGCTCGTAATTAATAGATGCCAAAACCTAATTCAATAAGATCACTTGAGGGTTCAAAATATATTGGAATATCCATTAACCCGATTATATAAAATAGAAAATTAATTAATTAATGTAAGCCCATTATCGGAAATTTCCAACATTCTCCCACTTAGGCTACATTGATTAATTTGTTTTATTTTGAAATCGATTTTTATTTTAAAAACAACACTCTCGGGTTAATAACTGAAAATTTGTTTTATGTGGCCATAATTTTAAAAAATAATATTCCAATAACGGCATCTCAAAACCAATCCAATCCTATATAACCTCATTATAGGACTATGGCGATCAATGCATTAAGAAAATACTGCAACGCATGACTTTCCATAATCACATATAATAAACATTATATTTTCATGGATCATGGGCCTAGTAGTGTAGTAAGAAATAATGCAAACATGTGATCAAAATATACACTATTTCTTATCGATCCTCAATGCAATTTCTCAACGATATGAAATTGCATTACCGCAATTTCTAAACAACATGAAATTGCCTCAATGCGATTTCTAAATAATAAGAAATTGCACAATTATGCCACAATCCAACATGAGATCTCATAATTAGTGACATCCGGTCATCTTCAAACTATTTGTTTAAAGATACTGTTTCATATTTCCATTTTTCAGTCGATAGGAGAAAGGATAACAATAAAATTAACAGTGATGATCATCAAAAGTAAATGCTTTAATAAATATTATAAAAGCATTATAATTTTCCATATAACTATAATAGCTTGAAATACAAACTATATAGCTCCCACTAACAAAAGAGATCAAAAAGACTCTAAAACACCCATATTCCACACATGATCTTTAAACATAATGGGTCGTAAACATTTTGTTAGAGGATAGGCTAACGTGAACTTAATTCTAATATTTTCAATCACAATGTCTCCCTTTGTGACTAATAGGGGCGTCAGTAACCAAACCGAAAACCGAAAACCGAAAACCGAACCGAACCGAACCAAACCGAAATTTCATGCGTTTTCGGTTCAGTTTGGTTTTCGGTTCGGTTAACCGAAAAAATCAAATTATATCTTCTATTTCAGAACCTATCCAATTCGGTTAACCGAACCAAATCGGTTAACCGAATTGAACCGGTTTCTAAGGTGCAAGACAAAAACCGGAAATGACGCGCAACTTTTCTTCTTCGCTTTCGATGCTCCGGTGAAGGAGGAGTGAATTCCGTCGGTGTTCCCCTCCACCGCAGATCGGCGCCTCCTGAAACCCTATGATTCTCGCCGGCGGCGTTCGCCCTCTCCTCCTCTGTCTCTCTCTGTCTCTCTCTCTCTGTCTCTCTCTCTCTCTCTCTCTCTCTGCATCTCTGGCGAAAAATGGCGGACGCAGGGGGCGGCGGGAGCAAGCCGGCGTCGGCCTCACGCTCGCGGGGGGCTCTGAAGCGTAAAAGAGGGGATTCCTCTTCTTCTCGTTCCTTGTTCAAGAGCCTCGGCGCCGACGAGCAGCGCGACCAGATCGCCTCCCTCGAGGCCGAAATCCAGGGGGTTCTCATTTACTGTCGCGAGATGATGGAGAGGCGGGAGCTTGCCCTAGACCCGAGCTCAGCGGAGTGCGGGTCTGCCAACGGGGCAATCGCCTGCTGCCTCGAGGAGAGCGCCTCAATTCCCAGATTTCACTTGTTCTGGAGAAGGCGCTGCTGGATCTCTGCAAGCGAGCGGAGTCGGGTCTAGACTTGGACGAGGGTGATGACGGGCCTCGTCTCCTACTGCAACCTCGCTCAACCCTCCGACGCCAAGGAGTACCTCGACGTAAAATCTCTCGTCTTTCTCGTGTTCTCCGCATCTCTTTCCGGTTACCCGCGATGGTGCGATGCTGTTGTGAATTGGGTTTCTCGCTTTTTGATCTCTCGATGAAATTTTATCTAGGTAGAGGAGTCAAGGTGGATCATCGTCCTAAAAATTCTCACTTTTCATCTGAAAACCACTTCAGAAATCTTGGGCTTTCTTGTTTTAATTTGTAGGAAGAGACTGGGTATGTTACAGTGGATTGACGATTAGTTTATGAAGGATTTGTTCTTTGAGCAAATGGTATAAATTTCTCATGAGCAGACAATTTAATTGGCTATGAATTGGTTTCAACTTTGTGTTTTGAAATTTCTGCTCAGAACATTATCGGGCAAGAAGTGGGGAAAGGCGTGATCGATGAATATCTGCGGCAAAGAGGCTATTCAGATCTCAGCGGCGGCAGCAGCAGTGACCAGAACCAATGAGCCAAAACCTGTGAATCGAAGTAATTCTCGGAAAAAGAAATCTGGGAATTGAAGCACTTACAAGAGGAGGCAGAGAAAGAAGAGAAGCGTTATGAAAAAGAAGAGATCGAGTTGAAGAAACAGCTTAAAAAGCAGGAAGAAGCCAAGAAAGATCAGCGTCGGAGAGAGAAGGAGGAAGCTGAATTGAAGAAGCAACTTGCCCTACAGAAGCAAGCTTCCTCACCTGGTTTGCCTTTGTCCAGCAAGGCAAGAGAATGGATTCATAAGTAAATTGCATGCTTGATGGATTCTGCACTTTCCTCAAATCAAGAAATTACCATTGGCCAAATCTGGAAATATCCATCTCTCTCGTGCTAAATCAAAATTGCTAAAAAAAGTCAAGAAAAACCGAAAAACCGAACCGAACCGAACCGAATCGAACCGAACCGAAATTTCGGTTCGGTTCGGTTTGGTTTGGATTTCGGTTCGGTTCATTATATTTTCTTATCGGTTCGGTTCGGTTTTCTCAGAAAACCGAACCGAACCGAACCACTTACACCCCTAGTAATGATATTACTTCATAAAATCTCTCTCCATGCGATTGGTTTCATGATAGGACCGGCCTCCTATAAGCTTCCTTTTCCTCCTTGACCCACTCTTTGTATCCATTTCTTGACGACTCGGTCCTCACCCTTTGAAATCCCAATCTTAACAAGCAAGGTTGTGGGGGCTAGGGTTGGCACTCAAAAGCATAAGTTTGGGCCTCATAACGAAGCAAAACATTTGCTAATAATATTTAGGCTTCGTTCGTTTCACGAAAAATAATTTTCAGGAAAACGTTTTCCGGATTTTTTGACGTTCGTTTCACAGAAAATAAATTTATTGGGGAAAACATTTTCCATGAAGGAAAAAAAGTCTTCTAAAATGGGGGAAAATGTTTTCCACTTTTCAAGTTGGGGAAAACATTTTCCACACTCACTCTCTCATATCTCGCACCCCCTATTAATCCTCACTTCTTTCTTTTATTTTTTTAATCAAAATTTTTTTCATAAAATCGATTTATTATTATTTTTCTTCATTTTTCTATCTTTCTTTTTGCTATTTTTCTTTTTCGATTGGTTGTCGGCCATGGCAATGGCTGGTGATTGGCGACAAGCAAGCTGAACTTGCCAATATGGCCTCACCAGACGACGGCAAGGCTCGGGCCTCGCCAAATTGGCGATGTTCGGGCCTTATTTGCAAGGCCCGAGCCTCGCCGCCTCAAGCTCGCCTCATCAGTGAGCTAATCGGGCGAGCTCGCCAAAGGTAGGCATGCCTCGAGCCTCATCGGCAAGACGAGCTCGAGGCGTAGCCGACCGGCTACTAGTGACTGGCCGAGAAAAGAGAGAACACAAAAAAAAGAGAAAAAAGTAAATTAATAATCAATTTTAAAAAATAATAAATAACGATTTTAAAAAATAAAATAATAAAAAACTATTGAAAAGAGTTTATAAAGTAAAATATTTTTCCAAGTGAACAACGGAAAATATTTTCCACTTCAAAATCAAGTTTCACCCGAACACCGGAAAATAATTACGTTTTCCTGGAAATTAACTTCTTAGAAAATATTTTCTAGAAAAGCAACATTTTTCGTAAAACGAATGGAGCCTTAGTTTTTGTGGGCTTGAGCTGAAGTTCGATGTTTAGTAAATTTACAATATAGTATTAGAAAATGGGCAAATCTCTTTATCTCACCCAATTACAAGTATTTTGTAAAATTTCTTTTTTCAGTACCCTAGTAAATTTTTCTATATCGGCGAGTTACCACTCTCCCAACACTTTTTTTGAAGGGACGTTCTTTATATAAGGCATGACCCCAGGTGGTGCTCATATATGTGAAGGCTTCCCATCTATGAGATTCCATAGGAACCGTACTGTTTCTTAAAAATGTAATTTTCTTAATTTAAATTTAATACTACAACATTATTTTAGCGTTGATCATTGTTCTAAATGCACCAAGTTGTTAGAATATTTAAATATTATTTAATATTTAAATGGACTGTGACATCAAGGGTTAGAACCGTAAATGGCCTATAGGAACGTTAGCTGGCTTGTGTTTCCCGCGAAATTGTTTGAAGGATGCATCACTGTTCAACTTAAGATTAGGAGATGCGTTGTTTTCCATCCTGATTTTAACTTCTTTTCCCAAACCAACTTTTTTTTTTCTCTTTTCTTTTCTCTTTTCTGTCAAGCTAATTAAGTTTCGAACCAGCGAGATCTTGAAAGACTCCGAAAATTACTTGAGAAGAAGATTTAGGGGAAATGCTAGTAAGTAAACCTTGACGAATGAATAAAAGAATTTACTCCTGGCGGATGCCTTAAGAGGAGGTCAAGCAGACCTATTTCAAAAATCACTTTCGACCGAGTGTTAAAAAACAAGTAAACATAAGAACATAATAGCTATTTCGAACTAAACATTATATAATATATCATGAGTCCATGACGTGAGAACAAGCTTAACTCAACACAACCTTCACAATGGCTAATTCGTTATCTCGGACCTCGACAGAGCTAATACAGAAACTCAAAGATACAGTTTTGCAATGCGTCACATCAAGTTGAGTATCTTGTGCTATCCGAACTCAATACTCATTCAAACTCAGCACTCAGTGCTGCAACCAACCAATATATTTGATAGATGAATCGTTAATCCACGGACAAAGCTAGTTTTAAGCTCTCACTATCATAAGCAGCTAATGCATTTGGCAGCCAATACAAGAGGTATCTTCAAAAGAAACAGCAGGAAAGTTTCTTTCCAAGCGACAGAACCCACAAAAAAGAAGTTGAAATAACAATGTTGATGAACAAGATGTAAATTTTTTTTTTTTCATTTTCTATCATATTAAATGCCAACATCCCAACCAAAAAAAAAAGTATACGAAACAAGTCCTAAGGGAGAAAGAGAGTGCAAGGACAAATATAAAATACCCCGGACGGTTTGACTCCTAACAATCCATAAAGAAACTCGATTATAATATTTTACAAAAGAAGAGAGGAATGCACTCTCATGTGTAGGAAAAATAGATTTATGGGGGAAAAGTTTACTCCCCATTTCTGTAAACCGCTTCCTTACAAAAGGCAAGTTGGGCGCGGACGTGCTTGGTGGCAGTAACCATGTTCTTAAGCGCCGGCTTGACCTCAGTGATTTTACGGGTCTTGAGAAAACAGTGGGGGATAACCCTTACTCCTTTTGGTTCGAGCCAATCAAAAGTCTTCGTGATTCTGTCCACAATCTCTTCAGTTGGTGTAATTCTCGGAGAGTGGCCAATCCCACCAACATACTCGACTGCCTCGCAGGAAACTAGGAGGAGCTTGCCATCAGAGCTAGTGTTCTCGGTTGTGACGACATCAGCATCCATGTCGATGATTGAGCGGATGATGTCGTTGAAGTGGAAGTAGCACACGTGAGTGTGGATCTGCCATAAGATCCACCGAGTGGAATCAGTATAAGTAGAAAATGGAACAACCCACATGCAAAAGAAGGATCAAAAGGAATGGAGCTAGGAAGGGACCTGGGTGGTATCCTGGACACCACAGTTAGTGATTCTGAAAGAGTGGGCAGCCCAATCCAAGTAGAAAGATTGCTCAGACTTCCTCAGTGGCAGACCCTCTCTCAAAGCTGCCTCATCAATCTGAATAACAGTAATCCCTGCCTTCTCAAGATCATCGACTTCGTCCTTGATGGCCAAGGCAATTTGATAGCAAGTTTCGGACCTGTGAAATAGATAAATCTTATTCTAGTCCCGAAGGAGAAAAAAAATTTATGTTCTCTCGTCAATCCCATGTACACATGAAGTTCACATTCTTTCGTACCTGGGTTGGTCATTTCGAACAAAGGACCAGTTAAGAATGGTGACAGGGCCTGTAAGCATTCCCTTCATCGGGCGTGCAATCATGCTTTGGGCCATGGTGGACCAAAAGACAGTCATTGGCTCGGGGCGGCTCACATCACCATAGATGATGGGTGGTTTCACACAATGAGATCCATAAGATTGCACCCACCCATTCATGGTGAAAGCAAAGCCCAACAACTGCTCCCCAAATTATTCAATTATATCATTCCTCTACATTGGATACACACAGGTCGAGATGTTAAACAAAGAAAACATAAATCATAAGATGCTACCCATTTATCCGACATAATCTGTCTCAATTACAAAACCAGATTCAAAGACTGTCTTACCTCAGGCTCCCCATGAACGAAGACATCTATGTCAAGCTCTTCTTGAAGCTTGACATTTTTGTTAATTTCCTCCTTGATGACCTTAACGTATTCTTCCTTGGAAATCCTACAGTCAGAGGACCAATGAGGACCATAACGAAAACGATAACAGCCCATGTCATCTTCAACGTCGCTTAATTAGAAAAGGAAGATCTAGTTTACTCACTTTTTGGCCTTGTAGCCACGGCGCACTCTTCTGAGTTCCATGGTCTGAGGGAAGGAGCCAATGGTGGTTGTTGGGAGAACTGGCAAATTAAGCTTCTTTTGCTGAGCATCCATTCCAGCCCTCCCAGTAGTGGAACGGTGATGATCAGAGCCCCTCAAAGCAGCAACCTGAGAGAGATGAGAATATCAAGATTTCAAGACGCCAGTAATATCATTTAATTGGTCGCCTTCAGATGCATAAAAGATGAAGAGTAACTAAGCAGAGAAATATACAGCCTTTTGGACAGAGTGGTTTGTGACTCTTCGAGAGGACTTTCTTGAGGCATGAGCAGCAGCATTAGCTGAGAAGAATGCCTGAAAGCAGAGCCATCGGCAGTAAGCATTGAAATATTCTCTCACGACATTAGTAATCAATACTTTGGAAATTGAACATTATGCTTAACAAACACCCTAAAGCTGCCAGTCAACAGACCTAGTTCAAATTAAGAACTTTGCATCCCAGTGACTTTATTCACCCAGTTGAAAAAGGCCATAAACTAGACCCGGCTCCAGGCCAACCTAGCAACACATTCTAGAAACAAGCTAACAATATGGATTAACACCACTGCTAAGTCTACCTAGTAGCAACGGTGTGGGCATATTATGCTGCTTTTCAGCATCATCTTCAAGAAAAAGACAATAAACCGTACCTCATCCTTTTGTCCAGCCAATGCCTTGGCCAAGACATCGACTTCAACGACCTTCTGCGCAGCAAACGCAAGCCATGACTTGATTTCGTTGTCCAACTTGGTCTCGTTAACTAGGTCTACGGGAGCGTGCAAAAGAGAGCAGGAGGTGGAGACCACAAGTTTGTCTGCAGATAAATGAGGAATTTCAGATATCAACTTAAGGATACATGACATGCAGATCTTCAAAACACACCATTTGGAAAAAAACACATGCAGAAAGTAGTACCTAATCCCACGATGCTCTCGAGACCATGGAGGGTTACGAGTGATCCAGAAAGATCATTGGCCCAGATGTTCCTCCCATCAACAACTCCAGCAAATAGATACTTGCCCGTGGGGAACCCGCCCTTGATTAAATCAAGGGTCTTGGTTCCACGGACCAAATCAAATCCAAATCCAGTGACACCCTTCAAGGAGGTAAGAACTTTATAAGCCTCAGCAGGAACATCAGCAAAATAGGTTTGGACGAGAACATTCACGCCAGAAAGACATGATTCAAGCTCCGAGTATGCTTGTTGGTGTGATTTGTGCCGGTCCCAATATTTGGCAAGAAATTATGTAGATCCCAATATTTGGGAAGAAATTATGTAGATTTATTTGATTTCTATATTTTTTGGGAATTTGGGATTGCCTATTTTGGCTTTAGGGTTTTCTCTTATTGCCTTCCTTTCCTGTACTTCATCAATAAAATGGCAGTCCCTCTCAAAAGAAAAACACAACAAAAAACTTTGAGAGGGGATTACCCGAGGATGTAAGCACATCGCTGAACCTCGTTAAAATCGTATCTTCTTATTTATTTTTTCTTCATGGTATCAGAGCAAGTTCGTACCTATTTGTGTGTTTGATCCATCCGTCTCCTTCTTCTTGGTGTATACACGGTTATTGTTCAAATCATGACTGATTCGAGTTCAAACAATCTCGAATCCTACTCCACTGCCACCGGTCAACGACTCACCAACATATTGCTGAATGAGAAGAACTTCCTTCCATGGTCTCGTGCTATTACAGTGGCCCTTGGGGGCAGATCAAAGCTTGGTCATATCAATGGCCAAATAAAAGCACCTCCTGAGAGAGATGCAAAATTTGATGAATGGCGAGCCAATGACAGTTTGGTTATGTCTTGGATTTTTAACTCTATGGAATCTCGAGTGTATGAGATTTTTGCATATTCGCCTACAGCTCGAGCGTTATGGGAATCATTGAATAAGATGTATGGACAAGCTCAAAATGCATCTCGGGTGTTCGAATTGCAGCAAGATATTGCTAACTCTAAGCAAGAACCCTCTCAATCCTTCACCAATCATCTTGGAAATATGAAGACAAGGTGGGATGAGATTCGTTTGTATAGGCCAGCAACCCAAAGTGTGGCTGATTACATTCGACGGGAAGAACAAGATCGCATCTTCCAATTACTTGCCAGCATTCGGCCCGAGTACGAAGATGTGAGAAGACAAATTCTGATGAGCCCAAATTTGCCTACGTTTGATGAAGTTTGTGGCTTGATACAAGGAGAAGAGACAAGGCGTCGAGTGATGAGTATCTCGCCTAGTCTTGACAAACCAATCTTTGAAAATTTGGCTCATAATGTTCTTATGAACAACCAACGTGGCGAATCTGTGGCGAAATTGGCAAAGGGAAAAAATAAAAGGCCTGTTCGATTTCATTGTGACCATTGTAATAGAGATGGTCACTCCAAAGATAGGTGTTGGGCGCTCCATCCTCATCTTCGTGTTAACAAAGAAAAGGTTCAAGAAGCAAAACTTGCTGTCCCAGGAAACTCAACAGAGTTTCAATCGAAACTGGAGTCCTTGACACAACAATTTCAACAACTACTTCAAATGCAAGGACAGGGGGTGATCGGTTCAGGATCTTCTAGTGCTTCATCAGATTCGGCCAATATGGTTAAGACNCATCCGTCTCCTTCTTCTTGGTGTATACACGGTTATTGTTCAAATCATGACTAATTCGAGTTCAAACAATCTCGAATCCTACTCCACTGCCACCGATCAACGACTCACCAACATATTGCTGAATGAGAAGAACTTCCTTCCATGGTCTCGTGCTATTACAGTGGCCCTTGGGGGCAGATCAAAGCTTGGTCATATCAATGGCCAAATAAAAGCACCTCCTGAGAGGGATGCAAAATTTGATGAATGGCAAGCCAATGACAGTTTGGTTATGTCTTGGATTTTTAACTCTATGGAATCTCGAGTGTATGAGATTTTTGCATATTCGCCTACAGCTCGAACGTTGTGGGAATCATTGAATAAGATGTATGGACAAGCTCAAAATGCATCTCAAGTGTTCGAATTGCAGCAAGATATTGCTAACTCTAAGCAAGAACCCTCTCAATCCTTCACCAATCATCTTGGAAATATGAAGAGAAGGTGGGATGAGATTCGTTTGTATAGGCCAGCAACCCAAAGTGTGGCTGATTACATTCGACGGGAAGAACAAGATCGCATCTTCCAATTACTTGCCAGCATTCGGCCCGAGTATGAAGATGTGAGAAGACAAATTCTGATGAGCCCAAATTTGCCTACGTTTGATGAAGTTTGTGGCTTGATACAAGGAGAAGAGACAAGGCGTCGAGTGATGAGTATCTCGCCTAGTCTTGACAAACCAATCTCTGAAAATTTGGCTCATAATGTTCTTATGAACAACCAACGTGGCGAATCTGTGGCAAAATTGGCAAAGGGAAAAAATAAAAGGCCTATTCGATTCAATTGTGACCATTGTAATAGAGATGGTCACTCCAAAGATAGGTGTTGGGCGCTCCATCCTCATCTTCGTGTTAACAAAGAAAAGGTTCAAGAAGCAAAACTTGCCGTCCCAAGAAACTCAACAGAGTTTCAATCGAAACTGGAGTCCTTGACACAACAATTTCAACAACTACTTCAAATGCAAGGACAGGGGGTGATCGGTTCAGGATCTTCTAGTGCTTCATCAGATTCGGCCAATATGGTTAAGACATCGGGTAATGCTCTTTTAACCCAATCTAGTACTCAATTCATCGTAGATTTGGGAGCTACCGATCACATGTGCAACTCTGCAGATTTACTTTTAAATGTCTCCTCGAGTGCTTCATATCCACCCATTACTATGGCTAACGGAATACAAGTTCAAACGCAAGGAGCAGGACAGCTTAAGTTGTTCTCACAAAATTCTGATGTTTTGGTTGTGCCTGATTTGTCTTCTAATCTACTTTTTGTGAGCAAGTGCACTCAAGAATTAAATTGCGATGTTGTCTTTTCTTCCTCAAAGGTGTTGTTTCAGGATTGCAATACCAAGAAGACGATTGGTGAAGGACGGTTGCAAAATGGCCTCTATGTCCTTGACTTTCATGCGAATGCCTTGGTGGCAAGGAAGAATGCGATGGAGGCTTCAAGGCTATGGCACATGCGCATGGGTCATCCTTCTGATCGTGTGTTGCAAGCTATTGATAGAAATTTATTTCATAATTGCAGTACTTGTGACTCTTGTCACTATGCTAAACAACATAGATTACCTTTTCCTCAAAGCTTTAATTTAGCTTCTGAGGTGTTTGACTTGGTACATTCAGATGTTTGGAGTGCTCCAATTGATTCAAGAGATGGTTTTAAGTATTTTGTTTCTTTTATTGATGATAAATCATGAGCTACTTGGCTATACCTCCTCAAAGCTAAAAGTGATGTAGTCACTGTTTTTCAGGATGTTTGTAGCATGATTCAGAATCAGTTTAAAACGTGCATAAAGGTCTTACGCACTGATAATGGCATAGAATATTCCAATCGGACCTTCCAATCCTATTTGAGTAACTCGGGCATTATTAATCAAACTTCATGTGTAGATACACCTCAGCAGAATGGAGTGGCCGAACGAAAGAATCGACATCTTCTTGAGATGACTCGAGCATTATTATTTTCTAGAGGCATGTCGAAGACTTATTAGAGTGATGCTGTTTTAACAAGTTGTTATCTTATTAATCGACTTCCTAGTCGTGTTCTGGGTTACAAGACGCCTATGGAAATCCTTTATGGGCGCAAACTTAATATCTCGCATTTGAGAGTTTTTGGATGTGTGTGTTATGTGCACTCTCGAAGTGGTGGTAAGCTTGACCCTAGAGCTAAGAAATGTGTGTTTATTGGCTATTCATCAACAAAAAAAGGGTACAAGTGCTTTGATCCAACCACTAGACGGATGTACATATCGCGTGATGTTATATTTGATGAATCTACTATGTTTTTTCACTCCAGGAGTCCAATTCGGGGGGAGTACAATGAATTGACAATTGAATCGGCTCCTCTTCCCATGGTGGATGAGTTGAACAATGGCCCTATAATTGGAAGGAACTCGCAGAATGACACTGAAGGAATAGATGAGACTGAAGAAGTATTCACCAATGACAGTCTTGAATCGATGTCCTCACCTAGGACAACTCCTGATGGGACAACCGTTGAATTGGTTCCCACTGATTCCAAATATATTCCTACAACTCCGACTTTAGTTCGAAGATCTACCCGAGTGCCTAGACCCTCAACACGACTTCGGGACTTCGCCACTCATCACACGGTGCAATATCCCATCCAGAATCACATTGGTTATGACAAGGTATCTTCTAGTTTTGTTAGTTTTTTATCTGTTCTTGAAAAAACCACAGAACCTAATAGTTTTGAGGAAGCTAACAAGTGGCCTGTATGGGTTGAAGCCATGAAAGATGAGCTACAGGCACTTGACACGAACAATACTTGGGATGTAGTTCGCTTGCCTGATGGAAAGCGCACTATTGGGTGTCGTTGGATTTACAAAATTAAATATAATAGTGATGGCTCAGTAGAAAGGTATAAAGCGAGGTTGGTTGCTAAGGGATACACCCAGACATATGGTATTGACTACAAGGAAACTTTTGCTCCTATTGTAAAAATGAATACTGTCAGGGTTCTTATGTCAGTTGCAGTCAATTGCGGGTGGCCCTTATTTCAAATGGACGTAAAGAATGCATTCCTTCATGGTAATCTTGAAGAGGAAGTTTACATGGATCTCCCACCCGGGCATCACTTGCAAAGAGAAGAAGGGATGGTGTGTAGACTCAGGAAGTCCATATATGGACTCAAACAGTCCCCTCGGGCTTGGTATGGTAAACTTAGCAACTCTCTTCGTAAGTTTGGATATAACCAAGGAGCAGCAGATTCCTCTATGTTCACCAAGACTAATGAAAATGGTCTTGTGGTACTACTTGTATATGTCGACAATATTATCATCACCGGAAGCAATCGGTCAGGGATTGATATGCTCAAAACTCAATTACGCCAAGAGTTCGAAATTAAAGATCTTGGACGACTGAAATATTTCTTGGGTATTGAGGTGGCAAATTCTAGCAAAGGCTTGTTCCTTTCTCAGCGAAAATATGTTTTGGATCTATTGAAGGAAACTGGCAAGATAGGTGCAAAACCAGCCAATGTTCCCATGGACTACAGCAAGAAAATGGTTTCAAATGACTTTCCTTTGCAAGATGTGGGTCGATTTCAGCGTCTTGTTGGGAGACTAATCTACTTAACTATTACCAGACCTGATATTAGTTATGCTGTTAGTTTTGTTAGCCAGTTCATGCAAAATCCTACACAAGGTCATATGTGTTTGGTTGACCATCTATTGAGGTACTTAAAGGCCACACCAGGGAGAGGTTTATTGATGAAGAACAATGGTCATACAGAAATAGTTAGATATACGGATGCAGACTGGGCTGGAAGCCCTCATGACTGAAAGTCCACCTCTGGATTCTGTATTTTCGTAGGAGGTAATGTTGTCACATGGAAAAGTAAGAAACAATCTGTAGTTGCCCGATCAAGTGCTGAAGCAGAGTATCGAGCAATGGCATCTGCTACTAGTGAGATCGTTTGGCTACAACTACTACTTCAGGAATTGGGTTGTAGGTCTTCAGATTCACCTACAAAATTATTTTGTGACAACCAAGCTGCTACTCATATTGCCTCAAACCCTGTGTTTCATGAAAGGACTAAGCACATTGAGGTGGATTGCCATTTCGTACGGGAAAAGGTTCAAGACAAAACCATTGAAACAACTTATATCCGAAGTGGAGAACAATTGGCGGATGTGTTCACCAAAGCTCTTCCTAGGGGGCCATTTCAAGAGATAGTGAGCAAATTGACCTCCGATGATATCTTCGCTCCAACTTGAGGGGGAGTGTTGGTGTGATTTGTGCCGGTCCCAATATTTGGCAAGAAATTATGTAGATCCCAATATTTGGGAAGAAATTATGTAGATTTATTTGATTTCTATATTTTTTGGGAATTTGGGATTGCCTATTGTGGCTTTAGGGTTTTCTCTTATTGCCTTCCTTTCCTGTACTTCATCAATAAAATGGCAGTCCCTCTCAAAAGAAAAAATACAACAAAAAAACTTTGAGAGGGGATTACCCGAGGATGTAAGCACATCGCTGAACCTCGTTAAAATCATATCTTCTTATTTGTTTTTTCTTCATCCACTAATCACAACTTATATATAAACACACGAAGTATATGAAACATTGATAATGGAAAAGTTTCAATGATAAGATGGGAGCCCTATTGAGCGATTTCACATTATATACTCATCATTAGATACTATGGAACATCACGGGATCACATGAAAATAGAAGAAAAACATAAAAACTTATTTCAAATTTAAGTTCTAGGTTCTAGGTTTTATCTACCTAAAATTTCAAACTTACTCGTAAAAATAAGTTCTTTAATTTTTGAAACTTAGAACCTACCTTGCATACCTTAAAACTTAGAATCGGGCAAGTTCTCACCGTTTCGATTCTTCGGTTCCAATATCTATTCTGGAATCATTCTCACCCTTGGCATTGGCGTTGGTACAAAAATCAAATAAAAGTTGATAAAAGATGTGAAAATTTGATAATTTACAACTAAGAGTTGGAAATTTCATAAAAGTATTAGTAGGTCACTACCAAGCTACTGAAACATAAGGGGACCAGTATCTTTTTTGATCCATAGCTTTATATATTTATCGATTCTTTCATAAATATATTAGCACTGGGAAGAAATGTTCCTTTTTATTTGGGGAACGAAAATA
The DNA here is from genome assembly GCA_014858505.1 of Corymbia citriodora subsp. variegata. Taxonomy (NCBI): domain Eukaryota; kingdom Viridiplantae; phylum Streptophyta; class Magnoliopsida; order Myrtales; family Myrtaceae; genus Corymbia; species Corymbia citriodora. Next base: position 18,984,884 of record CM026420.1, on the reverse strand, counting down.
GTACAATCGCTTCGTTCTGATCCTTCTGGGTTTGAATTCCTTGTGCATTCCATCTGCTTCATTTTGAAAAGTGACAACGCCAAAACGGGACACGAGAAAAAATAATGTAGAAACCCCACCTTCTCAAAAAGACGCCACATCAATAATTTGCACCGGACAATGCAACACACCATGAAAACATCCAAATTAAGGTTTTGCCGATCCTTAACACCAAACCTTCTCTCGTGCATCCCAACATAACAAACCCTAAAATAGAGTAACATTTATCCAATCAATCCAGAGTCAAAAGATACGCCAGTCGATGGCAACCACGAATTCCCTGATATGAACTGTGCAACCGTGAATGGCTGAGCCTGTGCCGATGTGAGAGAGCCATGGTATGAAGCCCACTTGACTCTTCCGGTGATCGACGCGCCAGGTCCCGAGTTTTGATACTCGCCGTAGAAAAGCGTCTTCAGGGCAAAATCGCCTGACCATGGAGACCATCCCAGAGGATGGATCGAGCCGTCCAAGAAAGACTGCATCACGACCGTCCGTGAATACTGTTTCCACGGCCTCCCGAGGAAGGTCGTCGGCTTGCACTCCAGTGGGACCGAATCCGAAGCAGCCCCGATCTTGCAGTCGTGTATTGAGATACCCGTGTTCTGGTACGGGCTTGTCCGGCCCTGTGCGGTCACAAAGTTGAGCTGACCCGACAGGGGCTTCCGTGCGTAGATGTTGCACTTCTGAAAGACGACCGCCGAGTTGCCGAAGATGAAGTCCACAGTCCCATAGATGTCGGTTTCTCGGTAGAATTGGCGCTTCGAGTGTGTGTAGAGGGTGTCTTGGTAGCCGAGGATGGAACACCGGTACATGACTGATCTGTCCGATCCGACTCGAAGGGCGACGGCTTGGTGCTTGTCAGGCCCGGCATTGTTCACGAACGTGATGTCCCGCGACATGAATCCAGCGCCCATAGCAGCTTACATCGAGAATATAACACATCAAGAAGTACGATAGAGATAGAAAAACAAGCACATGAACAGGCGCTATCATGTCTATTTTTCTTGAAAGATCGGAAAAATAATAAGCTCTTTAATTACCGACGGTGGCGGACTGGAAAGTGGTCCATCCATCCTTGGCGTTCCGATTGCTGACGATGACCGTCTTCCCCTTCCCGTCGCCGACTAACATAACGTTCTTCTGCTTGGAGGGAATCTTCAGATTCTCCTTATAGGTCCCGGCCTTCACATAAATTACGGTCCTGCCCTTGCTGCCGCCGCCCTCTTTCGCTCTCAAGGCACGTGCAAACCTAAGCGCTTCTCCAATGGTCTCGTGCGTGCCAGTCCCGTCCTTCGACACGACAGTGCTCGCTTTAATTTCCTCAACCGGAGCTTCAAGAAGCTTTCTGTCCGTGCTGGAGACCCAGTGAGGCAATGTGCTGGACAACAAAGCACGACGTTGGTGCCAACTCACCGCCTCAGGTGGCCTAGTCGAGGTGTAAAGCGCAAGGGTGTGGTTGAGCGAGTGGCTTATGTTGTGCGAGATCGTCCTCATCATGTCGGCGTGGCTTTCTGGAACATTGTTGACCTCTTGGAGGCTGTCAAGACAGGTCTCTTGATTCGTTAGGGACGCGCTGAGCCATGTCTCAACGTCATCGGGTTCACAGCCTCTGGCTGTTCCGCCACCACCACACGAGATGACATTTGCAAGCAGGTCGATGGTGTCATCGAAGAGCTCCAAACAGTCGGCGATGCTGCTTGGGGGTGATTTCGCCGGCGCCTTGTGATGCCAAAGGGTAAGGTTTTGGGCCATGGCCCGTGCTGACTCAACCCGAGACAAGGCCAACTTGACTGAACCCTCAAAGAGCTCGGCCTTGGAGGCTGGTCTAGCGGCCAGGGTTGAAGCTCTAGGGAACATGGAGAAATGCGAGGGTGAAGGTCTCTTCGTCAGGGGATATCCCAAAACAACTGAGCTCGAGAGATGAAGTGCGATCCAGAACAGAACCAGTTTGAAGCACATTTTTGTCTTCTTGATTTTGGATAATGGAAAGAATGTGGCATCATGCATGACCTTATAAGAGTGTTTGAATTTTTGGCAAGCTTTTGCATGGAAATAAATGCACGTCTGTTTCTGGCTGTCACCTTATGAGGGAATAAAGTGGATTTCGAATTCTCTATGGAGTCAATTATCGTGGGTTGTCACTATAGCGCGGCATAAGGGAATATCTTTTCCCTATGTTAAAGACCAAATTATTGAAAGCAAAGTTTCTTTTTTTATTATGTGCAAAGTGCAAGTCACTACTAATCTTTATATGATTGCACCTACACGCAGCTTTAAGTTTCAATATGGGCAATGGATTACGTAATGAAGAAGGATGGTCATATGGATTGGTGTATATATCATGCTTTGGGAAGTGAAGATTTTTTTTTTTTTTTTAAATTTCTGTTGAGACCAAAAGATATACATATGACCTTATTTTGGTTGGTTGTTGTTTTGGACAATTGCATGGATGTTTGGTGAAAAGGAAAAGATTCTTCTCCTTCGAGAATAATCTAAAATGGAAAGTGTCCAATTAGAAAATGAAAATGCAGTGGTCCTGATTGCTCGCCTAGCTCGCCTACTTCCAAAAGAGGAAGGGAAAAAAAAAAAATTTCTGTGAGTGGTGTAAATGCGAAAAAGAGTATTCGGATTCTCCCAAATCATCTTATACAAAATCGATCCTCCCTTTAACTATGCAAGAATACATGGAGCTCAGCATATTTTGAACTGTCATAGCTCTACCATATGTTTTGGTTTCTTTTCTCTTCTAGAATAATTATAAACACTTTATTCGTGATAGATCTGCTGCCAAAAAATTCAATGTTTAAATTGTAC
>CM026420.1:18932473-18981928 GCA_014858505.1 Corymbia citriodora subsp. variegata | reverse complement strand
TGGGAAGGTCATAGATAATAATAAATAAAAAAATGATCTAACAGATAAAATGCCACATCTACCCATAGATCAAGTAATCCAGCGCGCCTCGTTGCGCTTTGCCTTGAACTTTTGTACACGAGCATGTGGCATTAAATTGTCATCCTCGATCTGCGTTCTTGCACTTCACCGGCTAAAGTCACCGCCAGCTTTCCGATGAGGTCGGCTCGCGACCGTGCGAGATCCAGATCGGAGGAATGCGGCATCGCGTTACGGTCTCCATTTGGACACCGCCATTTGGAAAGTCAGAAGTGCCTGTCGCGCAACCAGGAAAAAACAAAAAAACAAGAGCCACGTCAATCGCCGTGTCCCCACGCGCCTGCACCGGCGCTTGCACATGGGGGAAGTAAAATCGCGTCAAACGAAAGGCAAAAAGAAAAGAGGGAAGAGTCAATAAATAAATAAATGTGTAAAAGGCAAAAAGAAAAGAAGGAAAAAAAAAAACAAAAAAACAAAATAGTTGGTGGCTGCGAGTTGTTGAGGGGTTGGTGGTGCGGCCGCACTACATTTGCATGTCTTTCGTTAATGCGGCTACACTTCATTTGCACCACTACGGTTGGGGGGGATTACATTCTAACCTACGACGCCTTGTCTTTTGTTAATCCCCCAAGCCTCGTCTGCGAATTACCCGATTTGCCCCCTGATTAACGAGGAATGGCAAGAGTTGGTTTACGAGGGGGAGGGAGAGTCAATTGAAATGACATAATATGAAGCACTGTCCAACTTGGCAAAGTTGCCCTTACCGATTGAGAGATTGCGACAGTAGTGTGGGAATAATCCAGTGCCTAACTCGAATAACATCTCATTTTAATGTATGGGTATTTGCGCTCATTGATTTTAATATAAATATTTTTCTTTTTAATCAGAATAAGAATACTTTGATATTCTGCGTCTCAAATTTCGAACTAAACTTTTCAATAACTTTCTTTGGTTGGCATTTGCACCACAATCGAGGGATTATATTATACATGCAGTGCTGTTTTAATTTATTTAATCCCCGACCTTGGCGAAATACGGATTTGCCCCCCGATTATCGAGGAATGGCACGGGGGTTGGTTTAAGAGCGGGGTTGGTGACGGAGTGGGACCCGCCCACTAAGACACACTGAAGCTCATGCTGATTTGCTCGCATGTCCAAATCGTCGAGGAAGCCGCTTTTATATTTCTAGGAGTCGCTTTATTAGTCATTTTTTAATATTCTCTTTTGCTAAATTTTTATAAAAAATATATTTCTTTTCAGTCGCCTTTTAAGCTGGGAATGAGAAATTAAAGGAGGGGAGAGAGTGCGGGAGATATGGTGTGGGCAAGTACAGATAGGACGACGGGATCTACACGGTATGATTGGTGCAGGGGTCGTGGTGGGGGTGGGGCCCCCCCGTATTTAATATACCAGATCGCGAGGACGGGCCAGATTCAGATGTGAGATTTAAAGTGGGCCCAAGGTATGTCCAAGCGAGAGCCTCCCGGTGGGGACTCGCCGACACCGGTTTCCGAAGTTTGATTTTATTGAACGATGTATCCGATTTTAAATAATAATAATAATAATAATAATAGAAAATTAACGGGATCGCTTCTTTGGCCGGTTTTCGTAAATCGATCCTGATGAGTTTAGTATTTTCCTTTAGCCGAATAACTAAGAATTATGTTGTATGAGAATGCACTTGGTAATGAAATGGCTCAATTAGAAGGGGAACCTCTCTCTCTTCTTGGCATAGTTCGTCTGCATATTGCATTGTAGTCATGATGTGGTCTCTGCCATCGCCATTGTCGGTGCTTTGAATGTGCCGCTATTAGAGAGAACCTCTCGAGGGAGCGAACAGTGAAGATGATAGTGATGGAGACTGAAAGGCGACTTGAAGGCGGCACATGGTCAGTGTTGGTGGCACATAGCATCTTAGAGATCTACATGTTGAGGAGAATTTGGGGCAACAATTTCATCAATAGCTAAATTCGATCCAGGATCAATTTCTCCCTCAAAACTATCAATCAATATATCCTCATGACATGTAATATATATCACGAAAATGATATGGGTCGATGGAATAAATGAGAACAAAGTTTTTTATATTAGAAATTCTCTTACACCCTTGGAAGTTTTTCAACGGATGGCTTACGTAAATTGGGTAAGACTTGGATCTATTCAATTTTTATAAAGGTTCTAATCTCATACTCCCCTAGTTTTTTTCGTTGGTTCGAAAACAAGTGCATTTCATTCATAACAGAAAAATTAAAAGATATATCTGGTTGGGTTTTAGAGCACAGAAAATTCCAAAGGGCCTCGGGGGGGACTCAAGACCCAATTAAGAGGAGGGACATGTTGGGATTGGGTTGGGCTCTCGCTATCCAATCCGCAAACTTATTTTGGGTTCTCACACGAAGAGCCGAACGAAGGCCTTTTTATCACATGCTCCCCTAGTTAAGTAGCATAGACTCATCCTAGCTTTTCTTCTAGTTATGGGCTTGGGTTCCACTCGAAAGCATAAGTTTGGGCCTCAAATGAGTCAACATTTGCTCCTATATTTAGTTTTTGTTCATCTACCATGGAGATGGAGGTTAGGTAATGCTATAATATAATATGAGAAATTGGGTAAATTTATTTATTTATTTAATATTTTACGATGTACGGTCATGACTTATATGTCATTATAGATTGCCTATAAGTGTTTTATTTTTTTTGTAATGACGTAATTATGCATTTAACGGTGCATCCATTTGATGTACTTAGGGGCACTGATGGTCATGCCATTGAATATACACATGATGTAACAAGCGTGTATAAAACATCAAGTGACACAACGCAAACATGATGCCGGTGAGATGCTATGGCATATGTAATGAAGTGACCATGCGCTGTGTAAATTGACGTGGCCAAAAAGAAAATTTAGCTAGAAGAGCAATGTCACCCACTGATAGGGAAAAAGGAAAAAACAAATACTCTGATCCATTACATTATTAAGGCATTTCATAGCTTAAAATTTATTTAGTAGCTTATTATCGAAAAAACCACCATTCCAACGCAGTGCTTACATTGCAACTGCAAGGCTGGATTCTGCTTGGAGATCCTCTAATCAAACTCCTCATGCTTCCTACTTTCCTTTTTTTCTTTCTTTTCGGATATAACAACCTCCGAAAAAGAAAAAAAAATGCATCTATTGGTAAAATAAATGCAATTATTGAAATTAACGAGTATATATTTATTTATGGGTAACTTAATCTTCCTTGATAAGAACTCACAATGCGAATCGTTTGTCGGAAAATTGGTGACCGCTAAATCGTATAATTTTCCGTAAATCTCCGAGACAACGTTTGATGTACATCGAGAGCATACTACAAAGTGAAGCTTCCGTCGGGTCTCTATGCATAAACGAGGACGACCAACGTTCATCAATTTTTTTTACAAAATCCTACTACCGAACCATCCCCTCGCCGCATCGTCATCCGACCCGAGAAAAAAAGAGGAAAACGATTTTACAGTCGACCGGAGCGCGCGGCTCGAGCCGGTTCAGGCTCCCAACACGGCCGTCGCCGCCATGGACGACCGGTCGAAGCTGCTCCGAATCGGTCTCTCTCTCGCCGGCTTCTTTTTCTTCATCTTCGTCTTCAACCCTCCGTTGCCGATCTCTTCCTCCCTCAGCTCCATTGCTTTCGCGAACCGAGAGACTCCCCCCACCTGCCTGCCCCCGTCCTTGAGCGCGCCGCCGTGGACGAGGATCCTCGTGATCCCGCGTACTGCAGCGACTCCGCCACCTGCAGCGCCGTCACGCCCTTGTTCGTCCTCGCCGCCACGTCGGCCCCCTTCTTCACCAGTAGCTCCACCACGTCGAACTGCCCCGACTCCGCCGCGCAGTGCAGCGCCGTGTAGCCGTCCTCGTCCCTCGCGTCCACGTCCACGCCCTTGTCGAGGAGCGTCCTCACGGCGTCGGCTCGGCCCTTGAACGCGGCCCGGTGCAGCGCGGTCCAGCCGTGCTGGTCCCGGCCGTTCACGGCGGCTCCGCTCTCCAGGAGCCGGTTGATCGCCCGGACGTCGCCCTTCCTGGCCGCGGCGCAGAGCCTGTCGCCGAGCTTGAGCGCGTCGAAGAGCCGCGCGTGGCCGTGCTCCGCCGCCACGTCATAGGCCGTCTTGCCGTACCGGCTCCGGACGTCCTTGTTCGCCCCCTTCTGCAGGAGGAGCTTCACCATCTGCTCGTCGCCGAGGCGCGCCGCCGCGTGCAGCGGCGTCTCGCCGTCACCGGAACTCCGCACGTCGGTCCTCGCGCCGTTCGCGAGCAGCAGCCTCGCGCAGTCCCTCCGCCGCTCCTCGACGGCGAGGTGTAGCGCCGTGCTGCCGTCCCTCGCCGGGGAGTCCGGGTCGGCCCCCTTCAGCAGCAGCAGCCGCAGGACCTCCATGTGGCCGCCCCCGGCGGCGAGGTGGATCGCACCGTACGTGGAGGTCTCCGATCTCTCCGTCCTCGCCCGCCGCGCCAGCAACAGCTCCGCGATCAGCGCCTCCCCGGCCGCCGCCGCCGCCTCGAGCGGCGTCGATCCGGAGCCGCCCCGGGCCTCGACGTCCGCCCCGAATTCGAGCAGAAGCTGCACGAGGTCGGGCCTCGCCTGGGCGATGGCGAGGTGGAGCAGCGTCTGGCCCTGCTGGTCCGCCGCGCCGGCCGCCCCCCACGACGGGTCGCTCCGCTCGAGCACCTCCCTCACCCCGTCCATCGAGCCCTCCTTCACGAGCCGCACCAGGACCGGCGAACCCACGAACATCACCTTCACCCCGCTGTCGATGAAGACCTGCTTCTTCTTGGTGGTGAACCAGTCGCTGGGGACGGAGTCGAGGGTGGAGCTGGGGTCCTTGACGGCGGCGCCGGGGACGACGACGCTGTGGAGCTGGAACGAGTCGTCGCAGCGGGGGAACGAGGCGGGGAGGGCGGAGCCGGGGGGGAGGTGGTAGGTGACCTCGACGGTGAGGGTCTGGAGAGGGGAGATGATGCCGGAGTGGGGGCGGACGGTGTAGCGGGACTTGTTGAGGGGCTGGAGGCGGAAGGCGACGGGCATGGTGTACATGACGTTGCGGAGGGTGAGGTGGCCGCAGCACTTCTGGCCCGGCTCGATCCGGACCGCCACGACGTTCGACGGCTCCAAGCCTATGAGCCGGTCCATGGTTCGTTCGAAACTTTACGTCCGAATGCTTTTCGCGTTTGCGTTCTTCTCTTCTCTTTCTCTTCTCGTTTGCTGTTTTAATTAGGGATCAAGGGAGGGAAAAGAGAGGATTAATTAAGGAAGTGTCGGAGGAGGGGACGAGGGAGGGGGGTTTAATACGAGGGAGGGAAGGGGAGGCCGGCGCGAATGGGAGGGTGCCACGTGGTGGCGTAGAATTCGATGCGGACTCGTTCCATTCGGCGTCTCTATTCCCTAAAGACATGGCTGAGTAAAAGTTAAAAGAAGGGAGAGAACTGAAGTTGCCTTCGGGAGTAGGTTGTGCGCATAGTCATTTTCACCGTAGCAATTGAAAATTGTTAGTTAATGAGGAAAGTACACGTCTCTCTCTCTCTCTCCCTCTCTCTCTGCATTTTTTGAAGTATACTATGATGTGGGCACCTAAAGGATCTTCCTTGGAAACGAAGTGGGCATATAATAGAGGTTAGAAAGGGTTAGATTCTCCTGATTTGTCTTTAGCACAATAGAGGGTTTCTTGTTAGCGAACTAATTCCACAAAGCACAAGAGGTTAGTATGACGATGGTCTTTGTCTATGTTGAACATTCTCGTGTGGGGGCCAGAAAATTTTTAGGTTTTTCCCTTCCCCCTTTTGGCCACATTTGGGAGTAAGTTTCATTTTCATAGACCAAGTACACAAAGGACTAAGGAGTCGTTAACTCCAAAGTTCCCGTTTGGCCATTCAATCGACAGGATAGAACACTAAAGATCAAACATGCACTAGTAGTTGGCTCATTCAATTATTTGAAAAAGGTTAGGAACGAACCTTTTTATATGTTTATGAAGTGGTTTTTTCCTTCGATTATAACATGTAAACAAATCGAACTAAATGAGAGACCAATCAACTTTCAATGACTTAAAGAATGATATCACATGGGAGGAGTGCCGTTTCTTTTGGCTTTTACCTAAAATACCATGCACTGTAGTTAAATTTGCACTAGAATGAGCCAACTCTATTAAGAAAATGATGAGGGAGTGTAATTAACGTGTAAAAGTGTACTCTTTCGTATATCAAGTCAATGTGAATTAAGCATACTCTAAACAAGAAAACCTTGTGGCTAGCTATCGATTATTAACATGGGAAGTAATTTACACTATATCCTTAGTATTTTAAAAGATGTTACATTCCGCTATCTCTACTTAAAAATTCTATAGTTCAATTTGAATGAAAAAGCTTAACGTGTATATTTTTGTCAATCAAGTAACAATCATGCATTAACTAGCAATGTGTGTGGCTTAGATGATAAGAAATTTACTTTTCTTTTTATGATATTGGGTTCAAGTCTTATTAGGAGCACTCAAAAGTAAAATCTTAAATACACTAAATTAAAATCGTGGGAGTATGTCCTTAAAATAGCCTGGCTAATTGGACGAGTTGAATGTGCACAATTGATCTGGACACCACTTGACAATTATTCCAAAAAAATTTGTGTGGTTTTATCAAAATCGTTTGAAAAACATGTTTATTCTTACCATAGAGGTAAAGTTCAAACTTTCTTCTCTCTCCTCTTGCTTTTGTTTTACCGTTTCCCTGGAAGAAAGTGTGGGAGTTTTACGCAATTTTTTTTCCTTTTCTTTTGGGGTCAAATCAGGCAGTCGCAGGTGGCCCGACGCTTGCGGAGAAAATGAAGCGAAGTCATTGGGCAACGATCACAGGAGAAATCGAGAACAAAACCGAGGTGGGGCCCAAGTGTTAAAAAAAGTTTTCTTAACAATTAAATAATTGTAAATACACTTGGAAATCAAATTACGCCTCCATGCCCAAATTTCCCTTTATAATAATAAATATTAATATTTTTGGCCGTTGCTTTTATTTACTAGGGGAAACGGTCACCAGGTTCGATGCTAACAACACATAGAAGGAGGAATAACCGAAAGCATCTTGGTATCGTGGTAGGCAACGAGAGGAGAAAATAACATGGACAAAAAGCCCTCCTCAAACTGACCGAACGATGCCATTTGTCTTGCTCGTTTGATTAGGTCGTAACGATCCCCCAGAGGTCTTGGGTGATGGCGACGGATATCGTTTGGTATTTTCCACTAAAAAGCGATGCGCCTTCTCTTTCCCTGTTATTTCACCTTTTTCTCTTGTCCCCCCTCTCTCCCCCAGCCAAAAAAGGGGCTTCTTTAATTTAGAAAACCATAGCCACCCCACTATTATTAATTTATAAGGATCAGAATATATGCCATTTTGCAAAATTTAAGATTGATTATGATCCACTCCCTTATGTACCAAACCATAATTCCATCACTGGTTGTGAAGTCATAAATTCTCTCTCTTTTAAAGACGATAAAATCATGAACGTCGGTCCAGTAATATGAGAATCGCATTATGTATAAATGATTCAAAACGGTGGACCCATGTATTCAAGAGATGACTTTCGCATGCTTAACCTTCCTCGAAAATCAAAAACAGAAACATGATCCATTTGTGTCGAGCCTTTAAAAGAGTTTTCATGTGTCCAACTCCCTCTCCTATCTCATCCTCCCACCTAAAAATCCAAAAACAACACGACTCATGTTGTAAGTGTCATGCCTCTATAAAAGTATTTACAGTGCCCTTCTTTTGCTTGAAAATAAGTCTCTACCGGTGTAAAATCACGAGTTTTCTCTCATTCAATGGAGAGATTTGAGGTGTTGAACTCTTTTTCACAGCAATGCATCCATTTAACTCGAAGGTAAGGCTTTGGCACTAGTCCTCTAATTTTCATGATTTATGCAGTTGGAATGCTGCTGTGATTGACATGATGATTTACCGTTTAAAATATAATGAAAATCATATCAATATTCTGCAATTTATTATGAAATAATACAAACTTTCAAGAAAATGAAAAGAAACAAATAGTTGCAAAAGAGTAAATTGATATGCAATAATACACTATGGAATTCTCAACCCAACATTTGAACATGTTTTTTCACATACGAGAGTTTAAAATATGACGAATTGCAAGTTTGTCTTAAATTATTCTATGCCTAATGCAGGAGACAAAAATTGGGTTTTATATGTGTGAAAATCCCCATTTATGAGATTCCACGTGAATCATATCGTTTCTTAAAAACCAGATTTCCTTCTTAATATAAATTTATGACAATGAAATCATATGACATAGCTCTATGGTTCATCATTTGTTGAACTAAAATTCTAAATACACCGGACTGATTGGGTACCGTGCCTTTACAATGGGACGGGAGTTGGTCTAGTTGCAAGAATTGGATCCAGACACCCCCGATCGCCATACCCAACCAAAAATATTAAAGTTTATCGTATTTCCTAAGCTCTACTTTAATAGCTTAAGGAGAATTTTTTCTCAACTTATCGCTCGTCTTTGCTTTTGTAGGCTCCAATCGAAACGATGTACAAACAATTCGAGTAGGATTTGTTGCGGAGGAGACGAATAGGATCAGGCCCACCATGCTTTAAAAGAGTTAAAACTGTCGATGTTGTTTGATTAATTTCTAGTATTACTATGTAATTAAACATTTATAATAGCTATAGCTTCGATGTTTACGAAGCCTGAAACAATACGAATTTTTAACTTTCAAGCTAATGTAGGAGATCAAAACGAGGACATATGCACAAAGTTATTTGGCTATTTTGCAAGATGGGTTGTAGTCATCCGATGCTTATATGACGCAACAATTTAGTTTAAAGTCAGTAAAAGTTTCTCGTTTGACGTGGCTTGACGGCATGAGAGTTTCTTGATGTAGGATTCTGCTTTTCCGTGTCAAAAGAAAGATTTTTTTTTCCTGTACTGATAAATCTTAATAAATGTTTGTAAGTGTTTGTTGAAACTAATGACTAAATTTTAGTTATAAACAATGAGCAGTAAGCTCGGTTGTTGAAAGTAAAGTTTGATCAAAACGGATGTCATAAATGGACATTCCGATCAACAACTTACAGGTAATCGATAATGCGCCATTGAAGTCATCAACAACATAGAGCGGTAGAGATTATGGACGAGGAGCTTTCACCGGTCAACGATCAATAGATAAAGCCATCAACAGCAAATAATTGCAGATCTTGCCAAGTGCTGAACCGGTGTCATTTACAAACAAGACAAAGGTTTGCCAATGCATCGGCTCAAGACTGAAGATGGTGTATTGACACGAGCACATGATTGCGAGGTAGTTATATTTATAACCTTGGAATCTGTAAATCTATTGTGGATAATCACTAGTAAAAAAGAGGAGAAAAGTCTCAGAAAAGTCTTAAATCTATTGTATTGATGTTAATTTAATCATAAACCTTTTAATGATACTAATTTAATAATAAACATTTTAATGGTATCAATTTAGTCTTAAATTTTTTGAATTAATAACAATTTAGGCTCCATTCATTTTATGGAAAATATAATGTTTCTAGAAAATATTTTTCAGGAAGCCATTTTCAAGAAAATTCAATTTTTTTTGCGATGTTCAACTAAAATATGAAAATAAAGCGAAAACTATTTTTCACTATTTGGTAAGAAAAATCTTTTCCTTTATGCACATTTTTTAATATTTTTTAATATTTTATATTTTAAAATTGATTTTTTAATTTTTTTATTAAAAAAGATTTTTATTTTTATTTTTTATTTTTCTTTTCTTTCTTTTTATCTGCTTCTTCAACTGGCCCGGTGCACTGCAACTTTTGTCGACACAGAAACCCTAGAAATCCAAATTCTCCATGCATCCTTGCTGAAATCCTTGGCTACACTTCAATCCGTAGCGAAATTGAATCGAATTGATCCCTCCAAACATGCAAATCGATCCATTTGCTTCAATCGTCGAACACTGTATCATCTCGCCCGCGCAAGAACGCTCTTGCAAAGCTGCCGTTTCGCCGACGAGAAGGAACCAAGACTGACAGGGGCCGACAGGGGAAGCAATGGGGAGGTGGGGACTCAGGAGGCCGGCGAATTGGTCGTCGATCCCATGGGGGTTTTCATTGTCTCGCTGCTAAAGAGTGTGCGACATGATGGCATCGCCCTTCAGGAGGACGTGTACCACACGCTGCCCGAGCATTCCGCGAACAAAGGCTCGCCAGATTTCGGCGAGCACCGAGATGGCCAGAGTCGGTGAGCCTTGAGCTTGGACGAGCTAGTCCATGGTTGGCAAGCTCAAGGCTCGCCTATGGCTGGTCCCAACTGTCACCGTGGCCAGCAACCGGCTAAGACAAAAGTAAAAGTAAAAAAAAGTCAAATTTTTTAAAAATGGAAAATAGAAGAAGAAAAGAAAGATAGAAAAGTTTGAGCTAAGAGAAAGCGAGTGAGGTAAACGATTTTCCCATCTTGAAAGTGGAAAACATTTTCTTGCATTTTAGAAGACTTTTTTCCAATTATGGAAAATCTTTTCCATTATTGGTTCATTTGAACATTGGAAAATCCAAAAAATGTTTTTTTAAAAATTATTTTTCACAAAACAAACGGAACCTGAATTGGTACTAATTCAAAATATTTAGAACTAAATTTTTTTTTTGGTCAAGATTTAGAACTAAATTGACACCATTAAAAAAGTTTAAGATTGAATTGACACCAAGTTAAAAAATTTAGGACACAATTTGCGCAATTAAAATATTTAGGATTAAATTGACAATAATACAATAGATTTAGGACTTTTCTGATGTTTTTCCCTGAATAATACAGTAATGTGGCTAGGATATTGGAAAGCAGAACTACTTATCAAAGAGCATAGATTGTGCATATCAAGTACTAGATTGGGTCATTAAACCCCAACCCACGAAACTCTCCCTCTGAGCTCAGAGTTACTCAGACTTTTCTTTCATAGCATGGGCAAGCTGGGTGCGGAGGCGCTCTACAGCAGCAACCATGTTCTCGACCGCACGTTTGACCCCATCGTGTTCACGAGTCTTGAATTTGCAGTCAGGGTTAAACGACAATATGTTTGTTGCGAGCTTCTTGGTGATACTGTCAGCAATCTGTTCAGCGGATACTACTCTGGGAGACAGGATGTCATAGACACCGGGGCCAATCCCAGCACCATACTCGACTCCCGCACGGAAAACTGGCTCATCAGAGCGACAGTTCTCGATTGTGATGACATCAGTATCCATGTTGATGATTGACCGGGTGAAGTCGTTGAACTGGGAGTAGTACGTGTGAGTGTGGATCTGCCAATCAATAACAGCCACCCAGTGAAATTAGCATACGTGGGAAACGGATGTTCCCACATAAAAAAAGTAAAAGAAAGGAAAAAATAAAATTAAAAGGGAACCATAAACGAACCTGGGTAGTATCCTTGACACCACAGATAGTGATTCTAAAACAGCGGACAGCCCAATCCAAGTAGCAAGATTGCTCAGACTTTCTCAGTGGTAGACCATCTCTCAAAGCTAGCTCATCAATCTGAATAACATTGATCCCTGCCTTCTCAAGAGCTTCGACTTCGTCCTTGATAGCCAAAGCAATTTGATAGCAAGTTTTGGACCTGGGAAATAAATATTTTATTATTCTAGTCCTGAAAGGAGAAATGAAGATTCAATCCCATGTACACATGAAGTTCACGTTCATCTGTACCTGAGTTGGTCATTTCGGACAAAGGACCAGTTGAGAATGGTGACAGGGCCTAGAAGCATTCCCTTCATTGGGCTAGTAACCATGCTCTGGACCACATTGGACCACAAGACAAACGGTAGCTTGGGGCGGCTCACATCACCATAGATGATGGGTGGTTTCACACAACAAGATCCATAAGATTGCCCCCACCCGTTAACAGTGAAAGCAAAACCTGACAACTGCTCCCCAAAGTATTGGATACATCCAGATCAAGACGTTAAACAAAGAAAACATAGTTCACATGATGCTACCAATAGATCTGACATAATCTGTCCTAATTACAATACCAGATTCAAAGACTGTCTTACCTCAGGCTCCCCATGAACCAAGACATCTATGTCAAACTCCTCTTGAAGTTTCACTTCGTTAATATCCTCCTTGATGGTCTTAATGTATTCTTCCTCAGAGATCCTATGACGAAGTGCAGTCAGAAGACTGATGGGGGTTACAACAAAAAAAAATTACAGCCCATGTCATATTCAACATCGTTTAAATAGAAAAGGAAGATCTAGTTTACACACTTTTTGGCCTTGTGCAAAGAGTGTGCACTCCCGAGTTCCTTGTCGATGGAGTCAATGGTGGCTGTTGGGATGACCAAATTAAGCTTCTTTTGCTGAGTATCAAGTCTAGCTTTCACAGTTGTGGTGCGACGATGATCAGAGCCCCCCAAAGCAGCAGCCTGAGAGAGACGAGAATATCAAGAGTTCAAGACACCAATAAAATCATTTTAATCAGTATTTTTTGAATGCATAAAAGATGAAGGGTAATTAAGCAGAGGAACATACAGCCTCTTGGACAGCTTTGTTTATGACTCTTGGCGAGGACTCTCTTGAGGCCCAAGCATCACGATTAGCTAAGAAGAATGCCTGAAAAGAGAGCCATCGGCGGTTGGCGATGAAATACACTCTCACGACATTAGTAATCAATATTTGGAAATTGAAATCAAGCTTGACAAACACCCTAAAGGTGCTAGTTAACAGGCCTAGTTTCAATTAAGAACTTTGCATCCTAGTGACTGTATTTACCCAGTCGTTGCAATATATATGTACCTCTGTACAGCCAGTAATTAAAGAGACCCACCACAAGTTAAACCACATCGGTTTCTGCCAATTACAATTTGCAATAGAGTAGAAGCAACTAATTCTAGAAAATAAGCTAACGATATGGATTACCACCACTGTTAAGACTACCCAACAGATAACAAACCGTACCTCATCCTTTTGTCCAGCCAATGCCCAAGGCATTGACTTCGACAACCTTCTGAGCAGCAAATGCAAGCCATGACTTGATTTCCTCATCCAACTCAGTCTCGTTAACTAGGTCAACAGCAGTGTGCAAAAGAGAGCAAGAGGTGGAGACCACAACTTTGTATACAGATAAATGAGGAATTTCAGATATCAACTTAAGGATACATAACATGCGGATCACACTCTATCAAAAAACATATGCAGAAAGTAGTACCGTTTCCTACGATGCTCTCGAGAGCATGGAGGGTGCTGAGCGATCCAGCAAGATCATTGGCCCAGATGTTCCTCCCATCAACAACTCCAGCAAAGAGATACTTGCCTGCGGGGAATCCACCCTTGATTAAATCAAGAGTGTCGGCTCCATAGACCAAATCAAATCCAAATCCAGTGACACCCTTCAAGGAGGTAAGAACTTGATATGCCTCAGCAGGAACATCAGCAAAATAGGTTTGGACGAGAACATTCACGCCAGAAAGACATGATTCTAGCTCCGAGTATGCTTCAGTGAATGCTTGCAGTGTGTGAGAATCAAGATCCAACACAAGGGTAGGCTCATCAAACTGAATCCATGAAGCACCGGCTGCCTTAAGTTCAGACACGACTTCCCTGAACGGTTTATCATTTGGTCAGGAAACGCATTCAAAACATGAGCAAATGAAAACTGCTAGAGAAGAGGTTAATGTCTTACTTGTAGATGGGAAGTACATTCCGGAGAAGGGACAGAGGAGAAAAGGTCTTCTCAACACCCTTTGCAGGCTTGGACAGCAGCAGATATGACACTGGGCCAAGAAGGACCGGAACGGTGTCCACTCCAAGCTGGCAATTAGCAAATAAATTCAAGAACAGAGAGCTTTAAGCAATGCTAAAAGACTATGCAACGGCACTAGGAAGACGAAAATGCATGAACTGATAAAAGACATTTGAAAATTAAACAAGTAACTATAATTAGAGATGTTAAAATGAATCATAAATTTATATTATAATTTATTTTTAATTAAATAAATTAAATTAAATTAAATATGAATCATAAATAAATTTTACAAAGTAATGAAAATATAGAAATGAATCTTAATATGAGTTAAGTATGAATCAGGTGAGTTATTAGAAAACCCACTTTGAACCCATGATCCTAAGGTCTCCTCCTCTCTCTCTCCTTCCATACTCCTCCTTTTTGCGTCCCTGACCTCTATTGCCAATCCCACCGTCACGCCGCCGTCACCGTCGCCGATCCCGAGCTCGCCGGCCTCAGGAGAGCCGCGAGCTCGCCGTCGCCGGCCGGAGCTCGGCCTGGATCTGGGCAGGCGAGCCGCGAGCTCCGCCTCGCCTGGATCTGAGCAGGCAAGCCCCGAGCTCCCCGGCCGGAGCGCGGCCTGGATCTGGGCAAGCTTGAGGCAGCCGCAACAGAGCTCGGGCTGGTGAGCTTGCGGCTCGCCGGCCCGAGCTCGGCCTAGATCTAGGCAGGCGTTGGCGAGCTCGGGATCGCTGGCCGGAGCTCGGCCTAGATCCGGGCGAGCTCGGGCTCGCCCGGATCGGTCGACGAGGATGAGTGCCAAGGGTGGGGTAGCTCGATCGAAATTTTGGGCAGGGCTTGGCCTCGGATCAGCCGCGATCGAGGTCTAGCGAGGCAAGCGGGGGCATTACTAGTCTGCAGGAGCGTCGACGACTGTTGTTGGCCCCGATTCGAGCATTGCAAAGGCCGGGAGTTGGAAGAAAGGGAGAGTCAGGGGATGGTCGGGCAGATCCGAGGCTTTCCGTGGTTGCCATTGAGATTGGAGGTGGGTCGTGGGTTGCCGGGCGACGTCGCAGCCAAGGGACAGCGGGGGCGGCAGCGTCGTGACGACGGCGGCTGGGAAAGTAGTGACAGGGAAAAGAGAGGGAGGAGAGAGAAAATCGCATCGGCGAACGTGAAACGGATTTTTGGCATATTTCCTAAATGGCAATCCCTAAACCCGATTCGTTATCCGGTTCGGGTTCGTGCGGATCGAGTTTTGGATCGGGTCACTACGACATGAGAACACCTCGTTTTCTGGGCCGGGCCGAACATGACCCAATCGAACGGGCCGTTGAGTATGAAGAAAATAACAATAAGCCCAAGCGTTTTACCTTCTGGGCCTCCTTGTACTCGGTGACAGCCTTGCGAAAAGCGTAAGAGAATTTGACATCAGGACCCAATTCAGGCACAATGTAATGGCTGGACCAAATGAGATCGATGGGTTAGTTAAACATCCAAACAAAATGACTCACTCATACTTCTCTGAGATCCACCACTTACTAGTTGGTGTCAAACCACTTGGTCATTTCCGTAGCAGGGACAGAGGCATTTCCTCTGGCCATCGAGAAGTAAACATCAAATCCGATCTCCCCACCATTCCAGCCATATCTGGGAGGAACGGCGCCAAGCATCGCGGTGGTGTCGAGCACCTGGTCGTAGTATGAGAAGGTGTTGCTGGGAATGTGTTTGATGCCGGCGGCTGCCATCTGCTTCCAGATGGATGACCTGAGGTCAGCCCCGACTTTCTGCAAATCCTCGGCAGTGCTCTTTCCATCCCAGAATGACTCCAGGGCAAACTTCAGCTCCCTCTTGGGCCCCATGCGAGGATATCCAACGATGTGGGACTCCATTTTCCCTGGCTAATCGTACGAACATCAATTACAAGTAAGTAGCCCAGTGTAATTCATATAGTTACCTAGTCTAAGATTGGAGAAATGCAAGCGATGCAAGGATCCTACCTGGGCGGAGACTGAACCGGGAACGAGATGAACTGTAGTCTATTGCAGTGACGAGAGAGAGAGGAAGAAGAAAGATAACCGAAGTGACAAAAAGGAAATGCCGAGGAGTGGTATTATATAGCCCAGAGGTTTGGTCTCACGAGCTGGGGACTCAGATTTCCAACTGACTTTTTAACAATTCGTGGATTGGCAACTGACCCTTTTAACTGTTCAAGACACAAATTGTGTCTTGAACAGTTAAAAGGGTTAGTTATCTTTTTAACAATTCGTGGAAAGATAACTGACCCTTTTAACTGTTCAAGACACAATTTGTGTCTTGAACAGTTAAAAGGGTCAGTTGGAAATCTGAGTCCCCAGCTCGCGGCACTTTGGTCCAATGTCAATCCCGGGCGGGTCCCACCGCCTCTCTCGCCCCTTGTCGGTTCCAATGATCGGCTCCGCGGCACAAATACATATTGAAGAGTAAAAAGGTGGTGTGGTTACCCTGCATTGCACGTCCAATTTACCCCCGATAGGAGCAGAAGGGTGGTGGGCTGTCGAGGAAAGCCCTCCTCGACGCTTCGCCCCCATTTTGCCCCCCAAAAAACGCGTAAGGCTTTTATTCGTCGAACGATAGTATTTTAATCTCCGTCCTTGAAATAAATTGATTTGTCATACCCTTTTCATCATGACGCGGATGCCTTCATGATATGGTGGCACACGATGCGCTGTGATATTTGAGCTTGACTCATCAAACGTTTGGGTTGAATTGAATTTAGATTGAATAGAAAATGATTCGATCTAAATTAATTCATTCAACTGTTTGTAATCAATTTCCATACAATATAAATCTAGTTACCCATCAAGCATTTCTATATTTAATCAAATCAAGATAAACTCATATCCAAAACTGTGGTGAGATCGCCGAGTGAGCAAATGGAGGATCAAGTGAGGTCGAGATAAAGTAAAGGGAAAGTCATAACAATGATTTAGTCTGAATAATTTATGGACTCATTTAACACCTATATTATCTTGAGTTTTGTTAATCTAAACCTATTTTATTAAATATAACTAACATATTTAATAACTCGACCAATTAGATATGGATTAAGAAATGAATTTATGATTCATTTTGATAGGTCTAATTTGAGTAAATGTATTTGTTCGATAGATTCGAAGACTAGACCAAGATTTCCAAATGAGCTTCACTTAGTTACAGCGTAAATTAAGCAAACATTTTTGTAGACTCGCTGCGATTGCTTTACACAATTAATTTAATTAAGCAATATATCGTAATGTTAATCAACAAAATGTATTGCTCGATAAATCAATATCTACGTACAAATCGAAATCGTCTCTATCGTGACCACACATGCCCGTTGCCACCTTCTCTCTCTCCACGTGTGAGGGCGGCATTGGATGAACGACGCTATTATAAACGATGACAACGTTGGCTGCCCATCTGAAAAGTTATGAAGTGGGGAAAAGGCCAAAAGGAATATAATATATATAATAATATTTGGAAAAGGAAAGAGCAGTACGCGCAGGGTGTCGTGTTTGACGGGCGAGGCACGCCCCAAACACATTGACTAAGCAATGCTGGCTTGACCACACTGTCCATTTGCCCAACAGAAGGCGAAATTCATTGAGACTCGTTGAGTTTGCTTTATAAATTTGATTTATTGAAGTGATATATCACATTTTCAAGCTCCGGAACCCTCAAGAAGAGCCTAATAGAAGATCCGGCAATTTTGCCATTTTTCTGAGGACAATTCTGAGAATCACATGGACCACATAAGCAAAAGGCTCAATTAATGGGGAAAATCCTGCTTCGTCTTTTTGTGTATATACTCTCATTGTGCACATTGCAGGTATGATTGCAAATGACACCATCTCTCCTAAGTCCTAAATTTGATTTTTTTTTCCTTTAACATCCGCCATTTCAAAAGTAGATTCTCTTTTTAATTTCCAGTTAAAGTTACTAAATACAACCAATTAAAGATAGCTTTAATCCAAAAATTGACTGATAAATTGAAGTAAAAGATACTTAAAGACACTCTTTAGAAATTAAATAAAGAAGTATGACAAAATAATCAGAATGGTATGGACTCCGCAAATGACAAAACCTTTTTGCCCGAACTTGGCAAGGGCCACAAAACCCCGAATGGAAGAAGAAAAATAAAATAAAAGAATAAAAAAATCAATTTAAAATATTTTAAAAAAATTATCCACGTTAGTGTCAGCCGTTCTATATGATACTATCGATATCTAAATCAGTGATTTTTGGTTAAATTTTTTTGAATGGATTTAATTAGTAAAATGTGAAAAGATTTATGAATCACTTTATAATATTAAAAAGTTTAAAATTGAATTGACTAAAATGAAATAAATTTACTACTTTTTGGGATAATTTTCTCATATAAAAAGAAATTAACTTCTTCAGTCACCATGTTAATCAGAAATATTACATAATGCAGTGGTGCAACACGAAGACTTGAAATTTCTCTCTCCGTCTTGCCCTATTATTTATCATCATTAACAAGTAGTCCGAGATTCAAAGCCCATTTGTTGAATCACGACAATATATGCAATTCCAGACCCTTTGCCTCAATATTGTAGCTGGTTTACTCGAGATCTTTCAAGGTACAATTGACAAAAATGCTAAATCCAACCAAACATATATCCAAGACCCCTTTTTCCCTAATGGCCCGGCCTGGCAGAGGCCCAATCTTGTTGATGGGGGTGCTGTACCATCAATCTCAAAGCCTAGACTAAAATGCACTTGTACTCTACATTGAGTTCATTTTACCATATTAAATATTGACGCGAGATCACATGCAAATCACTTGATTGTCATCGGTGGAAAAATTGTCCAAAAAATCCTAAACCTATTATACAGCAATTAATTTAATCCTAAATTTTTCAATTTCATCAATTTAACCCTAAATGTTTTGATAACTTGCCAATTCAATTATAAACCTTTTAATTGTGCTAATTTTATCCTAAACCTTTTAATGAATTACCAATTTGGTACTTCTGGCTAACTATGGCTACTCAAGTTTGAAGTGCTATATTTCAGGAGTGAAGAAAATCGTTATGGCTCACGTCATTGGAGCATCCCTCAATGAAGACAACCCATTTTTAGGCCACAAATGTTCGATGGATATAACTATATCTACTGGAAATATAGGATGAAAATCTCCTCACAAACAATTTGTGGAATGCCATTGCGAATGGACCATACATATCGGGGCCGAGAATCCGAGCATCTTAATTACGAATAATTCCACACTTAAGGAATCAAATGAGTGAGACCCACAAAATTGGACCCCAGTCGGCTTATGGAAACACACCTCAATAATATTAACTCCACAAAATCAAAGAAAATGACCGCTAAGAAATGATCGCAAGAGTAGGAATTCAACTGTCGCAAGGCGCTTTAGTATGACCAGAATGGAGTTGATTCCAGCTATACAAAATCTCGACCTCGAAGCCATTCTCAAAAGAGCTTGACAAAGCGCGGGCCTTTCACACGAGGAATCCGCCATGTTCAAAGACCGAGATGCACACCAGAAGCACGCAAACCCCATATATCCAAGGGTCTTCTTTAGGGCTAGCAATATATGGAGGAGCTTTATAAAAAGGTACGAGAACTGGCGAACATTACCATGAATATAATGAATCATTTGTGTAGTTTTCTTTTTCCCCCATTCAGAATGTATTCATTTTATCATTTAATGCTATCACAGATTAACGTGGCGTTTGGACATGAATTGTCAGAAAATGAAAAGGAAAATACCACCACAGATTTGCTACAAAAGTATAATTGAACATTGCCCACTTCGAAATTTGAGTAGAGGTGTGATTATTGTTGACTAGAACCCGAGAAAGGGTTAAGATTCATAGATAGGCTCTTCACTTAGCTGAAAACATTGATAAATTTCCTTAATTTAAATTTAAGGCTATAATATTATGTAATCTATTTTTAAAGTTGATCCTTTTTTGGACTAAAAAAAAAAAAAACGGAGGAATGGGACGTCGATTCTCTGCATGATCGAACAAACATCAAATAAAGGTTTTGACGGAAAAATTAAAAAGCAAAGGGAGAAAATATTGCATAGATCGCCCCCTCCACGTCTCCTTCTCTAGAGTCTTCGAGAGAAATTTCAAGATTCCGAGGGAGTCACGTGACCTGTTAAAGAGTTACCCTCTTTCCTTGCCCTTCCTCTACAAAGATACGGGGAACCTTTTTGTACGTGCGTCGGAGTTTTTCCAATGGATGGCCTTTGTAAACTTTCTGAGATCTACCAATTTTATACCCTACGAGATAAGACAATAACGTAGAAAAAAGGCCCAACGATCCCATGATCACACATCATGTGACAGATACACAAAAGAAATCGGGCAGATCCTTCTTGGCCTCTTCTGCGCCCAAAAGCAATGGGGGTAGATCAGCTTTGAATTGAAATCCCTAGCCTCTCTCTCCGTTTGCCTTTTTTCTCCAGGAACGGTTTGCGGGGTATTTTGGCGGTAGGGGGACACTTTCCTCGTGGATGGTCCACCTAACTAAAGGAACTTCAAAATTTGGAAAACCATGGCCGCCCGAAATATCATTAATTTATTAAGCATGAAAATACTTGCCATTTTCTAGAATCCAACACACTCATTTACACACCAAACCATAGTTTTTTAACTCTTCCTGAGATTATAAATTCTCTCTTAAGAATTGTGTTATCAGACACATCGCTCCAATGATACGAGATTAACACTATGTAACTGAGATTCGAAATGGTAATTGCATGTTTCTAAGAGAGGACTTACTAAAACTATTATTGCCATTTTATATCCTTGTTTGAATAATGGTTAATTGGAGCAAGGGCACTCCGAATCTTCATCTAAAATTTTTCCTGAAAAAGATATTGCTCATAGCGGAATGTGGACAGAAATAGTGGAAGGGTTAAAAAATTGGAAAACATAGGTTGCATTGCTACTTTCTCTTTTCACTCTTCTTGACTAGATATTTTCTCCACCACGTTCATTCTCTTCTTTGGTACTAGGGTCCCACCACGCACACCGCACCAAATATGAACCCTCCACATCCACCAAACAGTCTGGGGAAAATCCTTGGTCCGAGGAAGGAGCAACTGACCTTCGTTTTTGCTTTTGTGTGGATACCACCGTGAGTCGGTTCCCCTACTTTTGTTCCCCATCGATAAGGTGATTCTGCCCGATGTTAATAAATTGGAGTTCCGTTAGGGTTTTTGAAGAAGGAAATCGAATTTTACTCAATTTCTTTATATTGGAATAGTGTTCTTGAAATAAATCTCCACACGGTGTTGTTTAACTTTCACTTGCTAATTTCATCTTCCCAATAAGCCACGTCAAATGATTGGTATTTATAAAAAGAATTTTCACATTATTCAAACAAACAAACATCCACACACACATATACTGAAAAAGAAAAGCAGAAACCGGAAGACCAATTGGTTGTTAGGGTGGAGAAATTTATTTTTTTATTTTTCTTAACATCTCCGCCCTTCCAAAGTAGATTCTCTTTCTCGATGATGCCTAATTCCTCGGAGAGTCCACGTGTAGGCACGCCTCGATGAGCTCAGCGCACCGCAAGAAACTCGTCCTTTTGCACGAAAGAAAGGCACGTGGTTTTCTCTGGAGCGAGACCGGTTTAGGGTTTCTCCCACCTTTTTGCATGGTGGAGACGTGGTCTCTCTGGAGCGGCCGGTGGCCTTCTGCGGTCCTCGCTGAAGGAGCGGGTCCCGTTCCTTCACCTTTATGACATTGAGCCTGTCATGGCCCATGGTTGGTGCTCTTTTTTCCTGATGCGAGAGAATGAATGACGAGGATGAAGGTTAAAACCCTGAGACCTACGAATCAGTCCAAGATTGACACCTGAGCTTCACTTGGCTGACAGAGCTGGGCGTAATTTAAGCACCAATCTCCGTAGACATGCTGAGATTGTGTTTGCAGTGTTCATCCACAAGGTGACATATTAGTATGTCAATGAAATAAAAACGTATTAGTTAGCAAATCGATTTTTACAAATCAGTCTTTAATGCGATTAGTATTTTCCTTTGGATAAACAAATTATAAATAAGTGAAAATCTATTCAATTTTATCTTGTCTCTCTAATGATAACATGACACGTAGCGATGCACTTAGTAATCACATGACTCCATCACAAAAATGTCGTGGTCTCCACAATCACCGCAGCGCCATCGCCATCGCCATCGCCTTCTCTCTCTCCTCTTCTCCTATTGAGCACAATATGGGAGATTAGAATCCTTTGTCATTGTCTATCGAGTAAGAGATGTTTTTTGAATTTGACAAACTAACTTCAAATTCATCTTTTGAGTGGATGATGTTTGTGAATTCACATACACTATTTTGCTATGGACTAGCTTCAAATTCATTTTTTGAAAATCTTCAGAAGAGAGTTCATCTCTCGAGCAAAATTTATTTTGTGGATTCACAAACGCTATTTAGTGATGAACTAACACTAATAGGCCCGCATTTCCATCATAACATATCACCTTAAGCCGAATGGGGTCTAATTTTGTGGGGATCGAGGGCTTGAAATTGGACTGGTCCTCCCTCCCTCTCTCTCTCTCTACAATGTTCTTGAACTCTTTGAAATCTCAACGAAGAAAGGTCGTGGGGCTTAAAGCACAAGTTTGGGCCTCGGACTCATAATATTTAGATTTTGTGGGCTTGAGCTGATGTCCAATGTCAAGTTTGGTAAATTTACAATATAGCATCAAAAATAGGGCAAATCACTCTATCTTATTTGAACATGATCCAACCACTTTAGTTTGTGCTGTCGCATTTTTTTCAGCATTGACAATTCTTAATAAAGGTTGGTAAGCGTCAAAAAATAGTTGGTAAAAATAACGACCAGTGACTCTCTTTTTTGCCTAATCATATGTTGGAAACTTATTGAAAACTTTTATGAAATCATCAACATTTTTCATAGTTTGCAAATTATAAGTTCTTTTACTAACTTACCAACCTTTATGTGCATAACTTACTAATGTTTTGCATTTACTAACTCTTACCAACATAAAGTTGCACGATTCACCAATTCTTTCTCCCATCAAACGGTCACATAGTATTAGACTACCATAACCTAATTCGAGCTACTTACTCACTTCTATTCAATTATTTTTTTTAACATGCCAACTTTTTCTATTGTTTTCAAATTCTTACTTGCATTTCTTAGCAATGGCTGAAATTTAATAACTCTTTTTAGTCATTACCAATCATTTTTTAGAGTTACTTACAAACTTTTCTGTGAGTAAGGGTCTGTTTGACAACTTGCCAAATTGTAATAATTGATGTTCTTTTGTTCCAGAGAGTAGATTTAAAATAGAAATCTATTTGGTAAATTTTTTGTTCTTGAGAATAGATTTGGAATAGAATCAAGAATAAAAAAAAAGTTTCTTTTTTGTTCACGGGAACAATTCCAGAATCAAAGCAATTTTTTTTTTTAATTTATCTTTCTCTTCTCTTTCCTTTCTTTTTCTTCTTCCTCTTCCTTTTAGTTCTTCTTCTTCCTTTTGGCCGGTTGCCGGCCTTGGCCATAGCTGACGATCGGCCAGATGAGGGTTGGTGCCCTCATTCGCCCTTGGCGACGTAGAGCCACGGCGAGGCTCACCGGCTTGGGCCTTGCCAGCCCACCACTAGGTCGGCATTGCCTAGCTAAGCTAATGCCAACCTGGTTGTGGGTCGGCGAGCCTCGTTGTGGCTTGGCGTTGCCGAGGGTTGGCGACACTTCGACAAGGGCGCCGGCCCTAGTCTGGCCGGTCGCCAATCATCGGCGACTTAAGGAAGAAGAAGAAGATGATGAAAAAGGAAAAAGAAAAGAAAAAAAAGAGAAAAATGTATAAATCATTGAAAAATTTAAAACAAAATATTTTGGATTAGAAAATTTAAGGTCCTTAACAAACACATTTTTATCCCAAAAATAAAAATTCTGAATAGTTACCAAACGCCTTCAAATTCTCAAAAATTGTTATCAGGAACAAAATAAAAGAAGGGCACGAAAATGTTACCATGCGCACCCTAAGTAACCAATTGGTTTTTGATTAATGGCTCTCATTTGAGGTATTTATCAATTTATTTTTCTTTTAATTACTGAATTCTTATCTTTTACCGATTTGCATTTACCTTTCTTAACTAGACCTTAAATTTAACATCTCTTTTACGAAATTGCTAACTTGAATACGAGTGACTTGTTAACTTTTTAACGTTTTGCTTGTCCTCGAGATTGGGTTTCATTCGGCAAATAGAGTAGCTACAACGAAGTTTGGTTCAGCTTTCCTAGGGAGCTTTTAGCCCTTAAAGCCCCTAGGAAAAATATTGAGTGTTTGGTTCCGCATTTGGGGGCCTCACTGGCCAAATGCTTGCATTTGAAATGCTAAAAGCCCAAAGTTGGTGGAGACTTGCTTTGAGCTTTCAGCATTTGGAGAATGAAGGTCAACGTCCTTTGACTCTTTAGTTTTAATTTTAAGAAATCATCAAGGTGGAGGTCAGCCACCGTTGCTGGGGTCATGCCACCGAAGGTCGCACGACGCCTCACAACTCTTGGGTTGCACGAACCTAGGCGTTGTCGTTGCGCGAACACCTAGGTTCGTGCTAACCTAGGCGCCACCGTCAGAGGTCACAACCTCCAACCTCAGGCGGTGATACCTAGGTCGCAACCTCCAACCTCAAGTGCAATGCTTGTGTGACCCAGGCGCGGCGGCGCTTGAGGTCAGGTGACCTTAGGCAACGATTTGGCCGCCGGACAACGACGCTAGTGGCCAAATCTAGTCGGCGATGAGTGGTTTAATTTTAATTTTTTTTCAAAAAATAAGAAAAGCTCATTACAAATGTAAGTTTACCAAACAATATTTACGCCAAAGTCATTTCGGAAAATCCCTTTATATTATCATTTGCCAAACACTATAGCTTTCACCAAATGCCTATTGGGTTAAAGATACTTGCGGAAATGGCTTTGCATTTCCCCAAAATTGAATCAAACAGGCCCTACGTGGTTGGAAAAGAGTCTTGCAACCTTTTTGGAAAATTAGGGTTTAACTTCAAAAATAAAAATAAAAAGGATGGAGTCATCGTCAATCAATTTAAGAAAAACAGGCCAATTGTATGTGCACGTGTGGAGGCATTGGTCATTTACAAAAACCAGAGAACCTTGCAGCTGGGGGTTCAGATATGCATGGGGTGTATTGAAAATCTTCTATAATGTTTTGAATATGATAAATTGCATGTTACAGATGTGTGCAGTGGATCGTGCGAAAATAGTTTGTTGATGCATAGACTAATATGCAGATGCAGTCTGGAACGTGGCCCTTGAAGGCATTCTAGTGCTACGTGTCTCCGGAATGAGAACAAGATATTGGACGAGAAATGTGTTCTAAGGCCGGAAGGACCGTTGTAGAAAAGCGAACAAGCTGTAGAACGAGGATTGCTAGCAAGGGCAAGCCAGATGAGGGTGAATAGCTTTGTAAAACATGAGATCGTCAATCTGCTTTGTAAACCTTGTGATAAAATTTGGTAATCCTTTCATGGGATTGAAATATTTACTTTGTGAGGAATTGCGAGAGGAATTGCTAGGCTAAATGCCATGTAAGTTATTTTATATTATTAGAGACCGGGAAATATTTAGAGTATTTGAGTGATTCGAATATGATTATAATATCCATTGTATTGCTTCACATATAGTAGAATTTTTTACTGCTCTTTCCATAGACGTAAGTCATATCAACTAGACATATAAATCTAATATTCGATTCATTTTTTTGTTATATTTATTTTATTATTTAATTATTTGCTTTTATGGCATAAATAAAAGGAGTGTATGCATAGAAACGCTCAGCCAATGGTGTCTACTCCACTCCCCAAGCCTAATTCGGAGTTCCGCCAATCCACTGGTCTAGATGGGCAAGTATTGAGAATTCTAGCATCTCTTGCATGGGGAAGAATATAAATAAGGTTCTAAACTTATTACAGTAATATTAATTTAATCATAAATTTTTTAATTGTATCAATTTAGTTCCACACCTTTTGACTTAGAGCCAATTCGATCATTTTGGCCAGATATTGCTAACTTAGTTGTCGGATGGTCTACATGGCATGGTCAACACTAATGTGAACATTTTTAATAATAGCCAATGGGATCCACCCCAACCAACATAGGCAACATCACTATGGAGATCTGGGATAGAAGCAGTGAGAATTTCATGTAACATAGAATCACACTTAGGCAAAGTACATAATTATTAGTAAGATAAATCGTGGTAGATCAACATTTCCGCAATGGAGGCGGTTCCTAATGTTGTTATCTTTTTATTCCTTTTTTGGCTACAAGAGCATTTGTCACGGCGCGTTGTCAAGTCGCACAATTTTCTCCAGCAAGGACACACGAAGCATTAACAAGTGATGCAAGATTCAAAAATCCTTCTGTTGAAATCACAAGAATATGTGTAATCACGGTGACCATTGCAAGCATATGTTGCGTGTTCAATCAAAGATCTTTCATGATATTATTGAAAAAAACAAAATCTGCAAAAACCAACAGGACGCATTTCCAAGATCCCTTTTCCTAAGGGGCCTGGCCTAGGACGGGCCCGATTATATCGGACCGTGTTGCGTCAGGCCGGCTTGGTCTCATTGGCCATTGCTAAGCTGTACATCAATCTCAAAAGAGTACACATTTTGAGATTACTATACTAGTTCGGGCCGTATTATGCACTTGTACTCTGTATAGAGAAAATTTCCTTCATTTTATCATGACTAACTTGATTGATCTCAACGTACTACATGAATTGTTGTTATGTAAGGACCAAGTGCTTTAGACAAGCGATCAAATGGTGATCAAATGCCCGGCCCGGCGCTTGACATATTCATAAGAGGTCTTGGATGGATCCGATTTACTGTATATATGGTGATCACAACAATTGATTAAAGTGAAATCCGCACGAGAGCTACAACGATCCAACTGATGGGATTCATTTGGTTCATCGGGTACCGGATTGGTCAATCGGTACAAAGGTCACTCTATTGCTTTCCAGAAGTCGTGGTTCCAAGCTTAATTCCGAGTGCTAAACTCTCAAAAAGATGAGGTTGCTTCGTGGAAATGGATTAGCCTAGGGTGAGCCTCCACGCCTTTGTGCCCACCGCTGGCTGATCTCGCCCTTTCGGATAATAAATGTCTCAAACAAATGAGCTTGAAGTATAGTGAAAAAAAATCATTTACATCACTTGGAATCTAACCCAAAACCAGGAAATGTATGTCATGTCGGAAACCTTTGTGAGCGAGAATTTAGTGCGCGGACCGTACATCGAACTGGGCAAAATCATCCGAAGTATTAATCGTTTGGGTCTCACCATGAAACCCGTGAAATCAACGATCCAAACGAACTTGATCCCATGATCTAGGCGTCCAATGCGCAATTCTCTCGAGTGGTAGATGCTGAAAGTCAATTGGAACAAGAACATTACAAAAACTTAGACCTGTTAAATGAGTGAGTTGGGTCGGGTTTGGGTCGGGTCATAAATGGTCAAACTCAAATTGACCCATTAACTCGTTTATAACCCATTTAAATATAGTATAAAATTTTTAACCCATACCCAATCCATACCCGATCCGACCCATATTGTTAAAACATTTCTTTATCTAACTAAACTTAGAAAAACTTATTCTTATAATCTTTTTTAAAGATTTTAAACTTATTCAAGTTCATTAACAACTCATGTATTTTAGTCTTTTTAATTTTTAAACCTATTATAAATACACCTGTCAAAATGGGTGTATAACCCATTTATGATCCATATTAAATGGGTCATAAATGGGTCAAACTTTCTTTAAATGGGTCATAAATGGGTTATACACTCATTTTGACAGGTGTACGAAAACTTTATATTTCGCGAAAAACATTTGTTACATAAATTGCACATCTAGCAAGTCATTGGACAAAAAGTAAAGCAGCAAATATAGAAGTCCCCATTGTTTCTTTTTTGGCTAAACGACATCATTTTAACCTTGTGTTTTATATTTTAGCAACATCATTGCTACACTGAAGAGAGAGAAAAAAAACCAGTCAACATTTTTTGTTAGTCAAGTTGGACGGTGTTAACGGAAACACTCAATTGTACTAATTTGATAAGTTCTAAAATTTGATTATACTTTTTATAAATTTTAACACTGATATATACTTTCATGACAAGTTATAAGATTTTGTATATACTCGTCCCAAAATTTTATAAGAAATGGGAAACTAAGTTGACAGATTGTTCCATTTTCTAGAGGTTCCACGTCTTGCATATTTATCATTAAGGGGTGTAATTATAAATGGACAATGGCCACGTCAGTCAGCTTCTATTTCCAGCACAATTGTTCGGAGGACCTATCACTGTTCAACTTAGAAAAGGAAAAATGATGTTTTCTGTCCAGATTTTGACTTTTTTTTTCTGTCAAATCGAGTAAGTTTTGAATAGTAAGATCTTATAAGACCCTGAATGGATTTGGATGAAATTTTTACGAGAGATGCTAGTTTATAATTACCCTCTACGTGTTGATTACTATGAATTGGTCGAGTGGTCCAAGCAAGGATACACTTTGAGGCAAGTGAAGTTCGGATGGATGCATGAGAATTGATTCGTCTGGATACAGATTGAGTTTCTTTTATTCCTTCCTTGCAGTTGTTTTAAGAGGAGGTCAAGCGGATCGATTATTAAAGATACAAACATTAGCTTGACTTATTTCACTACTTGCTTTCACCTGGGTGGAAAGAAACTAGTTACCATAAGAATTATAACAGCTATTTTGAATTTAGCGTCAACACACCATTAGTCCATCACAAGAGTACAAGCTTAACTCAGCACAGCCATTGCAATGGCTAACTTGCTATCTTGAGTCTCAACGGAGCTTATACAAAAACTCAAAATTTAGAGTTTTGCACGGCAGCACGTATATTGCGCTACCCAATCGCATACTTACTCAAACTCAGTGCTGCAACCGACATATTTGATACATTTTTTTTTTGGTAAAGGACATATTTGATACATTAAGTGTTCATCCACGGACAAGCTAGTTTTAAGCTTGCCATATCTTTAGCAGCTAATGCATTAAGCAGCGGATATCAGAGGTCTTTTCACATGAGACAGCAGGAAAGTTTCTATCCAATAAAACAGAAGTCTGAAGCAAACGTTGATGCACAAGAGGTGATAATAATTTTACCAGACAGGAATACGGGGAAGTTACTCATACTTTTCCTTTTTGGCATTGGCAAGTTCGGTGCTGAGGAGCTCAGTGGCAGCAACCATGATCTTGAGCGCACGCTTGACCCCATTGTGTCTATGAGTCTTGAGTACAAACTTAGGGTTAAACCACAATATGTTTGTTGCGAGCATCTCGATGGTTCTGTCGGCAATCTCTTCAGCTGACGGTTTTATGAGAGAGTGGATGTCATAGACACCAGGGACAATCCCAGCACCAAAACTGATTCCCTCGTGGAAAACGGTGAGGAGCTTCTCATCAGAGTGAGAATTCTCCATTGTGATGACGTCGGCATCCATGTCAAAGATTGAGGGGATGATGTCTTCGATGTGGGAGTAGCACATGTGAGTGTGGATCTGCAAATAAATAACAGCCACCAAGTTAAATCAGTATACGTGAAAAATGGATCTTCCCACATAAAAAAAAGGAAGGGAGCTACGAAGGAACCTGGGTAGTATCCTTGACACCACAGTCAGTGATTCTAAAAGAGTGGGCAGCTCAATCCAAGTAGAAAGATTGTTCAGACTTTCTCAGGGGCAGCCCCTCTCTCAAAGCTGCCTCATCAATTTGAATAACATTAATCCCTGCCTTCTCAATATCCTCGACTTCGTCCTTGATGGCCAAGGCAATTTGAAAGCAAGTTTCAAGTCTGCAAAATAGACATTTATTATTTTATTCCTGAAAGGAGAAATAAAGATTATGTTCTTTGATCAATCCCATGTACCCATGAAGTTCACGTTCTTCTGTACCTGGGTTGGTCATTTCGAACAAAGGACCAGTTGAGAGTGGTGACAGGCCCTGTAAGCATGCCCTTCATTGGGCGAGCAGTCATGCTCTGTGCCATAGTGGACCAGAAGACAGTCATTGGCATGGGGCGGCTCACATCACCATAGATGATGGGTGGTTTCACACAATGAGATCCATAAGATTGCACCCACCCGTTAATGGTGAAAGCAAAACCTGACAACTGCTCCCCAAAGTATTCAACCATATCGTTCCTCTAAAGTGGATACATCCAGATCATGACGTTAAAGAAAGAAAACATAGCTCATAAGATGCTACCTATTTATCCAACATAATTTGTCTTAGTTACAATACCAGATTCAAAGACTGTCTTACCTCAGGCTCCCCATGAACCAAGACATCTATGTCAAGCTCCTCTTGAAGCTTGACATTCTTGTTCATTTCCTCCTTGATGGCCTTAACATATTCTTCCTCAGAAATCCTATACAGTCAGAGGACCAATGAGGATCATAACAAAAAAAATGACAGCCCATGTCATCTTCAACATTGTTTAATTAGAAAAGGAAGATCTAGTTTACTCACTTTTTGGCCTTGTAGTCACGGCGCACTCTCCTGAGTTCCATGTTCTGAGGGAAGGAGCCAATGGTGGTTGTTGGGATGACTGGCAAATTAAG
The DNA here is from genome assembly GCA_014858505.1 of Corymbia citriodora subsp. variegata. Lineage (NCBI taxonomy): Eukaryota > Viridiplantae > Streptophyta > Magnoliopsida > Myrtales > Myrtaceae > Corymbia > Corymbia citriodora. Next base: position 18,951,477 of record CM026420.1, on the reverse strand, counting down.
CTTCTTTTGCTGAGCATCAAGTCTAGCACTCACAGCTGTGGCACGGCAATGACCAAAACCCCTCAGAGCCTCAGCCTGAGAGAGATGAGAATATCAAGAGTTCAAGACACCGGCAATATCATTTTAATTGGTATTTTTGGAATGCATAAAAAATCAAGAGTAACTAAGCAGAGGAGGAACATGCAGCCTTTTGGACAGCTTCGTTTTTGACTCTTGAAGAGGACTTCCTTGAGGCCTGAGCATCAGCATTAGCTGAGAAGAATGCCTGAAAACAGAGCCATCAGCAGTAAGCATTGAAATATCCTCTCACGACATTAGTAATCAATACTTTGGAAATTTAACATTTTGCTTAACATATGCTCTAAAGGTGCTAGTTAACAGGCCTAGTTTAAAATAAGAACTTTGCATCCCAGTGACTGTAAGGTGTTGCCATAGGTATGTCACTCTGTAAAGCCAGTAATAAAAGAGAAACCCACCACAAGTTAACGGCTTTGGTTTCAGTGATGGCAATTTGGAATAGAGTAGAAGCAACTAATTCTAGAAAATAAGCTAACAATATGGATTACCACCACTGCTAGGACTACCAAGTAGCAACAACGACATTATGGGCATATTATGCTGCTTTTCAGCATCATACTTAAGAAAAAGACCTGTACCTCATCCTTCTGCCCAGCCAATGCCTTCGCCAAGGCAATGACTTCAAGGACCTTCTGAGCAGCAAATGCGAGCCATGACTTGATTTCCTCATCCAACTCGGTCTCATTAACTAGGTCAACAGCAGTGTGCAAAAGAGAGCAGGAGGTGGACACCACAAGTTTGTCTGCAGATGAATGAGGAATTTCAGATATCAACTTAAGGATACACAACAGACAGATCTTCAAAACACATATTTTGCAAAAAACATATGCAGAAAGTATTACCTTTTCCCACAATGCTCTCGAGAGCATGGAGGATGCTCAGCGACCGAGCAAGACCATTGGCCCAGATGTTCCTCCCATCAACAACTCCAGCAAAGAGATACTTGCCTGTGGGGAACACGCCCTTGATTAAATCAAGGGTGTTGGTTCCATGGACCAAATCAAATCCAAATCCAGAGACGCCCTTCAAGGAAGTAAGGACTTTATATGCCTCAGCAGGAACATCGGCAAAATAGGTTTGGACGAGAACATTCACGCCAGAAAGACATGATTCAAGTTCCGAGTATGCTTCAGTGAAAGCTTGCAGTTTGTCAGAATCAAGATCCAACACAAGGGTGGGCTCATCAAACTGAATCCATGAAGCGCCAGCTGCCTTAAGTTCGGACACGACATCCCTGAACGGCTTATCATTGGTCAGGAAGAGTATTCAAAACTCGAGCAAATGAAAACTGCTAGAGAAGAGTTTAAATTCGTACTTGTAGATGGGAAGTATTTTTCCGAGAAGGGACAGAGGAGAATAGCTCTTTTCAACACCCTTCGCAGGCTTGGATAGCAGCAGATAGGACACTGGGCCAAGAAGGACCGTCGTTGGTCTGCAGGAGCGTCGACGACCGTCGTTGGCCCCGAGTCGACCGTTGCAGAGGCAGGGAGTCGGCGGAGGGGAGAGTCAGGGGATGGTCGGGCAGATCCGAGACCGTCGGCAGTTTCCATGGAGTTCGGAAGAGGTGGGTCGCTGGGTCGCCGGCGACGTTGCAGGCGAGAGGCGGCGTCGGCTGGCAAAGGAGTGAGACGGGGCAGGGAGGGAGGAGAGAGAAGTGCACGGGGGAACGTGGAATGAGAGTGAGACTGTCGGATTCATTTCTTAAATGCTGAGCATCAACCCGGTAGACCGACCCCACCCGATTTTTTTACCGGATCGGACTCTATGCGATATTGAAAAGCAAATTCACGTGGTATCGTTATTATATTAAGGAATGACAGGATTTTGCAAAACTGAATTTGAAAATTTTTTTTATAGTTCTATTTGACGGCGGTAAAAATGCTTTCCCTGCTTCTAACCAAAAGCCCTCCCGGGAAAAAAAAATACATAGATTTCATCATTACTTTTTAAATAATCCAAAAATGCATGAATCACTTAAGGGATATAATTACCCACCGTTAAATTTCCTTCCCCATAAATTGATGAGCTCACTCAAAATCATCTAGTTGGAACAGTAACTTTTGGTTTGGGGTGAAAGAATTAGATCTACTAATCCAAGGTTTTTCAATTTGGGCTGCTATTTTTTTTTCCAATTTTCTTGCAAAAAAAAAAAAGTTCTTGATTGAAAAAACTATAAATGTGAAAAATGTTTTGCATCAATGCTACTGCTGCTAATAGTAATTCTACATTTATTTTCTCTTGAAACAAAGATGTTTAAATCATTTTTTTTTTGCACTTAATATAAAAAAATTCCAACACTGATGATGTCAATAAGTTTCTTTTTTATTCCCTTATTTTTATTTTGGCTGATTTTTTTAACTAATATAAGGAATCCACTCGGTGGACTAGCAAACCCTCCTAGTGGGATTCATGATTTTCCCAGGGATTTGGGTTAACAAGGCACCCGATTTCCTTGGGCAAAAAATGTGCTACGGTCACTCTCCCACGAGTAACAGTGCCGTCCCCCTCATTTCCCTTTTTTTCTTCAAATCTCAACAGACGGCACGAATGAAGAGATAACAAGACAACTCGTCGACCTTCTTGCCCTCCTGGTACTCGTCGACAGCCTTGCGAGAAGCATAACTGAAGTTGACATCGGGACCCACTTCAGGGACAACATAGAGGCTGGATCAAAAAGGAGATGGATGGATTAGTTAAACTTCAAAAACAAAACGATTTACCGGTACTTGTCTGAGAACCACCGTCACTTACTAGTTGGTGTCGAACCACTTGGTCATTTCCATGGCAGGGACAGAGGCGTTTCCTCTGGCCATCGAGAAATAAACATCGAGTCCGATCTCCCCACCTTCCCAGCCATATCTGGCGGGAACAGCACCGAGCATCGCGGTGGCGTCGAGCACCATGTCGTAGTATGAGAAGGTGTTGCTGGGAATGTACTCGATGCCGGCAGCGTCCATCTGCATCCAGATGGATGACCTGAGATCAGCCGCAACTTTCAGCAACTCCTCCGCACTGCTGTTTCCATCCCAAAACGATTCCAGGGAAAACTTGAGTTCCCTCCTGAGGCCCATGCGAGGATATCCGACGATGTGGGATGCCATTTCTCTGGATCATCGTACGAACATCAACTAAATGTAAGTAACCCAGTGTAACTCGCCTAGTTACGAAGTCCGAGAAAATGGAGGAATGCGAGCGACGCAAGGGTGTTACCTTCGTGGAGGCTGAACCGTGGGAACGAGACTAACTGTTTTGTCTATCGCGGAGACGAGAGTGAGAGGGATAGAGAGGGAAAGGAAGAGAGAGAACGGGGCGAAGAAAATGGCCTAATATTCATGTATTTATACGATGTCGAGTGGGGCATGGTTTTTAGGATCTAAAAAACCATGCCCCACTCGACATCGTTTCAAAACTTTCGAGTCAGAGTGGGGCCATCCCAAAATTTTTAGAACTGGGACATCATTCCAAAATTTCTAGATCGTGATCACCTTTAAAGTGTTCGTGATGGCCCGACCCCATCATATACACCGTTTGTTGTCAAAGATATTGTTGCCCCATCATAAAAGAATAGTAGAAATCGGAAAAAAAAGGCGGTGGGGGTTCCCTGCAATGCACTCCGGATTGGAGGGCGTGGGCTGGTCGTCATTTCGACAAATAAAAATGCTGTACATCTCGAGTAACAAAAATTAGCATTTTGATCTCCTTCCCTTGTTCAACAAAAAAGACTCCTTCCCTTGACTAGGCCAAGATTTCCGGATGAGCTTCATTCACCTATAGCTAGAAAGTAATTTAAGCCAGTGTCTTCATAGGCTCGATTTGTTTCGCCCAATTGTTGTTACCTGGAGTGCTGACTAGATGGATGGCATGCTTCCTTCTTCCTGTTCCCCTCCTCAATTGATAAGACTTACTTAAACGCTCAACTCCACTACATCCTATTAGTTTTCTAATCATTTATTGTTCAAGTGACAGTAGTATTTTGACCTTCTTCCTTTAAATAAACAATCATTGAGTTCCCCTTTTAATCTCTTGTAATGATGATAATGAACCGGAGATGACATATGAGTATAGTTGATATGCGCTTCACCTAGCTAAGAAGCAATTTACGTGAGGATCTTCACATGCTTGCTGCGATTGTTTCTACATAAAATTGAATTAATCAAGAGGTATACCATAAACGGAACACATTGCTTGATGAATTGATTTTATACAAACCAATCTCGTTTAGTACTTTCCTCTAAACACACAAATAAATCCAAGATAAATCAAAATCCACGCGAATTTCATATAGCCGCCCTTATTAAGAATTGGTTGTAGGCAAGAAAAGAGTCAAAAAAGTCATAAGCCTATTATATTAGTGCCAATTTAATCATAAACTTTTTATTGGTGTCAATTTCGTTCTAAACCTTTTTAACTTAATGTCAATTCAAAATCAATTTCAGATTTGCGATAGCCGCTCCAATTAATATGTAACCTAGTCTGAAGATGGAGGAATGAGACCGACGCGAGGGTCCTATTTTCGTGGAGAATGAACCCGAAGTGAGACGAACTGTAGTCTAGCACAGTGATACGATTGGCGAGAGAGAGAGAGAGAGAGAGAGAGAGAGAGAGAGAGAGAGCGGAACAAGGAAATTAATGGAGCCGATGGTAGGTCCGATCGACAAATACCATGTTGCTCTAGGCTGATTTGAGCCCATCTATATTGTGAAAAGAAAAGAATAGATCCAAAGGCAGTTGGCACCTCGAGTGGCTGGCGCTTTTCGTGGGGCAAAAGGAAGAGATTGAAAAGCAACTCGGTATCTAGAGCGGCTAAATGGATGGATGTTGTGCATTTCTTTAAAACCTCCTTGACTGGTGCGATATACATAACGCTTAACTCCATCCGATTGAATTTTTAATCGTTTCTTTCCCAAAATAACAGTTGTATTTCGATCTCATGCCTTATAATAAACTGCCATTTGATTTCCCTTTTAATCTTGTATAGTGACAACGATGCCCTCGCCATATGGTGTGACTCTTATATGCAAGTAGAGTTGATTTGTTCGATAGATCCCGAAAGTGGGCTAAGCTTTTTAGATGAGCTTCACTTGGCCAAGAAGTAATTTAGGCGAGCATCTTCCTATGCTCTCTACAATTGTTTTACGCAATTGATTTAATTAAGTGGCATATCGTTATGTTGATGAACAAAACATGTTGCTCAACAGATCGATTTTTACAAAGCCATCTCAATGAGTATAATGTTTTCCTCCAAACAAACAAATTAGAGACAAATCAAAATCCATTCGAATTTCAGAGAGCCGCCCCAATTAAGAACACGTTATAGGGCATGATCTCAAGTAAAAAGGAAACCTCGTCCGCGTCTTGAATCATGTCACGGTCTCTATCACCCCGGCAGTGAGTGACATGGAAAGGTAAACTAAGTTGAATAGCGCAATGAAAATCATACTGTTTCCACCACTTTGTCCCATTCACCTGGAAAAGGCCAAAGTAAGCAATCGAACGATGAAACAGAAAAACAAAAAATAGATTGGACACCAAATTTACATAATTTTAAATTCACGGTAAGAGCAACAACGAATTTCACTGTTAACTCACTTGCATATTGGACTTCTCTGGAGGGGATTGATATATAAATATATTTAAGGGGTTGGTATAAAGTGCCGTTAGCTTGCATGTGTATTGCAAGTGAGCCGTGATTGTTCGGAGTTGGATCTTGTTCGTGTTGTTAGAATTCTTGGGCAAGTTATCGGAGAATCTTTCAAGGAATGGCATCTAGCTTAATCGGTGTTCAATAGCCAATAAGTCTTGTGAGTCGATTTGTTTAATTCCTTCGTGAGATCTAGAGATATTTTCATTAGGGATTGTAGGACCAAACATTGGGTAAGTTATTAAGTGTAATTGGGGCTTCAAAAACAATGAAAATGTTCGAGTGATTCGGTTGTAATTATAATATCTGTTGTATTACTTGATCAAAGAAAAGTAACCAAGTTAGGATAGTAAACAAAGTGGACGTGTGACTTTCCTATTGTATGTTCCTTCACTGATGCTATGGCGGGTTGACGTGGTGCTCTGACATGAATTGTCAAAAAATGAAAAGGAAGATACGACCACAAAACCTACTACAAAGTATAATTGGATGCCATTGGCTTTGAAATTTTGATTAGGGGTGTGATTATTATTGACTAGATCTCGAGAGGGGGCCAAGATTCATATACAGGCTTTTGACTTAGCTGAAAATGTAATTTAAGTGAAAGTTTTCGTATATTTGCTGAGATTGTTTAGCGTAGTTCATGTAGTAGGTGATATATGATGATGATAATGAGAAAAAAAAACATATCAGTTAATAAAATCAATTTTTAACAAATCTGTCTTTAATAAGTTTAGTATGTTCCTTGGGATAAACAAGTTAGACACGAGTCGAAATGTATGCAATTTTAAATGATCTCTTTGGTCACATGGCGATGCATATAGTAATGGAATGACTTGATAAAAAGGGAATCTCTCTCTCTCCACGAGATTGGTTACATAATATGACTGACCTCCTATAAGCCTCCTTCCCCTCCTGACCACCCTTTCTTGACGACTCGGTCCTCACCCAATCTTAACAAGAAAGATTGTTGGGGGGCTTGAGTTGATGTTCGATGTCAGGTTTGGTAAATTTACTATATAGTATCAGAAATTAGGTAAATCTCTTTATCTCACCCAATTACTAATATTCTGTAAAATTCATTGTTGCTTACCCTCACAAAGGTTTCTGCACTAGCATGGTCACCACTCTCACAACACTTTTTTTAAAGCAACGTTCTTTAAATAATGCATGAGACTAAATTGTGTTCACATACGTGAAGAATCATTGTCTATGAGATTCCCTATGAATCATATTATTTTTTGAAGTCTAATTTCCTTAATTTAAATTTAAGGCTGTAATATTATATAACATTTTTAAAGTTGATCATTTTTTGGACTAATAAAATGGAGGAATGGGACGTCAATTCTCTGGATGATCGAACAAACATCGACTAAAGGTTTTGACAGAAAAATAGAAAAACGTAGGGAGAAAATATTGCATAGATCGGCCCCTCCACGTCACCTTCTCAAAAGGTTTTGAGGGAAAATTTCAAGATTCTCGAGGGGAGTCAAATGCCCTGTTCCTGAATTACCCTCTATCCTTGCCCTTCCTCTTCCCTACACGAGGAATCTTTTATACGCGCTTCGGAGTTTTTCCACTGGATGGCCTGTGTAAACTTTTTGCAATCTACCAATTTCATAGCCTACAAGATAAGACAATAACGTAGAAAAAAGGCCCCTTCTCAACCGACCAAACCATGCCAAGTTGTCATGTTCATTTGATTAGGTCCCCACGATCCCCAAGATCGTACGTTTTGTTGACAGATACGAAAAAGAAAAGGGCCTGATCATTCTTGTCCTCTTCTGTGCGTGGATCGACTATGAATTGAAATCCCTCTCTCTCTTTTTTCCAGGTAGGGTTTGCGGAGTGTTTTGGTGGTACGGGGACCCTGGATGGTCCTCGTGATCGAAGGGACTTCAAAATTTAGAAAAGTATAGCCACCCGAATATCATTAATATATTAAGCATTAAAATACTTGCAATTTTGCAGAGTCCAACACACTCCCTTATGTACTAGACCATAATTCTTTTGCTCCTTATGAGGTTATAAAATCTCTTTTTAAGGGATGATGTTATTATCATGCATGTCGATTCAATAGTATAATATTCATACTACGTATCTGAGATTCAAAGTGGTAATCTCATGTATCTAAGAGATGACTTATTGAAATTGTTATCGTCATTACAGATCTTATTTGACCAATATTTAATTGAAGCCAATTTTTTAAGAAAATAAGGACACTTTGAATTTTCAATTAAAATTTTTCCTGAATATATATTGCTCGAAGCGGAACGAGGATAGAAATATTGGAAGGGTTAAAAAAATGGAAAAGCATAGGTTGCATCATTTCCCGCGCTACTTTCTCTTTTAGCTCTTCTCGACCAGATAATTTCTCCACCATATTCATCGTCTTCTTCAGATCCAGGGTCCCACCACGAACACCGCACTAAACGGGAACATGAACAGGCCCCGCCCACGAAACAAACTTTGGAAAATTCTTCGTCCGAGGCAAGAGGAATTTGACCATTGTTTTTGCTTTTGTGAGGATGCGACCGAGAGCTGATTTTCCTACTTTTCCTCTCCAATGTGAATTCGATAAGGTGACTCTGCCCGATTTTAATGCACTAGAGTTCCGCTAGGGTTCTTCAAGAAAGAAATCGAATTTTGCTCATTTTCTTTAAATTGAGTTAGTGTTCTTGAAATAAATCTCCATACGATGTCGTTTGAATTTTCACACTTTTCAAACAAACAAACACTCACACATATATACTGAAAAAGGAAAGCAGAAATCAGAAAATCAATTGGTGGCTTAGGATGGAGAAATAGTGAAACTCCCCATCTTCCAGAAGGATTAAGTATAAATGAATTGGATGTACGTTGAAGTATTCAAGCACTCCAAAAAGATCCTGTACTCTTTGTTACTCTTCCCAGTGGGGTTTCGGAGGGTTTTAGTGGTGGGAACGCCGACATGGTCCACTTGATTAAAAGGATGTGCAAAAGGATTTGTCATGTGAATTTGTCAAGTGGCACAATTTTCCTTAGTAAGGATCTCATAAAGTCTCCCATCACGTCACGATGCTAATCAAACGGAATATAAATTTTTCTTATGTCAAAAGCTTGATATAATAAATGATGCCCAAAGGTATTCCAAGTTTTAGATGTGTGAAAATCTTTGATTGATGTCTAAAAATTAAATCCAGCTTCAAATTCAAAGCAGAAATCCTACTTAGCAATGTCTCTCCTAAGTCCTAAATTTATTTATTTATTTTTCATAACATCTGCCCTTTCAAAGGTATTCTCTTTCTCGATTATCCCAACTCTCTCTGAGAGTCCACGTGTAGACACGTCATTTGTCAACCAGATCATCCTTTTCTTTGGCCCAAAAAATAAAAAGAAAATCTCTTCTTCTTTTTTATTTTTAATTTGAAAAAGGGCATAAAGAAAGAAATGTGTATAATATATATAGAGAGAGAGACACACACGAGATAATCGCAAAACTTTTAGACTGATCTCGCGCCAGTGACGTCCACGCGGCGTTCGTCGGGCATACGTGCGCGCGTGGGATCTTTTGGCGTGACAAATTTTCGGATGAATAGGATGCACATGAATCCAGCCACGTGTCCGAGAAAACCACGGTACGTGGACCTTTCTTCCATGCAAAGGGAAAAGTTTCGGACTAAGATGATGTCGGTTGCCTTTTTCCCTGCCCTGGGAGAGCGTTGAGGAAGATGAAACCCGGGCACCTACAAATCCGTCAAAGATTGACAGCCGAGCTTCAGCGCCGATGTCCGTAGATACGCTGAGATTGTTTTACCCTGTTCATTTACAGGCGATATATTCTAATGAAAAAAAAATGTATTTAGTTAGCAAATTGATTTTTATAAATCATATTTTGATGAGGTTGGTATTTTACTTTGCACAAATGCGACAGAAATAAAGTGAAAATCTATTCAATTTTATCTTGCCTTTTTAGTATGAACACGACATACAACCGATACATTTCGTAGTCAAAATTAGTCCCTCTGTCTCCTTCTTTTCTCTCTCCACTCAATCACCATCTACGCGTTACAATCATGTCATGATCTCCATTATTACTGTAATGCATTGTCCTTCCTCCCCCTCTCTCTCATCATTGCTTCTTGAGAGATGTTTTGTGAATTTGACTAACTAATTTCGAATTCAAGTAATATTTAAATGTTTTAACAATAATTTCAGAAATTTTCTATCAAGTATATTGGTTGCACCACTGAGTGCTCAGATACAAGAGGTATCTTCAAAAGAAACAGTAGGGAAGTTTCTTTCCAAGGGACAGAACCTGCAAAAAAGAAGATAAAATAACGATGTTGATGCACAAAATGTAAATTTTTTTTTTCATTCTCTATCATCTTAAATACACAAAACATCCCAACCCCCCTCCCCCCCCAAAAAAAAAAACACACAGAACAAGTTCTAAATAAAATACCCCAAACAGTATGACTCCTAACAATCCATACAAAATTTCGAGTATTGAACTAACAATAAAAGACAGAAATACACTCGTAATCTCATGTATAGGAAGAATAGATTTATGAGGGAAGCTTATCTGTATACCGCTTCCTTGCAAAAGGCAAGTTGGGCCTTACCTTAACCTTTTTTATGTCGTACTCATACATGTCGTTACTTAATGTGGTGTCCTTACTCCTTAATAAAGGTGCTGCCTTTTTTATTCATAGCCTCGCTTTAACTTTAAGAATCTTCCAAGACGAAATGATAGAAGAGTAATTAAATATTTAAGGAAAAGAGAAAAGGAGAAATGAAAAAAAAAGAAGGTTGGGGGCTGGAGCTGGTGCCAGGTGGCGGCGCCACGCTCCATGGAGACAACGCCGTGCTCTGAGAGATTACGTGCACGGTGTTCCCGTAATTCGCTCCTCATGAATTACCTAATTTGCCATCCAAATTGATGGCGCGCGATGATGGCGGCTGAAGGAAGTGGGGCCCACACCCGAACGCATACTGATGTGCTAGATTCCAATCGCAAGAGACGTCGAGGACAAATAATGAGGGGGCCCACTTTGAATGTACCCCTTCATGGCAGTAGACTGCCATTATTATTGACTAGTTCGATGTCCCTGGCATCTCTTCATGGCAGTAGACTGCCATTATTATTGACTAGTTCGATGTCCCTGGCATCTTCCATCGTGCTAGCCAATGAGAGGCGACCATAACATAGACATTGGCCTTCTCAATCTGACCAAACCATGCCTTTTGTCCTGTTCATAGATTAGGTCCCAACGTTCTTCGTGATCGTAGGTCATGCGACAGTGCTGCAGCATGAAAGTTGAGACCAAGAGAATCCTTCTTGATTTTTGGAGGGAATGACGGTAATGATTTCCAAACTTTTTCCCAATAAATAATATTATATTTCAATTTCAAATTTGTTCATTTAATTATCAGTAAATATTTAATGTAGTCCTTTGATATACTTAGACGACAAGTCAAACCTTATTTGATAACATGAATCATCATATACTGAGTTCGACGTTTAAAAAAGATGAGTCACCATGTCCATTTTTTTTTACTAGTTTGGAAAAGGAAAAAAATATTAGGGCATTAACATGTCCATTATAAATATCTTACTTTTACAATCCACGATTACTTTAATTAGTAGAATGATAATAATGAACATCTTTATATAGTTTAGTAAGAGTGAGCGATTCTAGATTCTTTACAGTTTTTTCATTTTTTGAAACCCGAAACCTATTCATTAAAACATATTCATCATTTTTTGAAATCCAAAACCCGCCCTACATACCTTGGAACCTAAAATCTACCCTATCATTGGTTTTAGAATTGGTTTCGTAATCTAATTTTAGTTAATCAAAGTGAAAGCGAATATAACAACAAAAATGAAAATTTCTCATTTGTCAATAGCAACAATCTATAAGAGATGAACATATAAAATAAAATAAATAATAAAAATTTCAATATACATAATATAAAATCTAAACTTATGTTTTCAATCTATGGAAAACGTTTATGGTAAAACAATTCATTTTCCATCATTCAAGCACTCAGACGTTGGAAAACAATTTTCTTTCGAACGAGCGAACTGTTCATTTAAAACACTACGTTTAAACATGAATTGGTTGAATGTTGGGAGATTATCGCCTTATTCATAAATTGCACGTTCACCATGTCATCGGACTAAAAGCAAAGCAGCAAATACAAAAGTCCCACTGTATTTCTTTTTTCGGCTAAACAACAACATTTTAGCCTTGTGTTTCATATTTTAACAACACATTGCCACGTTAAAGTGAGAAAATAATAAATAAATAAAGTCACGTCAATATTTTCTTTTAGTCAAGTTAGACAAAACTAATGGAAATATTCAATTGTATTAATTTGACAAGTTTTATAATTTGATTGCACTTTTTATAAATTTTAGAACTCACTTATACTTTCGTGATAAGTAATAATATTTTTGGTGTACTTATCCATAAATTTTTCAAGACACTCTTAGCTTGTTTTCCGGACACAATTGTTCAGAGGACCTGTCACTATTTAACTTAGAATAGGAAAAATGTTGTTCTCCATCCTAATTTTAAATTTTTTCTATCAGACTAATTAAGGTTTCAATAGTGAGATTTTGTAAGACTCTGAATGTATATTTGTGGTTTATAATTACCCTCTATGCGTCGATTACTGTGGATTAGTTGTAGCCGAATGGTCCAAACAAGGTATACTCAAGAGGCAAGTAAAGCTGCGGATGAATGAATGAGAATTTACTCGTTTGGATACAGACTTAGTTTCTTTTGTTCCTTCCTTGCAGATGTCTTAAGAGGAGATCGAGCAGATCGAATATCAAAGATACTAACATTAGCTTGACTTATTTCACTTCATGCTATCGACTGAGTGGAAAGAAGCAAGCAGCCATAAGATTATGACAGCTGTTTTCAATTAAACGTGAATAGCATATCATTAGTCCATCACAAGAGTACAAGCTTAACTCAGCACAACCTTTGTAATGGCTAAGTTGTTATCTCGAGTCTCAATAGAGCTGATACAGCAACTCGAAATTTATAGTTTTGCACTGCAGCATATCAAGTCGAGTAAATAGTGCTACCCAATCTCATACATAAAGTGTTCATCCACAGACAAGCTAGCTTTAAGCTTGCCATATCTCTAGCAGATAATGCATTAGGCAGCAGATGTTTTTCACATGAGACAGCAGGAAAGCTTCTTTCCAAGGGACAGTACCCATAAAACAGAAGTTCGAAGCAAACGCTGATGCACAAGAGGTGATAATAATTTTACTGGACAGGAGTACGGGGAAGTTACTTGTACTTTTCCCTTTTAGCATGGGCGAGTTCGGTGCGGAGGAGCTCAGCAGCAGCAACCATGATCTTGAGCACACGGTTGACCCCAACGTGTTTACGAGTCTTGAGTACAAAGTCAGGGTTAAACCACAATATGTTTGCTGTGACCATCTTGACGGTTCTGTCAGCAATCTCTTCAGCTAATGGCATCATGAGAGAGTGGATGTCATAGAGACCGGGGACAATCCCAGCACCATAATTGACTCCCTCGTGGAAAAATGAGAGGAGCTTCTCATCAAAGTGAGAGTTCGCGATTGTGATGACGTCGGCATCCATGTCAAAGATTGAGGGGATGATGTCGTCAATGTGGGAGTAGCACATGCGAGTGTGGATCTGCAAATCAATAACAGCCACCAAGTGAAATCAGTATACATGAACAATGGATCTTCCCGCATAAAAAGCATTGCATACGAAATGATGTATTTTTTTGTATGTCTTTGGAGTACACAACTCTTCACATCTTTTTTGAAAGACAGATTCTAATATATCAATCAATATCTTATATAAATTAAACTTTCAAATTCCGGTGAATTTCAACTATGAACTCACATCTATAATACACTATAAATTAGCCCAGTGGGATAAGAGTGAGAGTAAAAACCTAAAGCGTCTCAGCAAACAACATAGGTGTGAATTACTACGGATGAACTTCCAAATTCGAAAATGCACAGAGACATTTTCTCTTCTACATTTAAATTGTCCAAGACCTATATAATTTATTGATGAATGGCATAGTAAAAATCATCTAAATAATAAAATGTTACATCATTCAAGTATGGGTTAATATCACAAAAAACTCTGTACCGGTACATCCTTAACAAATTTACCTCAAACTAATTTTTTGATTATAAGAAACCCTAAGCTTATATATTTGTGACAAATTAAAAAACCCAAAATTGGAACATTCACAACAAACAAAGGTAAAACCCCAAATTGGCATGCCCGTCAATTACCACGTGTTATCAAACTCAATAATTTGATATTAAAATTTAACAGAAATTAACGAAGGGTAAATTTATTATTATTATATTAGTTCAGGATTTTTCATGATATTAATTCTTTGAGTATCTGAGGAATGTCCTCACGTGCTCTGCCTTTGACACCCGCATTGGTCGTCAAATCAACATCATCTATCTACGTTCACACATTCTAGTGAGTAAGCCGCTGCAAAATTCTCGACAATGTAGATTTGCCTCGTAAAAATGGATTTCACAGCAGCGGACACATAACTCGATTCAATTAATCATACTTGCGTACATTTTTTATTTCCCCAAAGATCGATATCAATCTCGAATTTTAAAGGGCAGTGAAGGTAGCCATATGTGTGCATGGCGCCCACTCGAGATCTAGCTTTTTTTTGGTTGGTTATACTATACTCCTAACATAACTTTTGCTCTCAAATATCTACTCTATTTCTTTATAGGATGTGGGAGTCAAGATCTATATTTGAAACCAAATCAAAATTCTCACTCCAATTCCGTGAGGACCTCCCTCTTTCCGCATGGAAACAGTGGCCTAGCGGTTGAGATCTAGTTTTGAGCGGGCATCATGCCCCTTGGCTTTTAAAAACGGTGATTAGGAAAAGTGAAAAGCGAACAAGCGTAAACGAGCGTGTGCGCACGCGCTACACAAGGGAAGGTAAAAATAAAATTACGTCAAATAAAAGGCAAAAAAGGAAAAGAAAAGAGACGGAAGAATAAATATGCATACATACATATACATTTAAAAAAAACTACTACTAAAAACCACAAATTATGCCACTTAGAAAAATTTTACCCTAAACTTTTTCTTGTGCCACAAAAAACCTTAAACTATGCCATTTATGACACATTTACCTCAAACATTTTAACTAAAGGGCATTTTTGTCTTTTACTTTTTTCTTTATTTCTTCCTCTTCCCTCTGCCGGTGAGGGCCACCCTCGCTAGTGGTGGCATTTGGCGAGGGCAAGTCTCCCCGCATCGAGCAAGGGGGGCCCTCGCCTTGGGCAAGTGAGGGCGGCCCTCGCCAAATCCGGCGAGGGCCACCCTTGCCCTAGGTAGGTGAGGGTGCCCCTCACCTGAGTCGGCCCAGGCGAGGGACACCCTTGCCGAATCTGGCGGGGGCAACCCTCCCTTGGCGTCAGGCGAGGGCCACCCTCACCGGCTTCCCTTTGCCATGAGGAAGAAAGGAAAAAAAAAGAAAAAAAGTAAAAAGTAAAAAGGTCAAAATGCCTTTAAGTTAAAGGGTTTGGGTTAAATGTATCCCCAAGTGGTATATTTTAGGATTTTTTGTGGCATGAGAAAAAGTTCAGAATAATATATATAGTTTGGAATTTTTGGTGACACAAAAAAAGTTTATAGTAAAATTGTCCCAAATGGCATAGTTTGTGATTTTTAATGGTACGAAAAAAATTTAGGGTAAAATTATCTTAAATGGCATAATTTGGAGTTTTTGGTGGTATTTTTTCTTTAAAAAAAAATTGGTGGCTGGCGTTGGTGGGGGATTCGTCGTGGGGCTGCACTCCATTGCACTGTGGTTGGGGGAAAATTTTATGTGATTTTTTTCCTTGCTCATTTAATCGCTCCTCGGCGGATTACCCGTTTTGCCCTCCAGTCAGCGAAGGGATGGCACGGGGTAGGTTGAGGCGGGGCGAGATGTGGTGAAATTAGGGGTGTCAAATGGGTGGGTCGGGTCGAAAATGGTCCGACCCACATCGACCCATTTAACCCGTTTTGACCCATTTTCATGTAATGTAAATTTGATGACTCATACCCGACCTGACCCATACCCAACCCATACCCAACCCATATTACCAACACATATTAATATTTAACTTAATCTAAGAAAATATACTCCAACTTATTTAATCCACTTTAAACTTTTCACATATAAATTATTTGAATAAAAATTGCACATCAAAATTATAAAGTAAATTAAATAATAAAAAATTAGTAAATAAAAAAATGTGGATACCTCTAAATTGAAATAGTTTGAGGAAAATAATTTAAAAAAAAATCAATTTTTTAATTATTGTTGAGTGAACCTCATCGGATCGGCAACGGAGGTCAAGAACGCATAGAGGAAGGGGATGGAAGAAGAGAGATGATGAATCTACCTAATAACTCACTTAACCCATATTTGACCCGTATTTAACTTTCACTTGACCCATATTTGACCCATACTTAACTTTCACTTAACCCATATTTGACCTATATTTAACTTTCACTTAACCCATATTTGACCCATTTAACTAAAAGTGGGTCATAATATGGGTTTATGACCCATATTGACACCTTTTGGTGAAATGAAGGGTTAAGGGTGCGGGGAGTGGGGCCCCCCACTCGCGCACACAAACTCGTGCTGATTTACTCGCATGATATTCTGCGAGTCGCTTTCTATTAGTCCTTTTTTTTTTTTTATAATAATAATCTCCTTTTGTTGCTTATAAATTAAACTAAAACTGGCTTTTCTAAATCGCCCCTTTTTACTCTCATTATAAGCTGGAAAGAGAAGGAAAGGAGAGGAGAGTGTGTGCCGGATATGGTGTGGGCAAGTACAGATAGGACGCCGGGATCTACACGATATGATTGGGTACAGGTGGCAGGGGCGGGGTCGGGCCCTGCCAAATTTGAATATACCAGATCACGAGAACGGGCCATATTTAGATGTGAGATTTGAAGTTGGCCGAAGGTATGTCCGGGCCGCCGACACTGGTTTCCAAGATTTGATTTTATTGGATGATGCATCCTATTTTCAGTAATAATAATAATAATAATAATTAATGCGGTTGCTTCGTCGACCAGTTTTTGTAAACCAGTCCTAATGAATTTAGTATTTTCTTTTGTACAAATGAGTAAGAATTATTGTATTAGAACGCACTTGGTAATGAAACGGCTCGATTAGAATGGGAGACCTCTCTCTCTCAACATAGTTCGTCTGCATGTTGTGTTGCAGTCATGACGTGGTCTCCGCCATAGTCGCTGTCGTTGCTTCAAATGTGCTGCTAAGAACCTATTGAGGGCCTGAACAACGAAGATGACAGTCACGATGATTGAAAGGCGATTCGATAGTGGCACGTGGTCAGCGTCGATGGCACACGGGAGCTTTGAGATCTATAGGTGGCGATTGCTCAAGGAAAGAAGGACGACCTCGAGGGGACTCGAGACCAATTAAGAGGAAGGACATGTTGGGATTGGGTTGGGATCTCGCTACCCAATTCGCAACATTGTTTTGAGTTCTCACACAGGGGGCCGAACGAAGGCCTTTTTATCATATGCTCCTCTACTTAAGTAGCATGGACTCATCCTAACTTTTCTTCTAGCTATGGGCTTGCTGGCTTGGGTTCCACTCAAAGCATAAGTTTGAGCCTCAAATGAATCAACATTTGCTCATATATATAGTTTTTGTTCAAGTACCATGGAGATGGAGGTTAGGTAATTCTATACTATACTAAGAGAAATTGGGTAAATTTCTTTATTTAGCTAATGATTTGTAAAATTATTTTATTGTGACCCTAGTAAAAATTTATACATCTGTCACGCTTACCCTATCCCACAACAACTTTCTGATGTGGTGCTAATTAAATAAATCTTGAGACAGTGATTTTAGAATTGTAATTTTTGGATTTTTGCTTTTTGATGCATCATTTTTTTTTAAATTCACAAGACATTCATTTTAGAATCACATTACTTGTTACTTCTTTTTTCTTTTTAATCCGGTGAAAACATTAACTAAGTAGCCAAATTGATTAGCAAGATGGGTGAGTCTTATGCTGTGTGTCAATATGTGTGCGTATATATATAAATAATATATATTTGTATTTATTTTTTGTAACAATTTAATCATGCATTTAACGTTGCATTCGTGCCAACTTTTGGCACTCCAGAAGTCCGTACCTCTTTTTTGTGGCATAACATGAAATAAACGCAGTTATTAAAATTAAAGAGTATATATATATTTATCGGTAATTGATAAGAACTCACAACATGAATGTTCCTCGGAAAAATTAATGACCGCCAAATCATATAATTTTCCGTAAATCTCCGAGACAACGTTTGATGTACTCGAGGGCGAAGCTTTCGAACATTCATCAATCTTTACAGAATCCTACCTCCGATCCTCTCGTCGCATCGTTATCCGACCCAAGAAGAAAGAGGAAGACGATCCTCTCGGGCGGCTCGATCCGGTTCAGGCTCCCAACACGGCCGTCGCCGCCATGGACGACCGGTCGAAGCTGCTCCGAATCGGTCTCTCTCTCGCCGGCTTCTTCTCCTTCATCTTCATCTTCTTCTTCGACCCTCCGTTGCCAATCTCTTCCTCCCTCAGCTCCATTGCTTTCGCGAACCGAGAGACTCCCGCCACCTGCCCGCCCCCGTCCTTCAGCGCGCCGCCGTGGACGAGGATCCTTGTGATCCCGGCGTACTGCAGCGACTCCACCACCTGCAGTGCCGTCACGCCCTTCTTCGTCCTCGCCTCCACGTCGGCATCCTTCTTCACCAGCAGCTCCACCACGTCGAACTGCCCCGACTCCGCCAAGCAGTGCAGCGCCGTGTACCCGTCCCCGTCCCTCGCGTCCACGTCCACGCCCTTGTCGAGGAGCATCCTCACGGCGTCGGCTCGGTCCTTGAACGCGGCCCAGTGCAGCGCCGTCCAGCCGTGCTGGTCCCGGCCGTTAACGGCGGCTCCGCTCTCCAGGAGCTGGTTGATGGCCCGGACGTCGCCCTTCCGGGCCGCTGCTGTCGCCGAGCTTGAGCGTGTCGAAGAGCCGCGCGTGGCCGTGCTCCGCCGCCACGTCATAGGCCGTCTTGCCGTACTGGCTCCGGACGTCCTTGCTCGCCCCCTTCTGCAGGAGGAGCTTCACCATGTGCTCGTCGCCGAGGCGCGCCGCCGCGTGCAGCGGCGTCTCGCCGTCGCTGGAGGTCCGTACGTCGGTCCTCGCGCCGTTCGCGAGCAGCAGCCTCGCGCAGTC
>CM026420.1:18915848-18932373 GCA_014858505.1 Corymbia citriodora subsp. variegata | reverse complement strand
GGGGTTTTAATACGAGGGAGGGAAGGGGAGACTGGGGCGAATGAGAGGGCGCCACGTGGTGCCGTAGAATTCGATGCGGACTCGTTCCATTCGGCGTCTCTATTCCCTGAAGACATGGCTGAGTAAAAGTTAAAAGAAGGGAGAGAACTGAAGTTGCCTTCGGGAGTAGGTTGTGCTCATAGTCATTTTCACCGTAGCAATTGAAAATTGTTAGTTAATGAGGAAAGTACACGTCTCTCTCTCTCTCTCTCTCTCTGCATTTTTTGAAGTATACTATGATGTGGGCATCTAAAGGATCTTCCTTGGAAACGAAGTGAGCATATAATAGAGGTTAAAAAGGGTTAGATTCTCCTGATTTGTTTTTAGCACAATAAAGGGTTTCTTGTTAGCGAACTAATTCCACAAAAGCACAAGAGGTTAGTATAACGATGGTCTTGTCTATGTTGAACATTCTTGTGTTGGGGCCAGAAATTTTTTAGGTTTTTCCCTTCCCCCTTTTGGCCACATTTAGGAGCAAGTTCATTTTCATGGACCAAGTACAAGACGGACTAAGGAGTGGTTGACTCCAGAGTTTCTGTTTGGTCATTCAATCGAGAGGGTAGAACACTAAAGACCAAACATGCACTGGTACTTGGCTCATTCAGTTATTTGAAATAGTTTAGGAATGCACCTTTTTATATGTTTACGAAGTGGTTTTTTCCCTTCCACTGTAACATGTAAACAAATCAACCTAGGTGAGGGACCAATCAACTTTCGATGACTTAAGAATGATATCACTCTGGAGGAGTACCTTTTCTTTTGGCTTTTACCTAATACACCATGCACTGTAGTCAAATTTGCACTAGAATGAGCCAACTACATCAAGAAAATGATGAGGGAGTGTAATTATCATGTAAAAGTGTACTTTTGTGTATATCAAGTCAATGTGAATTAAGCATACTCTAAACAAGAAAAAATTGTGTGTAGCTGTCGATTATTAATGTGAGAAGCAATTTACGCTCTACACTAAGTATTTTAGAGGATGTTACATTATGTCCCAACGTGTGCATTTTTTTCAAAATCGTATGAGAAACGTGTTTATTCTTGCCTTGGGGTAAAGTTGATACTTCATTCTCTCCTTTTGCTTTTGTTTTGCCATTTCACCGGGGAAAAAAAGAAGTGTAGGACGTTTTACACAATTTTTCTACACGTTGTTTTTGGAATCAATCATTGTTTGCTCATGAGCATGAAAGTAATTTTATTTTTACTTTTCAAAATTTTTTTCCTTTTCTTTTGGGGTCAAATCAGGAAGTTGCAAGTACCCCGACGCTTGCGGATAAAATGAAGCGAAGTCATTGGGCAACGATCACAAGAGAAAACGAGGACAAAACCAAGGTGGGGCCCAAGTGTTAAAAAAAGTTTTCTTAACAATTAAATAATTGTAAATGCAATTGGAAATTGCTCCTCCATGCCCAAATTTTCCTTTATAATAATAATCATTAATATTTTTGGCCATTAGATTGCTTTTATTTACTAGGAGAAACGGTCACCAGGTTCGATACTAACAACATACGGAAGTAGGAATAACTGAAAGCATCTTGGTATTGTGGTAGGCTACGAGAGGAGACAATAACATAGACAAATGGCCCTCCTCAAACTGATCAAACAATGACCCTTGTCGTGCTCGTTTGATTAGGTCCTCACGATCTCCCGATATCGTAGGTGATTGTGATGGATATCGTTTTGGTATTTTCCACCAAAAAGCAATGGGCCTTCTCTTTCCCTGTTATTTCACCTTTTTTTCTTTTGTTTTTCCCCCCAAAAAATGAGCTTTTCTAATTTAGAAAACCATGGCCACCCGAATATTATTTATTTTATAGGCATCGGAATGTTTGCCATTTTGCAGAATTCAAAGTTGATAATAACCCGCCTTCTTATGTACCAAACCATGGTTCTCTCCCTTCTTGTGAGATTATAAATTCTCTCTCCTCCAGAAATGATGTTATCGGGAACATTGGTCCAGTGATATGTGAATCGTGCTATGTATTTGGGATTAAAAGCAGTGGCCTCGTGTATTCAAGAGATGGCTTTCGCATGCTTAACCTTACTCAAAAACCCAGAAAAGCGACATGAATCGCTTGGGTCAAGTACTTTAAAAGAGTATTCATGCGTTTAACTACCCCTTCCATCCTATCCTCCCACCTAAAAATCCAAAAACAACACAACTCATGTTGTGAGTGTCATGCCTCTAAAAATGCATTCACGGCACCTTTGTTTTGATTGAAAATAAGTCTCAATTGGTGTGAAATCATAAATTTTCTCCCATTCAATATAGAGATTTGGGGTGTTGAATTATTTTCTGTAGAACTATGTATGACTCAAAGGTAAAGCTCTGGCAATAGTCCTCTAATTTCCATGATTTATGCAATCGGAATGCTGATGTGATTGACATGACGATTTTTACAGTTTAAAATATAATAATAAGCATATTAATATTCTTATGAATTAATAAAAAATTTTGAGGAAAAGAAAAGAAACATATAGTCACAAAAGAGTAAATTAACATGCAATAATGCACGATGCAATTCTCAACTCGACATTCGAACATGTTTTTTGACATATGAGAGTTTTAAATATGACTAATCGCAAGCTTAATTTAGATTATTCTATACTTAATTCAGGAGACAAAAAGCCGGGTTTCATATGTGTGAAGAATCTCTATCTACGAGATCTCAAGTGGATTGTATCGTTACTCAAAAGCCTAATTTCCTTTAATTAAAATCTACGGCAATAATATCATATACCATAATTTTATGATTCATCATTCTTCAAACTAAAATTCTAAACGTGCCATATGAATTTGATACCGCGCCTTTAAAATCGCACAGGAGAGGTGAACTAGTTGTGAAAACCGGGTCTATACGCCCCAATCGCCATAACCGACAAAAAAAAACACTAAAATTCATCAAATTTCCTAAGTTCTACTTTGATAGCTAAAGAGGAGTTTTTTCAACTCATCGCTTGTCTTTGCTTTTGTAGGCTCCAACGTGTTAACTATCGAGTTGATGTACGAACGATTCGAGTAGTATTTGTTGCGGAGGAGACGAATAGAGCTAGGCCCACCATGCTTTACAAAGAGCTAAAACTGTCGTTTGATTGATTTCTAGTATTACTGTGTAATTAAATACTATAATAGCGATAGCTTCGATGTTTACGAAGTCTGAAACGATACGAATTTTTATTTTTCAAGCTGAAGCAGGAGATCAAAATGAGGACATATGCACAAAGTAATTTGGCTCATTATAAGATGGGTTGTCGTCATCTGATGCATATATTACGCAATAAATTAGGGCAAAGTACAGCGTGAGTGCCAAAACTTAGCACAAAGGGACACTTAAGTGCTAAAAGTTACAAAAGGTACACTTAAGTGCCACTTTTAAAAAAAATTGGATCACTTAAGTGTCGAGTCGCCTGAACCCTGCCGGAAATCTTAAGTGGCAATTTTTTATTAATTTTCTTGCCTACGTGGCTCGCCGGAAACTGAATCGGCTAAAAATCAGCCAAAACGACGTTATTTTGGCTGACGTGGATTTAAAAATTATTAATTAAATAATATTAAATAATTAAAAATATATTATTATAAAATCGATTTTATTAAAAAAAAAAAAAGGAGGAGGGGATCGGCGAGGGCTGTGTAGTTGTCGTCGCCGTCACCGCCGTCGCTGCCCCACCTTGTCGGGAAGGGCCGGCGACGGTGGGGGAGGGTTGGCCGAGGTCGCCGGCCATTGGCCAGCCCTCGCCGATCCCCTCCTCCTTTTTTTTTTTTTTTAATAAAATCGATTTTAATTTTTCAAAAATCTGACGTGGGCAATTTTAAAAAAAAAAATTACCATGTGGATTTTTTATTTTGAAAAAAATGCTCCGTCAGCAAATGAAGTCGCCGGAAAATGGACACGTGGCAATTTGACAGGAATTTTTTGCCGTTGGCACTTAAGTGATCTATTTTGCTCCAATTTTGGCACTTAAGTGTACCTTTTGTAACTTTTGGCACTTAAGTATCCATTTGTGCCAACTTTTGGTACTCTAGAGGTCCGCACCTCCAATAAATTAGTTTAAAGTCAGTAAAGAGTTCCTAGTTCGACGGTGGCTTGATGGCGTAAGAGTCTCTTGATGTAGGATTCTGCTTTTCCATGCCAAAAGATAGAAATTCCTTCTCTGTACCAATAAATCTTTACGAAATATTTGTAATTGTTTGTTGACACTAATGACCAACTTTTGATTATAATAGGTGAATAGCAGTGAGTTTGGTCGATGAAAGCAAAGTTTGATAAAAATGGATGTCGTCAATGGATATCATAATTGATGACTTGAAGGAAATCGATAATGCGCCAATCAAGTCATCAACGGAAAATAGGGCTAGAAATCATCGATGAAAGCCTTCATCAATTGACAATCGATAGATAAAGTCATCAATAGCAATAAAATTACATATTTTGTCAAGTGTTGAACCTGTCTCATTTACGAACTAAACAAAGGTTTGCCTATACATCGGTCTTAGACGAAGATGGTCGATTGACACGAGCACATGATTGCCGGGTAGCTATGTCTGTAATCTCGGAAATTTGTAAACTTATTGTGGTGAATCAGTAGTAGATGACAGAGATTTGTGGCTAGAATGTGGGAACGCATAACTAATGAGTGTCTATAGTGCTGATCAACTAGCAGATTTGGCCGTTGAAGTCCGAATTCACTAAACCTCCCTCTGAGCTGGGTTTCCTCAATCTCTTTTGGAGCCCATTTGGTGTGTTCAGATCCCGTTTGGCGTATCATTTTGCAAAACATATAGCCTTTTTGGAAAATATTTTTTAAGAGTCATTTTTTAAGAATACGTAATTATTTTTTGATGTTCGGGTGAAATCTGAAAATGAAGTGGAAAATACTTTCTCTATTCATTAAGGAAAATATTTTCCTTTATACACTCTTTTTCAATAATTTTTTTTTAAAATTGATTTTTAATTATTTTTTTTAAATCGATTATTAATTTTTTTTTCTTTTTTCGGTATTCCCTTTTTTTCCTTGGCTGGTTGTCAGCCACTGCGACGATCGGTGACCAGCCATAGGTGAGGGCTTGCCCACCTTTGGCAAGCTTAGGTTCGTGGCTTGAGCTCTTGGCCGGCAAGCTTACCCGATCAACTCGCCGATGAGGCCTGAGCCTCGCAACCTTTGGTGACACTTGGTCATTGTCGATCTACGAGGCCTGAGCTTCACTGCCGTTTGGCGATGCCCTTGAGACTCACCATTGTCTGGTGATCAATCGAAAAAGAAGAGCAAAAAGAAAGAAAGAAAGATAGATTTTATTAGAAAATAACAAAAAAATTTGAATTTAAAAAAAACAGAAAAAAAAGTGGGGACTAGTAAATGGTGTGAAATAAGAGAGAGTGAGTATGGAAAATGTTTTTCCCAACTTGAAAAGTGGAAAACATTTTCCGCCATTTTAGAAAAAAAATTTCTTTCATAGAAAATATTTTTCTGAATGAATTTATTTTTCTTGAAATGAACATCAAAAATTATATCTAGTGAAACGAACGGAATCTAAGTTTCAAATTAATGAGATCACGAAAGACTCAGAAAGTTCTTCTATAGAAGATTTAGGGGAAGTGCCGGTTTATAATTACCCGCTGCGCATGACTACAATATCTAATGAAGATCAGTCGAGTGATTCAATCAAGGATTTACCCTATGAGGCAAGTAAGCAAACTGGGATGAATGAAAATAAAAATTTACTCCTGGCGGATATCTCAAGAGGAGGTCAAGCAGACTTGTTTCGTCTATTACTTTCGACCGAGTGAAAAGAAACAAGTAACCATAAGAACATAACAGCTATTTCGAACTAAACATTGAGTACCATATTATTAGTCCATGACGCGAGTACAAGCTTAACTTAGCTCATCCTTTGCAATAGCTAGTTCTTTATGTCAAGCTCAAGCTCGAGACTCGATGGAGCTGATACAACAACTCAAAAATTACAGTTTTACAGTGTGGTGCTTCAAGTTCGAGTATCTCGTGCTATCCAAACTCGTACTTGTTCAAACTCAGCACTCAGACCTGCAACCCGATATATTTGATAGATGAACCGTTCATCCATGGACAAAGCTAGCTTTAAGCTCGTTATATCATAAGCAGCTAATGCATTTGGCAGTAGATGCCAGAAATGTTCTCAAATCAAACAAACAGCAAGAAAGATTCTTTCCAAGGGACGGTACCCATAAGAAAGAAGTTGAAAGCTCGACATTGATGCACCAAGAGGTAATAATAATCTATTCATTGTCTATCATCTTAAATCCATGAAACAAGTTCTAGGGGAGAGAGAGAGTGCAAGGACAAAAAAATAAAATACCCCAAACAGTATGACTTCCAACAATCCATAAAGAAGCTCGCCTATTGAATTAACATGTATGGGAAAAATAGATCTATGAGGGAAGTTTATTTCCAATTTCTATATACCGCTTCCTTGCAAAAGGTAAGTTGGGCACGGACGTTCTTGG
Source organism: Corymbia citriodora subsp. variegata (assembly GCA_014858505.1). NCBI lineage: Eukaryota > Viridiplantae > Streptophyta > Magnoliopsida > Myrtales > Myrtaceae > Corymbia > Corymbia citriodora. The sequence goes on along the minus strand of CM026420.1, from coordinate 18,925,849 downwards.
CGGCAGTAACCATGTTCGCAAGCGTGGGCTCGACCTCAGCGTTTTCAAGAGTGTTGAGTAAACAGTCAGGGACAACCCACATTCCTTTCGGTTCGAGCCAATCAAAAGACTTCGTGATTCTGTCCACAATCTCTTCAGTTGGTGTAATTCTCGGAGAGTGGCCAATTCCACTAACATACTCGACTCCCTCGCAGGAAACTAGGAGGAGCTTGCCATCAGAGCTAGTGTTCTCGGTTGTGACGACATCAGCATCCATGTCAATGATTGAGCGGATGATGTCGTTGAAGTGGGAGTAGCACACGTGAGTGTGGATCTGCCATAAGATCCACAAAGTGGAGTCAGAATACGTAGAAAGTGGAACAAACCACATTGAAAAAGGGATCAAAAGGAAGGGAGCTATGAAGGGACCTGCGTAGTGTCCTGGACACCACAGTTAGTGATTCTAAAGGAGCGGACAGCCCAATCCAAGTAGGAAGATTGCTCAGCGTTTCTCAGTGGCAGACCCTCTCTCAAAGCTGCCTCATCAATCTGAATTACATTAATCCCTGCCTTCTCAAGATCCTCAACTTCGTCCTTGATGGCCAAGGCAATTTGATAGCAAGTTTCAGACCTGTGAAATAACTAAATCTTATTCTAGTCCCCAAGGAGAAATAAAACTTATGTTCTCTCATCCATCCCATGTACACATGAAGTTCACGTTCTTTCGTACCTGGGTTGGTCATTTCGAACAAAGGACCAGTTGAGAATGGTGACGGGGCCTGTAAGCATTCCCTTCATCGGGCGTGTAGTCATGCTCTGGGCCATAGTGGACCAAAAGACAGTCATTGGCTCGGGGCGGCTCACATCACCATCGATGATGGGTGGTTTCACACAATGAGATCCATTAGATTGCACCCACCCATTCACGGTGAAAGCAAAGCCCGACAACTGCTCCCCAAAGTATTCAATTATATCATTCCTCTACATTGGATACACATAGGTCGAGACGTTAAACAAAGAAAACATAAATCATAAGATGCTACCCATTTATCCAACATAATCTGTCTTAATTACAAAACCAGATTCAAGACTGTCTTACCTCAGGCTCCCCATGAACCAAGACATCTATTTCAAGCTCCTCTTGAAGCTTGACATTTTTTTTAATTTCCTCCTTCATGGCCTTAACGTATTCTTCCTTAGAAATCCTACATGGTCAGAGGACCAATGAGGATCATGACGAAAAAAATAACTGCCCACATCATCGTCAACCTCGCTTAATTAGAAAAGGAAGATCTAGTTTGCTCACTCTTTGGCCCTGTAGTCACTGCGCACTCTTCTGAGTTCCATGCTCTGAGGGAAGGAGCCAATGGTGGTTGTTGGGAGAACCGGCAAATTAAGCTTCTTTTGCTGAGCATCAATTCTAGCCCTCCCCATAGTGGCACGGCGATGATCATAACCCCTCAAAGCCGCAGACTGATAGAGACGAGAATATCAAGAGTTCAAGACAACAGTGATATCGTTTTCATTGGGATTTTTGGAATGCATAAAAGATGAAGGGTAACTAAGCAGAGGAACATACAGCCTTTTGGACAACTTCGTTTATGACTCTTGGAGAGGACTTTCTTGAGGCCTGAGCAGCAGCATTAGCTGAGAAGAATGCCTGAAAACAGAGCCATCGGCAATAAGCATTGAAATACCCTCTCACGACATTAGTTTTTAATACTTTGGAAATTGAACATCATGCTTGACATACACCCTAAAGGGTCTAGTTAACAGGCCTAGTTTAAGTAAAGAACTTAGCATCCTAGTGACCGTATTTACCCAGTTGTTGCCATTTGCATGTAGCTCTGTATAGCCACTAATTAAAGACACCCACCACAAGGTAACTGCATTGGTTTCTGCCATTGACTATTTCGAATAGAGTAGAAGCAACTAATTCTAGAAAATAAGCTAAAAAAATATGGACTAACACCACTTTTAAGACTACCTAGTAGCAACAATGACAGTATGCGCATAAAGATAACAAAAAGATAACAAAACCGTACCTCATCCTTTTGTCCAGCCAATGCCTTGGCCAAGGCATTGACTTCAACGACCTTCTGAGCAGCAAATGCAAGCCATGACTTGATTTCCTCATCCAACTTGGTCTCATCAACAAGGTCAACAGGAATGTGCAGAAGAGAGCAGGAGGTGGAGACCACAAGTTTTTCTGCAGATATATGAGGAATTTCAGGCATCAACTTAAGGATACACAACAAACAGATCTTCAAAACACATTTTGCAAAAAGCACATGCAGAAAGTAGTACCTAATCCGACGATGCTCTTGAGAACATGGAGAGTTACGAGTGATCCAGAAAGATCATTGGCCCAGATGTTCCTCCCATCAACAACTCCAGCAAAGAGATACTTGCCCGTGGGGAACCCGCCCATGATTAAATCAAGGGTCTTGGTTCCACGGACCAAATCAAATCCAAATCCAGTGACACCCTTCAAGGAGGTAAGAACTTTATATGCCTCAGCAGGAACATCAGCAAAATAGGTTTGGACGAGAACATTCACGCCAGAAAGACATGATTCAAGCTCCGAGTATGCTTCAGTGAATGCTTGCAGTTTGTGAGAATCAAGATCCAACACAAGGGTGGGCTCATCAAACTGAATCCATGAAGCACCGGCTGCCTTAAGTTCGGACACGACTTCCCTGATAGTTTATCATTGGTCAGGAAGAGTATTCGAAACATGAGCAAGTGAAGACTGCTAGAGAAAAGTTTAAATACTTACTTGTAGATGGGAAGTATTTTTCCGAGAAGGGACAGAGGAGAAAAGGTCTTCGCAACACCATTTGCACGCTTGGATAGCAGCAGATAGGACACTGGGCCAAGAAGGACTGGAACAGTATCTACTCCAAGCTGGAAAGTTCCAAATGAATTCAAGAACAGATTAGCTTTAAGTAATGCTAAGATTATGCAAAGGCACAAGGTAGACGAAAATGTTTGAGCTGATAAAGACATACGAAAATTAAACAAGTAACTGGTCTACAACCAACGAAAGAGTCGGAATTTGTCGTCGCTGTCGACGAGGACGAGCGCCGAGGTCGGGGGAGCTCGATCGAAATTTAGGCAAGGCCTTGGCCTCAGATCAGCCGCGATCGAGGTCTAGCGAGGCAAGCGGGGTCCTTAGCTGGTCTGCAGGAGCGTCGACGACCGTCGTTGGCCTCAGGTCGAGCATTGCAGAGGTTGGGAGTGGGAAGAGGGGAGAGTCAGGGGATGGTCGGGTAGATCCGAGGCTTTCGGAGGTGGGTCGTGGGGTGAGCCGGCGACGTCGCAGCCAAGGGACGACGGAGGCGGCAGCCGGCAAAGGAGTGAGACGGGAAAGGGAGTGAGGAGAGAGAAGTGCATGGGGGAACCTGGAACGAGAGTATGAGACTGTCGGATTCTTTTCTTAATTGCTGAGCCTAAACCTAGTAGTCCAACCCGACACGATCTTTTTACGGGTCCGGACTCTCTGCGATTCGGGTTTTGGACCAGGTCACAAAAAACGAACTTTTCATGTCCGGGTGTTCTCGCGCTGAACCGGCGATTTTTACCCCCAAATAAAAAAAATATCCTCACTTTTAGGACAAAAAAAAAACATATTAAGAGATAAAAAAACATATTAGGACAAATCTCCTCGCCAAATAAAAAAAAAACACGGATTACATATAGGACAAAAATATCCTCACTTTTATATAACAAAAAAAAATGCATGAATCACATATTAAGAGATAAAATAACTCACCTTTAAGTTTTCCATTCCTATAAATTGATAAGTTCGCTGAAATCCATCGATTTGGAACACTAACGTTTGGTTCGGGGGTGAAAGAACTCGATTCACTAACCCTAGGTTTTTTCAATTCGGGGTTGCTGATTTTTTTGTTCTATTTTTCTCGTTAAAACAGACAAATTCTTGATTGAAAGAATTATGAGTGTGAAAAATGTGTTACTAATGATAATTCCATATTTATTCTCTCTTGAAGTAAAGATGTTTAAATCATTCTTTTTGCACTTAATGTCAAAATTCTAACACTAATAATGTTAATAAGTTTCTTTTGTATTCCCTTATTTTATTTTGCTAATTTTTTTTTCTAATATTAGAAATCCCTCCACTAGCTGGGCTAGCAAACCAGCCAAGAGGGATTCATGATTTCCGCAGCAAGGGGTTAACAAGTCACCCAATTTCCTTGTCGTTTACACAATACCGTTACTCTCCTACTGAGTACTAGTACCATCCCCCATCTCAGTGCCCTTCTTCAAGTCTCACGAGACGGCATGAATGAATAAAATACTAAGACGAGCGCCTACCTCCTTGGCCTCCTTGTACTCATTGACGGCCTTGCGAGAAGCGTAAGAGAACTCGATGTTGGGACCCAATTCAGGCACGATGTAGTGGCTGGATAAAAAATGAGATGGATGCCTTAGTTAAACATCAAGAAGAAAACGATTTTACTGGTACTTGTCTGAGAAACGTCACTTACTAGTTGGTGTCAAACCACTTGGTCATTTCCATGGCAGGGATGGAGGCGTTTCCTCTGGCCATCGAGAAATAAGCATCGAATCCAATCTCCCCACCATCCCAACCATATCTGGGAGGAACAGCGCCGAGCATCACGGTGGCGTCGAGCACCTGATCGTAGTATGAGAAGGTGTTGCTGGGAACGTGCTTGATGCCAGCATCGGCCATCTGCTTCCAGATGGATGACCTCAGATTAGCCGCCACTTTCTGCAAGTCCTCTGCACTGCTCGTTCCATCCCAGAAGGATTCGAGGGCAAACTTGAGCTCCCTCTTGGGGCCCATGCGAGGATATCCGACGACGTGGGACGCCATTTCTCTGCATCATCGTACGAACATCGACTCCATGTAAGAAGCCTAGTGTAAGTTACCTAGCTGCCTAGTCTAAAAATGAAGGAATGCGAGCGAGGCAAGGGTGCTACCTTCGTGGAGGCTGAACCGTGGGAACGAGAATAACAGTTTGGCTATCGCAGTGACGAGAGTGCGAGGGACAGAGAGAGAAAGGAAGAGAGAACGGGCAGAAGAAAGTTGCGTGATACATGATGGGTATTTATAGGGGGACGCTGCTTTTCCATTGCTACAACACTGTTGTAGAAACTTATTCGCACAACAAAGAAAAGCGTTTAACGCTTTCGCACAACAAAGAAAAGCGTTTAACCCTACTTTTCTATTGCTCTGTTGTAGAAACTTTCGCACATTCGCACAACAAAGAAAAGCGTTTAACGCTTTCGCACAAACAAAGAAAAGCGTTTAACCCTACTTTTCTATTGCTCTGTTGTAGAAACTTTCGCACAACAAAGAAAAGCGTTTAACGCTGCTTTTCTATAGACTATAGTAGCAATAGAAAGTAGCGTTAAAAACGCAACTTGTTGTTGCTACTGTTGAACTGTCGTTCGCAAAGAAATGGGGGAGATTTATAATGATGGGGAAACATTTTTTCACAACAAAGTATTGTGTTTGCGAAAAATTCTCCCCCCATCACTTCCGCAACGCAAACGCAAAAGTGTTTCTCCTCTACCAAAGTGAGGAACAGGGGGGAGAGGGGGAATCACTTTCGCGCAAGCCCCCATCGTAATGTATGGTTTGTTCTTGTCGCCCCCATCGTAATATACACGTACACATATACCTATGAAAGGAAAAGTAGAAACAGAAAAAAAAGGGCGGTGGCTGGGGATGCTGAGGTTTTTGGTTGGGGTGGGGTTCACTGCATCCAATCAATTTTCTACTTGTTTCTTTTTCAACTGGCAGTAGTTTTTTTTGACCTTCTTCCTGTAAATAAACTGTCCCCGAATTCCCCTTTTAATCTCGTGTAATGACAATGATGAATCGGAGATGATATGTGAATAGAGTTGATTGTTTCGTCAAATGGGCTACCTTGGCTAAGAAGTAATTTAGGCAAGCGTCTTGGCATGCTTGCTGCGATTATTTCTACGCAATTGATTTGATCAAGTGGTGTACCATAATGTCAATGAACGGATCGTATTACTTGATGAATAAATTTTTACCAATCTCAATGAGTATTTTTACTTCCTCTAAACACAGAAACAAATCAGAGATAGGTCTAAATCGACATAGATTTCAGATGACCGCCTCAATTAAGAGTACGTCGTAAGAGGGTATGACTCGGAGCAAGACGGAAATCTCAAATCACGTTGCGGGACTTGTCACGCCCCAGCAGCTAGTGATTTAGATAAGTAAAGAAGGTCACGTGCCCGCTGTTGGAGGATACGTTCCCCGATGAATCGCTTCATCGACAGTCCCATTAAAGGTCCGACTGAAAAAAAAAAGAAAAAAGATAAACCCTATTGCCCACCAACATATTGACTTGTCTGACCGTAGAAAAAAAGTGGTACCGCATTGAAAATCATGCCGGCTCCCACCACGTTGTCCATTCGCCATGGAAAAGGCCCGTCATCGGAGACGACAGAAAAACCCTAGAGAGTAATCCTCGGGCACACAGGAGCCTGGAGTAGAACCGGCAGTTTGGCCATCTTTGCGAGGACAGGCAATTCAGAAAGCAATGCAGACTACAGAACCAAAAGGCTTCATTTGATGGGGGAAAAACCCCCGCTTTGTCTTCATAATATTCCTCAAAATTTGTGCAGATTAAAGGCCTACATGAACAGATCAAAAGGTAACTTTATAGATGGCCAGCAATTCCAAACTTGCGCTCTAGCTTTCGCTTGCACAATGTTCTGTCTTCAATTTGTAACTCTATGTTAGGGCTAAATTCTTGAAATCTGGACAGAGGAGGGGATCCTAGGTTTGTCATAACCATTGTTTTGGCCATTTTAATTGGTATCGGAGCATGTCGCTCAAGTTCTTGAAGTGCTACATTGCAAGAGCAAAAAGATCATTATGGCTCACACCATAGGAGCATCCTTTGGTGAGGACAGTCCATTTCTCTAGATCACGAATGTTCAATGGATTTAACTGTATCTACCGGAAATGGATGATGAAAATCTTTATACGATCCATGGATGGCGGTGGCTGGCTGGGGAATTCCGGACTTGCAATCTCACTATGTCGCCACATGCACTCTGGCTTTCGCTTGTGCAATGTTGGTCTTCATATCGTAATTCTATATGAGGGCTAAATTCTTGAAATCTCGGAAGAGAGGGGATTGTGGGGTTGTAGGATACTAGGAGGTGCTGCTGCTTTTGGAATTGTCGTCTAAGCTTATTGTAGCGGTAGCACCATTTTACAAATTGTAAAATCTCGAAGGTTACTTGGTGGATTCGAGTCTTGTGTGTGATTGTTAGAGCTGAGAGTGTAAAGCATGCCAACTGAAAGGTCGAACCACTGTAAATTCATCTTACAATATCTTCTGTCTCCTTAACCCTTTCTTTGTTTTTTCCTTTTTTGTCTGATCGAGATCCCCTTGATTGTATTTATAGATATCATTACTTAATATAATGTGTGATTGGGATTAATCTGTGGCACAGTCTGTAATTTCTCCTCATTCATTTTCTATGTACAAATATATCATAGACACATAACGAGGAAAAATATCATAGAATGCCATAGTCAAAACCAAGACGAACTGCAGTTGCATCCTTTCACATGCTTCCCGATATTGTGATTTGGACAGAAGTACTGAAAATTCCTGTGACAATAACAGAATCGTGCTTAGGTTAAGTGTGTAACTATTGGTAAGACAAATCGTGCTACATCAATATTGGGACGAAACCAAATGTTGGGGGATTTTTCATAGAACAAAAAAGGTTTAGGGTAGAATTGAACAAGGCCTAAAGTTGAGGGTTTTTTTATGGAACAAAAAAAGTTAGTAATAAAATTGGGACTAGACCTAAAGTTGGAGGATTTTTATGAGACGGAAGGTAAAATTAGGATAAAAGCTAAAGTTTAAGATTTTTTAAAGTATTGAGCTTGAGTTTCTAGGGTCTTACATGCCTTGGGAGTGGCATGACTCTCGATTGGTTCGGGGAGCGATGGAGGCACTAATTTGTTAGAACCACTATAAATCAACTAAGCATTTCTCTACCTATACTCTTTTAATTTTTATGTTTATGACATAGCTAATGAATTGCTCAAGTTACATATTTTAGTTATTTACTTGAAATTTAAAAGCATATTCGAGATATCTAGGCCAACAAATTTTAACCGCACAACGTCAAAATGAGCCTTTTAATGCCCGTATTGCCATTCGAGGGCAAATCTGAGGTCCCTCTTGGGGCCGATGCGAGGATATCCAACGACACCTCGTGATATGGGATGAGTAGCGGATGAGGAAAAGCACTTTAATAATATTAACTCCGCAAGATCTCGATCCTTAAAACAATCTCTGTATGAAAAGCGCAATTCCTTCAAGCACGTATTATAAGGGTGCGCTTTGGGAATATTTTAAGGTGTGTTTGGAGGAATATGGTGTCGGTTTTGCAACCTTTTTGTGCGAGAGCCAGGGTAGGGAATAATATTTTAATGCGTGAGGAAACTTGTCCAACGGGGAGGGGGGACGCGGGAGGGTGGAAGAAGGGGGGGGGGGGGGTAATGCACCAACCCTTTTGGAAGAACCGATCAAAAAAAAAAAAAAATCAGAGTGAAGAACTTTCTTCACTCTGATTGGTTAGCTCTTAAAGCATTTTTCATTGGCCTCAGGCTGTTTGAGGAATCTTTCCTCCATGGGCGACGAACCCACCAAAGACGCCGACTTAACGTGGCATTCGGACAACAAGGAATGAAAAAATATGCTGATTTGACCATAAGAGAAGATCTGGCAGCTTTTTTTGCCATTTTTGCAGGGGCAATTCAGAGAGTCGTTCCGACCGAAAAAAAATAAAATTCAGAGAGTCGTACAGGCTGAATAGAAGCAAAATTGATAGAAAATGTCCTGCTCTGCTGTCTTCTAGAGTATACTGTAATTGTATACAGATTGCAAATATGATGGCCAGAGAAGAGGGTCGACCCACTCATTTGACCCGGAATCGGCTTCCAACTAACGCTTTGAAGATTAAAAGGCCTATATATAAGCAGATCAAAATGTAACTTTTGAAGATGGCTGGAAATTTGGGACTTGCATTCTCACCATGTCGCAACATGCACTCTACTGTTCGCTTGTGCAATTTTTGTCTTCAGATCGTAATTCCACGTGAAGGCCAAATTCTTAAGTAGAATGGGATCTAATTTTGTGGGGGATCGTGTAGAGCTTGAAATTAGACCCAATTTTAATTGGTATCGGCTTAAGGTGTGTTTTTCAGTTTTCTCATCCCTGTGTCTGATCTCCATATCAAGTACTAATATTCTGTAAAAGTTTCTTTTTTCCGTACCCTAGAAAAGGTTTCCACATCTGCAAATTATCGTTCTCCCAATGCTTTTTTGAAGCGATGTTCTTTAAATAATGCATGACACTGAGGGGCATACCATAATGTCGATGAACGGAATGCAATGCTTGATAAATTGATTTTATACAGACCAATCTCGTTTAGTACTTTCCTCTAAACACACAAACAAATCCGAGATAAATCAAAATCCATGCGGATTTCATATAGCCGCCCTTATTAAGAATTGGTTGTAGGTAGGAAAAGAGTCAAAAAAGTCATGAGTCTATTACATTAATACCAATTTAATCATAAAATTTTTATTGGTGTTAATTTCATGGGAAAATGCCACGAAAAACCCTGAACTTTGCCCTCTGTGACACATTTACCCTAAACTTTTTTTTGTGCCACGAAAAACCCCAAACTTTGCCCCTTGTGACACATTTACCCTAAACTTTTTTTTGTGACACAAAAAATCCCAAACTTTGCCTCTTGTGACACATTTACCCCAAACTTTGTCTCATGTGACATATTTACCCTAAACTTTTATTCTGAAGGGCATTTTCGTCTTTTACTCTTTTTTATTTCTTTTTTCCTTTTTTTCCTTTTTCTTTTTTTTCCTCCTCCACCGCCGCCGGAGGAGTCGCCGGAGGAGCGCCGGCGTCGGGCTGCCCTCCCCAGATCCGGCGGGGGCCGCCCTC
>CM026420.1:18876419-18915615 GCA_014858505.1 Corymbia citriodora subsp. variegata | reverse complement strand
TGAGGGTTGCCCTCGCCTGCTAGGGCTAGGGCGACGGCGAGGGCCGCCCTCGCCAGATCCGGCGGGGGCCGCCCTTGCCCGACGCCGGCGAGGGCTGCCCAGGCGACCTCGCCGGACTCCGGCGCCGGCGAGGCCATCCTCGCTGGCTTCCTCTTCAAAGAAAAAAAGAAAAAAAGGAAAAAAATAGAAAATGACGAAAATGCCCTTCAACTAAAAAAACTTGGGGGTAAAGTTGTCATAAGTAATATAGTTCAGGGTAAAATTGTCACAAGTAGCATAGTTTAGAGTTTTTTGTGGCAGAAAAAAAAGTTTAGGGTAAATGTGTCACACGAGGCAAAGTTTGGGGTAAATGTGTCACATATGGCAAAGTTTGGGGTTTTTTGTGTCACAAAAAAAAGTTTAGGGTAAATCTGTCACGGGGGGCAAAGTTCAGGGTTTTTTGTGGTATTAACCCTAATTTCATTCTAAACCTTTTAATTTAGTGTCAATTCAAAATTCATTTCAAATTTGTGATAGCTGCTTCAATTAATATGTAACCTAGTCTGAAAAGGGAGGAATGAGACTGATGTGGGGGTCCTATTTTTGTGGAGAATGAACTCGAAGCGAGACGAACTGTAGTCTAGTGCAGTGGTGCGATTGAGAGAGAGAGAGAGGAGGAAAATGGCGTGGGGCGATGGGCATTAATGGAGCCGATGGTAGGTCCAGTCGACAAATACCATTGCTGCTTTGGGTTGATTTGAAAAGAAAAGAATAGATGAAAAGGCGTTTGGTACCTGATGTGGCCAGGGGCAAAGGGAAGAGATCGAAAAGCAAGTCGGTATCTACAGCGGCTAAATGGATGGATGTCATGCCTTTCTTTAAAACCTCCGTGAACGATGCGATGCACATAATGCTTAAGTCCATCCGATCGCATCTTTAATCGTTTCTTTTCCAAATTTTCAAAATAACAGTTATATTTTGATCTCATGCCTTAAAATAAACTGCCATTTGATTTCCTTTTTAATATCGTATAGTGACGACGATGCCCTTGCCATATGGTGCGACCTGGTTGGCTCTTATACGCAAGTGGAGTTTATTTGTTCAATAGATCCCGAAAGTGGGCTAAGCTTTCCAGATGAGCTTCGCTTGGCCAAGAAGTAATTTAGGCGAGCATCTTCCTATGCTCTCTGCAATTGCTTTACACAATTGACTTAATAAAGTGCCATAGCGTTATGTAGATGAACAAAACGTGTTGCTCAATGGATCGATTTAATTTTTTTCCTATACGACTCTTGCGATTGGAATCTAGCGCATCAGTATGCGTTCGAGTGTGGGCCCCACTTCCTTCATTCGCCAACCGCGCGCCATCAATTGGGAAGGCCCAACTTGCCTTTTGCAAGGAAGCTGTATACAGATAAACTTCCCTCCTAAATCTATTTTTCCCATACATGAGATTACGAGTGTATTTCTGTCTTTAATTGTTAGTTCAATACTCGAGTTTTTTTTTATGGATTGTTAGGAGTCATACTTTCTGGGGTATTTTATTTTTGTCCTTGCACTCTCTTTCTCCATTAGAACTTGTTCCGTGTATTTTTTATTTTTTTATTTTGGGTCGGGATGTTTCGTGTATTTAATATGATAGAGAATGAAAAAAAAATTTACAAAAGGTTTTTGAGAGAAAATTTCAAGATTCTCGAGGGGAGTCACATGCCCTGTTCCTAAGTTACCCTCGATCCTCGCCCTTCCTCTACCAGTACCATATACGAGGAAACTTTTATACGTGCTTCGGAGTTTTTCCCTTGGATGGCCTGTGTAAACTTTCTGCAATCTACCAATTTCATAGCCTACGAGATGAGACAATAACGTAGAAAAAAGGCCCCTTCTCAACCGACCAAACCATGCCAAGTTGTCATGTTCAGTTGATTAGGTCCCCACGATCCCCGAGATCGCACATTATGTCACGGATACGAAAAAGAAATCCCTATCTTTTCCATCCCTTGCTTTTTTTTTTTTTCCAGGTAGGGTTTGCGGAGTGTTTTGGTGGTACGGAGACCCTGGATGGTCCTCGTGATCAAAGGGACTTAAAAATTCAGAAAACTATAGCCACCCGAATATCATTAATATATTAAGCATCAAAATACTTGCAATTTTGCATAGCCCAACACACTCCCTTACGTACCAGACCATAATTCTTTTGTTCTTTACGAGATTATAAATTCTCTTTTTAAGAGATGATGTTATCATGCATGTCGCTCCAATAATATAAGATTCATTTATTGAAACCGTTATCGTCATTATAGATATTATTTGATCAATATTTAATTGAAGCCAATTTTTTAAGAAAACAAGGACACTTTGAATCTTCAATTAAATTTTTTCCTGAAAAATATATTACTCAAGGCAGAACGAGGATAGAAATATTGGAAGGGTTAAAAAATGGAAAAGCATAGGTTGCATCATTTCCCGCGCTACTTTCTCTTTTAGCTCTTCTCGACCAGATAATTTCTCCTCCATATTCATCGTCTTCTTCAGATCCAGGGTCGCACCACGCACACCGCACTAAACGGGAACACGAACAGCCCCCCCGCCAACGAAACAAACTTTGGAAAATTCTTCGTCCGAGGCAAGAGGAATTTGACCGTTGTTCTTGCTTTTGTGGGGATGCGACCGAGAGCTGATTTTCCTACTTTTCCTCTCCAATGTGAATTCGATAAGGTGACTCTGCCCGATTTTAATGCACTAGAGTTCCGCTAGGGTTCTTCAAGAAAGAAATCGAATTTTGCTCATTTTCTTTAAATTGAGTTAGTGTTCTTGAAATAAATCTCCATACCATGTCGTTTGAATTTTCACGCTTTTCAAACAAACAAACACCCACACACACTATATACTGAAAAAGGAAAGCAGAATTCAGAAAACCAATTGGTGGCTTAGGATGGAGAAATAGTGAAACTCCCCATCTTCCCAAAGGATTAAGTATAAATGAATTGGCTGTGCGTTGAAGTATTCAAGCACTCCAAAAAAATCTTGTACTATCTATTAGGCTTCCCAATGGGGTTTCTGAGGGTTCTAGTGGTGGGGCTACCTGACATGGTCCACTTGACTAAAAGGGCGTGCAATAGGATTTGTCATGTGCATTTGTCAAGTGACACGATTTTCTTCAGTGAGGACCTCACGAAGCCTTCTATTACGATGCTAATCAAACAGAATATAAATTTCTCCAAAGTCGAAAGCTTATAAATTACAAGTAATTCCACATATAGTAAATGATGCCCAAAGGTATTTCAAGTCTTAGATGTGTGAAAATCTTTGATTGATGTCCAAAAATTAAATCCAGCTTCAAATTCAAAGCAGAAATCCTACTTAGCTGTCTCTCCTAAGTCCTAAATTTATTTATTTATTTTTCCTAATATCCGCCCTTTCTAAGGTATTCTCTTTCTCCATTTTCCCGACTTCCTCGAGAGTCCACGTGTAGGCACGCCATTTGTTAACCTCTTCTTTGGCCCAAAAAATAAAATGAAAATCTCTTCTTCCTTTTGAATTTTAATTTGAAAAAGGGCATAAAGAAAGAAATGTGTATAATATATATTGGCGCGCACGCACACGAGATAATCGCACGTCTTTTAGAACGATATCGCGCCAGCGACGTCCACACGGCGTTCGTCGGGCATACGTGCGCGGAATCTTTTGGTGGGAGCAATTTTCGGATGTATAACATCCACGTGAATCCAGCCACGTATCAGAGAAAACTACGTACCTGCACCTATCTTCCATGCAAAAAGAACAGTTTCAGACCTAGATGCTGTCAGTTTCCTTTTTCCCTGCTCTGGGAGAATGATGAGGTAGATAAAACCCCTGCACCTACAAATCAGTCCAAGTTTGACAGCTGAGATTGTTTTGCACTGTTCACTTACAGGCGATATATTATAATGTTGATGGAAAACATTAAAAAAGTACTAATTAGCGATTTTGATATTTACAATCGGTGTTGAGAAGATTTATATTTTCCTTTGGACAAACGAGTTAGAGATAAGTGAAAATCTATTCAATTTTATCCTACCCCTTCAATAGCAACACAATACATGGCTATGCACTTGATAATCAAATGACTCCCATCACTCTCGCTCTCTCTCCCGCTCCTTCTCTCCCTCCCCTATTGAGCGCACAAAGACCCCGTTCATTTCATGGAAAATAACTTTTAGGAAAACATTTTACGGATTTTCCGACATTCATTTAACAAAAAAATAAATTGGAAAAAACATTTTCCATAAAGAAAAAAATCTTCTAAAATGAGGGAAAATGTTTTCCACTTTTCAAGTTGGGGAAAATATTTTCCATACTTACCCTCTCTTATCTCACACCCCCTATTAAACCTCACTTCATTTTTCCTTTTTTTTTTTATAATAAAATCGATTTTTTATTATTTTTTCTTTTCTTTCTTTTTTTTTGCCGTTTTTCTTTTTCAGTCGGTTGTTGACCATGGCAACAACTGGCGACCAGCGATAAGCGAACCAAGCTTGCCGATCTAGTGTCGGCAGATGGTGGAGAGGCTTGGGCGTCATAGATTGGCTGCGAGGCTTGGGCGTTACAAATCGGCTACGAGGCTTGGGCGCTGCTAATCTAGCAATGCCCAAGCCTCCTCAAGCTCACCTTGCTCGTGAGTTGATCGAGCGAGCTTGCCAGAGGTAGGCGAACCTCAAGCCTCGTTGTTGAGGTGAGCTCAAGGCGTGGCCAGCCGCCAGTTATCGCCATGGCTAATGATCAACCAAGAAATGAGAAAACACAAAAAGAAATAATAATAATAAAATTATTTTAAAAGAGTGTATAAAGAAAAGTATTTTTTTTCATTTTATTTTCAAATTTCACCGAAACACCGGAAAATAATTACGTTAACCTGGAAAATAGCTTTTTGAAAAATATTTTCTGCGGCATAAACGGAGCCTAAATGAGAGATTAGAATCCTTCGTCATTGCTTGTTGAGCAGGAGATGTTTTGTGAATCTGACAAGCTAACTTCAAATTCTTGCACTTTTTTATAAATTTTAGAGCTTAATTACACTTTTATAATAAATTATAATATTTTTGATGTACTTATCCTTAAATTTTTCAAGAAATGGGTAACTAATGCCCCTTTTGCTAAACATTTTATTTCTCTATTACTCTGTTTTTTGTTTCCGAGAACAAAAAGAGAACAAAAATTAATTTGGTAACATCAACTAATTTTTTTAATCTCCCCAAACAGATCAGTGGTTAGAGAATGTATTTAGAACGGAAATAAGAAATATAAAAAATCATTTCTTTGTTCCTGAGAACCACTTGTGAAACATATTGAGAAAGCGTGTAGAATGCATTGACCGATTTGCAATCCTTTGCTTCGAGTTGAACTGGGATTCTATGGGCCGGAAAAGGGGGTACCCCAGCAACACATTGAGAAAGCATGTAGATTTGTCCACATTGGTCCATTTTGCGCAAGAAACGGCGAGAGCTATCGGAGACTTGCTGAGATTGCTTCATAAATTTGATTTTATTAAAGTGATATATCAGATTTTCCACCTTCGGAACCCTCGAGAGGAGCCTAAGAGAACATCCGGCAGTTTTGCCATTTTTGCAAGGACAATTCAGAGTCTTACAGACCACAGAAGCAGAAGGCTCAATTAATGGGGAAAACTCTGCTTTGTCTTTTTGAGTATATACTCTTATTGTGCAGATTGCAGGTATGATTGCAATTGAAACCATCTCTCCTAAGTCCTAAATTTGATTTTTTTTTTCCCCTTAACATCCGCCCTTTCAAAAGTAGTACACCACCGAAAACAACATTGCAAGAAGATAATTCTGGTGAGAGGAGCTGGCTTTGTGACTGTAATTGGAACGGACGTTCAGGTTTGGGAAGAGAGCCTCAGTGCCATTGGTGTGATATTACACGACATGCCATACTTGGGCTATGTGTGGTTTCAACAAGCCTTTCCCTTAAACAGACTGCACCAATATGGACGACACTGACCTCGATTGAAAGTGAGTGAAGCTCGCAGATGGCAGACTTGAAGCTCGCGGACGACTTAAAGATTGTGGACGATGAACTTGGGAAAGAAGAGCCGATAGTGAAGGGCGCATGGCGGACTGAATCTCACGAGGAGCGGGCGAGGAGTGATGAGGATCCGGTGAGCGGCGCAGCTGAGGATCAGGGGAGCAGCACGGCCAAGGATCAAGCGAGAGCAACGGGAAAGAGGAAGGAAGGAAAATGTGAAAAATTGAAAATCATTTGGGGATTTTCTTCAATTTTTTATCCAATTGCAAATTTTGACCAAATTGCCTCGTTCAAGTTACCAGAAATGCTCACTAGTGAATATTTGGCCATTCGGTGAGGTTAGGTTCTTATTTGAGATTGACTTGATTACTTTAGACTCTTATTTGAAATAAAATCTACTCTAAAACTTTTTTTTGAAAAAAAAAAGACCATACTTCATGTTCTTATTTAAAACAAAGTCCACTCTATATCATTTTTCGAAAAAATGGCCCCATTTCAGATCTTTATTTGAGACTGACTTGGCCACTTTGAACCCTTATTTAAAACAAAGTCTACTCCTCTTTTTTAAAAAAATTGGTCGAACTTCAGGCCCTTAATTGGATTTTTTCCAAAATTATATTTAATAGATGATGTGAGAAGGTATTTTAATTCTTAGATGTGTGAAAATCTTTGACTAATGTCAAAAAAAGTCGGGTTACGGAAATCGCAATTGACACCATCTCTCCAAAAACCTAAATTTGAATTTTTTTTTTTACCTTAACGTCTGCCCTTTCAAAAGTGATTCTCTTTTTAATTTCCAGTTAAAGTTACGAAATACAAACAATTAAAGATAGCTTTAATCCAAAAATTGACTGATAAATTAAATTAAAACATACTAAAAGACACTCTTTTCCGGAAATTGAATAAAGAAGTATGAGAAAATAGTCATAATGGTATCAACTCCACAAATGTTAAAACATTTTTTGCCCAAACTTGGCGAGGCCGCAAAGCCCTTGTCTAGACGACAAAACGGAAGAAGAAAAAGAAAAAGAAAAGAATAAAAAATTATCCATGTCGATGTCAACCGTCCTACGTGGTATTACTAATATCTATGTCAATGATTTCTGGTTAAAGTTGATCGGTTGGACTCGATCAACAAAACGTAAAAAAGGTTTATGAATCAATTGACAATATCAAAAGGTTTTAGACTGAATTGACTAAAGTGCAATAAATTTATTATTTTTTTGGATAATTTTTCGATATTAGAAGAAATTAACTTCTCCGGTCTTGTTGCTAATCGGAAAGATTACATAGTGCAATGGTGTAATGCGAAGACTCAGACTTTTCTCTTTCCATCTCGCCCCGTTAGTTATCATCATTAAAAAGTAGTCCGAGATTGAAAACCCATCCGTTGAATCACGACAACATATGCAATCCCAGAGACCTCTGCCAACATATTCTAGCCGGTTTACTCGAGATCTATCAAGGTACAATTGACAAAAATGCTTAAGCCAACGAACCATATTTCCAAGACCCCTTTTTCCCCAGCGGCCCGGCCCGGCACAGGCCCAATTTTGTCGATGGGGGGTGCTGCACGTCAATCTCAATGCCTAGTACAGTGCACTCGTACTCTACATTGAGTTCATTTCACGCATAACATGTTGTCGCGAGATCACACACGAAGCTTTTGATCGTCTTTGACAGGAAAATTCTCTAAAAAGTCCTAAACTTATTATACGGCGACTAATTCAGTCTCAAACCTTCTAATTTTGTCAATTTCACTCTAGATGTTTTGATAACTTGTCAATTTAATTTTAAACCTTTTAATTATGCTAATTTTATCCTAAACTCATTCCGACTGATTTTGGCTAATCAAAATTTTGAAGCACTATATTTCGAGAGCGAAAAAATCGTTATGGCTCATGTCATGGGAGCATTCTTAAATGAAGACAACCCAATTCTAGAGCACAAATGTTAGGTGGATATAACTATATCTACTGAAAATATAGGATGAAAATCTCCGCACAAACAACCCGTGGAATACCATCAAGAATGGACCATACGTGCCGGGCGAGAATACGAGCATATTATTTACGAGTAATTCCACAATTACTGAATTGAGTGAATGAGACCCACAAAATTTGACCCCACTCTGCTTAAGGAAACACACCTTAAACGATCTCTGTCGGAAAAGCTCAATCACTCCAAACACATATTATAAGGGTGTGTGTTTGGAGGAAATTGGTGGGGGTTTGTGGCTTATTTGTCTCCCCAGGCTGAGAACGTGAAAGCCCGTGCGCTGGGTATCTCAGATGAGTAATCAAAGGAAATCGCCGCTAAGGAATTATCGCAATAGTAGGAACTCAACTTTCGCAAGGCACCTTGATATGACGGGATTGGAGAAGACTGACAGCTAAACAGAATCTCCACCACGAAGCCATTCTCAAAAGAGCTTGACAAAGCACGGGCCTCTCACACATGGAATCCACCGTGTTGAAAGACCGAGATAGATGCCAGAAGCACGCAACCCCCGTACATCCAAGGGTCTTCTTTAGGGCTAGCAATATATGGCGGAGCTTTATAAAAAGGTACAAGAAAAACCGGTGCAAACAAAAAGGTAAAGACCGAGATAAAAGAAAAGAACTGGACATCACCATCACTGGAATGAATCATTTGTGTAGTTCTTTTTCTCCTTTTCCGACATGAACTATCGGGAAATGAAAAGGAAAATACTACCGTGAGACTTACTACAAAAATATAATTGAACGTTGCCGACTTTGAAATTTGAGTAGAAGTGCGATTATTATTGACTAGATCCCGAGAAAGGGCTAAGATTCATAAATAGGCTTTTTTTTTTTTATCGAAATAAAGAGCTTGCATTACTCATTTATAATTGAAGTTTGTAACATAGGGAAATCCAGACATAAAATAGACCATAGCTGGTGTGGGGGTTGAGTTACCCAATTTGCGGGGAGGATATTTTCTCGATGGGCTTTTGTGACCCAGTCCGCGGCTTGATTGGTTTCTCGTGGGTTGTATTGGACATGGACCCAATTCAGCTCATTTAGCAAAATTCTGCAGTCTGAAATGAGAGATTGGGCGGCCCATGGAGGATTTTCGTGGCCCATCAGCCAATTACAGACAGAGGAGTTGTCTGTGGATAAGCAGACTTGCAGATCAAGGGAGTCTTCCATCAGATTAGTTTCGTTCGTGCGTTTCTCCTTCAACCACAGCAACGCACTTCTCACAGCAAGGGTTTCAGCAATCTAAGCAGATGGAGCGTGGATCGAACGAACAAAACCAGCAACGAGCAGCCCAGCTTCAGTCCTACAAACCCCAGCAACGAATCCGGTAAACGAGTGACTTTCCCACGAGCAATCCACATTGAGCTTTTGTTGGTTGCGCTACGGTGCTTTCCAGATCTGTTGTTCTGGTTTTCTTTGCTGAGTTTTGTGTGGTTGTGGCTGGTTCCATCTTTCATATAGCTGGTTCAAGGTTTGAGCGTTGGTGATGGCAGCCCACGAGTTCAGTGCGCGTCCTTGAAACACAGCAGCATTGCGTTGCTTCCAAATCTGCCACAGAACACCGGCGAACAGGGGTTTCGACGGTAAGTCCTCTGATGAAGATAGTTGCTCAAAAATCCACTTGTCTATACGTGTTACATTAGAGGGGTTGTTGTTGACTCGGAGGCTTTGATCTGACCAAATCTCTTTGGTCCAGTCGCAGAGTATAAAAAGATGTTCCGCCGTTTCAGTTGCGTTGTGACAAAGAGGGCACTGAGGATCAGGTAATACTTGCCGTTGTGAAGATTTTCTTTCGTTGGTAGAGCATTGCAACATATACTCCATAGAAGGAATCTGATTTTTGGATTGGTGCGAAGCTGCCATATTTTTGTCCAGAGGGCTTTAGGTGTTTGATAGGAGGTAGTGGGAGTGTTTGTTGTTGAGGATTCCCTTGTTTGGCGAATGCTGTTGTATCCGCTTTTTACAGTGTATTCTCCAGAGTTATTTGTTGTCCACGTCAATCTGTCTGGGCTGGGATTTGTACTTAGCAGAATAGCCATGATTTCCTTTACTATGCTTGCATCAAATAAGTCAGTAAGTTTGTTGAAGTCCCATGCCCTTGCTTGTTGGTTTATCAACTCAGCTACCACGCATGGTTCTAGGGTGTTGGCAGGGCCATAAATTTTCCCTGATGATAACCATTGATCCTCTCTGATTCTGATTTTTTCACTAGTTCCCACTACCCATCTAGTGTGTGGCTCTAGGACCTCTCTACCCAGCAATAAGCTTTGCCAGCCCCACGATGATTGCTGTCTTTTTTGTGCATTCCAGAAATCTCCTCAAGGGAAGTAAATGCTTTTCAACACTCTACTCCATAGTGCATCCGGTTTTTGGACTAGTCTCCAGGCCTGCTTAGCTAGCATTGCTTTGTTAAATTTTGCTAGATCCCTAAATCCTAGGCCACCACAATCCTTTCTGCATTTTAGAGTCTCCCAATTTTTCCAATGAATACCCCTCCTTGATACATGTTGTTTCCACCAAAATGAGGCAGTTTTTTTCTCAATAGCTCGACATATAGACAGTGGGATTTTGAAGATAGACATAGCGTACCGGGGTAATGCTTGGATGACTGTCTTTAGAAGGATTTCTTTCCCTACCTTGGAAATCAGCTTCTCCTTCCAGCTTTCTAGCTTACTCTCGACTCTAGTTAGGATCCAGTTGAACATGTGCTTCTTTGATTGTCCCCATTCTGATGGAATGCCTAGGTATTTCCTAGTTTTGTCGATTAGAGGAACCCTTAATGCAGCTGCTATGTTCTGTTTGAGTAGCTGAGGACACTCCTTGCTAACTAGGAGACCTGATTTATTTAAATTGATGGCCTATCCTGAGGCATAACAGTATTGATTTAGGATGCTAGCTAGGTTTTGTGCTTCCATTACCGTGCCAGTCAAGAAGAAGATAGCATCGTCAGCGAATAGGAGATGGGATAGGGTGGGACATGTGGGATTTAGCCCGATACCTCTTATGGTCCTTTCCGCAACAGCATTGGACATCATGGTAGAGAGGGCGTTAGCAACAATAATGAATAGATAGGGCGAGAGAGGGTCCCCCTGCCTTATCCCTCTCTGAGGTTTGAACTCCACCGAAGGCTCCCCATTCACTAGAATGCTGAATGTTACTGTTGAGATGCATTGTTGAATCCAATGGATCCATTTCTCATCAAAACCCACTTTTCTCATGTAAGCCCCCAAAAAATCCCATTCAATTCTGTCATAGGCCTTTTGCATGTCGAGTTTCAGGATTGCTTGGAACTTTCGCTTTCTTTTCCTTACTCTTAGTTGGTGAAACACCTCCTGAACAATGAAAATATTGTCCTGGATTTGTCTATCACAAACAAAGGCACTTTGTTCCGTTGTAATGATCCTTGGGAGCCACGGTTTCAGCCTATTAGCTAATACCTTTGCGATGACTTTGTATGTAAAGTTGCACAGATTAATAGGTCTAAACTGGGTGATTTCTTTTGGATTTTTTACTTTAGGAATAAGGACAATATGTGTTCTATTTAGCTCTGAATCAAACCTGCCAAGGTGTAGGAATGAATGCACCATATTGTAGAGATCCTCATGTAATGCTGACCAGTTTTTTAGGTAAAACAGGCCGTGAAATCCATTCGGTCCAGGTGCTTTGTGGGCTCCTAGCTAAAATACAGTTGTTTTGACCTCCTCTCTCGACACTTGCATAATCAAAGCCTCATTCATCTCGTTGGGGATAATGCGAGGGCATTGGTCAAGGATCGGCTGGTAATTTCTATCTCCCACCGATGTAAATAAATTCTGGTAGAAGCTTCGGATGTGTTGTTTTAAAGCTTGGGGATCTCTGCACCAAGTCTGTTCATTAATTTTCAGCATGGTGATCCTGTTCCTTTGTCTTCTCTGAATTGTCGTCGCATGGAAATACTTAGTATTTTGATCCCCCCATTTCAGCCAGTTTATTCGGGACCGCATTCCCCAGTACATTTCTTCCTGATGCCATAATTCTTCAATTCTTATAATAATGTTTCTGGATTCCTCCCCATTTGGATCCCCTGTTACTTCGTTAGTAAGCTGCGTGAGTCTTGTGTTGAGCTGAACAATTTGTTTTTGAGAATTCTGAAATTTGGCCTTACTCCATGTGCGAAGTGCTGTAGCTACCTCCCTAAGTTTTGCATTTAGATTGAGCTGTTGTGTACTTTCTTCAGCCCATTTCTTCTTTATTAACTCAACACACTCTTGATCTTCCAGCCAATATGCTTCTAATTTAAAGGGCCTTTGTCTTGGTTTTTCAAGCTCATCAACGGACAGCAAGATGGGGCTGTGGTCAGAACCTATGGCGGGCAAGGCGTAGGCTTCAGCATGTAGAAAGGTAACGCGCCAGTCTAAGGTACACACTGCCCTGTCCAAACGCTTCTTGACCAGATTAGCCCCTTCCCTCTTGTTAGACCAAGTATATGCACATCCTTTGCTCTCTATGTCCATCAAAGAGCAGCTGTTCAGAAAATCTCGGAAGGCTTGAATTCGATATCGATCCACTTCATGGCTGCCTATCTTTTCCCAATGATAGAGGACTTCATTGAAGTCTCCTATACATAGCCAAGGCAGGGTATTGCTTGGAATAGTGGCCTTTAGAGTGCTCCATAACTCCTGTCTCTCCTGGAAATTTGTGGATGCACATAAATAGGCTTTTCACTTAGTTGAAAACGTTGATAAATTTCCTTAATTTAAATTTAAGGCTATAATATTATGTAACATATTTTTAAAGTTGATCATTTTTTGGACTAAAAAAAAAAAAGGAGGAATGGGACGTCAACTCTCTGCGTGATCGAGCAAACATCGAATAAAGGTTTTGACGGAAAAATTAAAAAGCATAGGGAGAAAATATCGCATAGATCGCCCCCTCCACGTCTCCTTCTCTAGAGTCTTCGAGAGAAATTTCAAGATTCCGAGGGAGTCACATGGTCTGTCCCCGCGTTCGCCCTTCCCACTACAAAGATGCACAAAAGAAATCGGAGAGATCATTCTTGGCCTCTTTTGCGCCCAAAAGCAATGGGGGTGGATCAGCTTTGAATTGAAATCCCTATCTTTTCTCTTCGCGCTACTTTCTCTTCTCGCTCTTGTTGACTAGATATTTTCTCCACCATATTCATCCTCTTCCACATTACCGGGGTCCTCCTACGCACACCGCACTAAACGTGAACACTCCCCACCCACAAAACAATTTGGGATAAATTATCGGTCCGAGGAAAGAGGAATTGACCCTCGTTTTCGCTTTTGTGTGGATAACTCCGTGAGTTGGTTCACCTACTTTTTGTTCCCCAATGCGAATTCGATGAGATGATTCTGCGTGATTTAAAGAACTGGGGTTCCGTTAGGGTTCTTCAAGAAGGAAATTGAATTTTGCCCAGTCGATTTAAATTGGATTAGGGTTCTTTAAATAAATCTCCACACGATGTCGTTTAACATTTCATTTGCTGATTTCATCTTACCAATGAACCACATCAAAGAATTGGTAATTATAGAAAAAATTTCCACGATTTCCAAACAGACATTCACCCACACACACATGTATTGAAGAGAAAAAGAAGAAATTGAGAAACAAATTGGTGGCTAGGTGGAGAAACTTTAAAACTCCCCATCTTCCAAAAGAATTTAAGTACGAATGAATTGGATGTGTGTTGAAGTATTCAAAAACTCCAAGGAATTCATTTCACACTTCGGTAGATGCTTTGCCGATGGTTTCAGTAGGGCTGCGCAACACAGTCCACCTAATTAAAGGGCGTGCAAGAGGATTTGTCATGTTAGTTAGTCAAGTCATGCAATTTCCTTCAATAAGGTGCATGAAATCTCTGGTCATGACACCGACCAAAACAGAATATAGATTTCTTTAGCCGTCAAAGTTTACAAATTAGAAGTAATTACATGTATAATAATTGATGCTCAAAGGTATTATAACTCTTAGATTTGTGGAAATCTTTGATTAATGTCCAAAAAAAACAAGTTTGGTTTCAAATTCAGAAACAGAAATCGTGCTCAGCAACGTCTCTCCTAAGTCTTAAAATTTTTTTTTCCTCAACATCCGTCCTTTCAAAAGCATATTCTCTTTCTACCCAGTTCGATCACCCAAAGATCCCTACTTCCTCGGAGAGTCCACCATTTGTCAACCTCTCCTTCCTTTCCTTTAGCCGAAATTTGTTTTTTAAAAAACGTCTTCGTCCTTTTGATTTTTAATTTGAAAAAGGGCATAAAGAAAGAAATGTATATATTCGGGCAAAAGAGATGATGTTGATTGACACGAGGGAAGACTACAGGCAATTAAGGAAACCCGGGACTAGCACATCATTCGGGCAAAATAGGAAAGCTCCTTTTTTTATTTTTTATATTTGGCAGTAGAAAAGCTCCATTTATGATGTGGGTTGCTTCGAGGAGGAATTGGGATTTTCAAACTGAGATGCTGTCGGCGTGCTTTTGGCCTCTTCTGGGAGAACGATGAGGAAGCTAAATGCCCCGTGACCTACACATCAGTCCAGGATTTGACAGCGGAGCTTCACTTAAGAGCGATCTCCGTAGATATGCCGAGATAGTAATGTTAATGAAATAAAAAATTTCGACCCAAAAAAAGAATGGAAAAAAAAAAACTTATTAGTTAGCACATTGAATTTTACAAATCATTAGTATCTTCCTTCGAACAAACAAGTTAGGAATGTATTCAATTTTACATAATCTCTCTGACCACACAGCGATGTATATAATAATGGAATGAGTCGATAAAAAGGGAATCTCTCTCCCCCCCCCCACGCAACCTAGTCCATCTATAGGTCACAGTCTTTACCGTCGCCATCTCTCTCCACGAGATTGGTTTCATAATATGACCGACCTCCTATAAGCTTCCTTTTCCTCCTTGACCCACCCTTTGTATCCATTTCTTGACCACTCGGTCCTCACCCTTTGCAATCCCAATCTCAACAAGAAAGGTTGTGGAGGCTAGGGTTTGCGCTCAAAAGCATAAGTTTGGTCCTCAAAACGAATCCACACTTGCTCGTGATATCTAGTTTTTGTGGGCTTGAGCTGATGTCCAGTGTCAGGTTTGGTAAATTCACAATATTTGGGTAGATCTCTTGATCTCACCCAATTAGAGATTTTTTGGAGGACACATCACCGTTCAACTCAAGATCAAGAGATGGTTGTTTTCCATCCTGATTTTAACTTCTTTTGCTAGTCTAACTTTTTTATCTTTTCTTTTCTCTCTTCTGTCAAGCTGATTAAGTTTCAAATTAGCGAGATCTTGAAAGACTCAGAAAATTACTTCAGAAGAAGATTTAGGGAAAATGCTAGTACGTTAACTTGGACGAATGAATAAAAAAATTTACTCCTGGCGGATGTCTTAAGAGAAGGTCAAGCAGACCTATTTCAAATATCATTTTCGGCCAAGTGTTAATAAAAAAAAAAAAACAGTAACCATAAGAACATAATAGCTATTTGGAACTAAACATTATGTAACTTATCATGAGTCCATGACATGAGTACAAGCTTAACTCTTCACAACCTTCACAATGGCTAATTCGTTATTTCAAACCTCAACAGAGCTGATACAGAAATTCAAAGATATAGTTTTGCAATGTGTAGCATCAAGTTGAGTATCTTGTGCTATCCGAACTCATACTCATTCAAACTCAGCACTCATTGCTGCAACCAATCAATATATTTGATAGATGAATCGTTCATCCATGGACAAAACTAGTTTTAAACTCGCCATATCATAAGCAGCTAATGCATTTGGCAGCAGATACAAGAGGTATCTCCAAAAGAAACAACAGGAAAGTTTTCTTTCCAAGCAACAGAACCCACAAAAAAGAAGCTGAAATAACGATGTTGATGAACAAGATGTAAATTTTTTTTTTTCATTTTCTATCATATTAAATGCCAACATCCCAACCAAAAAAAAAAAAGTACAGGAAACGAGTTCTAAGGGAGAACGAGAGTGCATGGACAAATATAAAATACCCCAGACGGTATGACTCCTAACAATCCATAAAGAAGCTCCATTATTGTATTTACAAAAGAAGACAGGAATGCACTCTCATGTATAGGAAAAATAGATTTATGAGGGAAAAGTTTACTCCCCATTTCTGTAAACGGCTTCCTTACAAAAGGCAAGTTGGGCGCGGACATGCTTGGCGGCAGTAACCATGTTCTTAAGCGCCGGCTTGACCTCAGTGATTTTACGGGTCTTGAGTAAACAGTCCGGGATAACCCACACTCCTTTTGGTTCGAGCCAATCAAAAGTCTTCGTGATTCTGTCCACAATCTCTTCAGTTGGTGTGATTCTCGGAGAGGGGCCAATCCCACCAACATACTCGACTCCCTCGCAGGAAACTAGGAGGAGCTTGCCATCAGAGCTAGTGTTCTCGATTGTGACGACATCAGCATCCATGTCAATGATTGAGCGGATGATGTCGTTGAAGTGGGAGTAGCACACGTGAGTGTGGATCTGCCATAAGATCCACCGAGTGGAATCAGTATAAGTATAAAATGGAACAACCCACATGCAAAAGAAGGATCAAAAGGAATGGAGCTATGAAGGGACCTGGGTGGTATCCTGGACACCACAGTTAGTGATTCTGAAAGAGTGGACAGCCCAATCCAAGTAGAAAGATTGCTCAGACTTCCTCAGTGGCAGACCCTCTCTCAAAGCTGCCTCATCAATCTGAATAACAGTAATCCCTGCCTTCTCAAGATCCTCGACTTCGTCTTTGATAGCCAAGGCAATTTGATAGCAAGTTTCGGACCTGTGAAATAGATAAATCTTATTCTAGTCCCAAAGGAGAAGAAAAATTTATGTTCTCTCATCAATCCCATGTGCACATGAAGTTCACGTTCTTTCGTACCTGGGTTGGTCATTTCGAACAAAGGAACAGTTGAGAATGGTGACGGGGCCTGTAAGCATTCCCTTCATCGGGCGTGTAGTCATGCTCTGGGCCATAGTGGACCAAAAGACAGTCATTGGCTGGGGGCGGCTCACATCACCATAGATGATGGGTGGTTTCACACAATGAGATCCATAAGATTGTACCCACCCATTCATGGTGAAAGCAAAGCCCGACAACTGCTCCCCAAAGTATTCAATCATATCATTCCTCTACATTGGATACACACAGGTCGAGACGTTAAACAAAGAAAACATAAATCATAAGATGCTACCCATTTATCCAACATAATCTGTCTTAATTACAAAACCAAATTCAAAGACTGTCTTACCTCAAACTCCCCATGAACCAAGACATCTATTTCAAGGTCCTCTTGAAGCTTGACATTTTTGTTAATTTCCTCCTTGATGACCTTAACGTATTCTTCCTTAGAAATCCTACATGGTCAGAGGACCAATGAGGATCATGACGAAAAAAATAACAGCCCATGTCATCGTCAACATCGCTTAATTAGAAAAGGAAGATCTAGTTTGCTCACTTTTTGGCCTTGTAGTCATGGTGCACCCTTCTGAGTTCCATGGTCTGAGGGAAGGAGCCAATGGTGGTTGTTGGGAGGACTGTCAAATTAAGCTTCTTTTGCTGAGCATCAAGTCTAGCACTCCCGGTTGTGGCACGGCGATGATCAGAGACTTTCAAAGCATCAGCCTGAGATAGATGATAATATCAAGAGTTCAAGACACCAGCAATATCATTTAATTGGTCACGTTCAAATGCATAAAAGATGAAGATTAACTAAGCAGAAAAACATACAGCCTTTTGGACAGAATGGTTTGTGACTCTTCGAGAACACTTTCTTGAGGCCAGAGCAGCAGCATTAGCTATGAAGAATGCCTGAAAGCAGAGCCATTGGCAGCAAGCATTGAAATATTCTCTCACAACATTAGTAATCAATACTTTGGAAATTGAACATTATGCTTAACAAACACCCTAAAGCTGCTAGTCAACAGGCCTAGTTCAAATTAAGAACTTTGCATCCCAGTGACTGTATTCACCGAGTAGTTGTCATAAGTATGTCGCTCTGCAAAGCCAGTAATCAAAGAGAAACCCACCACATGTTGACAACTTTTGGTTTCAGCGATGGCAATGCGGCATAGAGTAATAGTAACACAGTCTAGAAAATAAGCTAGCAATATGGATTAACACCACTGCTAAGTCTACTTAGTAGCAACAACGATGGTGTGGGCATATTATGCTGCTTTTCAGCATCATCTTTAAGAAGAAGACAAGAAACTGTACCTTATCCTTTTGTCCAGCCAATGCCTTGGCCAGGGCATTGACTTCAACCACCTTCTGAGCAGCAAATGCAAGCCATGACTTGATTTCATCATCCAACTTGGTCTCGTTAACTAGGTCAACAGGAATGTGCAGAAGAGAGCAGGAAGTGGAGACCACGAGTTTGTCTGCAGATAAATGAGGAATTTCAGATATCAACTTAAGGATACATGACAAACAGGCCTTTAAAACACACTATTTGGAAAAAACATGTGCAGAAAGTAGTACCTATTCCCACAATGCTCTCGAGAGCATGGAGGGTAACCAGTGATTCAGCAAGATCATTGGCCCAGATGTTCCTCCCATCAACAACTCCAGCAAAGAGATACTTGTCCGTGGGGAATCCGCCTTTGATTAAATCAAGGGTCTTGGTTCCATGGACCAAATCAAATCCAAATCCAGAAACGCCCTTCAAGGAAGTAAGAACTTTATAAGCCTCAGCAGGAACATCAGCAAAATAGGTTTCGACGAGAACATTCATGCCAGAAAGACATGATTCAAGTTCCGAGTATGCTTCAGTTAATGCTTGCAGTTTGTGAGAATCAAGATCCCACACAAGGGTGGGCTCATCAAACTGAATCCATGAAGCACCAGCTGCCTTAAGTTCAGACACAACTTCCCTGAATGGTTGATAATTTGTCAGAAAGAGTATTCAAAACTTGAGCAAATGATAACAGCTAGAGAAAAGTTTAAATTCTTACTTGTAGATGGGAAGTATTTTTCCGAGAAGGGACAGAAGAGAAAAGGTCTCCTCAACACCCTCTGCAGGCTTGGATAGCAGCAGATAGGAGACTGGGCCAAGAAGGACGGGGACAGTGTCTACTCCAAGCTGGAAATTAGGAAATGAATTCGAAAAAAGATAGCTTTAGATAATGCTAAGATTATGCAACGGCACCAGGAAGACGAAAATGTATGAGCTGATAAAGATATACGAAAATTAAACTAGTAACTGCAACCGACAAAAGAATCGGAATTTGTCGTCGCTGCCGACGAGGACGAGCGCCGAGGGCGGAAAAGCACGATCGAGGTTTAGCGCTGAGTTTGGCATCGGATCAGCCGCGATCGAGGTGTAGCGAGGCAAGCGGGGGCCTTAGCTGGTCTGCACGAGCGTCGACGACAGCCGTTGGCCCCAGGTCGAGCGTTGCAGAGGCTAGGAGTTGGAAGAGGGGAGAGTCAGGGGATGGTCGGGCAGATCTGAGGCTTTCGGCGGCTGCCATCAAGATCGGAGGTGGGCCGTGTGGTCGCCGGCGACGTCGCAGCCAAGGGGCGGCGGGCGGCGGCAGTGAGAGGGAAAAGGAAGGGAGGAGAGAGAAAATCGCATTGGGGAACGTGAAATGGCGACCCCTAAACCCGATTCGTTATCTGGTTCGGGTCCGTGCGGATCGGCTCACCACAACATGAAAACATTTCATTTTTCTGGGCCGAGCCGAATGTAACCGATCGAACGGGCCATTGAGACTGAAGAAAATAACAATAAGCCCAAGCGTTTTACCTTCCTGGCCTCCTTGTACTCGGTAACGGCCTTGCGAGAAGCGTAAGAGAAGTTGACGTCAGGGCCCAACTCAGGCACAACGTAGTGGCTGGACAAAAAAAGGAGATGGATGGGGGTTAAGTTTAATCATCATCAAGAACAAAGCAATTTCTAACTCGGTACTTGTCTGAGATCCGTCACCCTTACTAGTTGGTGTCTAACCACTTGGCCATCTCCATGGCAGGGACGGAGTCAGTTCCTCTGGCCATCGAGAAGTAAACATCGAATCCGACCTTGCCACCATTCCAACCATATCTGGGAGGAACAGCACCAAGCATCGCGGTGGTGTCGAGCACCAGGTCGTAGAATGAGAAGGTGTTGCTGGGAATGTGTTTGATGCCAGCGGCGGCCATCTGCTTCCAGATGGATGACCTGAGGTCAGCCCCGACTTTCTGCAACTCCTCGGCAGTGCTCTTTCCATGCCAGAATGACGCCAAAGCAAACTTCAGCTCCGACTTGGGGCCAATGCGAGGATATCCAACGACGTGGGACGCCATTTTCTGTGGTTAATCGCACAAACATCAACTACAGGTAAGTAACCTAGCCTAACTCGTCCAGCTACCGAGTCCAAAAAATGGAGGAATGTGAGCGATGCAAGGACCCTACCTTGGCAGAGACCGAACCGGGAATGAGATGAGATGAACTGAAGTCGATTGCAGTGACGAGAGTGCGGACGAAGTGATGAGAAGGAAGTGCGGAGGATGGTGTTTATATAAAACAGAGACTCATTCAGGGTTGAGAAATTTCGGAGTTATTTGTCTAGAGGAGAAAAAAAGCAAAAGAGAAAAACCTGTTAGTGAAAAGTTTCGGGACAAAGGACGGGCGGGAGTCAGAATAAGAGGAGAAAAAAAGCAAAAAGAGAAAACCTGTTCGCCATAGACCACTCCGACTCTCGCCCGGGCTGTGGAGAAAAAAAGCAAAAAGAGAAAATCACTCTGACTCTCGCCCTCGCCCGGGCCAGATCTCACTCTGACTCTCGCCCGGGCGAGAGTCAGAGTGAGATCTGGCCCGTCCCCGGGCGAGAGTCAAGAGTGATCTCTGGCGAACAGGTTTTTCTCTTTTTGCTTTTTTTCTCCACTAGACAAATAACTCCGAAACTTCTCACTATCGGGTTTTTCTCCACTCAACCCCAAATGAGTCCCACCTCTTAAAATAATTATCAGCTTTTTCTCAACTCAACCCAGGTGAAAGACAACAACAGTATTACGAAAACACGATATGAGTCCTAAAAATCTTAAAAAATATAATTAAATTCTAAAATTTCTCACGAAAGTATAATCGAATCTTAAAAATTTTAATAAGAATTATCAAATCAATGATTTGATTACAATCAACTTGACAAGTTTTAGGATTTCATTGCGTTTTTGGAAATTTTTAAGATTTGATTGTACTTTCATGACAAGTATTATGATTTGATTACACTTTTTAAAATAGGAAAAATTCTAAATAAGAACTCAAATTGCTTTCATTTTCTCAAATAAGGGCTTGAAATTGATATTGTTTCAAATAAGGGTTCAAAGTGCTATCATTGTCTCAAAAAAGAGCCCAAAGTGAATATTGCTTTGAATAAAGATTTGAAGTGGCCATATGAATATTAAAGGGAAAATTTCAAAAAAGACCCGAAGTAAGCCTATTTTCTCAAATAAAGACCCAAAGTGGCTATTATCTCAAATGAGAACCCCAAGTAGCTAAATCAGTCTCAAATAAGGACCTCAAATCGACGGCCAGCCAAATATTCGCCGGTTGGTAAGCATGTGACAATTCTAGTGGCTGGAATTAGGGCAATTTTGTCAAAAAAAATATAGATAAAAATTAACAAACCCTAGAAACAAAACCCCCAAACTCTTCTTCATGTTCCTTTTCTTCTACACTTCATCTTTAAGGTTCCTTGTCCCCTCTTGCTCGAAGAACCCAAAATCTTTGTTAATAGAGCAAGATCTCTGACTTCCTGAATTCCAAACCAACGTGCCAACACCCCCCCCCCCTCTCTCTCTCTCTCTCTCTCTCTCTCTCTCTCTTCGTGGAAGTGGATTCAAATTGTGCACGAGATGTGAGTCCTCAACATTGAGATGTTCTCTATCTCTCGGTTGTGAAAAGATGATGAAGAATCGAGGCTCTTGTGTTATATACGAGTGTCTGAATAACAAAGAAGTGGCTTTACTCGAGATTTGTTTTCTTCGTTGGAAAGAAATAAAGACAAAAAAAGAAAGAAAGAAAATGTGAAAAAACGAAAGTAGGGGTTTCTTGTTGTGCTTCAATTTGTGCTTCATTAACAGAAAATTTGGGTGCTCCAAGTGAAAGAGAACAGAGAACGAAGAAGATGAAAAGCATAAAAAGAAAACGTGAAGAATTTGGGGGTTTTGATTTTAGGGTTTGTTAATTTCTATAAATATTTTTTTTGGACAAAATTGCCATTATTTTGGCCATTGGAAATGCCACACGCTCGCTGGCCGGTGAACATTTGGCTGGCTGGCAATTTGAGGTTCTTATTTGAGAATGGTTTAGCCATTTCGAGTTTTAATTTGAGATAACGGTCACTTTGAGTCCTTATTTGAGATAATAGGCTCACTTTGGGTCTTTTTTTGAAATTTTCCCAGTATTAAATAAGAGCTCGAATTCACCAGCTTTGAAGGGTAATTTCATCTTTTAAAATTTTTCATTTTTCTTTATTTTTCTCATAAAAACAAATTGATAAAACAAGAAATTTAAAAAAGGGTGGGTGGCCGCCGCCCCATCGCTAGTGAGGTGGCAGTGACGGTCGGCAAGGTCGTTGGCACCTAGGCAAGGCCCTTTTGACCCTTGTTGACCTAGGCGAGGGTCACTAGCCCTCACTTAGACATCGTCGGCCACCACTGCCACCCCTCCTCCACCAGCAATGGGGCGATGGCCACAGGCAGGAGTGATCCTCTCGCTTGTGTGTTCATCCAACTTTTTTTTTTAAAAAAAATTTATGTTTTAATATATTAAATTTGAATTTAAATTGTGTTTAGACAAAAATACTCCAGATTGGCTAGAATTTTTTATTGACTAGCAAGCCAGCGAGGCTAGGCCCTTATTTAAAACAACAATAACTACTTCAAGCCCTTCTTTGAGACAATAATGGCATTTTAGGCCTTTATTTAAAATAAAGTCCACTTCAAAACTTTATTTGAAAAAATGAGTACATTTCAAGCCCTTATTTAGAATTTTCTTTAAGTTTTATGACTTTTAATGTAATTATACCTATATATTAAATAGAAAAGAGGAGGATCACTCCACTCCCGATTTATCCCCGGTTCGAGCAGAAGGTTCTTGGGCTGTCGAGGAAATCCCTCCTCGACGCTTCGTCCCCATTTTCCCCCATAAAACACGCGAAGGCTATTTTGTCCGTAGCCCCATTCGTCGAACAATAATATTTTAATCTCCGTCCTTAAAATAAACTGTTTTGTAATCCGCTTCTCATCTCTTGTAATGACGCGGATGCCTTCACGATTCGGTGACATACGGTGGCCCGTGATATTTGAGTTTGAACTCATCAAATGTGTGAGTCGAGTTAAAAAAGATCCAATCTAAATTAATTCATTTAGCTCGCTGTGATTTATTTCCATATAATATAAATCTAATGATCCAACATGATCATTATGGTTAAAACATTTACATATTTAACCAAATTAAGGTAAACTGATACCCAAAACTGCAGTGAGATCATGAAGTGAGCGAACACGGGATCAAGTGAGGTTGAGATAGAGAGAGTTATAAAAGTAGGTTGAGTTTGAATAAGTTATGAACCCATTTAACATGAGTTTAATTAATATAAACCTATTTTATTGAATATAACCAACTTATTAAATATGAGCTAAGAAATAGTTTATGACCTATTTTGATAGGTTTAATTTGAGTAGAGGTGATTGTTTAGTAGATCTCAAGACTAGACCAACACTGCCAGATGAGTTTCACTTAGCTACATTGTAATTTAAGCAAACGTTTTTGTAGACTTTCTGCCATTGCTTTATACAATTGATTCAATTAACTGATATCGTAATGTTAATCAACAAAATCTATTTTTTGATATACCAAATTTTACATACAAATCGAAATCGGTCTCCATCGTCACTTCACATCCGAATTCCACCCCCCTCTCTCTCTCCATGTGTGTGTCTGCGCATTGGATGAACGAACCTATCATAAACAATGACATCGTTGGACTGCTTCTATGTAAAATTATGAAGTGTGGAAAGGCGAAATAAAGATAGGAAATAATAATAATAATAATAATAATAATAATAATAATAATAATAATAATTGGAAAAGGAAAGAGGATTACGCGCAAGCCGATTAATCTGCCATTCTTTGCTTCGAATTGAGCTGGGAATCTATCGGCCAGAAAAGAGGGTACCCAACAAAGACATTGAAAAAGCATGCTGATCTGACCACATTGTCCAGTTGCCTAAGAGACGGCGAGAGTTATCGGAGACTTGCTGAGATTAATTTATAAATTTGATTTATTGAAACGATATATTAGATTTTCAAGCTCCGGAACCCTAAAGAAGAGCCTAAGAGAAGATCCGGCAGTTTTGCCATTATTGTGAGGACATTTCAGAGAGTCATACAGACCACAGAAGCAAAAGGCTCAGTTAATGGGAAAACCTCGCTTTGTCTTTTTGAGTATATGCTCTAATTTGTGTGCAGACTGCGGGTATGATTGCTAGAGAAGATGGTCAACGTCTCTTATTTGACTCTGAAACAGCTCCCGATAACGCTTTGGTGGGTAAAATGGCCTAAATAAGTAGATCAAAAGGTAACTTTGAAGATGGCCGGATATTCCAAACTTGCATTCTCACTGTGTCGCAACGTGCACTCTAGCTTTCACTCGTGAAATGTTTGTCTTCGGATTGTAATTCTATGTGAGGGCTTAATTCTTGAAATCTGGGAAGAGAGGGAATTGTGGGATGGTAAGAAGTGCTTCTGCTTTTAGAATCGTCTTCTGAGGTGTTTGCAGTAGGAGCGCTGTCTACAAACTTTAAAATCTTGTCGATTACTTGATGGATCGAGTCTTGTTCATGGATGTTAGAGTTCAAAGAGTACAGTGTGCCAAGTGGAAGACTGAGCCGCCATGAATTTGTCTCAAAATATCTTATATCTCTTTAATTCTTTTATTATATGTCTAATAGAAGTTACTACGCCTGCAATACTAATCTCCTCCCACAAAAGCACATTCGCACATCTTCACTGGAGAGTTTTAATTTTCTTAAAACAAGCAATCATCCCTTATTAGTTGTTGTTTTAGCCATTTTAATGGGAAAAGGTCACAAATAGTATGTGAATTTTGATCTAATGTGTAATGTAGTCCCTGAACTTTTAATTTGTTCAATTTAGTCGTTAAACTTTAGTCTCATGTGCAATGTTATCCGTGAATTATTAGTTTGTTCAATTTGATCTTTCGACTTTTGCTACATGTTCAATGTAATCCCTAAACTCGAATTAATGGAAGGGCAACGATAGTCTAGAGATTGCATTAAACATGCACCTAAAGTCCAAGGAGTATTGAATAAATTGAAATTTTAGGGATCATATTACATATTGGCCAAAAGTTTAGTGACCATTTGTATTATTATTCCCATTTTAATTAGTATCAAAGCATGTTGCTCAAGTTTTTGAAGTGTTATATTTCAAGAGCGAAAAAATCATGTCACAGGAGCATCCTTCAATGAAGACAATCCATTTCTAGACCAAGAATGTTCGATGGATATAACTATATCTACTGGAAATATAGGATGAAGATCTCTGCATGAACAATTTGTGGAATGCCATCGAGAATGGACTATACATACCGGGGCTGAGAATCCGAGCTGATCAATCACGAGTAATTCCACATTTAATGAATCGAATGAATGAGACCCGCAAAATTGGATCCCACTCGGCTTAAGGAAACACACCTAAATAATATTAAACTCCAGAAAATCACGATCCTTAAACGATCTCTGTCTGAAAAGCGCAATTCCTCCAAACACGTAATTATAATCTCAAAAGAGCTTGACAAAGCACAGGCCTTTCACACATGGAATCCACCGTGTTGAAAGACCAAGATAGATGCCAGAAGCACGCAACCCCCATACATCCAAGGGTTTTCTTTAGGGCTAGCAATATATGGCGGAACTTTATAAAAAGGTACAAGGACTGGCGAACATCACCATGACTAGAATGCATTCATTTTAATATTTAATGCTATCAGGGATTGACGTGGCGTTCGACATAAATTGCCGGAAAATGAAAAGAAAAATACTACCACGAGACTAACTACAAAAGTATAATTGAACATTGCTGACTTTGGAATTTGAGTAGAGGTGTGATTATTATTGACTAGATCCTGAGAAAGGGTTAAGATTCATAGATAGGCTTTTCACTTAGTTGAAAACGTTGATAAATTTCCTTAATTTGAATTTAAGGCTATAATATTATGTAATCTACTTTTAAAGTTGATCATTTTTTGGACTTTAAAAAAAAAAACGGAGGAATGGGACGTCGATTCTCTGCATGATCGAACAAACATCAAATGAAGGTTTTGACAGAAAAATAAAAAAAGCATAGGGGGAAAAATATTGCATAGATCGCCCCCTCCACGTCTCCTTCTCTAGAGTCTTCGAGAGAAATTTCAAGATTCTCGAGGGAGTCACATGACCTGTTCCCGAGTTTCCGTCTCTCCTCGCCCTTCCTCTACAAAGATACGGGGAACCTTTTTATACGTGCGTCGGAGTTTTTCCAATGGATGGCCTTTGTAAACTTTCTGAGATCTACCAATTTCATAGCCTACGACATAAGACAATAACGTAGAAAAAAGGCCCAACGATCCCCATGATCATACATCATGTGACAGATTCACAAAAGAAATCGGGCAGATCCTTCTTGGCCTCTTCTGCTCCCAAAAGCATTTGGGGTAGATCAGCTTTGAATTGAAATCCCTATCCTTTCTCTCCGTTTGCTTTTTTTTCCAGGAAGGGTTTGCGGGGTATTTTGGCGGTAGGGGGACACTTTCCTCGTGGATGGTCCACCTGGCTAAAGGGATTTCAAAACTTGGAAATCACGGCCACCCAAAATATCATTACTTTATTAAGCATGAAAATACTTATCATTTTCTAGAATCCAACACACTCTTTTACACACCAAACCAT
Organism: Corymbia citriodora subsp. variegata; assembly: GCA_014858505.1. Taxonomy (NCBI): domain Eukaryota; kingdom Viridiplantae; phylum Streptophyta; class Magnoliopsida; order Myrtales; family Myrtaceae; genus Corymbia; species Corymbia citriodora. The sequence continues at coordinate 18,888,663 of CM026420.1, read as the reverse complement.
AGTTCTCTCACTCTTCATGAGATTATAAATTCTCTCTTAAGAATGGTGTTATCAGACACATCGCTTCAGTGATATGACATTAACACTATATAACTGTATCGAAATGGTAATTCCATGTTTCTAAAAGAGGACTTATTAAAATTATCCTTGTTTGAATAATGTTTAATTGGAGCAAGGGCACTCCGAATCTTCATCTGAAATTTTTCCTGCAAAAGATATTGCTCACAGCGGAATGTGGACAGAAATAGTGGAAGGATAAAAAAATTGGAAAAACATAGGCTGCATTATTGGCCGCGCTACTTTCTCTTTTCGCTCTTCTTGACTAGATATTTTCTCCGCCAATGTTCATCCTCTTCTTTGGTACCAGGGTCCAACCATTCACACCGCATCAAACATGAACCCTCCACAACCACAAAACAGTCTGGGGAAAATTCTCGGTCCGAGGAAAGAGGAACTGACCTTCCTTTTTGCTTTTGTGTGGATACCGCCGTGAGTTGGTTCCCCTACTTTTTGTTCCCCATCGATAAGGTGATTCTGCCCGATTTTAATAAATTGGAGTTCCGTTAGGGTTCCTCAAGAAGGAAATCGAATTTTACTCAATTTCTTCAAATTGGATTAGTGCTCTTGAAATAAATCTCCACATGATACCGTTTAACTTTCACTTGCTAATAAAAAGAAAATATCTTCTTCCTTTTGATTTTTAATTTGAAAAAGGGCATAAAGAAAGAAATGTGTATAATATATATACACGCACATGCACGAGATAATCACACATCTTTTAGACCAATCTCGCCCCAACGACGTCCATGCGGCTTTCATCGGGCATACATGCGTGGGATCTTTTGGTGTCACAGGAAAGAGTGGACTTTACCAAATTCGTTTACGCCGGTAGTGGTTGATGCGCTATTGATTGGAATGATTACATGCAGAGCGCCTGGGGAATTATCCCTCACCAAATTACCTAACCCCGAAGCATCCATTAACAAGAAATGTGAATGGGCAGGAGACGTGAGGGTTTGAACTTTGAAGCGGGTTTCCTAACTACTCAATGAGAAGCATATTGACTTCGCCCACGTCCTTTTTGACTAAAGAAACGACTTGACGTTCTTGAGTCACGTTTAGCATTCTGATCTTCAGCAGACAGATATTATGCCGAGATCTACACGACAGATCTGACATTTAATGCTCATGATCAGGGTAGAGATAGATTGTTGAATTATATTATGTGCGGAGGTTCACTTAACTAATAACTTATAGGCAAGATGAATTGTAGGCTTGTAGACATTGCTTTACAAATCGAGTTATTAAGTTATATATTGGATTTTCAATAATAATAATAGTAATGATAACAATAAAGACAATGCATCGCTTGATAAATTAATTTATGTGAACTGGACTTAAGAGTTTTAGCATTTTCCTTTGGACAAACAAGTTAAAGATAAGTCAAGACCTGTTTAATTCAGATAGACCCCTTGAAGAATTCATCACGTGGAAAATGCACTTCATAATGGAATGACGTGATGAAAGAGTAAGCCGTCGCCTCCTCCCTCGTCGGTACGGGACAGACGTCCCTTGGTTTTTCATTTGCTAAAGAATATTGGTTAGTTAGGCCTGGAAAGATAACTCTCCTTGGTTTGCGTGTCCCGCGCGTGGCCCATACGTCGGATATTCGAAGTTTCCTCCTCTCCTTCCTCCTCCGTTAATTTCGCCACCGGCGGGAGGGGGGGGGGGGGGGGGGGGGAGGCGGTTATCAACGTAAAATGATAGGAAGGTGGTGGCTCCGGGCTCGGTTTGGGGACACCCCACCTACCCACAAAAAGAAGTTCTCTGTGGCCCCACCATCGTATATTTTTTTTTTAACGGTCGGTGGCTGCTTAGGGTTTCGGCGGTGGGAGGACAACGCATTGCACTCCCGATTGGAGGGTTCGTCATTTCGTCAAACGAGTAGCTGGATTTCCAGATAAGCTTAATTCACTTAGCTAAGATTCTTCTTAGACTCGCTGCGATTGTTTTACACAATCGATTTAATCGGTAGATGTATAATGATGTTAATGAACAAAACATGTTGCTCATAAATCAATTTGTATATATCAATCTTGGTAAGTTTAGTATTGTCCTCCAAAAAACAAGTTAGAAATCAAATCCATTCAAATTACAGATAACCTCTCTATTAAGAATACTAATCATATGGCGTGACTCGATCGAAAGGGAACTTCTCTCTCCACTCGCCCTAGTCCATTTGCTTCTAAAAATCATGTCACAATCTCCATCCCCCCCCCCCTCCCTCTCTCTCTCTGTGCGTGCACATAAATGAAAGTGATGCTATCGTGGAACTGCACCTATGTCAAATGATATTGTGTGGAAAAGTAAAGAAAATTATGTGCGATGAATTGCTTAGTTAGGCAGTCCATTAGCGAGAAACGCGATCGGCGAGGGACCCCAACACATTTGAGTAATCCGCCAATCTTTCAACGGGAAAATGTGTACGCCTCCAACACATTGAAAAAAAAAGAACGCTAATTTAGCCACAAACAGCTTCCATCCAACGCTTACAAGAATAAAGCTGTAGATAAACGGATCAATGGTATCTCTGAAGATGGCCAGAAATTCCGAACCTGTGCAATGTTCGTTTTCATATCGTAATTCTATGTGAGGGCTAAAGTCTCGAAATCTGGGAAGAGAGGGAATTGTAGGGTTGTAAGAAGTGATTGTGCTTGTGCAATCGCCTTCTGAGCTTCTTGCAATGGGAGCACCGTCTACAAACTACAAAATTTCGTCAATTACTCAATGGATTCGAGTCTTGTTCATGGTTGTTGGAGTTGAGAGACTAAAGTGTGCAAAGTGGAAGGCCAAACCGCTAAGAAATTTGTTTTCAAATATCTTACCATCTCTTTAATTCTTCTATTATATGTCTACTAGAAGTAGAAGTTACTTCTAATCCACATAATTAATCTCTTTTTCTCACGTCTTTCACTCAAGAGTTTTAACGTTCTTAAAACAACCAATCCCCCATTCTTAGTTGTTGTTTTAGCCATTTTAATTAATATCTATATTTCAAGAGTAAAAAGATCATTATAGCTCGCATCATTGGAGCATCCTTCAGTGAAGACAATCCATTTGAAGACCACAAATGTTCGATCGATCTGACTATATCCACTGGAAATGGAAGATGAAAATCTTCGTAAAATCCACGCACGAATTACCATCTGTGGAACGTAATCGAGAAGGGATCATACCTCTAGCACCGAGAATCCCAGTGCCTCCGTCCACAAAAACGATCACTTCTCCAACAACATTTCCACCTTCAGCAACCGAATTCAATAAACATGATATGGTATTTGGATCATCCGAAGACACGAGTTCCTTTCCAACCATTGCACCCACCCTTTCTTTTTGCCCTTTTCTTGCCTGATCAAGATCCTATCGATAGTATTTATACAAGTCATTACTTAATGTAATGTGTGAATTGGATCTATCTTTCGCATAATCTGTAATTGCTCCACATTCGTCTTCCATGTACAAATATATCATACACACGTAACGGGGAAAAATATCATAGAACACCATAGTCAATGCTAAGACCAACTACAGTTGCATCCTTCCACATGCTTCCTGATATTGTGATTTGGACAGAAGTATTGAAAATTCCTATGACAACAACAGAATTGTGCTTAGACTAAGTACACAACTATTGGTAAGACAAATCATGTTAAATCAGGTTAGATTAACGTTTTGGTAGTGACTGTCGATTGTCGTCAGCGTGGTTATTATTATTATTATTATTTTGACTGCAAGAGAAGCCACCTGTCATGACACTAATCAAATCAGAATATAGATTTCTCTAGCCGTGAAAGCATATCTTTTTTTTTTTTTGTTGGAAACCATCAAAGTACATCAATTACGAGTACTTCCACATTCAACGAATTGAATGAATGAGAGACTAGGATCTAAACCTCAATGAAAGACTCAATAAATCAAATGACCACCAACGGAAATGATCTTAAAATCCAAATTTTAGTACTTCAAAAGTTGAAGTTTAAAAATTTTGTGGAAATTTTATGATGGTACTAAAGCGTGTGTTTGGTTTGACTTTCAACCAAATCAAAAGCCTCATTCGAATTTCTCATTGAGAATAAAAATTTATATATGATAGACGATGCACAAAGTATTCTAATTCTTAATGTGAAAACCAAAATCAATGTCCAAAAAAAGTCTAGTTTCAAATTCAAAAGCAAAAATCGTACTTAACAATGTCTCTCCTAAGTCCTAAATTTCATTTTTTTTTCTTAACATCCGTCCTTTGAAAAGTATATTCACTTTTTAATTTGATTTTGTTAATAAGATTTTCTATGAATTTACATAAGATGGCCAGTGAAAAAAAAGTATTTACTTTTGTGCTAGAATGTTTCTTGACTTATTACTAGTCTTTGATTTTGCATGAAATGTTAAATCATCAAATTGACATCCATTGATACCAGTAAGATTTCTTGCGGAGATGACTGTTGACTTTTGACTTTTGACTTCAAATGAGTGATAAGGATATTTTGGACCATGCACATTTGTTTTAGGGTTTTTTTAAGAGATACTACAAAAGGATGCGTTTAACAATATATCTCTAACCCTAACTTCCACATTATTTCCTATATTTTGTTTTTTCTATTTTCTTACTAGATCTTTAATCTTGTGGTTCACAAAGTGATTTTTTGAACTTTTGGATTGTACTCTCATACTTGTTGTTAAAGATAGTGAAATCTTTTTCTCTTCGATAATTTTTCCCATTTTGAATTTTTATGTATATCTTGTGTCTCATGTGACATTAGTTTTACTTTCATCCTTCACTCCTTGTGCTGCTATTGATACATCTTTGGGCGTTGCTACGCAATAAAGACAAAAAGAATCAGGCCACCGTGTTTTACAAGAGCTATATAAAAAAAAAAAAAAAAGGCTCAAAAAAAGAGTTGACGCATTGTCGCTTTGATGCAGACGTCTGCTGTTCCATGCGTAAAAAAACTCATTTCATTTTGTAGTGGTAAATTTTAATAAATGAGAGTGAGCGTCCAATAACATTTGGTAAAAGAAGACCGATAACTTTTTCCTTTCCTAATTATATGGTGGCAACTTATCAACACATATCCGTATTTTCTTGTATAGTTTGCATATTTTAAATATTTTTATTAACTTAACAATTTTTATTTTCATAACTTACATTAGAGTATCTTACTGACTTTTGTCAAATTAAGTTACCAACTAGTTTTGCGACATCAACTTTTATTTGAGTAAGTCATCAATTATTGATTTTTTTTCTAATTCAACAATTTTCCAGGCTTTTATTTGCCTTAGTTAGCATAACAACCTCTTATATTTACTTCTTTTTTAAAATTACAAGATAAAAATATTATAAATATCATAACTCTCATATTGTAAAATCGTTCGTTTGAGTGCCTATTGTGGAAATTTGTTCTACATGGCTTTTAAAATTAGAATAGGACTTCCGACATGACTTTTTAAAAAAAGCAATTGAAGTAAAATGTGGAAATTTCTTTATTGGACGTGGCAAGAGTAACAATAAGGACAATGTTTGGTTTAAAACTTTTAATTTCTCTCTCTCTCTCTCGACAAAGCTTCCTCTCTAAACAAAACAATATGTTGAAGAAACATCGTGAGCTGCTTCTCTTATTTTTGTTCTCCATTGTGAATTCGATATTATGATTTTGCCCAATTTGAGGAATTGGGGTTCGGTTGGGGTTCTTCAAGAAGGAGATCAAATTTTGCCCCAATTTTAAAAAAAATATGGACTTTCGTTTTGGATTTTGTAGATACAACCATGAGCTAATTCACCTACTTTTATTCCCCATTGCAAATTCGATAAGGAGATTTTGCCCAACTAAAAAATTGGGGTTCCATTAGGGTTCTTCAATAAGGTAGTTGAATTTTGCTCAATTTTTTAAAATTGGGTTAGGGTTCTTCAAATAGATTTTCAAACGATGCTGTTTAACTTCTCACTCACTGATTTCATCCTAAGGATAAGCCATGTGAAGGATTGACATCTATAGAAATAATTTCCACGCTTTCCAAATAGATAGATACATTCACATACATTGTATATTATATATATATTGAAAATAAAATAAGAAATCAGATGTGGAGGAGGGAGTGGTAGGCTGGTTATTTATAAAGCCGATGTTTGTAGGTTGATGGAAAAGACATTGCTTCTGTCCGATAAAATAGGACAGAAATAGTGGAAGGGTTAAAAAAATGGAAAAACATAGGTTGCCCTTTTTTTTTTTTTTTTTGGTCGAAGTAGACACTTGCATAGATTCATCCCAAACTTGGGAGACCCGAAAGGTGGGCATCAGTACAAAGCAGATTCCAGAGACAGAGAGGGGGGGAATGTACCCAGTTCAAAGGTAAACATTTAGCGCGATGGGTTTTTGCTACCCAGTCTGCAACAGTATTAGTCTCGCGAGGGGAAAAGACAACCTGGGTATTAGCCAATTGCGACAGAATTTTCCTGCACTCCTGGACTGGGACCCGCGCCTCCCACGTGGTGTAGTGCTGGTGGGTGATTGCTTCGGCTAAAAATTTATTGTCCGTTTCCACCGAAACGACGTCACACTGGGCGGTAGAACTAAAGGAGAGGGGCACCGCAGCTGAGGAGATTTGCAATCGTGCCGAGCAGAAATTGAGGGCATCGACAAGCGCCCATGCCTCTGCCAACAGAGGGGAAGTCGCTGGAATGGACCGAGCGCCTCCGTGCAGCAGTCGACCAGAGGAATCTCGGCAAATCCACGCCGCCGACCCTTCGGTTTCGCCGAGAAGGTAAGCGCCGTCCGTGTTTATCTTCAAACTATGCTCAGGAGGGGGATCCCATCTGCTGTCGCGACCGCCGTTACAGGATCTGCCGACACTAGGGCCGCTGGAACCTATTGTTGTGCAGGCCTTGAAGCTGCGGAGAGTCGAGAGGGCTAATTCTAGAACCTCATCTGCTCGTGGGTTTCGGCGCTGGAAGACGGCCGCGTTTCGTGCCTTCCAGATCTCCCACAGAACCGAGGCGGCCTGTTCAAGCGCTGGTAAGCCATATTTCCGCACAGCTGCAAAAAGCCAGTCGGCTATCCGAGTGGCACCCTGAATTGTGTACTGTAATTGTAGGTCCTGGTGTTCCCAAACGGCCTTCGTCCAAGGGCAGAATAGGCACAAATGCTCGACCGTTTCACAGCAGGAGCGGCACAGCGGGCATAAGGGGTCAGGTACGATTGTTCGCCGAAAGAGGTTGTCTGTTGTTGGTAGGGCATTCTGGCATAACATCCATAGGAAGAATCAAATTTTAGGTGGGATACGGGTGCGCCAAATGAACTTCCACAGCTCGTTGGGGGGGGAGTAGGTCGGGGGGGCTGCTGAATTTTGCTGTTGCATTTGTTGTGCTTGCTGTTCTTGGTGTTCTTGGATTAGCAAATAACCACTTTGGACAGTATATTGACCCGCTTGCGTACCTGTCCAGACAATGGCATCCTTTCCTGATGGTGGGTGTAGGGGGATTGCTAGGATTTCTTGGGTAGTATGGTCATCAAAGAAGTCCTGTAAGAGTTGTAGATTCCATGTTCCTGCCGTAGGGGAAATGAGGTCAGCCACGAGAGTGGGTTCGTGCTCCTTTGCCGGGCCGTAGACCAGCCCTTTGGGGAGCCACCTGTCCTCCCTGATCTTTATACTTGCGCCATCACCAACTGACCAGCGCACTTTGGATGAAATAGCGTCTCGGCCAGCAAGCACGCTAAGCCATCCCCACGAACTTCTTTGCTTTTTCCCCGCATGCCATATGTCCTTGAAAGGGAAATAGAGGCCTTTGCATAGGCGTCCCCATAGGGAGTCCGGCTCCCTACTTAGACGCCAAGCCTGCTTGGCTAATAGAGCTTTGTTGAAACTTTGCAAGTCACGGAAGCCTAAACCCCCCTTCTCTTTTCTCACCTTGAGTTTCTCCCAGCTTTTCCAATGTATGCCCGTTCATTGTTCATTTGTCTTCCACCAGAAGTTGGCTATCCTCCTCTCAATAGCCTTGCAAATTGCTGTAGGGATTGTAAAAACTGCCATAGCATGTTAAGGTATAGCTTGGACCACAGCTTTTAGGAGGACTTCTTTACCCGCTCGGGAAAATAGCTTTTCTTTCCAGCCTTCCAGTTTCGTGTTCACCCGTCCCAGTATCCATGAGAAAACATGCTTTTTGGAGGCTCCCCAGTCTGACGGTATACCTAGGTACTTCCCTGTGTGGAGTAGGGTCGGCACCCTTAACTCGTGCGCTATATTCCTCATCAAGGTCTGAGGGCAGTCCCGGCTGAAGTGGATGCCCGATTTGTTCAAATTAATCTTCTGTCCAGAAGCCGAGCAATATTGATTCAGCACTAATGCAAGGTTTTGGCCCTCCAGTACTGTTCCATCTAAGAAGAAGATGGAGTCATCAGCGAAGAGGAGGTGGGAAAGGGTAGGGCACCACCTGTTTAGCTTGATTCCCTTGATGCTTCGGTCCTCCATTGCCTTCCCCATTAGTGTCGATAGAACATTTGCCACCAAGATAAACAAGTAGGGGGATAAAGGGTCCCCTTGTCTGAGACCACGAGATGGGCTGAAAAATGGTAGGGGTTCACCATTTACCTTGACACTTAGAGATACTGTTGAAACACACTGCATTACCCACGTGACCCACCGTTCTTGAAAGCCCATCTTAAGTAGGCAAGCTTCTAGGAAGTCCCACTCGACTCGGTCATAGGCTTTCTTCATGTCAAGCTTGAGGACGGCTTGAAATTTCCTTCTCCTCTTCCTAGAGCGAAGCTGATGAAGGACTTCTTGGACCATGTAGATATTGTCTTGTATACATCTCCCGCCTATGAAAGCGCTTTGCTCTTCTGCAATGATGTGGGGGAGCATTGGTTTAATTCTATTAGCCAGCACCTTAGCGATGATCTTGTACCCAAAGTTGCATAGGCTGATGGGTCGGTACTGGTCTACAGACTCAGGATTCTGGGTTTTTGGGATTAGGACAATACTGGTCTTGTTGAGTTCTGGGAGCATAAGGCTTGACCGGAAGAAATCCTTAACTTCCGTCACTATAGCCCCCTTCAGACTTTCCCAGTTTTTTTGGTAAAACAGGCCATTCATTCCATCCGGGCCAGGGGCCTTTTCTGGCCCCATTTGGAAAGCAGCTGTCTTTATCTCCTCTTCTGAAATGTCTGCAACCAGCGTTCTGTTCATCTGATCGGTAATCACCCTTGGGCATTGATCAATGACCGGCATAAAGTTTCTTTGGCCCTCAGAGCGATATAGGTCTTGGTAGTAGGTCGCGACTTGTTGATTGATCTGATGTGGTGTAGAGATCCAGTCATCATCCGTGATCTTGAGTCGGGAAATCCTATTTCGTTGTCTTCTTTGGATAGTGGTAGCATGGAAGAAGTTAGTGTTCCGATCGCCCCATTTTAGCCATTGAATCCGCGACCTTAGGCCCCAGTATAACTCTTCTTGTCTCCAAAGGGTGTCTATTTCCTCCTTGATGGCTTGCACTCTTGGTCTCTCCTCGGGGAAGTTGTCGCTATTAATAAGGGACTGCAGTTCCTGTTTTAGTTGGGAAATTTTTCGCCGCCCGTTGGGAAAGGTCCTCCTGCTCCATAATGATAGTGCTGCTGCCACTTCTCGGATTTTTTGTGGAAGTACTCGACCCTGAGGTAGGACCGAGTCCCAGGCTTCCTTTATGATGCCCTTACATTCTACCTTCTCAAGCCAAAATGACTCAAACCTGAATTCTTTCTGCCTTTTTACCCTATTAGCTTGCAGGGATAGGATAATCGGGCTGTGGTCAGAGCCTATGGCTGGTAACGCAAAGGCTTCAGCTTGCGGGTACGTGATTCTCCATTCCACAGTGCAGAGAACTCTGTCCAGCCTTTCTTTAATGTTGGCCCGCCCTTCTCGATTGTTAGACCATGTAAAAGCGCACCCCTTGCTCTCCATATCCATGAGAGAGCAGTCATTTAATAGTTCTCTGAAGGCTGTCATGCGCGAGTTATCAGGGAAACAGGCTCCCTTCTTTTCCCAATGAAATAGGACTTCATTGAAGTCCCCCATACAAATCCAGGGCAGCCTAGATGAGGAGCTAATGTGGCGAATTTCGTTCCAAAAATCAAGTCTTTTATTTAGGTTATACGGAGCGTGGAGAAAGGTGACTTGCATAACCTTTCCGTCTTCTTGGTTTTTGCAGGTGATGTTCATGAAGTGGTCTGAGAGTTCCTTCCGAAGGAGAGCCACTCGGTCATCCCAAAAAACTGCCAATCCTCCAGCCGTGCCCCTTGGGTTAACGACTTCGCAGTAGGTAAATTTCAGTCTCCTTTTGATTCTATGAAGCATCGCTTCTTTGTTTTTGGTTTCCATCAAAAAGACCATGGCGGGTTTATGCGAAGCCACTAGGGCTTGCAGCTCATGAACTGTCAAGGGTGTACCCACCCCTTGACAGTTCCAAGCTAGGATTTTCATCTTCCCCGGGGTGGCATTTTAGGGCTAGCCACCATAACCCGGTCATCAGATTCATCGGATATCCCTATAGGTGTTTCCATGAGTTTAGACTCATCAAGCCAGTCCACACTAATAGGCTTGTGTCTGTAAGGGCTGAATCGCCGTTGTTTCTTCCCCAGGGGTGTTTTTGGGCCCGTACATGTCTTCTTTTTTAGTGGAACAGCCTGGGCTTGGGTTAGGGGGGGTGCTGGTAGTAATAGAATCTCCTTCCCTGCCCTTTGGGGTTGGCCTGGGAGTAGATGCTCCCCATTAGGCATTGCTAATGAAGTGTTCGGTCCCTGTCCCATGGTGGCTACATTACTGCATGGGCTGCTCTTCTCAACATCCTGCAGTAATAGGATGGAGGGGTTATGGTCAGGAGGATCCTGAGCCATTGCCGAGGCATTCATGTTGGCCTCGTGGGGTTTCCCATCATAGAAGACATCCCAAAAAGAGCTATGTTCCTGGACTTCTGCGCGGAGCCAATTGCCATAGCAGCTGCCCATCTTTGAGTCAAACTTTGCCTCATCATAGGGGATGGATTTGCATAGGCTCGCATAGTGGCCTAGCTTGCCACAAGAATAGCAGAAAAATGGAAGTCTTTCATACTTGAAGTCCAGCCATATTTTTTTATCCCCGTGTGAAGTTGAGAGCCCTACGGTTAGCTCCGCTTGTACATCTATTTCAACCTTGGCCTTCCCAACACGCTGGGCAACCGGGCCTTTTTCTTCGACCTTTACTTCAAGGACTTTTCCTATCTTGCAGGCCACCTTCTTCACAATACTTTCCGTCTTCCATTCGGTAGGGAGCCCCAAGATGCGCACCCAGAATGAACAGGTGGTGAACTGATAGCAATGTGGGGGCGTGTCCGGTTCCCATGCTTTGAGTAAGAGGAGGTGATTAGAAAAACACCAGGGCCCTCCATTGAGTACTCGCTGTTGGTCCGCCACACAAGTAAAATTAAAGTAGAACACTCCCTGTTCTAGGGGGGTCATGACCACATTTTCCAGTCTCCATGCTTTTTTCATAGCAGTAATAAAGGCGTGATGATTAAGACTGGGATTCTGATAAATTTTGCCCATAAGGGAGAAACGGCATTCCTCTAGTTTGGCCTCTGAGAAATCATCATCTCTAATGGCTAATTCGTTTGTATGCAGGAGCTTACCCAGCTTGCTGCATAGGTTCTCCAGTCGCGCAAAGGCGCCGTTGTCTTCTGCCATTGTTGCGGTGTGGAAGAAGAAGAGGTTGCTGCAGCGGGGCAGGGGCGACGAGACTTCGACCGAGCAGGGGAGGTGGCCTCCGCAGGAGCAGGGGAGGAAATAGGCGCGACTTCTCGGTAAAGCCCTAAAACAAGGCAGGAAGATGGATGAGGTTATCCGGCGAGCCCAGCTGCAGGGGTGGTCGAAGATGGACACCACCTCGCAATGCAGATGGGAGACGAGCGCGGCCAACTCAGCGTGTACCGAGGGCAGGGGCGAAGCAGTGCGAGTGGTGGGCAGAGCAAATGGTTTGCGGGTTCAGTGGAAGGGGAGGGGGGTTTTAGGACAAGAGGTAGGGCAAGATGCATAGGATTATCTTCCTTGTGAAGGCAGGCCAGCCACGAGTGGGGAAGCCATGGTTAGGGTTTTGGAAAGCTACCACAAGGGTAGAGAGGGAGCTACGCAAAGGGTAGAGTTTTGGAAACTTCCGTTTGTTTAGGTTGCCCTTAATTCCCGCG